>OX335692.1:7261250-8475625 GCA_946894065.1 Acleris literana
TATTATATGCACCGGTTTAGTTATCAATTAAGTATAACACGTAAACTGAGTAACAGTGTTATATTGAGTAAGTATTAGCTTCCCGCTCTAAAATTTTCACTAAAACACATTGAGCCATTTTGGAGCCTATTTAAGGCAAACTTTCAGACAGATAAAAAATTCTAAAAACGATCATATTTTATATAATTAGGTATTGTATAAATACCAGTTTCTATTTAATTTATGACTTTTATTTTAAAATGACTGACAGTCATTTAAATCTAGTTTTTTGATGTAGATTTCAGCACGGGTAGCACAAGTTGTATTTTCTCGCTTGTCGCTCAGTGCGTCTCTATCGTTACTGACTAGATAGAAAGGGAGATCCGAGCGACAAACAAGCCGCGGGCAACTTGTGCTAGCCGTGCAGGTAGTTCCTCTCCATATGGACGTCATATACACCCTGTATATTTAAACTGTCAATCAGCAACTATGTTGACTATTTGTTGTTTATCACCTACTATCAAGCGTGGCAGCTAGTACGATTGTTAACTGTCAGTTAATGCATTCAGCGCCCATAAACATTATTTGTATGGGTTTAAGACGTACCTTGCTCTTCATGGGCTGCGAATGCGATAGAACACACAAATAAACATTGTTTACGATCCTCTTGTACTTTACAATGCGTATAAAGTGAGATGTCGTCTATGTACTTACCGAGCTATCCATACTAATATTAAAAAGGCGCAAGTGTTTGTTGGTTTGCTACGCTTTCACAAATAATTAATTAATTCGAGAGATTCACCGAATGTTATTTGGTATAGAGAAAGCTTGAACACCGGAAGGGACACGTAATACTTTTCATCCCAGACAAAATATAGTTCAGGGGGGTATTATGACAAAGCATTGTATAAGTACTATCTGATCTGCTAAATTGTATTAAACTAGACTGAGTGCGGAAAGGGGCAGACTGAAAACCAGTGCTGCGAAGACTCGAGCACTCGCTCGCGCTCGCAGCACATGCTGAGTCTGTGCCTTTTGTCACACCTTTTTTTTTATAAAATTTTGTTTGTATTTTACTGGTTTTGGGTGACAATAAATACTTCTTATTTCTTATTTCTTCATTTTACGGTGAGCGTAAAGGACAGAGCTATAGCAGTTATATAGCTTTGTCCTTTTCTCTCACCGTAAACTGAACTGCATAACTATCTCATAATAACCCCCCAGGGCGCGTATTACGGTCACCTTTATCGCGGTGGATAAAGCATCCGTCACTCTCGCACTAACCCACTGGTCAGAAAGTGACAGTTGTTTTATCCACGCTTATCCACATCGATAAACACCACCATAATAGGCCCGCAGGAGGGAATAGCGATAAACGATTTTAACGTGGACGGACTCGTGGGTAAAGGAAGTAGCTTTTATACGATTGGTTAGTCCGTTTAGGAAATATGAACTTAAGGTGTCATTTTAAGTAAATTATCCTCACCCCCTACAGTCAAAACTACCAATACCTACTCGTACTAAACCTCTCGAAAATATCCTATACTCGAAAATCGAATTAAAGACCAAAATCTGACAGTACCCATCTTGATTATTTCGTTATGTTTTATTCCATAAAAATATGAATGAGAACTCGTGTAACCAGTAACATTAGGGTAAGTTTTATTGATAAAAATACCTACACTTAAACCAAAATGCAGTAACCACAGCGAATGTGCGTCGGTTGAGGTTAGGATTTTGGTCTTAAATTAGATTTTCGTGTATAAATGAAAGAACAAAATTAAACGTATTTTAACGAGTGAGTAGACTTCAATGGTTCATGTTACAGGCAACTAAATTTATTGGTAATTCATCATTTTATCCCATTTCACTCATCGATTGTGTGTGTTAATTCATCGAACTCCACTTCATCGTAGGCAATTTTCTGCTGAAACCACGATGTTTTCGACAAGAAATGCCGTTCGACGAAATGAAAATTCTACGTTCGTTTCGATAAAATAATATTTACCCAAAATACTGAAATTATCTAATAAAAACTTTGAATAGAAAATGTGCTCAAACTTGTGGTTTTGAACAAAGTTTGTTATGTTTGTTGTATATTCCGGGCAACGAATGATTGTGGATGGATAGTTTGAAATCAGAATTTTTTTCTTCGGAACTTTGTTTGGACTAGTTAGGAGACAAACATTCTTAAAGTCCCCACCCCTCGGAGGTAAACGCTATAGTGACGACACAAAGAAGGTCCCGTTTTTTGTTATTTTGCTTATATCTCACAAGCACAACTTTCTATATTGAAACACGACCGTTTTTAAAAAGTTGTAAAGAAAAAACAGCTGTTTATGTCTTACACCTTAACATCATCTAATTTGAAATGCTAGTTAAAGGTGTAACCAGAATATAAAAAAGAGGTACTCCGCTGTCTATCGTTGTTACATTCTGTCAGGTATCTGTCAGTATATTTTTTATAATATTCTAAGAAAAGGAAACGGACAAACTATACTTTATTTAAGTAAGAGAGAAGTTTAGTCGTAATCTTAACTTAGATTTATTTATATCATAATACGCCAATACTAAGGAGGATGAATAAATATAAATTCAAAACAACATCTATGTATCCACCTCCCACTTCATCCCACGTCTATTCCATAACCGGTGCAACATAACCACAACACAAAACTAACAAAACAAAAGACAAACTATAAACTCACAATTACTAAGAAACGTCCTTGGGATGTTCATTTTCAACAATTCACGGGTGAGTTGACATCTCGTAAATACTTTTGCGTTTATCACTGTTAGTGTCAAAGCTAGGAGGAACAAAAGACGTGCGGCCGCCATGATGGCTGAGCGCCGACTGACATAGCAGAGGTAAACAATCGAGTTAAATTATATGCGTACGCGCAACTATTGACATTTAATTTCAATTCAGGAAACAGATTGGGTTTTGCCTATACCACGGTTGGTTTACGTGCTTCACAGTATAGGTATTCAATTGTTTTTTTATAGATTCCCTGTTGTACATAATAGAAAAAGATTCTGTAACTGACTATTAGCTCGCTGACTGACTGTATTACAGACAACGCAAACTCTAGCCAGACCCAGAGACTTGAAATTTGGAGAAAATTTTCCTTCTGCCCCTCTAATGCGTGTAGAAATATTTTTCATGATTCTGGCCCAAGGGGGAATAAAGGAGGAAATCTTGTGATTTTTTCAGTATTCGGGGACGCAGAAAATGATATCAAAGGAATTGGAAATCCCGGCCAGTTTTGTTTTCATTTGCCTCTTTTTAAGATATTCACATTCAACTTATAATTCGACAAAAGCTTAAAAACAGTAAACTTTTAATAAACAGTACTTACCAATCAATGCATCTATTAGGTAGTGAACAAGTAAACCCTCAATTCCGTCTTTTATCAACTGTGTTTAGGATATTGCATGATTGTCACAGTAATTCCGGTTTTTATTGGGTTTTTCCAATATTATATTAGAAAATGACGTTAGCTCGTATAAATAGAATACTGAATATTAACCTCAACTGACCTGGACTTATCTGCTGTTATTTTGATACAAAAAAACCCAGATATGGCAAGATCTTGCACATGGCATTGACATTTCGCTTGCATTCTATCTTCGTAACGGTTAAAGGCCGTTTTTCAAACTTGTTTTAAATTTGACGACATGTTAGCCTAGTTGGTCGTAACCCTGCCTACGAAACTAGCGGTCCTGCGTTCGAATCCCGGTTAGGGCAGATATTTGTAGTCTTGGATGTTTTTGATTTATTTCTGTATAATAAATAATTTTATCGTTGTCTTGTATCTATAGTAGGTACAACCCTAGAGCTTAGTTTTGGCCTGGGTCCATTTGTGTGAGATTTTCCCGTTTTTTTTTTAAGACGTGTTATTCCAATTTAAATAACGGTTTTTTTTCAGCAGGCGTTACATGAAATCATCTTAACTAACGTAAAATACAACGACATACTGAACCAGCAAACTCAAGTAAGAGAACTAGAGTTAGCTGCTTACATCTTTGGCCGCGGAGCTAAAATATAAGCAGACTTGTATTTTGCGCATGTTTTCACCTTCAACGCAATCAAAATCAGAAATTGAATGCAGTTTTATCTTCTACTAGCGACCCGCCCTCGCTTCGCTTCGGTTTGTGTGAGTTTTCTGTAACACCTGTACATAAACCAGAATTAATTATACATATAAACCTTCCTCGTGAATCACTCTATCTATTTCTGATAACTGCATTAAAATCCGTTGAGTAGTTTAAAGAATCTAAGCGAACAGACAGCGGAAGAGACTTCATTTTATACCAGGGGTCGCCAAGTCCGGCCCACGAGCCCTTCTTATCCGGCCCGCGGAAAGAAAGCGGGAGAGCCCACGGTCCGGCCCGCTATAGCGGGGTCCGATTTTATAAAGCTCCAAGTAACTATAGTAGCCCTTCACCAAACTGACGACCGGGGCCATAAAACTCGGGTGAGGTGCAATACAAGGGACAATGACAAGGACAATGCAAGACAATGGGAAACTGATAACGCGAGCTCAAGGGTTTTATGGCCCCAGTCGTCAGTTTGGTTGAGGGCTACTATAGTAATTAGTTTTAAAAACACCGGCCCTGACGGTACTTGGTCATAATTATAGCCACTCATGAACATACCTAACACCAAATGCGTTATCGAGGTACCCCCTGAAGACTAAGGCTACTTAACTAATTCTAATGTTTTATCGGGTAATAATTACCCCATGACCAGCCATGAAACCAAAGTCTTGGCACGCACGAATTTATATTACGTGCAGTGTGGCCGTTTGACTCAAGTCAAAAAGTTTGAAGACCCCTGTTTAATACTATGAAATAAATAAAGATAAAGATAAATAATTAATAAAAATACTTTGTGCCGTGTGGTTGCCGGCTTAGAATAGGTCTTTTAGTATTGTTAGGCGATGGGCTTGCAACCTGTCACTCAATAATATACACTGGTAAAAACATCTTAGCCTGATTTTACAAAATGTTGTTACAGAATTAACAACATTTTTTTTATGGACTTGTTGATAATTCTGTATGATATGTCAGTATAACAATACTAGTATAAAAATACTTCGACAAATATTGTTTAATATTAAAGAAAATACACGAGCTAATTTCACGTTACTAAAACCGTTACCCGTTAACCGTTTACCGTTATGTAAAAAAAGGGAATTATAGACTCGCCGGTAATTAATTCGTCGATTAATTGAAAAGTAGGTAAACTTTTGTAGTCGATGCCCAAGTTCTGCTTTGATTATTAACCATCAGATGACCCACTGGCTTATTTGCCTCTTAATATTCCAGGGTAAAAAATAGAGATCCAACTAGTTGGATAACCCCAGGGAAAATTCAATTACCGAGGAACATTACGCAAAGTGAAGTCAGGTTTTCCTTAACTAACTTGAGAACTCGTTTTAAACTATGATCGGACACGGCAACATTACTATGAATTTTAAACATTTAGAAGGTTATTCAAGCAGCCCCTTTAAAACATTTTATAGCTGGTGCATACGTCATCATGGATTAAGACGCTGACTCTTATATTCTTGGGGGACAATGTCACTCAAATTGAATTAGTCCCAAACTTTTCTCTAGTACTAGAGAACGATAAACATACAAAGAAAACACTTAAAACTAGGAAACAAATACTCGCGCTTATCACACAAATATTTGCCTATACCAGGAATCGAACCCGAGATCGCTAGCTTCGAAGGCAGGGTCGGGCAGGGCTTTTAACGGCTGCAAGACACTGCTAGCTAAACGGCATAATTATAGTTATCAGCAACAACGCATTTTCTTGTAATGCCAAATAGGAAGCAGAGCTCACTTACCATCAGGTGGCCTGTCTGCTCGCGTGCCCTCAGTGAGTTAAAAAAGTTATTGTATTATCAAACTCATCTATAATCATAGCTTCGTAGGCAGGGTCACTATTGTTGTTTATATTTATATGAATTGTAAGGCCGGCATTACACCTGTAAGTTATTGTTGTAAGTTTTGAGACGCAACTATGGGTAAGAGTGAGTGGCAAATATCGGCATCTCTCTTGCATATAGCTTTGTTTCAAAACTTACAGGTGTAATGCCGGCCTAAGTGTGATTTTTTGTACGTAAATAAACGTTTTATCTATCTATCTATCATATTGGTACACATGCAATAAATCACAGATTCGGTAAGGGTTGCTAGGCAACGACCAATCACCGCACAGCATTCCCAACCGAATGTGTGTTTTGCTTCACTTACTCGTAAACCGACTCGAGCGACCTGAACCGGTATAAACTCTCTCATCCGAATAGGTCTGCAGCCATGCGACTTTTGCATAGTTTACCTGTGTTGGCACTTTCAATTCTGACAGCAACAGAGGTTAACCGACTCGCATTTTAATAGTTTATCTGTGGCCCGCTTGCACGTAAATTGAACCCCAGGTTAACCCCAGGTTAAATTATTCACGAATGTCAGATTATTGTGAGAACTGTCAATTTAAACAAATTAAAATGTTAACATAGGGTTGGGACTTGACAGAAGCGCGCGGAGCTAACCCCATGTGCTTCTGTTTAGTCCATTTGAGAAAATTCTCTTTTACCGAACAATTGTCTTCGCGTGTGATATCCATGGACTTATTTCTCTAATAAATCCATGGGAGTGTCTATAAATAACTCGACATTGGCGAAATACACCTTAACAGGAGTGAAAGCCATTAATTAAGAATAGAATAGAATAGAACATAGGGTTAACATTCACTTGCAAGGGGGGTTAGGGTGCCTTACTTATTTATTTTTTCTTTTTCTGTATTATAAGGTCTATTTTCAAATTTATAAAATGTTAGGTGTTTTTTCTCCGGCGAAGCGAAGCGAGACGAAGCTTTCTATTGATGTAGTGGTAATAAGACGTAATGGATACGTATTTGTATAGTCTATCACAGGGAACTTCCACATCATCATCATCATCATCATCAGCCGCAACACGTCAACTGCTGGACAAAGGCCTTCCCCAAGGTTTTCCACAACGATCGGTCCTCTGCTGCTGCCATCCAGCGGTTTCCCGCGACCTTTATCGGTCCACCTTGTGGAAGGCCTGCTAACACTTCGTCTCCCGGTTCGCGGTCACTACTCTAGAACCTTCCCGCTCCAACATCCAAAATATCCTAAATGGAAATGGAATTATAGAAGCTTTAATTTTTCTTACTTTAAGTACGGTTTAAAAAAGCGGCATCACCAAAGCTCAATTTTATAGTAAGTGCAAGAACCCGAAAGTGTTATGGTAAAATGAAACAAGTAGATAAAAAATGTTACTCTTTAATATTATAAAATGCAACTCATAAATTAATATTTACAACCACTCTTAACTAATTAAAGCAAAACCAAACTTCATACAATTTACACTGGCGATGATATGGCAAAAAAAAAATTACACTACATTTTTAATGCTTACCCAACGTTTGTTAAAGAATTTTTCATAAAACTATAATAAAATAACAGGCATTTTAAATGTTTTTACTCCCAAACATTTTTTAATATCCACACAAAGTTACATACAGTTATTTAATCATAAAATTAACAAAACAACAAAATATTTATATTCAATAAGTTTGGGAGTGTCGAAAAGAACCAACTAATGTCAAAAAAGTCACAAATGACACGCAAACTTCATTACGTACAGTAGCCAAATAAAGTGGTATTTGACAAAACTTTCTATGAATAAAAATTTGTTAAGATCGACCTTTCGTTATTAGAGGTACATGTCTTATCGATCTTATTGTTTTATGGCATGTTGAAGGAATTGACCCGATATGGCAGAGTATAATATTTGGCCGACAGTAAGCCGACTGAGAGCACGGACTATTTTTTGTCCACTAAGTTTCGAAAATCGCTTATATTACCTTACATTTCGAGTTAATCGCGACTACCTTTGCGACGGTGGCAGCAGAGCGGCGAAAAGAGTCGAGTGCAGTGCTCTATACACATAAATGTACAGACCATGCTAATCGGGTGGTGATAGGATGCCCATACATTTGTTTCTACCACCCACCGCTTCTCGCCGCCACAGAAATCCTAAACAAGTTGCTTAACGCTTAACGTAAGCGATTTTCGAAAACTACCAAAATGTGTGGATTGACAAAAGCGCTCGACGCGACGAATGCATCATGGTCAGAGACTATTAAAGTGTATATAGCCTTTTGACATTCATCGGTTCTTGTGATGACTTTGTCATCAACAGCGGCCTAAATCCGACATTAAAATCATTACTTACCTTCTTATTATAGTCGCGTCATTCCAAGAGGCCCGATTTGACAGCAAGCTGTCAACTCAGTTCAAAACATAATTATGTTGGAGGTTATATTTTGGGGAACACTGCCGTTTTTTTACCGAATATTCATTTGTCCGAATTTAATTTTTTTCGAAAGCTATGATATGGTGGAGCTATTTTCGATTAGATGCATAATTTAATTGCTGTACGTAGGTTAGGTTAGGTTTGATTTACAAGGGATATTAAAAAATAAAGTCTTCTACCAAAACATTGCATTCGGAATTATGAAAATTCGGGATTTTGATCAATTTGGAATTATGACTCTTCGGAATTATGTATGTAGTGTACCCTATATTTTGTATTGCGTCGACAGCTGTCAAAATGACGCGACTATAATAATCACATAGTATGCAAATATAGTAAGTTTAAAATATGGTTTGCCCTTATCTATCAATGTGATTTTTTAATTTGACAGAAAAGATAAAGCACTGCGTTTAAAGGCCCAGCCACACCGGATGCGTGCGCGTAGACGTGACATGCGCGTGCGCTTTCCACTGCGGTGTATAGTATGAATTATCATAGGACATGTCACTATACAACGCAGTGGAAAGCGCACGCGTACGTCACGTCTACGCACACGCATCCGGTGTGGCTGTGTCTTAAATGGGACGCTGGTTTTTTGACGCGTCAACGATCACAGTTTTCTGTGACTTTACATTTAATGACGTACATCTCAACCAATATCTGGTCAACCGATGCCTTAACCTATCAAGTTATGTTCCCTTTCTTTCTGATAAAGGTTGTCAAAGACAAAACATAGAGTTATAATATAATGTCGAATACAGGCCAAGCGTAGCCTCGCGTTATTGAGTTAGTCTAAATCTTCACAGAAGACATTATGTTAGTCGTTTTAAGTATACAATATAGTTAATCTATTACTTTTTTATAATCAGTCCGAATTAAACTATGTATATTTTGTATGGCAGAGCTTTAAATTACATTAAGTGTATCTAATTGGACAAATCTAGTAGCGGACAACATTTACACGGCAAAGAAGCTGTTCACTTATATCTAACTTTTTACATATTTGTATACCTACATGATGCATTTTTAAATTCTTTCAGTTTCACAAATCTAGCTAATATTTTAGATTGTACATTCAGCATCATTAATAGCTATAATCTTTAGTAACTTTTCGTTTTAACATGAGTCGGTCACAAGAATGTATTGTAGGCGTGTAAGGGTGCGGCTCCACTGAGGCGGAGACGAGCGGAGCGGAGCGGAACGGAGCCAATATTAACCAATAGAATATAAACTAACGTGCGCAAGGCGCGCTCGACGTGACCGCGTGCGCCTTCTAATGGTAAATATTGGCACAGCTCCGCTCCGCTCCTCTCGTCTCCGCTTCAGTGGAGCCGCACCTTTAGAGATAATGAAATATAAGTACCTACAGCTTATGTTGACTGTACATGGTTTTTATATTCGTGTTAAAACCTTTTTCGTTATCTTGCTTATATTATCAGCCAGAGCCCTTATACTACATTGTCTTTACCCTTTTTGCTTTCTTATTGTTAACGTTAGGATAGCTTTTATGACAGTAAAGTTGCCAGAGTTGTTAAAAGGGGTCAACAGTGAAATGGAGACCCAGATATGTATACACGACAAAACAAAACATGTTGATTGGTAAATTACAATCAACATTGTGTTATTTTGAAATCTTATTTTATTAGTATTTTTTTAAATAGTTTCACTATTTTATCGTGATGTTATAAAGACCGATATCACTTAGTTAAAAATAATCTACGTTAATAAAATTAAATGTTAAACATCACGTTTTACAAACAACAATAAGCTTTATATAATATTTAATTATTTTTACAATATCTCGACTTAAAGCGTAATCTCTCAATAAATTACAGAATTAAACTGTACACTAATTAACAGACAAAGATAACGAATGCTTACAAAGAGACATTTTGTTCCGAGAAATCTGATACTCGGATTAAAACCTGTTACAACATAGACGTAATAACATGAAAAGACAGCACTCTAAAAATAGTGACGTGTAACAAACGAATAAATAAATCGAATTTGAAAATTCAAATCGAATCGAATTTTTGTTCCTATCCTTTTCATTTAACAGAATTTTCATTAGTGAGACGCTTTTTATTCTGAAACCGTTTAACTTTCCCAAATTGTTATAAAACGAACCTAACCTAACCTAACACATAGGGGAGAAGTACCGTTTGTGGCAACTGTGCGCCTCGTGTGGATGCGTTTATCGCGTGACAAAATGTGGATAAAGCATCCGTCACTCTCGTCAGAAAGCGACGGATGTTTTATCCACATTTTATCACGCGATTATCGCAACCATACTAGGCCCGCTGTACCCTTTTTGGCCACTTAAGGTAGAAAATGAGTAAAAATAATATTCATAAATAGTTAAGACTAAGATTAGTCAGGATCGTAGCAGGTGGAAAGAAGTGGTCTCTGCCTACCCCTCTGGGAAACAGGCGTGATTTAATGTATGTGTATGTAGTTAAGACTGAAGATTAATATGAAGATAAAATATAAAAATATTTTGTAATTTCATAATGCTTGAGATTTTAGTTAAAATTTACAGTGGCCAAAAACGGTCTTAAGATGGCCAGAACCGGTACTTCTACCCTAGGTTCTATAGTTTAAGGAGATCTACACCTATAGGTTCTATAGGTGTAGATCTCCTTAAACATTTGGAAAAGTTAATGGATTAAGGCCGCATTTGTATAGACTAATCTCGGAGTAAGTCTTATTCCAGTTTGGTGAAATGCGGCCTAAGAATAAAATGAATTTACGGACAAATTAATTAGCTGGGAACAGAAACCAACCTTGTTGATAGGTTTTAATGAAAAACATGACTTAACATGTTTATCACTTTATCTGCAGAAGTAAAGTTCAGTTAAACAGTTAATTTTTCACGGCAATTTATAGCTGGCAACAAATAGCAAGTAGAATATCGGCCCAAAAATTACCGAAAATATTGGTATTGCTACTGCAGTTTTTAAGAATTGATTTCTGAATAATTTTGAATTTTAAAAATAGAATTCGAGTTTGTAGTGCTTTGCCACGATTTTGTGCTAAAGCGGCAGGAAAGTGTAATACAAATGCTTAGAGATGTACTTGTATAAAGCATGCCACAAGTCCTCGCAGTTACTTTTGAAGCTCACCACCGCCGCAACCGCCGTCGCGCGAAGTCATGGCCAAACCCTTTGGACACACGTATCTAATAAAATCCGGACCAATTCAAACGCCTCTTTCGTTTTTACCTAGGTACATATAGCATATAGCTGTATTTTTGGAAGAATAGGTTAACATCCAGTAAATTTGCTTTATATTTTGCACCTACAAAATGATTGTTCTTTAGATCCGTCTTTATCTGCCTATTTAACAAGCCTAAATGAAAACAAAAGCAATAAGCTTCAGAAGCAATTATTGTATTTTATTTATTATTATAATATTGTTTGGCTTATCGTATTTGTTCTTAGAAACTTATTTTAAATATTTATATAAATTTCTTTTGACATTATGGCATCCATACTCTCACAATATATATATCCATATTCTCACAATTAAAAAATCTTCTTAGTTTACTAAAATAATTATATCTTTAATGTGGAACATACCTTCTCGAATACACTTCATTAATTACTCGAATCACCAGTTATTTCCTTTATTTTATACACATGTGTTATTTCGTAACTTCATTTGTTACCATTTTATACTGCTAATTTGTGAGTATTTTTCTTTTTAATTAGATTGATCAGACGGCGCAAGATTGCGTGAACACGTGATCATCAACTTCAAACTTTAGAAGTAGCAGTCAGCATCACGTAAGTAGACCTCGGATTCTCTTCCTGATCCGGCTCCTGCCTAAAACACCTGTGAGGCTCAAACTGCGCTGGTTTCTTCAGCATCTTCCTTACAAACCACGCCAATCCCATCACAATAAACGTCAAACCAAGAGCTACCCCTACTAACGCAGCATTCAAACTTTTGAAACCTGCCTTCATTTCCAAAGACCCCGATTCTAAAACTTGAGGCACTATGCAGATGGGTCTTATATCATCTTTGTATTTTGACAAAGTTGCACAGACTTCATAAGGACCTCTAAGAAGTCCCTCCATGGAGATTTCTAGTGTTGATTGGCAGGGAGTGTCTTTTTGCGCGACTAAAGAACCTCTGGATAACACTTCTAAGACGACATAGCAGTTATGGAGAGGATATCTCGAGGAGGAAAGTCTTTGGGCGCGAGGTAGGACGTATTGCGGGCGAGGAGGCGGTAGACCCTCGACGGATACGAGCACTGTCAGTAGGCCATCGCTGGTGACGTTGGACCGAACTTCTGTTACCCTGCAAAGACAAAACTCTTTGAACCCTTGGCGATACATTAGTCACGTGATGTAACAGTACCACATAATTATCATCATCTACCATTCAAATCATCTAAACTAAATTTACATTAGTAACTTATAAGCAAAAAACCGGCCAAGTGCGAGTTGAACTCGCGTGGAGAGGGTTCCGTACATCCCTTTTTTAAAATAGAATTGTTATATGTTTTCCTGTAATCTACAAGCAATTAACTATATTTTGTATTTTTTTCTATTTTTTTGGCTCAGTAGTTTCGGAGATCAGGGGGGGGGGGAATGGGCAATTTTCGTATTCTTTCACGAATAAAAATATTTACTTTGCACATCTGTGTTTGGGTCATAGGATTACACCATCCTACCAAATTTCACTTGATTTGGTCCAGTAGATTCGGAGCAAATTGGCTGTGACAGACGGACGGACAGACAGACAGACGCACGAGTGATCCTGTAAGGGTTCTGGTTTATTTTTCGTTATTTGTACGGAACCCTAAAAAAACGCATAAGTAATCTACAATCAACGGGACAAGCTCCGCAGCCACGACTACAGTTACGTAGCCAAAAAAAACGTTTAAATTTTCAATATTAGTGACTGCAAACCTGGTTAATAGGTAATGATTATGGTATTATGCCAGCAGTGGACATTGTGACATTAAAAAATTACGACTAAGCTAAGATTATAGAGCAATGCAACTAGCCCAATGTAAGGTCTGTTCATCCTTACTTGTCTTATATAGTAAACTACTTTCTAACCTCAAAATGAACCTATTTTAAACAAAATAAAGCAATCACAGACAACACATTGGCAAATTGATGTCTAAAATGTTAACTCGGTTTACTTCATTTACGATAAAAGAGCTGTTTTATCCAAAAAAGGTTCATTTTGAGGTTAGAAAGTTGTTTACTATATAAGACAAGTAAGGATGAACAGAGGGCTCAGACAAGATGCACTCTCGTTTTTAAACCAATCGCGTTACTGGAAGATGACGTGATACGAAGAGTCACGTGGTCTACCAGTGACGCGATTGGTTTAAAAACGAATCGAATAGAAACGTTACTTAGCGTAGTGCATCTTGTCTGAGCCCTCAGACCTTACATTGGGCTAGTTGCATTTCTCTATAACGGAACGCATTTTAAATGTTGGTATGCAATAAGCGTTAGCCAATCTCTCTTCGTCAAATCTTCAGCTCCCCATAAACTTACCTTAAGAGGTCTCTGCTTGGAAGCGTAACAGGAGCTGAAGGTGAAGTGATGAAGGGGGCTCGTTGTCGAACCGCCTGCGGAGCCCCGCACCCCAGCACTAGGGCTAGAGGAGTCTCCGCCTCGTCCAACTCTTCAAGAGCTATGCAGAACCTGAAGGCATATTGTAGGTTTAGAAATGAAAGTCATCCATACATATAAAACTCTTTCGTGACTGGCTGTCTTAAAGCCTAAGCTGCTGACCGAAGTGACTTGAAATTTGGATAGCATTCTCCTTAGGTACCCTAGAGGTGCGATAAGAAATATTTTTCATGAAATCGTCCCCCAGCGGGAAGAAATAGGAGGTTTCAGTAGTGTTTTTGAGATTATTAAGAAAATACTTTATTTTTATATAATATGAAGTGGAAGCCGGGGATCAAACCCAGGATCATTTTAAATAATATTTAACTAACAATTTTGATAAAGTAGTTAGTTTGCAATAAACAGGAAATTTAACGTGTTTCAGCAACATGCCTTTGTTTTGCCTAATAACTCCGACGTACTTATATTTGCTTCTTATTTATTCGTTTGTTAGTCCTTTACCTCAAAAGCATAAATTCCTTGAAGCGATTCACCGAATCGCATTTCACCTAGAATGAACAAAATTTCAATAGAATCTTTTACTTGAAGCAATTTTTCGCGTGGTTTTTTACATTAGTATAATTAATTTGTAGCATTTCATTTTTTGTGTAGTATTTTACCCTAGACGCATTTCGTCGCGATCGATGTTTGTTTGGGACGCTATTTAATGTGACGCGTTAATTGATGTTCGCACTAAAATTCTGTAACATTTTTTTTTAAACGTGTTTTGTACCTGTAGTTTCATGTCTTAAGTGCTGTCAAACTCATTGAAATATTATCTTTGTGACTAATAAATAATAGATAATACTCTGTCATTGCGACATTAAAGTCCAGTGATATTGATTTCAGATACGATAATTATATATTGCAATATTTGTGAGAAAATTTTTGAGCTTGAACCTGGCTAAAAAAGACAAAAAAAACGAAAAAGGTACATCGCGACTAAAGATATTGTCTAATACTGAATTAGACGATTAGGATACAAAGCGAAAATTTATCGCACGATCGAGGTGAAAAGCGACAAAAACTAATATCGACTAAAAAAAATGACGATTGAGACACAACGCGATAGTTAAATGCACGATCGAGGCGAAATGCGACTAAAACTTATAGCGACTAAAAAAGTTAACGATCGAGACACAACGCGATAATTAAATATACGTTCGAGGTGAAATGCGATTCGGTGAATCGCTACAAGGAATTTATGCTTTTGAGGTAAAGGACTAACAAACGTATTTATTTGCCTAATGCCTAATGTACTCTTGAAACATGATTGTTGTTTTCCTTCAAGCTAAGGTAATCTGGACCGACATTTATTTCTGTTAATACAGTTTATTTATTGAACATTATAGCCCTGTTTATTGCTAATATTATATTGTGAGGAACACAAAGGATTTGAGGAATTCATCGAAGTAATTAATAACGGTTTAATCAACAGCTCAGCCGCATGCCGATAGTGTGCCTCATTACGCGAATCGCGACGAGTTAGAGCAATCTCAATCGCTTAGAGTAATTATCGAAATTCCAACACATACATACATACATACACTCACGCCTTCATTCCTAGAGTGGGGTAGGCAGAACTACAGGATTACCAAACAACTCTAAAAACTTGTTGTTGATTATGTAACCACGTTTTGCACAAACAGACAAGATGTTTACCAGTGTACCTACATTAATGACAGGTGGCAAGCCCATCGCCTAAGTATGGGTGCGTTTCAATCAGTGTACAAACTTTTTGCATAATTTCATTTAACTAACCACAAAAAGCATAATGAACATTTAGCATAAAAACCAATTGTACCTATAATTTTATCTGGCATACGATCGAATAACATAACACTCATTTAGCATAACTATCATTTTCTTGTTATTATGCATTTTAAGTCAATTTCTTCGAACTAGGTTAGGTTAGGTTAGGTTAGGTTAGGTTAGAACTGTGCCGTCATTAATAGTAATGAAAGCAGTTAGAAATATTTACTTTTAAATTAATAAACATTATAGTTTTTGAAATTATGCATTTCGTTTTATGCATCATGACTATTATATCGATGGTTTATTATGCAGATTGAAATTATGCAATTCGTTTTATACAAAAATTATCATTATACAATTTTTTTTATGCTAAACACTACACACCCCCTAAGAATACTATAAGTCTTTATTACCTTAGTCACCTCTTACGACTTCCACGGGAAGACATGGAGTGGCTCAATTCTAAGCCGGCAACCACACGGCACTCCAACACAAAGTTAGCTAAATATCGTAAGTAACTTTTATTTTTCATTTTTGATTTGATAGATGTAAAGATTTTGTAAATAATAATATATGTATTATAAGTTATTATTTCATCCCAATTGATTTCGTTTATCCATTAGAAATCGTCCAATTTGATATTTTATCACTTGGCCAGTACAATTTGCTTACGAACTAAAAAAACTTTGCGTGTTTGGATGTTTGTTACTCCATCACGCTTCAACCACTGAACGGATCGGGATGAAACTTGGCACACATATAGGTTAGGTCCTGCATTAGGACATAGAATAGTTTTTAGGGAATTTTTAAAGTTCCCGAGGGAATAACGATCATCAAAATCTACGCGGACGAAGTCGCGGGCAGAGAGCAGCGGGCTAGTCTCAAATAAATAAATTAATATCAAGGGACACACCAATTGGCCTAGTCCCAAAGTAAGCTCTAGGCTTAATACGAATATGTTTACTATGGGTAGTAGACAGCGATATAAAATCGTATATAGAGAAATAAATAAATAAAAACATAGAAAATATCCAAGACTCAGAAGCAAATACTCATCTAACAAATATTTGCCCATACTGGGAATTGAACCGGGGATCGAGAAGGCAGGGTCACTGCCAACTAGACTACCGCGTCGTCAATCTCAAAACTCCAATCACAAGACTACAATAACAAGACTGCATTCCTAAAACAGCCAACCTGTTGGTAACCCTGAGGGCTAAGCCTATACTATAATTTTCTTTTCATCAGATTTCATCGGTTATCTTATCCCCACAACAAACATCAATACGAACTTTACTGCTTTGCGGTAGGTAAAAGGACAGAAAATGTCCAGCAGTAGACTATATAGGTAGTAATTTCTGTTGATGATGACGATTTACTCACGTATAATCTTCAGCTGGGTCAATCTTCATCCCCCTCAGCACCACATTGGCCGGAGCCGCTCTGTGACAGGCCACGTGTTTTGGCAGACCACCATCTCTTGAAACAGTAACGCCAGTGCAGCGGAACTTGCTCGTGGAGGGAGGATCCACAGCCCAGGATAGGTACACTTCTTCCTCGTCAAACCACGCATCCAGGAGGGATACCTGATTTAAGAAACTTGTGTTATTACATAAAAAAATTCAACAACGGAATTAAACAGGAACCTACTTTTGGTTCACTGAACTGGCCGAATTTTACTTATTTCTTGAAATGTTTGTAGATATATCCCCAGTGACTGGATGTCTCTGGCCTATTGTTTCAAAAAATGCCTACTGTTTACCGAAAATTGCGTGCCGTCTAAATATTAATGTCCTTGTATGCTGCCAAACTTATAGCCGTAGATTAGTAATGTCTATTGATTTATATTGTCTATCAATCATCTGTCATTTGGTGTCAAGTTTACTTCATGTGAAATGGTCGCGTAAGAACTGATTTATGTATTCTTTCATTAGTATAGTAAGAAAGATTAAAATCGATATGATAATTTGAAGTCGGTGTTCATATTTCATCATACTTCAGCAACCTCAGGAACCTCTAAACGACGCTTCAAACCCGCCGACGAACGGCTGTTGGGGAAGGTCAAAAGGTGAATTATCAGCCACCGAGTGCAGCAGTAATACAGCCCGTAAGGATCACGCTTATCGATTAATACGCACACCTACATAATCTAAAAGAAGTAGTTAAGTCATTCACAAAATGCATGTAAATCGAACCCAGTGAATGAATAGAACTAATTTAATTAGTATCTTAAAATTGTCTACTCGTTCGAGTCAAAATGCTAGTGCAAGTGTAAAACTTTCTTTCGGCCAATTTGCCTTATTTGCTTTTTCTTCCCCAATAAATATTCGCCCACTTTCAAAAGGTAGACGTCAAACATTTCTCCACTTTCATACTCAAGCAAACAATTTGGAGCCTTCTCTGGCCATTGAGGGGGAAAATTGAATTTGTCGTTACACGAAATTCGGAAAGCTAATAATGAATATCGAGTCGGAGTCTAACTAGCCGTGTAAAAATTACCACTTGTGTTAGGAGACAGAATATTAAGAAATATTGGAAAGGTGTCGAAAATACTGAACTAAATGGTTCAGTTCACGCGTCAGAGGAATATTAGGAATATTGGGATAGGAGAGCTCTTACTAACTCTATTTCGAACTTACGAGGAAAGGTACGGAACTGTCCGGCTCCGATTTGGTTTATTTTGATGTATGTTAGAGAGTAGTCTAAAATAATAGACACGTATTTTTTTTTAGCGGCCCATACTCACCCGGTTCGGAGACATTGACCTCCAAAGTACTGAAAAGTGACTAAACCCTCTAACTTCTATAGAGAATTTAAAAAAATAAAATGCTATTTTCTTACCATTTTTGATTATATGTTTAAGAACATGCAAAAATAATGAGCACATGTTTTGTTATATCGGCTAAAACTCATAATAAAAAAAAATACCCTTCAAAGTTATATACTTCTTGTCGAAGATACACTTTGTTTGGTATTTTTTTTAAATATGAGTTTTGGCCGTAGTGTACTTTGGAGGTCAATTTCTCCGAACCGGGTGAGTTTTGGCCGCTATAAAAAAATACGTGTCTATTATTTTAGACTACTCTCTAACATACATCAAAATAAACCAAATCGGAGCCGGACAGTTCGGTACCTTTCCTTGTTAGTGTTTAATGGACTGTAATTCCTTTAAAGGTTTTAAGGGGGAGTTTGTGCTGATTTTATAAATTCAGTTTATTCGTTATCGTTTGATATTTTAAAATAAATAAATAATGATGAGAAAATTATGTATTATACATAAAACATTTACAAGATTTATAAAATGAGTTTATGCCATGATTTATTATTAGCAAAAAAAAGGTGTTTTTTTGTTGTTGGGAAATACGGCTTTTAGGTGCAATTGTAAAACCAATACATTAATCGTTTAGAACCCAATCTGCACAAATGGTGCTTGTGTTGTGTAAGTCAGTAGCAAATCTCGTCTTTTTTTTATGCATTATTAGTGTATTCCTAAAAGGATAAAGCTAAAAAAATACCTTAGCTTGAGAAATCGGCAAATCCTCCTCCGCCGGTTCAACGTCGTCATCATACAAGTCATCATCCGCCGCCCTATCCTCATAAACCTCCGTCTCTCTTCCTTGTACGTTGACATGATCATTAACTGGGTTATAATCTGTAGATTTTGGTTCGAAATCATCACAGAGTTTGTTTTTAGACAAGCGTGAAAGCAGAGCGCCTTCTAAATGCGGCGGAGTGGTGCAAACCGCCGCGGCTTTATCAGATTGGAGCAGGTTTTTTGCCTCCCGCAACCACCTCGCGAATCCCGCCATTAAGCAATCGCAATTAAGTGGATTATCTGGAAAAGAATCGGAATTTATAGAGCTTCTGAGATAACCGTAGGTTCTGTTTGTTTTTATTATGTTAATTGAGGTTTATTCTCTCGGAAGTAATTTAGTAAAGTAATGGATCAACTCTTTGTATGCTTAGGCAGGGATCGGTGCTCAAAATTTGGATATATTTGGACTAGAAGAGACTAGAACTTTTATTCACCTTCCGCATGTAAGGGTAACCACCATACTCGAACATATTTTAGAGACTATTAACTCGCTATTTCAAACTTGTGTATGAATAATTGTAAAAAGTTGTAACCTTATACGATGTTCACTCTAAATTGTTATAGTGAATTTAATCGTGTTATAATGTGTCCCTTTTAATTGTCTCGTTCTACATCAATTATGTTGTGACATATTTGAAACGTCGAGGTAAATGGAACGCGGTATGACACAATAATAATGGTATTACGCAAACTTAACGGCGCTATTAAGCTTTCCGGGTGATGTTTTTCATGTATGGAGAAGGCAAACAAACTACACACTATTTTTTAACATTTTTATGTGTGTAATATAATCTCAAGACTGCAAATGCGTTGCTAACACTAAGGGCTAATAATTTCCTAAGTTATAGGAACGTATACGAGACGAGAAAAAATATTCATTTTATTATAATAGAAAATAGTTAACCTCTTACCTTCAATAGTAAACCTCGCGAGCGTTCTATGCTGCGCCAGCGCTCCGTCGTCGACCATCGCTATATCGTTGTCGTGTAGTAGCAGCTCGGTGAGACGCTGCAGGCTCTTGAGAGGCTCCGCTGAGATCGATCTCAGAAAGTTGTGAGATAGGTCCAGGTGCATCAAGTTCGTTAGCTGCGCGAGCGATGCTCCTAGAAAAGTAAAATGAACGTTAAAAATTCAAAGGTTCAAAGGCAGACCGGACGAGCTTCTAGTTGGTATTTCGGTCATTATAATGCTTATTATTGCATCATGACTCTTACAAAAGTAATATTTGAAATTTTCACAGAGTGTGTATTTCTATTGCAGCTATAACAACAAGAAGAATAGTACGGAACCCCTACGAGTCCGACTTACGAGTAAACTTGGCATTTTTTTTAACTTTTTGTGTATGCGTGCTATTATTTATTTTTGACATTTTTGTTGTTATGTAAATATTGTTTTGTATTTTATTATTTTCCTTGTATTTTTATTTATTGCCTTTTTTTTCGTCCTTAACGTAAAATCTTATAATTAATTTGACAAGTGCAATTTGTAACATTATTTTATATTGAGCAGTTAATAATCTTAAAAAAATGCAAAATGAAAATCTCATCTTAATATTAATCATATCTATTCAGACCCGTTTAGCTAAAAATATGTGTGAATATCGTGGAAGTTTAAGAAAATCTTTTTGTAAAACGAGCAAGGTAATACGTAACAGGGAAGGGTTGGAACAATAAATAGTAAATTTTGATTTGATTTTGCGGAAAGTATGGTACAAGACTCCGGACGAGTAAAAATTAGTTTCACGCGTGTATCAAACGTTTTAATATTTGCAAAAAAAATACAATGAGACAAAAGAAATGAGTAATTTAAAGAGACCACTTTACTTAACTCTCAGTCTGATAAAAAATCACAGTGATATTTGAATAATGAAGGGTAAAAAATTATAAAGTCAAAAACACAATTGCAAAAAATCTAACTTTCCGCACGATATACAGCTACAATAACATAAAAAACCGGCCAAGTGCGAGTCGGACTCGCGCACGAAGGGTTCCGTACCATTAGCGAAAAACGGCAAAAAAACACGTTTGTTGTATGGGAGCCCCCCTTAAATATTTATTTTATTTTGTTTTTTAGTATTTGTGGTTATAGCGGTAACAGAAATACATCATCTGTAAAAAATTCAACTGTCTAGCTATCACGGTTTATGAGATACAGCCTGGTGACAAACAGACGGACAGACGGACAGACAGACGGATAGTGAAGTCTTAGTAATAGGGTCCCGTTTTTACCCCTTTGGATACGGAACCCTAAAAAGTATCACTTTTTAGGCAACTGTATTAAAAAGCTATTTAATCTATGCCCCCAGCTCTTTTGAGATTGAACCAATATGCAGATCAGATGCCGATTGTGGGCTCATACGGGGGCCAATTAGCCCGGTCCGATCGAGCGGTCTAACCTACGAGGATAATACACTGAGCAACGCCCAAGCGTGATCCGCTTCAGCGCACTATGCATTACTAGCGCTAGCTCATCGGGTTGTGTAATTTAGTCGATACCTACAGAATCCACTAGCGTGGAATAATTGGAACACAGGTGGCTAGGAATTGATTTTGATGGCTAAGTGTTAAAATAATATTTGGATTTGTATTATTTATCATCATTCTCTCCTTCACTTGTACTAATAACATGCATTAGAAAAGTCTTTCATTATCTGAGAGGAACATTATTCCACATAGAAAAAGGTTATTTTTAGGGTTCCTTAGTCAGACTAGTAACCTATAGTTTCGCCATGTTAGTCCATCTGTCCTTCCGCAACTTAGCTAAGAGACTCTTAGTAGTTCTAGAAAGTTGTTATTTGACATGAATATACATCACGCCAAAAAAGTAGTGGAATAAAATCTTGAAAAAAAGAATGCTTTGTTTGAAGCGGTAAGAAGCGGGACGGGACGAGTACATAGATTTGTTCAGGTAAAGTTTTTATTGTTGTATCCGTACAACTTTAATTTTAGTGGCAGGGCTCGCCGTCGTGCATTAAACACAACTGTAATTAAATCTATGTAAAGAAACCTGACCACATGACTTTGTTCAGCCCATTAAAACTATTCTTCTATACTTTGGCGTGTTTGTGTTCGACTACTATTGGCTGAGAACTTGGTCACGTGGTATTGTTTGTTTACGTTTAATTAAATAGTTAAGCCGAAAAAGTAAAATGCATTAAGGGGCCGAATGATCATTTAGTCCTAAAGTACTATTTTGGTTAGTAATTCACTAAAAAGGTATACCTCTCTATTTCTTTAAACATTGTATTATGATTTCGCGTTTTGAACAATATAATAGTTTTTATACACAAATAATCTAGACGAAAATAGCTCTAGACAAAGCCTCAGAAGGTAAACAAAACCCTCAAAGGATCACTTGGTGGCACAAAGGTCCACCTGTCCGGCTATCAAAACCGTTTTCTCAGTAATATCTATATTACTAGGTACGTTTTTGTTGAATTCTGCGCGTTATGTCTTAGTTTTAGTAGTGTCATGATGTGTAAGCTACCAAGCTAAATAAAATGAAGGAACACAATCGTAAAAATCTCTGAATTTTGCCAAAATTGTAGCGTTTATAACAACTTCAACCATTCCGACATTTAAGCTAGCTTCACGTTGGTACAGTCAACAGCAGTAAGTAGAATTCAAAGAGCTCAAAATAATCTACACTGTACATATACTCGTGTAAGATAACTTTGAGCTTCGACTGTCCGCCAACTTTTGCTACTGACTGCATAAATAAAATATATTTAAAGCATATTTGCTTACTCTATCGCCAAATAGAAAGGGTAAATAACTCAACCCATAGAGGTTTAAAAGATAACAATGGCTTCTCTTTATTTCCGGTATTCCGTTCGGATCCGAGTTCCTCCTGAGTCGGAAATTGAAATGTCGTTCGACAAAAACCTTCTGTCAACCTTATCAACAACGTTCGCTGTATCGTAATCTGAAATCGCTTAAAGTAAGTCTACACGGTGACACCCGACTCTCGACACCTTGTGTCGACACTGTGGTATATATAGTCGACTAAGAGAGTCCTTCACCATTTTTTGTCTCTATTTGTAGCTTATTAAGGACCATAAATTGTAAATGGTTGAGTCGACTATACGTCGTTGACATATTTCTTCATATTTTAAACGAGTAACATTTTCAAGGCAATATAGAGGTATAGCCTACCACTATGGGCATTTTTCTGTGACATAGGTACAAAGTAAGCGACAGCAATAGCTTCCGGTCACGCATTACCGTGAAACGTTAATTATTTACCAGCTCCTTAAGATGCCAGTGACACTTATGCCGGGACTCGTATTTAATGTTTGTGTCGCCGTGTATACTTAAACTTACCTTAGGGATGCTAAAATTTTCTCGCTAGTCATTTAGCAAATTTTCGTTTCGCAACCAACGATTGACAAATACATCGTTCATCATTTTATCTTTTTACAACTACAGATTTAGCAAATAATTAATGTGTTCGAATAATAACTTGACAAATTATTATTTCATATTTTATAATTTGTCAAATATATTATTTATTATTGATATCAAATAGTCAACTAACTTACGTTCTACAAACGTTTGGTATATTACTTTGTGTGTATAGGTTTCATTTTATAAAACTTTAGTATAAAGTAATTTCTACAGTTTGAATAGGCTAAGCCACAAAAGAGGGAGAGCAAAGCCAAAAAAAGGAGAAGGAGCAAAGCCTCTCAATTAAAAAGATACCTAAAACTAGTGCTTCTCTAGTGCTTAGGTTAGGTTAGGTTAGAGTTGTGCCAAGGCGCCAAGCGCCACAAATGGGGTTCTTTCTTTTGGCATAGTATCATTTGTCCTAAAGTCATTTCCCATAACACTTTTGCCATAATGGATGTTAGCCATAATATTCAGTACCCATAATGGTTAATTCCCATAATGTATCGATAGTCCTAAAACATTTTAGTCATAATTGTGATGGCCTTAATCTTCAATGTCCTAATTTTGGTAGTACTAAACATGTGACGCCTAATAAATTAATTCATAAATTTGCATCTCCAAAAAGTTTACAACACTAATGTTACTAGTAAAATTGCGCTTTATTATAATATCGATTATCCTAACAGAACCAAATCTGCCAATCCCGATTCCACGTGGTACTATATCTGCCCTACCCCTAGAGTGTATATAAGAAGCCGGAGGCGCGGAGGGAGGGCAGCCCGCAGACATCGGGTGAGCCGTAGCGAAAGGCGAAGCTGCGGTGGCCAGCACAGGTGTCTGCGCTTGGATACGCAAGGGCGAAGGTGATGCACTTCCCGCAGTTAACCGGAAAGAAATTGCATTGGCAAGGAACTGAGGGCCCTGCAAAGATGCACTACGCTAACTAACGTTTCTATTCGATTCGTTTTTAAACCAATCGCGTCACTGGTAGACCACGTGACTTTTCGTATCACGTCATCTCCCAGTGACGCGATTGGTTTAAAAACGAATCGAATAGAACCGTTAGTTAGCGTAGTACATCTTTGCAGGGCCCTCTGGTTCTTCCAACTTCCCCTTTTATGGGGGGGCCTTTTCCAACTATAAAGAGCTTATTAAGACTATGAAAACATAATGGCTAATGAATGATAATAAAATGTTCTTTTAAGTTTAGTAAAATTTGGGCACGATCACTACGTACGTAAACATTGTCACGTTATCATTAGGACAAATAATAATTAGGAGCAAGAACGTTATGGCAAGTGAAATTAGGATTACAAACGTGATGGCAAAAATTAAAAAGTTCAAGTTAATCATTAGGACAAACGATTATTAGGAACAAAAACATTGTCAAGAGAAAATAGGTCGATAAACATTATGTCAAGTTATCATTAGAATAAAATATTATTATTACCACAAACATTATGGCAAGTGAAATTAGGATTATAAACATTAAATAGGAAAATAGGTTGATAAACATTATGTCAAGTTATCATTAGGATAAAAGATTATTATTACCACAAACATTATGGCAAGTGAAATTAGGATTCCAAACGTTATGGGAGAACATAGGGAGCCCCCACAAATACGCGGAATACGACTTTAAATGATGTAAACTTAGTAATAAACTGTTAGTAAATCCATGATTTTGCCTTACGAATAATTTTATGTAATGAAAAATACATAAACGACAATAAAACATTTGATACATTTATAAAAGGTCAAATAGTAGAAATTTGTCCCGTGATATAAATTTATATACCTACCTAGCCAGTCTCAGTCGAATGACTTACCTGACACAGCCACGATCTCGTTGTGCGACAAATCCAAGTGCGACAGGTTGGAGAGATGCCTGAAAGCGTAGTCCTCGAGAACGTCTATCTGGTTGTTGTGCAGGCTCAGATGAGTTAAGTTAGTCAGACCTGCAACAAGATTCAAGATTAATACAGGCACAGAATAATATTACAAGGACCTACAAAGAGCGCTCTTTCTAACAAGCGTTTAGGTAGGTGAAAAGTGACTTCTGTCTGCTTCTTTTTCCATCACATAATTAATTAACTAATATAAAAGTCACCAGGAGTGATGAAAACCGACCTTAATTGCGAAATGATTTAGGCCCGATATTTAAAGGGTATAAGGTAAGTCTTTATTAATAATTAAAATAGTACTTACAGACCACTCTAGTCAACTAAAATTCAGTAAATATTTTGAGAAGAACAGGTATTGTCTTTTTAAAAAAAAAAATGGCGCTCATCGTTTAATTGGGTTAGTAAGTAGTTAGTAAGAGTAGAATAATCTCGGTCGCAAAATTACCGACTCGCCACATTGCTATTTTCATTTTATGTCTGTCCTAGCGAAGTTAACGGAGCCCTGGACAATGGGGCTCCTATTCTTCGGTAATTTGACCTTCGGGCATTTTAAGTTACATAACGAACCTAACCTACATTGTAACGCAAACGATGTAGTCATTTAGCGAGTGGGTAACTTTGCGACCGAGTCATTCTACAACTACCCCGTTCCCCTATGTATACCGCAGTACTAGGGTTGCACAAGGCTTTTAGCCCGCTCCGCTTCGCGTATTTCAGAAACATAATGTATTTTCAGTGAACCGTTGTGTTTACAATTTTTCTTAGACTATTTGTTTCAGCACATTACAATGTTCTTTAAAATTTGTTTTAAAGAACATTGTAATGTAATAAAAAAACTTTAAAAATTGTTTTGACCTGAAGGAAATCCTACTATTTCTCAGTTAAAAATACTAGACAGCTATGCCAGTTTCCAATAGGCCGTCCCCTTCAGCATTTTTATATTCGAAGTTATAATTATTATAACAAATTTCAATAAATAAAGGCATTCTATTCAGTCCACGTATCGTCGTTTATACCTACGCACTACTCAAGTAAATCTGTCACGTTTGACGTCATTTTCTCAATACCATTAGATTCGCCGTTTATTTCGTAAGACAAACTAGCCTTAGGACAAGTCACCGTAGCCTATTGTTTCTGACTCCATCCCACAGAGTCCGTTGAACGTTGGTGAGTCATCATCGTCACGTACGGTATGACTCAAGTATCTGAATGGTGATCTATATGTTTCCTCAATGTCACTAGGTTAAGGTTACGCCAAAAATTGTACTGTTTACACTGTTCAATTACAGTTTAAGAAATCCTCGGATAATACAGCGTGACTACGGGGTCGGGTAGCAACAAAATAAACTAAAATTCACTACACCATTAGGAACATAACGTATAAGATTTAAACGCATTAAGATAATTATTTTGTTTTTATTCAAACGAAAAGGTTAGGTGACCATAATTTTAGTAATAATTAGGGTAACATTAATTTGATTAAATGATTATTTTACTAAAAAACAAAGTAATTGTCTTATTGTTTTTAAATGTAGTACGTTATGTTCCTAAAGGTGTAGTGAGTTTTAGTTTACTTTGTTGCTACACGACCCCTCAGTCATTATTCGACTGTACTTTTGTCGCATAGTCAACATCTGCTTTTCGATATCAAGTAAAAATGTCCAAAGTCAATGAGTAGGTACGCTTGTCGCTAATCTGTTTGCCACGTTTCGACTCTATCGTCAAATCAGGGCCTCTATTCTACAATGTAAAACTATATCGCCTATGTTATCGTATTATCAACGGCACAATAGCTCTTATTTATTTGACAGATGAATGTAATAAATACCATAACACGTCAAAAGCAATATTGTTTTATCCAATAACTAATAGCTAATAGCTCTTAGACTCCGAAATTCTGCATTGTTATCGGATTCACATAATAATGCACAAGAATTTACCCCATTTCGATAACGAATACTGGTTCAGAATTCTGATTAGTCCGTCAGTACGATTATCAAAAAATATTTAACACGTATTTTTTGCCGTATCAAATCAATCAAAATTGACAAATATAACTCGCATCAAATTCGGTAGTGGGGGCTCGTGACGTCACAATGTGGTATAAAGTTTGCCACGGCGGGCGTGACGGCACGCGAAACTTTAAGTCACTTTATCTTCGTAATTTTTTGTTTAATTGACAAAAGAACAGTTTTACGTATTTCAACTTCATAGTTTTAAAAATTAACAATGTTTAACGGTTCCTTCTCACCTGACAATGCTCCTCGTCGTATGCTGGCAAAGGTGTTATCTGAAAGCTGCAGGATCTCCAGACAAGCCAGGGCCGGCACCGTCGTGGGCCCCAGTGGACCTTCCAGGGCGTTACTGGACAAATCCAGGTCCTTCAGTACGTGGGCTTCCTGAAATAATACGGTGGTTTAGCCATATGTTTCTTGTAAAAAAATATTTCAGTCAAAGAGTCCATAGTGCGAAAATCAACCTTTATAACTCTATCAAGATTTATAAAGTTTACACATGCCGTTATACAGCGTTATACAGATTGAAGACTGAAAGCTTCTTGAATATGAATTCGACTTCTAAACTTTAGTTTTAATTTAAATAGTAAACTATTTTACCCACAATGTAACCTTCGAACAATTACTAAAACTCCAACATTTTGGTGGTACCCTCTTAATACTCGTAACTATAGTACCTACTATGGTTGCGAAATTTTTGAGCTTTACTTTTTGCAAAGGCTGACTTTTCCTTGATCTCTTTTCCTATTTGTCATAATGATTGGTTACTTCGGTTACCTTCAGAGCCGCCAGTGCCGGCACCTTCAGCAGGTTTCCTCGCAGCCTCAGCACAGCCAGGATCTCGAGCGGGGCAAAGGCACCAGACGCGATGTCAGTGAGCTGGTTGTCACTCAGGTCTAAATATGTCAGGTTCTGGACACCCTGTAAATATAGTAATAGGAGAAGATTTTTTAGTTAAGATGTCCACTTTCCCGAAAGCCCTTACATATCAAAATATGTAAGGGCTTTTGGGAAAGTGGACATCTGGAGTAGGTTGATTTGAATGTGTTGCTTGATTTCGGGGAAGAGTTATTGTCTCGCTTTTGCTTTAGCGGTTTGGGAGTTAAAACTTAAGTCACTATCATTGTTCATTTCGGAAAATAATTGTATGCCTTTAGACAGACTAAATGTTCGAGGATTACCTTAAATGAATTGCGGTCCAAGACGTGTATTTTGTTGTTAGACAAATCCAGTCGATCTAAAATCAACAGATGTGCCATCGATTCCGTCGGAACTGAAGGTAGTTGGTTATTCGGCAGGCCTGTCAACAAATAAAAACACAACAACTGTAAAAAATGATTGCATTTTGCACAAATAATGGCCTGGCGGTCCAGGGCTTTACCTTTGTTTAGTCGACACTTATAAGCAGCTTTAGAACCTTGTCACTTTAACGTATTTGATAGATTACGGCAACAGTTCAAACATGTTTAAATGGCAAGGCACTTATGCGTAAGGCCTACCGTACTAGTCTAGTACTTCGTGGATGTTCGTAGGAAATTCTTTAAAAAAACTAACGCCTACACATTTCGAATAGCTACCAAACATGGAGTCTCCATAATTCTACAAAACCTGTAGGATTATTTTTATTCGTGAAATCGTTTATTCTCTATTGGGTTGTATTATAAAAACACTAAAAAAACAAAATTCAGGTGGCAATGACTTTAGTTTAAACGAAAATTCGGACAAATGATGATTACGAATTCCAATATAGAACCGTTGTTTTCTTGAGCCGACGTGAGAAACGGTGTTCTTTTCCTTTTACGTGTTTTCTCTAAAAACTGTTCCTCACTTACCCAAGGCCAGTAGCGTTGTCGACACCATGTTGAACGCGCCCTGCTGCACTCTTCGGATCTCTCCCGAGGAGATCACCAGCCCGTGCAGCCCGACTCCAGCGAGCTCCGACACTGAAGACGCCGTCAGAGCAGAGACGCCACGCAGGGCGCAATCGAGGAGGGAGACTGTGGTGTTTTTGTTTCTGGCTCTTTGCTCGCGGAGATGACGTCCGATTATCTGAAAGGTTAGGAATTATTTATATTTGGACAATTAATGGATTGTTATTAACCTAAGCAGCCTGGCATAATACTCTATGGTTATAGCACTCTGTGGCGACATGGAGAAATTACGGTACATGAAAACAGCGATGGAACTAATAACATTAATACTATGTATACATGTATAAATACGAAAGTATGTATGTGCGTGAATTAGCATGTTTGTTAGTCCTTCACGCTTAAACGACTGGACAAATTTGAAATGAAGAATTGAAAGTTGTTTATTAGTCTTATTATAGCTGTAGTTATTAACACGTAAGTCATGAGCTAACTTTTATCCAAAAAAAACTGTTCCCATGGTATGGTAAACGCGGAGAAAGTCACCGGCAGAAGATAAACAGTCTTATATATACAATTTTATGTATTACCTACATGTTTTACATCTTCCACATACATATACCAATTTTAGTTATATGTATTCTGCAGATTTTTCAATTTATTCATAAATGTTGCTCAGTGGAAAAATAATGTCTAATCAATTCACATTTTTTGTTTCCGTATTCAAAAGGAAAAAACGGAACCCTTATAGTTTCGTCATTTCCGTCCGTATGTCACAGGCATTTTACTCAAAAACTACAAGAGAGGCATTGATGAAATTAGGAGTATAGGTGTCTTGTTGAAGCCGTTACTTAGTTTGCTAGTTAAACAACATAAATAAATATTTCTAGGGGGCTCTCTATACATGTAACAGGAGATGAAAAACAAATTAGCATAAATCATCGTGTAGCATATTTCAACAGTTCTTTTAAAAACTCTTTAAGAGGATTGTGAAGCGCCTCTAAAATCGCGTAGCTGTCAAAAAATCCATACAAATTTAGCTCCGGGTGATAACGTTTCTCACCCCCAAAATGAAGTCCGATTTCCACGATTTTTGAATATGTTGTAGTTATTATAAAGAACTAGGTCTTTACGTTTCTCGTTTTTTGTTTTTTAAATTTGTTTTATTCTAAGAAATATTTTCTTGGAAATGAAAACGTACAGATATAGTTTTTCATGATATCTACAATATATACAAAAATCGTAAAAATTGGACCTGCGTCGCTATTGCCTAAAGCACTCGCAATCGCAATCGGTTTCAAAGCGGAACAATTGTTTTCATTTCGTATGCAGACAAGCATACGATTTTCAAAATGAAAACGATGGCGATTGCGAGTGCGTTAGGCAATAGCCCCTCTAGTTTATAGGGAGAGAAACGTTATTGCATTTTGTATGGAAATTTTTAGCTTCACAATCCTCTTAAGGTTCCTAAGCAGTTTATTTGATTTGATTATACTTTCGAGAATAATCACTCCGAAAGTTGTATAAATTGTGTCCCTTTATCTTTTAAACCATATGTACAAAAAGTATGAAAAAAAAACTCAAACATAACGCTTCAACATGATCGGATATACCGTTTTTGAGTGGTTGCCGAAAAACGGCGCTTGTCAACAAAAACACGTAAGCGCCATGAAGATACGCTCTGAACTTGTCAATATTCGCAATAATTTTCTCATCTCACATAAATAAGATCTGTTTGCAATATTGCCAATCTAGGAAACGTTTCGATTTATTCCGGCGTCCAATAGTCTCCTAAGGGTGTTTATTACTCGTCCGTATTTATTCTAAGCCGTCGCTCGCCGGACACTACTTTACCCCATTCTAACTCCTACTACGATTTTCAACGCATTCTACCACATAAAAAACATTTTTTTTGACCCGTTATCGTATTTTCAACGTTTTGATAGCTCATATTTACTTGACATGAATGGCGGTCGTTTTAAAAACAATAAAAGGCCTCTATTCAACACGGTAAAAACTAAAAACCCCATCGTTTTTGACCTATTATCGTATTTTATCTAAACTCATATCATAAGTCCTCTATTATGCGTTCAAAACCCGTAGGCAATGACCAGCATTACCTGTGGTAGTAGGTGACAGCGATGACAGCTGTTAATTTTGGAAGATGTTCCAAATTTGGATTTCATTACCTTACAATATTCGATAACGTAATTTTAAAATTGATTGAGCCCTTTGTTTCCCATAATTTTATTGGTCATAATGTAATTGTTGACATAATTTTTGATAGTCATTATTATTTATATCGCTGAAACTGTAAACTTTCCAGAAGTTCTGAAATATCTAACTCGTAGACAAGGCTAGGTTAGGTTAGGTTTGATTTATAAAAATCCTGAAAAAGTAACAGTTTCTTTAAAAAACACTTTATGACTTGCGATGATTATGACCTAAAGCACATTATGACTAAAAATAATTATGTCAGTTAATATAGACCCGCTGTCATCGCTGTCATCTACTACCACATGTAAGGTAATGCTGGTCATTTGCCTTTCGGCTTTCTGAACCCATCTTAGAGTACTTATAATGTGTGTGTAGATAAAGTATTGTACGAGACTCTGCGTAATTAGTATTACAAAACTCGCCTTGCGGTTCGTTTCATAAACCACACTCATGTTGTAATGCCTGTCATTACGCAACCGTCACGTAAACTACTATTCAAAGTTTTTATAGCTCTTATTTACCTACTTGACAGTAATGGAAGCCTAGTGAAAAACAATAACATAACAGGTCAAATACGATTTCGATTTTACCGCCTAGAATAGAGGCGTAGGTCAAAGACGATGGTTTTTACCGCCTAGATTGGGCCTCTATTCAAGGCGGTAAAATTAGTGCTACAATGTAGCCCGTAACATCATTTTACCTCGTGTAGCGAAAACCTGCTACGAACAGTAGAACCGACTATCGGCTCGTTGGCGCTGAACACAAAGTTACTTTATCCATACTACCTAATTGTAACCCATGTTTGTTTTTCATCTATTTTGGAAAAACAAACTTTGTGTGATTACACAAAAAGTTGTCATGAAAAAAACTGGCATGTAGCTTTAGAAACATTCTAAGTTCATTATGATTCTATCAATGTAAGAAACCACTGAAAAAATATTAAAATAATACATTAACTTAAGGGTTTTTCATAAGGAAAAATTACAAAAAATCCGATTAAAATGATACTAAAATGCCCTCCAATCACAGCTCAATTTCGACAAACTGTTTTTGGCCTTCTGGGTTGTTGTAAATATCTTATATATGAACAGTCGGGCGATGTCCTGAAAATCGGGACAGTTGGCGTCCCGATCAAGGGTAAATCGGGACGTGTCCATAGACTCCTGAAAATCGGGACGTCCCGCAGAAATCGGGACGGTTGGCAACACTAGTAGTGACCCTGCCTACAAAGCTAGCAGTCCCGGGTTCGATTCCCGGCATGGACAAATATTTGTGTGATGAGCCCGAGTATTTGTTTCTGAGTCTTGGATGTTTTATTCGTATTTAAGTATTTATCTCTCCATTATAAGTATGTTTCTGTCTAACACCCATAAGACAAGCCTAGGTCTTGAGCAAATTGTAGGATATTATCCCCTGACTATTCATTTATTATTTATGTTGTTTTCTAAGATATGGCCGCCTTTAGTATAAAGTGATACAGCTACCACAACGTCCTATCTCTGTTCTTGTTTGATTTAGGTCATCTTGCTTTTACATCGTAATTACCTGGTTATTCACTCTTCTTCACTTCACAGTAAAAGCTACTATGACGGGTATTTCTCTATATAAGTAAGTTCATCCATTACCTATAGAGCTTAGTTTGGGACTAGGTCAATTTGTGGGAGATTTTTTCCCTATTTGATTTTTTTAAACAAATTAGTAGTTAGGCTGTTATCGAGAAAACCTAGTAGGTCCCAAATCAACCACGGCTCTGCACACATCGACTATCGATTGCCACCTGCGTGATTCGGCCGGACGTTGAAAAGGGTGCTGTTGACACGCCGACGTACTGGGGTAACTAGCGAAAAAGGGTATAAGTCGACTTAGCTCGTTATAAAAAAGGGTATAAATCAGATAGTAGCTAACTAGACTTATACCCTTTTTAAATTGAACCTCAGAAGACTTATACCCTTTTTCACTAGTACCCCAAAACACGTCTGTTACTCGACCATGCAAGGGTTAAGGGGAAACGGGAAATATTAGGTTTCTATACGTAATACGATCAGTGTTAAGTGTTATTGAATTCCTTTATTTTTATTATTTATCGATTGCGTAATCTGAGAAATGATTTTCTCGATAGATACGAGATTTTCATTTCAAATATCATACATAGGATTAGTTGAATAAAATGTTCCAACTTTTTTACGTATTTCCACTCAGCATATTTTATTTCAAAATGTCCAATGTCTACTTGAACTTCAATAAATGGAAATGGAAAGTTATCTGTTTTAATCGTGATTTATAATTATCATGTATGTTTTTAAGGAGGAAAGTTTCACCTCAGCGATCAATGTATTAAAACATTTATATAAAAAAGATTGTTTCACTGTTCTTATTTTTTTTACTTATTGAGATACTTCCATTAAATCAAACGCAAAAGATGTCAATATCAAGAAAATATCAATAACACGACCATCATTATTGTGGCTCATCGAATATCATACGAATGTTGGCGAAAATAACCTACGTTTGCGGACGGGCCGATTGTCTCTCGGTCAGTTATTACGAGTTCGGATTACAGATGATTGCCCAAAGGCCGTATTACGAGCTCCCGAACATGCCAAGCTCCAGCCATTGCATAGAGCTGTATTAATCGTATATCTACGTTCCTTTAACTACTTAACTGGAACTTGATGGATTTAGACAGTTCATATGAACTCAGTATGCCTAAAATTAAATCTGACATAAATCGACCTATAGTCGCACCGTTCCAAGAGGCTCGATTTGACAGCTGTCAACTCAGTGCAAAATATGTGTTTGTGGTAATTTTTTGTAGCTCAAGGCTTGTACTATGGGTACTAAACAACGATAAACTTGCTTATATTAGAGAATAACATGCTTCGATACTTTGAAAACATCCAAGACTCAGGAGCAAATTACTCGTAGTCATCACACAAATATCTGGTATTACGAGTAGGTACCGGGTAAGTATACGGGAGCTCGTTTATTTTTTCTAGATTTCAATTCAACCGTTTTTTTTTAATATTATGTATTAACATTGCCACTGATTTATTTGCTGGTCGAACCTTTATTTTATTTCAGAACTCACGAACGTTAAAAACATTTATGTTTGCGGAGTCGTTCAGATTTACTCTGTTCAAGTGTCTCATAAGAGCTCGATTGAACTGAAAGAAATGGAGAGACGTTATGAATATATTTAGACGTTATTCCTGGTATATTTTATTACGACAAACTCCATACAAACAAGTTTGAGAAGGTTTTATGTTTGGGTTTTTACTATCTTTAGACGTTATCGTTAGGTGCGTCTGAAATTACAACGTACGGTGTGCACGGAAACTGTTGAGTTCTTAAGGGACTTATATCATAATAAACTTCAAATTCAACATAATTAAGTCGAGAAAAAAGTCAATTAAGACAATAACAATATTTAAGTAAGAGCACAAGAGATATGTACAGTTTTAATTATATTTAAAATGCTTTTAACATATTCATCATTTTTTATTTGCTGACTGTACAGTAAGGGATACTGAAAGACGTATCTCTTTCGCTCTTGTCACAATGTGAATAAGGCATAAAAATGTATGTCTTTCAGTTTCCCTTGGTTGACTATTCATACTGTGATGCAAAATGCTCTTTTATCAAGATTACTGAAAATTCACGACAAAGGCATATCACTGGTTTAGTACAGCTTGTGGGGCAATCAAGCGCTTTAAGTGGCTGGAAGGGCGCTCAGCGCTTGACAGTGCTACTTATCGCCAACATAGGTTGTAGGTAGTTAGCGATGTTTTCCCAAAAACCTTTTTTTTCTGGTAGCAATCTTTCCATTTGCAAAATTTACTACCAGTCTTTATTTTTTTCAGTAGCTTATATTTCCGAAGACTTTTTCTCAGCCGAAATAATTCCATTATCATAATTTCTTTATTTATCTGAATAGTCATTTCCACAGAGTCGCTAGCGGAGCTCCTACTTCTGGATGGTTTGGCCCTTCGGGCCTAACTAATGCAAAAGTAACACGACCTAAATTTACCTACTTACTCGTATTTCGGCGTAAAGGGGAAAATTGCGACTGGGAAAAATCCAGAATGGGAAATATGCGACCAGGAAAAATAAGAACAGAACAGAAATCTTACAATCGCGACTGGAAAAATTTATACGCGGAATAATCGAGTTTGGGAAACAAATTCCCCCCTCCCCCGGGATATTATAGTACCTGCAGCGCAGAGTGGTCCCCGGCGCAGCGCAGCGTGTGCGGCAGGTCGCAGGCGCACTCCGCGGCTGGCCGCGCGCTCAGCCCGGGACAGCGCCATTCTGCGCTCGCGCTCGCGCTAAGCAGCGCAGCCGCGACCATTAACCACATTCTGCAACAAGTATAATATGCAGTTATTAATTAAGTCTCACTCCTAGTCATGTACTTGACTCTTGCTGCAGTATCTCAGGGATCTTATAGCCTCGTAAGGCCCAGCATGCAATAGGATGTACATAATCAAGGCAATTTAGTTTGATCTGTGTTGCAATGAAAATAAGGTTTATTTTCCTATCTTTATAAACTGAAAATGGCATTAGCGACCAAACATAATTGAACTTTATTGCCTTGATGGTAGTTTCAAAGTCCCACTTACAAAAAAATCCTGACTGTAGTATGGTGGGCCTTACGAGGATAAACGAAATAAAAGAATAAAAAAAGAAGAAGGTTTATTCAGACATCTAACAAAAGGACAAAATAAGAACTAAACAAAAAGAGACAAAAAACGTATGGCTGACCTAATGCCGACGTGACGTCATGAAATGGTCCCAGCTCAGCATGGTGCCGGCAGTAAAACCAGCGCTGGTCTTCCGCAGGGACCATTTGGTGACCTCACAGCAGGCCACAAATATGAATTTGCTTGTAGTTATTAAAGGCAGTATCACAAAGACGTCGGGAAACTTTCTAATAAAAATCCTGAAAACTTCTCAACGCAACTTTGTAAAGATTTTTTTCCCAAATCGGTTTCTAAGTAACCCAACTTACCAACGAGTGGTATGTTTTTTATTAATAAAGGTACATAATATTATTCGTTTTTTCTATGCAGGATTAGCAACTATTAAACGTTTCAACGATAGTCTATTTCGCCCATATTGCGTGCCTAAAATGCGGTAACCCATAATTTTAGCAAATTTCTCTTCATCGTTTGCATCATTTTATCAAACCCTATTTTCTGCTGAAACCATGATATTTTCAGGATATCCTCAACATTAATTACGTAGGTTAGGTTTAGTTATACGTTTCTCCGATACGTTTGTTAAAATGTGTATCAATAAAATAATAGAGACCCGCCTAAAACACACCCAAAAAGCCCATCATTAGGTACCATTTCAACATCTAAACAACTGCTTCGTCCTCTCAAATTCATCCAAATCAAACGCACACAACGCAACTGACCGCTCATAAAGCTGAGTTAGAAGTTTCCAGAAGCGTAATTTTATACAATAATCCTCTGAAGCAGGCGCGTTGCGTATAAAGGCCGTGTGGAGAGGCAATTCCCTCGTAATCTGTAGTACTTGTATAAGAATCGCCGCTGCAACGCGTGTGGTTACGACGTAATGGGGCATTTCCACTGAGCGACGGTCGCACCGCCGAAAGAGGACGGGGCCAAGGCAGGAGAGAAAAAACCATATCGTCTTTGACCCGTTATCGCATTGTCAACTAATCCTTTCCTTGACTGGAATTTGGCAGTTTTCAAAAGCTCATAATGCAAAGCAGCCACTGAGTCTATTTCTAAGTGATTTTTAAAGAGATCCTTTCACTTTAGATCCTTTGTCATTGCATTTAAAGGTGTTTTTTTTAATTTGCTGGTTTTATCTTTTCTATGCTTTTCAGGACAGCCAAGAATTGTAATTATCTTGATTCAAATTACCAAAAGTACTGAATGAGGGAAAGATGTGCCAGAAACAGCTGATGATGTTCATAAAAAAATATGGGGAAATATGTCCCCATATTTTTCTTCTTGACATGGGCATGGGTATAAACATATTATGTAGACGAAAATATCAGTTGCATTTTGAGACTCATAGATTTTTGCATGCTCAAGGCTACAATCCCAAGACTGCAATCAGTTTCTGTCAGTGCCTCTTTGCTAGTCATTTCACTGGGTGTCTCACAACAACATGAACACTGTTGCTTAACAGTAGTTTAAAAGATGCTGGTGTGATCTCGACAGACTGCTCAACGTTCTATTTATTTTTTCTCACCACTCAAAGGTAAATGTAAAATTGTTTCTTATGAATTGAACCACACTTCACGCATTGGGAATAAGGGCGAGCTACAACACTATTGATAGTACTGGGTGATGGACGGACGTTGACTTAAAGGCGAGAAGTGCTCGATGCCTGTAGAAGTACTATCTCGCTAGTCGCTCAGAGCGTCTCTTTTGTTTTAGACTAGGTAGAAAGGGGTTTCCGAGCGACAAACAAGACACGCTTATCACACTGGATTGAGAATTTGGATAACGCAGGGATGATTGTATGATTCATGTTATGTTATGCGTAGGTAGTTTTTTTTATGGCAAGGAAAAGAAGAATGGCTTACATGATGGTAAGTGGGATCTGAGACCCATAGACATTTGAAATCTCAAGAATACAATCTCAAAACTGCAATCCTAAGACTTCAAATGCATTGCCAACCCTGCTGCCGTCCAACGGCACAATGCTGCAACTTTTAAAGCCGTTGTAGCAGAATGTTTAAAAACTAGAACATCATTTGCCCGCAGACAGTTTTCCTCAAAATCTTCTCACATTTACAACAAATTGAATAATCAACTTGATATTTACTCTAAAGCTTACCATGACTGCAAAAGAGATATCACAAATTGGCTTAAGACCATATCTTATGATGAGACAGAGATTTTGTTACAATAACCTTGTCTAAATACACACACACACACACACACGCACACGCACACGCACACGCACACGCACACACACGCGCACACACACACGCGCACTCACACACACACGCATACACACACACACGCGCACACACACACACACACACACACACACACACACACACACACACACACACACACACACACACACACACAGAGGGAGAAAGAGATAAGTAAATCAATCATAGCATACATCTTTAATTTATAATTTTGCATGTCTAAACGTGTAATTAGTACAAACTGGAATTTTGGCCACTAAATTGATTATACTTGGTTAACATAATAGCATAATATAAAAATCATGTAACCTAACCTAAACTAACCTAAAGGAAGAGCGGCGCCACCTAACTCAAGCTTTTTTTTGCTTACCGGGTGGCACCATCACCTTAGATTATAGAAAAAGTGTATTTTATGAAATAAAGAATTTTAGAATTTTAGAATTTTAGAATTTAGAATTTAGAATTGAGTTACAGCGTTTTGTGTTGACTTGCATCAAACGATTTCTCATGACTGCTTCTATCAAACCTACAAAAGAACTTTTGAAAATATGTTCTAGTTTAGGCGGTACAAAACTGACAAAACGCGGTAACTCTGCATAAGGCTAGCCAAAACATCATGACTGCAATTGTGATGTTTTATACCAAAACCGTCTATGCCGTCTAATCGCCACAGAACGCTGTAAGTACTAAATTACCACTACCTCGGAACAACGAACGGACCACTTGCAGCGTTTTGCCAACTCTGCATCACCATCAATTCAACACGCGGCAACAGTGCAAATTCTAAATTTCTAGCGTAAAACTTAAAAACCTTTAAACGCGTTTTTCTCGAAACTAGAGTTTTTGACTTGCAGCGTTTTGCCGTTGGACGGCAGCCTGAGGACTAAGATGGTATGCCTCTATGCTAGTAATTTCACCGGTTGGCCTGGTGGTTGATTCAGTTAGTGTACCAGATGTTTCAGATTCGTACATACATTCTTGTCTCAAATTTAAACATACAATATTTATTTGTCAAATACACACCGTCCATGGACCAAATTATTTTAGGGTTCCGTACTCAAAGATCCCTATTACTTAAGACTCCACCCACTTGTCTGCGTTTATCTTTCTCTAAAAAAGGGCGGTCGCAAGAAAATAAAGTTTAACTTTTTTTATTTAGGCTGTACGATTGCTTATTTAGGTACAAAACTTATCATTAGGTACAGTATAGTTTGCGGATAAACAACTCATACGATTGAAACGAAAGGCTCCTACAATTAGGAAAAAAACTCCTATTAACTTGAACTTTTTATGAAGATTTTTTATTTTTAAGTTTGTTATCTAATCTGAATACATTCAAGAACTAACTGACTGTTAATACGCTCAAAAACTTTCAGTTTCACAACATATCCAAACCATATCCATGCCTTTAGTTACGAGTAAAACGAACATGAGCAAACCGAAATATAAAGCCTTTTGCTTTAGTTGATTGAAAACCCCAGTTCAATTTAAACCTTACATGAATGAACAAATAAACATTCCCCACTCGTTGGTTGGAAACATTTTCAAATTAAATCGACTTCATTACTTTAACATGTCGTCCATATAAATAACCAGCTGAGGTTACCCACGAATTTCTACGGCATTAAGTGTTTCAATTGTCACCTTTCGGTTAATGTGGCAGGCTTGCCACAAAGAGAGCCCCTTAGAAGTAATAAAATTATTTAATAACGCTGCTTTGCTCGTAAGGGCAGACAGAGTCAAATTTAAAATGAGCCCCGGCGTTACCCCTGCACGGAACCTTAAGTGGGTCACAAAGGGGGTAAGAGAGATCAATTCTAATCGGTTAACGGCTTTCATATATCAAAAAGCGGTAGTGCGCTTGACACGGGCCGTGCGAAGTACACAGTTTTCCCACAAACAATGTTTAAGGGACCGAGATTTCATTTGCAGTGTGATTTAGAATTATGAAAGCTTTGTAAAAACGCGCGGACTGTCCTTTGTGTAAAGGGCTACGCATTATTTTAATAAGGGCCGGGTTTCCTTTACCACTGATTGTGATTACGTACCCGAGGTTTTTCCAGAAAAGGTTACATTCAAAGTACTTAAATATCTTTTAATGAAAACCCTTTCTCGGTCTTAGGTCGGGCTGCCAGCGTTTTCGCAATAAAACTTCATAACGTTTTTTTGGGAACTCGATGAAATAAAAGAATACGAGCGTGGAAAATATTCTTTTGCTTATCTGTAACTAGCGTTTTTCCATGACATCATCCACGTAGGACTTGTTTAACATAATTCTCACAGAAACGTTGATATTTTTCGTGATTACAAAGTAACCTTTATTTCCAGTCCAGTATATTTTGGTGTCAAAAATTCTTGATTCAAAAATCAAATCCAAACATCCTCATAAACTTCCACTTTTATAATATTAATAGGATGCATAGGCAGCTTAAAGCTACAATCACCATCACCACCCATCTTTATCAGACGTCTAGGTGGAGGAGCAGCTTAATCGTAATGCTGAGCACGAAGCATTGCCCTGCTTCCTTTTTATTCCCTACGAACTGTTAAAGAGTGGAATTAGCTTTTCTCTTCTGTTTTTCCAAAGAGATATACGACGTGTCTAGCCTAGTTGGTGGGCATGTTTGGGTATAGGTTGGGATTCCCTGTATGGGCATACATTTTTGTGATGAGCGCGAGTATTTGTTTCTGAGTTTTGGATATTTTCTATTTATTTGTGTAGGTATGAATTTGACTATGTAAGTATATCGTTGTCTACATTGTAAAAGTTTAGAGCTTAGTTTGAGACTAAGTCAATTTGTGAGAGGGACAATTGATATTTATTTATTTATTTGATATCGGTACAAAAGGTCTTGTCCTTCGGTTTCTGATAGAGTTGGTTCAAATAGCATAATAGCACATGAGGGTAAAATACAGAGAAGTATAAACACGAAGATTATTGTTTATTTTGAAAACAAGCCATCAAATGATACAGCGAACGAGAATTTTATAACCCTTGATTTTATCGTCACTTCACCAGGTGCAATAGAAATCAATCCTTACACGTATTTGTAAAGATTTTATTGTGAACTAGGTTTAATAATTACTATTTATTACTTTATTACCTTGTGATATAACATAAGTTTCATTCATTCATAACTTAAGAGCCATGCTATTATCGGTGGAGTGCCTGCCATTCCTCTCTATTGGTTGCTAGGTTCTTGACATCCTTATACGACACGACCTTAACCTTATCTTTCACTTGCTCAAAGTAACTTCGTCTGGGTCGTCCTCTGCCTCTTTTGCCTTCTATATTTCCCTATATGCTATTTTTCATGAAATTATCGTGTCGTAACAAGTGCCCTATCATCTTCCCTCTTCTGTTTTCTTTTAACATAAGTTTATGTATTATTATTGTTGTATTGTATTATTTGATCGAAAAAATGATCTCCTGCTAGAGTTACTTGCAGCCCTGCTTCCCTGCAATGATGAAGCGCTAGTAGATTCGCTTCATATTTAACGATGAGTAAAACAGCCCTCATGAGGCCAATTTAACGAATACATATTTATATTAGAAATGGCTGATCATTTTTATAGTAGGGGATCTGAATAGGAGACGACCTCCATCGGGCTGTTTATTCGATAAAAAAGTATTATATATCAAATTTAATATGCTACGTAATGTATGGCGAATAGGTTGACTGATAAAAATCAGTCCTGTCCTTTTATGACGAAAAAAAAACTGAAATTGAACTTTTTTTTAAACAGCCCGGTGAAGGTCGTTTCCTATACTGACATTATTATCAAACTAGAATTGAACCCTTTTATTTCCGAACCATCTTCCCCTTATACGCATTGCAACACTGCGTGTGCCATAAGTGGGTAATTGTCAATTTGGGCCCGTCGCGCGAACACTGCTGCAGTCGGACGCACATCGCAAACGCAACGCGCACCACCATATACGTTTAAGGTAAATACTATATTTTTAATAAATTGTATATTTCAGTGATGAAAGCAGTAACGGTTTTTGGAAAAATATTAAAGCAAGGCGTCATCTTTGGCCTTGCTTGTGTTAGGTTTACTTTTGTCGAAAATGTATAGTTAGCCGAAATAGTTCTTGACATAATTATTTTCTTTTAGCAATCGTTTGTTTTAGTCTAAAGTATGGAAATAAGATAAGCAGTTCCTAAGTTATTTGGTTGAGGAATTTCAGGGTACTTGCAGGTCTGATTGAAATCCTTAATTCTGCATAATTGTGTCAAAATGCATAAAACTGACAGACTACCGTCAAGTTAATCAGCTAATAATAATACTCAACTGCAACCTATATTCCAAACATATTTTACTTAAATAGCTCACATTTAAATAAATCTCTAGGAATAAAATTTTGTTGCAAAAGTTTTCCAAAGACACAATTAAGCGAGCTGCTAGCGAGGTGCCAGGTTTTTCCCATTCCCGTCGCGTAAAGCATAGTTGTAAAGGTGCCAGTGTTCATTGCTCCAGAACGTGTGCCCTGAAGGTAGAAATACTGCTTGCATTGTTATAGAAGCGGTGCAATATCATTAATTATGTTAAGTTTAAGTCTAGTAAAGAGCACTCTAAATGAAAAAGTAAAATAATCGTAATCACAACCGGTCTCTTAATCAAGAGTCTTTGGTTAATTTTACATCTATACTCGTATGTATAAACGACGAACATGTTTGCAATTTCATTATCGTGATTTGGCTGACGCTGAACCTAAGTCCGCAGAAGTTTAAAAAAAAAACTAGCTATATTCAAGTTCCGGTAATTTTTAGCAAGCGTTACGATGGATAACTTTTTATTATTTCTTTTTTAGGGCTTTAGGGCTTGCACTACAATCGTATTTTTATTATTATTATTATTTGATAGAAAATCCCCTTAAAAACCCGGCTATTTATGACGGTTTAAGAGATAAAGTTCTTTAATTTTAAAACGGAAGGACGAAGGCTTGGTAATAGGGTCCCGTTTGGAACTGAAAATTCAACAAATAAGAACATTAACTTCCGTAAAATATCACAGTGTTGGTAAAAAAACTTACGAATCTTCAATGAAAACTAAATAACTAAAATATGAACGATGAAGAATCACTCGTACAAACCGAACATAAACAACGGACTGGCAGAAAAGTTTATATTCGTTAGTGCTAACTAGAATGCACCCGGATGCTAGCAAGTTTGCTAGAGAGAATGCCGTCGGCATTTGTTTTGAAAATCCTGCATAATTTTGAAACTCTTGAGGCGAATCGTGTGCCATCCTCTTCTAACGAATTGTACAAGAAAGCAACGGATACGGTCTTGCGAGTGTTTCAAGTTCTGAATTATTTTGGAACAGTGCATAAGTTTTCAAATATTTTGAGGGTAGATAAGACTACGGGAGTGCGAGTAGCTATTATATGCAAGTTAGGAGTTGTGAGTGGAAGAAAATGCAACTCGGTGAATTTATTTTATAGGTATGTTATTGTTAACCAGAACTGCGGTTTGAAGGAAGGAAAGAGGGAAGAAACTATTCCGATGTTTTTCCGTTTTATAAAATAATAAAAGTTTCTGGCAATGTTATTGGAAACATAACTCCTTATTTACATTATTTAAAAAACTTGAAGTTTTACATAAAATTATAGTTGTCATAAAGTAATACACGTTCACAATATAAAATATATTTTAGTTTACTTTAGGGTTGAGATATCTCATTATGCTTAAATAAAGAACTAATTAAGTTATAACTTGAATAAAATTAGTCCGCTCTTAAATATTGCAACTCGAGAAATTAGTCGAACCTCTACAGCTTTTAGCTCTTTAATAAAGAAACTGTTCGTTAAGTACGAATACAATTAATCTTCAGGTCTTTGACTTGTATTCTGTATTATTTGAGATGTAGATACGTGTTTCAAATTAAAACAAACGAACAATAAGTGCGAGAATGATGGATGCTTTATCCACTGCGATAAAGGCGGACATAATACAGCCCAGAGATGGGCATTAATCGAATAATTATTTATTCGAATAAAAAATTAATTCGTAATATTTTTGTTCGCGAATAATTTATTTGCGAATGATTTATTCGCGAATAGTTTATCCACGAATGAATCATTCGACTACTTTTCGAATAACGAATAATTTATTAATTTACTTATTAGAGAAAAATGGAGCAGGTATAATAAGTAGTACATAATAATTATTCGTGGCAATTCATTCAACAAATAAATTATTCGCGAATAAATTATTCGACGAATAATTTATTCGAATAAGAATTCGAGAATTTCATTCGTTATTCGCGAATAATTTGGTTATTCTTATTCGTTATTCGTCATTCGAATAAATTTTGCCCATCTCTGATACAGACCCTGCGGGCCTGGTATGGCTGCGTCTATATCGCACGTCAATGAATGTAGATGCTTTATCCGTCACTCTCGTACTTACTTACATGTCAGAAGGTGACGGATGCCTTATCCACACTTTGTCACGCGATAAACGCAGCAATATTGGGCCACCAGGTAGATTTAAAGCAGTAATAGCCCCATCATAAACTCCCAAAAGTACCCAAAACTCGATCGATGATATATTATTATACAAAATTCTTATATTAAATCTAGTTTTAATTTAATTGAAAGGTATAATAGTTTTCGCGTTATTGCAGCGGTAAAATAATAACTAAAAAGCTCCCAAAGGTAACCGCTGACGACTGAGTAATCCCCCGCGTTCGCAAATGAAGCATTCTTTAATACTTTCATGCAACCGGCTATAGTTGCGTTTAAAATTATATTATGAATGGCTTGAACTACCATTGATATCCAGAACGAATTCATTCTTGATATTTGACTTTTACTGTGAAAATGTAGTGTAATGTGGCAAAGCTCTTTGTGAAAGGAACTGCATGTTTGTATACTATTTCTATATTATAAAACTATATCTTGTTTTATTATGGCATTATTATAAAACTGAATAATGAACGGCATTTGGAAACGGTATGGTTAAAATATTTAAAACTAACACATTGTTAATTCACGTGTGAATGAATTCTATGTATTCACATCAATTAAAATGTATTATCATTATCAATTTAAGTAAAGATCAATATATCCATTCAAAAAACTATGATACTTGTTTTACAAGCTTTAAGTTTTTACATATTACCGTCGGTAAAAAGTCATAATTGGTTTTGTTTTCAATCACGCTTAAGCACTAAATATTTCCACCAAACGGCCCGCAACGGATCGGATCGGAAAGAATTTTATGGTCTCGATACTGAATCATATATGTACTGTTTTTAAGTCTACATTACCAAGCTGCGCACAACAGCTTGACCGCGGGCGTCTTCCGCGACATGTGAACGTCACCGAAAGTATGCTGCGACACGCGTACGGCTCCGTTCGCTTGCGATCGGCCCCTTTCGCTTGCCGTCGTGTGCGATCGGAACCTTTCGGCCGTGACCGGGCGAGCCCACTCGTTCTAGAAAGTGCACTCAAACACGTGGTAGGAACGAAAGTATTTGACTGGGTGCGGATAAGTTCGCAAGAAACCGTACGGTGCCGATCGTGTGCGTCGACATGCTGCCGGACGCCATCCGTACGTATCCTTTCCGATCCGATGCGATGCGAGCCGTTTGGTGGAAATCTTCCTTAAGGCTACAACCGGATAGTCTACTATAACCCTCCTAAATATCTAACAACAAACTTGTGTTCGGAAGTGTTTTATATACTTAGATGCAATCTTACATAAAAATTGCATACAATCTTTAATTTTTACATATATTTTTTGTTTGCCAAACATTTTGTACAGACATACAATAATGAACGTTATGAAACTTAAAGTCTAGCCTAAATATTGCTTTTGAACAAAACTTTAACAAAGGCAGAATAAATTGTTTGAAAGTAAAGCCAATGCCCACATATTCTCTAACTTAAAATACGTGTGTTAATAACTCTGAAAACTCACTCAGAACGCACAACTCTGGAGCAAGTAGTGCCACCGCCTGCTTATTAAATCTCAAGAAAAACTTCCCAGCCCCGGTAGCGTCTCGCTTGTTTTTTTAACTACGGCTAGAAGCTATTTATAGGAACGGGGAAAACAAAGAGCATTCCGAGGAATGCGCTTTTTGAACGTTTTGTGCAGTATTTGTTAGTTTAACTTGAAATAATATCTCCTATTTTGTTAAGAAATTTCTCTGAAAGTCATTATTACGGGTTCGCAGACACAAAGCGGGACTTTTTTTTTTCAAAGAACCCTGGGGACGAATTAAGAAGTGAAAACCTGCCAAGCTCTAGGCACTGAACAGAATGGCGATGTGTAAGTGTTTCACTGTCTGAATCTTTATACTTAGTATTAATTTGGACACTTCATTATTACTCATTCAGGGCTCGGATTTTTCATCGCACGGTAAGATGAAAGAGAACTATGGAGTCGATATTAAAATAAAATCTTAAGTCATATTCATACTCATACTCATTCATTTAAATAGCACTAAAAGATTCAATTATAAATAAAAATGTTAATACTACGCCATGTTTATTACATTATGGGCCAAATAATAAAAATAATATGAACATTAAGTAAGCTCCTAGTTAGTAATATCCATAGAGCATGTAGCTTCAGGAATTAGTGTTTCAAAATCTTGACAAGGTATTTCGTGTGTATTGTCCATTTCAAAATCACAATTAAAATGAATAAATAATGGCCACTTTTTCCATATTTTCAGGAGCAAAGCAGGTTCTATATTCAATGAAAATCCACTTGTGACTTGAAAATATTACTAACTAGGAGCTTACTTAATGTTCATATTATTTTTATTATTTGGCCCATAATGTAATAAACATGGCGTAGTATTAACATTTTTATTTATAATTTAATCTTTTAGTGCTATTTAAATGAATGAGTATGAGTATGAATATGACTTAAGATTTTATTTTAATATCGACTCCATAGTTGTCTTTCATCTTACCGTGCGATGAAAAATCCGAGCCCTGCTCATGATACTCTGTAAATTGCACCTAACGATCAACAAATTAAGGAAAATCAATATTTTAATGCCACAAGCGTCGGGAAGGTTGGCAGGGACCTAATGATTAGTGGTGGTGACGAGAAAGCAATGCGTTGCCAACCTTGGACTCTAAGATGGAATACCAAGTATTTACACTAGCTTATCCCTATGTCTAAATACAACAGTGTGAACTCTGCTGTTTAGCGACGTTAGCGTAAGATTATGGTATTTGGATGTCTATGGATTTTGCATGAGGTGATTACCAACGTGTAATAACTGAACGTAATTCATTATTCTGCTGTCGTAATTACTCAGTAGAAAACAATTTTATTAACAAATAATATACAGATGTTCTTTCTCTTTAGTTTAAAATTACAGTCGACAGTAGCGTCAAAAGGTTAAATTACTCTAAGAATACAAGCGGACAAAGACAAAATTAACTTAACACTGTTGAGCTTAGTACCTATTTATACTCAAACTAAGATGAAATTAATTAAACTAAGATGCAGTTAATTATCTATAGCAAAATGCAGTAAACGAGTGCATTCGCGTATTATTACAAAGACGTGGGTGCCGATCATTATTCCAATTATTTTCTCGCTTCGGGTAAACAAGCTTTATCTTAGAAATTTCATTTTGTTTCAAAGAACTTCCAGTTACGCGGGGCCCTCCCAACTCGACCGCAAATTGTTTGTCGAAATAACAGTGTCGTTTCGTGACGGCTGGTCTCGTTAAATAGTAAAGAACAGTTTAACTTATGACTAAATTCATGGAGTGATTTATCCCCATTACTATTTTATCATTCGTTTGATTCCTTTTATATCGCTGCCACTTACATGTAAAATTACGTGGTGCCTTTCTAAGGCTAAGGCCGCATAGATAGAAGGCTTGCTTAGCGCCTAGAGCCTAGCGTGAAACAAAATGTACTCGAATCTTTGCAACCGGCCGCACTGCGCGCTTGGTGCCTCGCTAGGCGACTACGAACAAAAGTAACACGCTAGGCTCTAGGCGCTAAGCAAGCCTCCTATCTGTGTGGCCTTAGCCTATGTGTGCTTTTGCTCGACAAATAACGATCATTAGTTTTAAATGGAAAAAAAAGAGGTTCTGTATTCGGCAGTATGTATGTCCATCGATTTCCACGTCATTGTGTACCCCACGAAATTGAAAAGTTAGTTTTTTATTTCAAATTATAAATAAAAATGTATATTTTAAAGAAAAAAAACCTAAATATATTATAATATAAAGGTTTAAAAGGTAGTAACGAATAGCATTTGATGTTTTTTTTTACCAACCACATCCGGCCCTTTTAAGTTACATATGTGATATGAGCGGGACTTCGAATGCACTCTGTCGCTAAGCAAATCGCTATCGGATTGTTAACATTATTATAGCTCTTATTAACTAAACAGTAAATTTTTTTTTAAACAGAAGCGTTGAAGGATTACACATTTTTATCGTGGAACGGATTAGGGATAACGCGTAGCTCCGAGTCTAGCTGAAGGAAGAACTTGTTCTTGAGGGTCACGCGTGGCCAGATCATCGGGACCAGCTTCGTTGGTGACAAGTTACTAGAAATACACAAGGTTGCCAAAGACAAAGATAAATGAGAAGTGTAAAAAACATTTACTAAATAATATAAACGTAGTTGGTAGAGTTGGGTGCAGCCCGCCCCTTCGTCTGGGGCTTATTATTCTCATGCAATTCTACATCTTGCATTTTGCTGAGTCGTCGGCACAATGCCGCCGCTCTGATGGATACTAACATTTAAACAAGTCAAACAATACGCGATCACGAAGAGCAACGTGCGCAGTTTGACTTCTGTAAATAGAGTTGAAGATGCTTCAAACAAAATATTAACATTTTTGTATTTATTGCGTTAAAATCTGTACTCTGAAAGTAAAGATATCACAATTTGTACCGTTTCTTAAAAAAATTGGGGAACTAAAACAACTTGTATAAACAACACTCTTCGATATTGCTCTTTTTCGATATTTATATTGTCAGGAAAGTAAAACGAAAAAAATACACATAGGAATATAAAATACACGTTCAGCTAATTTTTTAACGCTATCATGCGTAGAGTGCTACGCCGTAGCCGCTCTACGAAGCGACGTAGCAACATTAAATCCCCAATCCCGAAAAAAGGGCTGCGCGCAGGTAACAGTTTTATAGTGACGAGATAATTGTGAATTCATTTTTTTTATTAAAATAAAATAACTACATGAAAAGCAAGCTTTAAAAAACCGACTGCATTTTTATACTGTCGTCGATATACCTACATATGTTAATAATGTCATTTTGCCATTGTTGTTATTTCAATTTTAACAGTTTAGGTATCCTATGTCACCCGGGATGACGTAAGGATTCTAACGATACCTCACAAATCTAAATCGGTCAAAGGATTTAGAAGTTATAGTTGAATAAAGAAACTCACATACCTACATACATACATACATACATACATACATACATACATACATACATACATACATACATACATACATACAAACATGAACCCTGCAAACATTACACTCCTTTTTTGGGGCAGTCGTGTAATAAAGATAGGTCGGGCAAGTGTGACAAACCATGTAGTTTTTAGGAGAAGTTGTTGCTTTGACGAACTTGCCCAAAGTAAACGCAATTACCCCACCTGACCTTATTTTTTTGCGTTATGTCGTTGTACAAAGATAAAATGAAAGACAGAGCACTTATTTAGTGATAAATACACCACCTAAGTACAAAGGATTAAACATACAGAATAAAACCAATGGTAAACGTACTACGAACAGAAATACCATAATAGTAGTTTATGTGGTTGGTGCATAATAAGATCACACGAGTGTTTTAATGCCTAATTAATAATTATATAGCCGCATACATAACTTTATCTACATGCATATCATAAGTTTTCTATAATATGTTCAGATATGGCCTGTATTTTTATTAAGTTAGTGTTACTGTTAACTTGATTGTAGTAACAAAGCTTTAAAAAAAAAAAACAAGTTAGTGGTGCAGTATTACCGATACTTTAATGTTTAGGTACCGACACTTTAATGTTAACATTACGATGCACTATACTTTAATGTAAACTAACATGCAACCACAGATACAGGTTTCTTAATATACGCGATTTGCTTATCGCTTCTGAACATATTGTAGGGAAGTTATGATATATGGATGTAGATAAAACTAATTAAGGTGCTATGGATCCCACTGAAATGGATCGCCACTCAGCATTAAGATGCGGTACCGATATGGTAGGAACGGTAACGCTGGTTTTCTGTGGTGACGGGTGTGTCTCGGTTTTGTAACTTATTTCTATATAATAAGGTACAGTATAGTTTACATAACTTTGTAAGTATTCGACTGCATTTTATGATGTAAAATGCAATCAATGGTTAATTAATAAATAATAGAAATTTTTACTATTCAAGTTTTATGGCCAAAGACGTAAACTTTTAATGAAAAAGAAAATGCCAAGTAAAAACTATTAAATATCATTTACAACGAGACACAAAAAAGTACTTCTCTCCAAACAAACTTTGAATTGCATCAAGCTCGGAAGTTGCTGCATTCGGCGGCTGAGCCATCCTCCAGCTTATTTGAATACTTGATTGTGCATTCAGAAGAAATTGTAAAATAATAGTACTCAGTTTCAAAAGTAACGAAGCTAGATATCTATTAAAACAACAAGTAGAGTATCTATTCGACGTAGGTGAAGTAAAAATTTGTACTGAAGGGTTTTTGGTATCATGTTATGTAATTTTTCTCCCTGGCATTTTGAGACGAAGCAAGGTCAAAACAGACCGTCAAGGGAACGAGAACCACCTCTTCTTGAGTTGGTGGTGTTTATGAGCGGTGGTGGTCCATTAGGTAACCCGTATGCTCGTTTACCTTCATCTCTTATTTTAAAAAAACACATAGCTTTATGGAAATAGCCATAGTGCGTATCGAAAATCTACAGTTATACAATTAACTGTTCCGTTTTAATGCAATAATTAAATAATTATATTTTAAGAAGTTAGTTTGATTAGTAGCTCTATGACCGAGTCTACAACCTATAATGCTTTAATAACATACCATGCTTTGATCATTAATTAATTGGTCCCAAAATGACTAAATTTAAAATTATCTCTTTTCTAAACTTCTCGATATTTCATTATGACCTTGATCCAAAACGTTTGTAAATTAAATAACAAATTATTAATTTAAAAAAGAAACAGGATTAAGCAGTCATGAAAGAAGGGTAATTAATCTGTAAAATTTTTAGGCGTTTTAGTGTTAGGTTTTGGATAAGGTGAGTTTTAGATTGTAAAACATTTTGGGATATGTGCGAATTTAAAGGGCCGGTTAGGCGAGCAACATTTTCACAGCAATTTGTAGCCGGCAACTATACGCATCTTGCTCTAACATACGAAATAAGAGTAAGACAGCAATAGTTGCCAGCCACACATTGCCCTAAAAAGTTGATCGTGAACCAGAACCTTAGGCTGCGGCTCCACTGAGGCGGAGACGAGCGGAGCGATGCGGAGCTGTGCCAATATTAACCAATAGAAGGCGCATGCGGTCACGTGAAGCTCGACTTGCGCACGTTAGTTTAGATTCTATTGGTTAATATTGGCACAGCTCCGCTCGTCTCCGCCTCAGTGGAGCCGCAGCCTAAAGTAATATAAAGGAATTTCTTGGTCGTCAATACAAGCCTAGAGCTTAGTTTGAGACGAGATCAATTTGTATGGGACTACCCCTATTATGGTCGTGTTTACCGATGCGGATAAACATGGATAAGACAACCTGTCACTTTCTGACCAGTATGATAGTGCGAGAGTGATGGATGCTTTATCCAACGCGATAAAGGCCTCAGATGTTTATTAATTTGTATTGTATCCGCTTGTCCCAGATGCCCCGCCCGTGCGTCCTCCTGCTGCTGGCGGCGCTGGCCGCGTCTGCGCAGGCGCACGCGCGCACCTTCACGCGCTGCCAGCTGTCGCGCGAGCTGCTGCGGTACAACTTCCCGCGCAGCCTCATCGCGCACTGTAAGTTGTTTGACGGAATACCTTATTTTCAATAAGACACGAGCGTTTTCTCTCAAAGGCCGGCAAAGCAGCTACAATAAATACCTCTCCTGGGGCTCTAATATGGCTGCGTTTGGATAAAGCATCCTTCACCTTCAGATACGTAAATAAGTACGAAAGGGACGGATGCTTTATTCACATATGACATGCGATATAGACACAGCCATACTAGGTCCGCAGGTTTTGAAGGTGTCTATGGGCAGCGGTGATCACTTCGCATCAGGTGACTCGATAGATCGTTAAAAAAACGATTCAAAAAGTGTGATTAATATGTTTACTAATAGGTTTGACGCGTTAGCCTAGTTGGTCGTGAAGCCTACGATTCCTACGAAGCTAGCAATCCTGGGTTCGATTCCGGGTATTGGCAAATATTTGTGTGATGATCACGAGTATTCGTTTCTAAGTCTTGGATGTTTTATATATATTTCATGAGGTATGTATTTATTTATCTATATTAGTATTTATATCATTGTCTAGTACCCTAGTAGAAGCCTAGAGCTTAGTTTGGGACGAGGTCCATTTGTGTGAGTTTGTCTTCCGATTTTTATTTGTTCTTTTCATTTATAGGTTTCTTATCTGTATCCTTTTTGCTATTCTTGCTAATATCATAAATGAAAACGTGTGTTTGTTTCCTTGTTCCATGTGTCAATCGATCGACTGTAAATTTGGTACTATAGAACTCGAAAAACCTGTACAGTTCCCGTGGAAACAGCGATAAATGACTTCTACGCGGACTTAGTCGCGGGCAAATCTAGTTCGAAGTTCCCTTTTTAGTTATCGTTAATAATCGCATTTCTCCCAATATACGAATAACAGTGATTCAAAACTTCTCATATTAATAACACTACTACAAACAACAGGATCTACAAGAGTCATAATTATTAATAACTGTATATGCGCATATTTAAACATGTAGTGTAAAATCTCATTAGTACGAGTAAGTGACAATATCACTTACGTAAATCAGTTTTCGAACACAACGTAATTCACACCAATGAAACATGCATTAGCGTTGGCAACTTGCATTAATAGGAACAGCGACGGCCCCAGACGCCCTCCCTGGGGCACCGCCTCGGAAATGCACTGAGACGCGCTAAGGAGCCCATTTACACGTTTCGTGTTGAACTTGCTGACAAAACAAACTGACTTTGAGTCGAACAGCGAATATACACACAGTTACATAGCTATTAACTTAATTATTAGAGGGTTGGGGTCTTCGGGTGTACATCCAACGCTTGATTCGGAACAAAACTAACACACTCTCATGCGTAAGTAAGATTAAATATCTGTTGCGATTGTTATCTTTTTATACACGCATAAACAATACGCATACGCAATAACTCTCCGCGGCGCAGTCCACACTTTCGAAGAATTTGAATGTTTTGCGGTTTGTTATTGCTAATATGTAAATTTGTCGGGTTAGGTTTTCCACATGTAGTTAATCGTGCCACGATGGGAAATGTATAACATGGCTAATTTACTATATAGTTTCAAACTACTAATCATTCAAATTCCTTAATGATATGTATTTTTCAATGTGTTATTATGTATTTTGTCGCTTTCAATCGTTTCACAGTTTTGTATAACATTTCAAACCCGACGTAAAAGTGACAAGGTACATAAATGATCACTTATTTATGCTGTTGACTGTACTGTTACATACTCTGTGCCAAAACCTGCTTCTTTAAAATAAGCAGTGGTTCCGGTCGTATTTATTTTGAATACTTGAAGAGGTAGGTATAGATAGAACATCGCACTTTCCCTAAAGACGCACTTGCCCCACAAGTATAACGTTAAATTACACCTCTGAATAGGACTTGTAAAAAAATTATACGTTTAAATTTTTATTTTTTCCTACTTGGGTTTTTTTAAGTATCTTTACTATTTTTCTAATTAGTCTAACTATAATGAAAACGTTAGTGGTAAGTAGTCAGTCGTGAGTGGCTAGCTTTATTCAATGAACCAACCCACGGGGTAAGCTAAAATTATAATCAGTTCGCGACGGACCATTGTTTTCCAACCTAATGCCTAATTAGTAGAGCTCCAAATGAACTAGCATCACTGACTTTTGACTCGAAAGTTGATAAGCCTGCAGATTTTATGCAGCTTTGCTGCAGCCATGTTAGTTAATCTTTGGATTATGAAATTTACGTTCTAAAATACACTTTAGGAATGTGTTACCAAGCAGTACACACTGTTAAAAGCGTTTTTGAATCAGAAATTCATACATTTTAGCTTCAAATAAAATGGTTCCTAATAAGAGAAGAAAAATTAGTAGTATTTTTATTCCTAGGTTACTTTTTATTTCCTAAATTGTGAAATCTGAAATACTAAGAGTGTGGGAGTAAAGGTACCGCAGGTCACTTAACACTTTTATCGTTAGCAAACCACTACTTCTGTTCGGAGTCAGTTCCCATTACAAAGCGGAAATAAGCAGGATTAGGTTGCGAGCGTAGCGCTACAAGACATCAAATGTGTTGAAATGAACCAAAAACATAGTAGAAAAGGACACGAGCAGTCAAGCTACTTTTCAATAAATACAGCTTTTTTAGACATTAAACCTCATATAACCTATATCTTGAACACATAACCAGTTTCTATCAGATTCCGAGTAGGAACCATAACTTCTCAATTCCTCTATCATGTTAAGCCATATAGTTAATGATTGTAGCTAACCACCGCTGACATAATTATTGCGCAAGTTCGCTGCGGGTCTATTATGTTACTTCGAGAGTCGAGCACTGACGAGCTGGGACATTTCGAATTAGCTAACGATATTGTACTTTGGAATAGTCCCTAGTTGTAAGTTGGTACGCTGGCATAGATTCATAGCCTATGGAAAAATACCTCAAATTGATGCATTACTAATTCAAACCTACCAACCTACCTACCTACTAACTTTTTAAAATCTGTGTTTCGTAAGTTTCAATGGAAAATATAGACCATTTTTCGGAATATAGCTTTTTTAATAGTGAACTTATCGCTACCCTGAAGAATACCTATGGGTTGCTTTTAGAACCTATCGAAATGTTTGTTTTACTGTTAGCTAAATAATTTTATCTACACTCATATCATAAGTCCTCTATTATGCGTTCAAAACCCGTAGGCAATGACCAGCATTACCTGTGGTAGTAGGTGACAGCGATGACAGCCGTTAATTTTGGAAGATGTTCCAGGATCTCATTTGTTACCTTACAATATTCGATAACGTCATTTCAAAATTAAGTTACGGCTGTCACCTACTACCATAGGTAAGGTAATGCTGGTCATTTGCCTTTCAGCTTCTGAACTCATCTTAGAGTACTTATAATATGTGTATAGATAAAGTATTGTACGTGACTCGGCGTAATTAGCATTACGCAACCGTCACGTAAACTACTAATTTATAACTACGTCATAAGCTTGGATTAACTAACTATTTAAGCGGCTAAGGAATGAATAGGTAAAGGCAACTTAAAAGTAGTACACCGGTGAACGCATATGTATTCTTAGGATTGCAGCAGCCTCGAGAATTCAAATGTGTAAGGGTCTCAGATCCCACTCACCATCATGTGGCCTGTGTATTAGTTGGCTTTCTCATTGCTATTAAAAGTTTTACTTCCTTATTAATCAACGAACTATAACCCTGTTTTAGTTAAAGAATACTTTGGCACATTCTGTCAAATACAAATTTGGTAATGACAGATAAGTACAAATAGCAATGTACAATTACTGAGTATATTTTCGGAAACATTTGAGAGCATTGAGAATGTTGACTTTTCATACAAAATTTAAGAATATTCTTAGAAATTTCAGAGAATTTCTCATAAGAAACTTTCACAATTTGAGAAATTACTTTTCGGTACAATGCTAAGTACAAAGCATGCTTTAAGCACACTTAAGCTTTTGCGGCTTTATGAATAAGAGGATTAATATCTCTAAGGTTTAAATCTGTATGTTTACCAATTCGCTAATTGCCTATTCATTCCTGATACAACAGTTTATTTCCGTAACCAAAGCCGCTCTCAACAAAGACTATATTACATCTAAATTTGTCTTAGTTCGGCTTTAACTTATGTAAACTCAGTGTAAGTGTCTGTGAGATCACGGTAAGCCCTAACGCTAGAGCGAGATGTCAGGGTGTCAGACAAGACCTCGGCGGCGCGCCTGCCAGGCTTGCTGACTAGGCTAAGATTTAGTTTGAATTTTGAATGGGGTATGGGGTCGACAGAAATTGAGCTTGAATTGTGGATCAAGTAGGTTATCCCTAAATGTTGTGAGGCAGTGAAAACCCTTTTCCTGACTACCTAAAATGGATTGAAGTCTTGCTTCGTACTTGTAGAACTTGTCATCATGTATTGAAAAACTGGTTAGGTTTTTAACATAAAATTATATCAAAATACGATTGAAATTTAAAAGTTGAAATGGTGCGGTACAAGTTACGTATGATGGTGACGCAAGTAGAAGGTAAACAAACAATCAGGGCACCTGATGGTAAGTGGGCTTTGACGCGTACGGACCATTACACTTATGGAATCTTAAGTACCTACCAATTTCACCATACGATGTTAAATTTAATCAATGTTAATCGACAGCTGTCAACGCTCTAATAGTCTATTAAGTGGTTAACATCGCACTAAGTCTTCTAAAGGGTTGCCAACACTGAGGACTAAGTTGGGATGCCTATGCCTCTGTGCTAGTCATTTGACCGGCTGGTTGTACCCCTAAACTGGAACGCAATAGTACAGTCAAGGAATTTAATTTGTGACCCACCTTAGGTCCAAAGTCAATCTGACATTCTACAGCAATAAGGTTGAGTTTCCTATCAATTACAAATGACTTGGTATCTCTATTGACAATGACATCTTCAAGCAGATTTTCTTTGAAATGGGTAGCAAATTAACTTCCGTGACCGTACAAACACTACACTGCGTAGCAGGATGCACGTATGGACTATGCCTAAGATTCTCACCACCCGAAAATCCTCATAATGATGTTTTTTCTTCTTCTCACCATCCACTACTCCCTAATTTAACCCTAACTTAGCTGCTAAGTTGGTTTTTAGAATATTAAACGCAGCGTTAAAAATAGACACCTACTTACCTTGTATTTTATCGTAATATTTGATAATATTGTTTGACATTGCTCTCGTTTCTGTAATGCGACAAGGTAAAAGCGTGTATTTACTTTTGATGTTTACTGAATCAGCACTTCAAACAAATAAGACACAAAAGATATAACAACACTGGCTGACTACAATGGATACGAGAGCACTCAACACAGCAGCTTCAAAATGAAACAGCGGCCGCAATCAATAACGTCAAACGGCGTAAACGTCCTCTTTTGATTTGTCTCGCGGCCGCATTCATTAGAATAATTTAGGATTAGAACACGACTGAGGCTTTGTACTGTATCAATTAACTCAGTTAACAATTTTAAACTTAAATGAAAGGGATCTCGAAATGTTTTGTCATCTGAATGTCCCCTTTTTATGCAAATAGGAGATCTCAGAGTTTCGCGCGAATGCCTATTGAGGTCGGCGATTCAAACGCGGTCGCCTTAATATTATTATTTGAATTAAGAATTCGGAAGTCACGGAATTTAATTTGACTAAACAAGTGGGCGTTTTGTTTTTTTTTAATTTAATTGTTATGGTTAGAGAGTTTCTTAGTTGCCAGTTGCATTTCAAGGACGGTTTATGAATTTGGACTGATTTTACAATGTTTTTCCTCTTTCTGAGCAAGTATAGTTCATTGTAATAATTGTTTTTATAAATACAAATTTGGACAAAATATTGTTACGTACGTGGGGGTAGGTAACTGATAGAAATGCACGAATACACCGATAATCAAAAGTAGACTTTAATTACGCACTCACTTAAACCGTTACAAAACAATTATCGCACAATAAACTTCGAATACTCAGATGATCGCTCGGGTCGCTCTTATTCGCACTGTTCGCTTTCCAAGTAAAGACTCACTCGTCGCAACCGGTGTCCGCCGTTTTATAGTTCCCGAGTCCGATTATTCTAGAACGCCTTCCGGAATGTTCGATGTACTTCGCCCCGCCAAGGTCGATCGAGACTGTTCCTGTTGGAATGTTCTACGCCTTGCTACCTTGTTGTTTTTACGATCGCAATGACCTTGACTCACGGGTCTGGATGAGTCTGGAAAGTTCCGCGTGTTGCTGTCTCATTTCGTGTTATCTCTTTCACACGCTTCTGGAAGGTTCTCAGTATCGCCGTCTCTTTCTAATCGTGTTATCTTTTTCACACACTTCTCGAAGGTTCTCAGTATTGCTGTCTCTTTCTAGTCGTGTTTTCTCTTTCACACACTTCTCGAAGGTTCTCAGTATGGCTGTCTCTTTCTAATCATGCTATCTCTTTCACTCTTAGTGGAAAAAATGCCATATACTGAAATGTACTTCAAAGGCCCATAAGGGGTCCTGAAAATGCCTGAAAATGGGTTTTCAGGTTATGGCGTAATCTGATAGAGGGTGGCCTGAAACGGACTGAAAACATGTTTCAGCCGCCTGAAAACAACGGTAAGTTGGTCGAAATTTTGATAATCTGGTATGTGATAGAGCTACCTCTGAAACGGACTGAAACGATATTTCAGCCTGCTGAAAACGCTTCTAAAGCACCAAAATTAACGATAAAAGATGAGACGCCTTATGCCATCGGCGTAACACTACCCCCTCCTAAGACATGCTCGTCCCGAGCATTATTAGTTCCGTAATATCTCGCCAGTCGGTCAACGTGGACAACCTTGCAGGGACTTCGCTGGCTCCGCTGTATCCGATACGTAACGTCGCGCGTCGTTGATCTTTGTGACTACTTTGTATGGCCCTTCCTAATTCGGTGATAGTTTCGGGGATTTCCCTTTTCTTCGCATGGGGTTATGCAGCCATACTAATGAACCTTCCTCGAACCCCACTTAGTTAGATTTTCGGTCATATCGTGTTTTCATCTTCGCACTGGCTTGAAGTCCGTGTTCACGAACGTGACTGTGAACATCGTCTATACGGTTTCGCAAATCACTGGCATACTCGGTGATCGATTTCGGCGAATCTGGAGAACGTCCGGTTAAAAGGTCTGCAGGTAAGCGAAGTTCTCTTCCGAAGTTCACGTAAGCTGGAGTGACAGCCGTACTTTCGTGAGTTGCCGATCTGTGTGACATCAGGAAGAGAGGAATATGCCTATCCCAATCCTTTTGGTGACTTTCAACCACCTTGGCCAAATGTCTTTCCAGCGTCTGGTTGAATCTCTCGACCATTCCGTCCGATTGTGGGTGATATGGCGTTGTCCTGGTCTTATGAATACCCATAATTCGGCAAGTCTCCTGGAACACCTGAGACTCAAAGTTCCTGCCTTGATCACTGTGAATTTCGAGAGGCAGACCAAATCGACAACACACTTCCATAACTAATTTCTCCGCGACTGTGACTGCTTCTTGGTTAGGGATCGCAAATGCTTCAGGCCATTTGGTGAAGTAATCCATTACAACGAGGATGTACTTGTTCCCGGATTCGGATGTTGGAAACGGGCCTGCGACGTCCAAAGCAATCCTTTCCCAAGGTGCTCCAACGTTGTACAACTTGAGCGCACCTCTACTGCGTGTTTGCGGCCCCTTAACTGATGAGCAGTTTGTACACTTCCTGCACCAGTCTTCCACATCTTCACGGCAGTGAATCCAGTAGAAGCGTTGCCGAACTTTCATTAAGGTCCTCTTCACTCCAAGGTGCCCACCGGAAATTCCGTCATGGAAGGATCTCAACACATCACTTACCCTTTTTCTTGGAACAACTACCTGTAGGTGAGCATCCTTTCCATTTTCCGTCTCCCATTTTCTGCACAGTACGCCATTATGCATGACCAGACTTTCCCATTGGGCCCAGTAGCTTTTTGTTACAGTACTCATTGGAGCTACTTCACACCATTTTGGTTTAGGCACGCCCGCTTTAATCCACTCAAAAATGGGCTTGATGTCAATGTCTTCTTGCTGAGCTCGTCGCATGGCCTCATTACTCCATTCCTCGCTAACAGTGTCAGTCCTCAACATTCCCACACTGTCTTTGTCCTCTAGATGACAAGGTTTTCGAGAAAGGACGTCTGTGTTTCCATGTGATCTCTTACTGCGAATGCTGAGATGTTGGTTGGCACGCGCCAAACTAGCTCCTCCACTCGCACGTAGTTGGCTAGCTCGTTCCGAGCACACTCCGCCAGCCTTCCGCCATGACCCGACAGTGCCCGACGCAATCGAAGGCACCGCGCTCGCATGTCTACCGTTATCGGTAATTTTAGGTTGCTGCACATAACTTGTTCTTGCTGCAGCCGAGTCTCTCTTCGCAGCCACCAGCGGCGGAGCGACCCTGCGACTCTCATCAAACATTCGCTGTTGACCGCCATCACTCCGTATTCCACGTACAAATTGGACGCGCTGTTTTCTCTTCCTTTTCGGACAACTGGATTGCAAGTGTCCGCGCTCTCCACACCAATAACACCTTGGTCCAAATTCACGGCGAGAAGCAGTCCAGGCTCCCTGGCCGAAACCTCTCGCACCCTAAAAGGCCTCGAGTCCTGGCGTACAGCTTCGACCTCCAAGGCGTGGGCAACTGCATCCTTCATGCTCCCATGATGTCCTAGTCGCACAGCAGCTCTGACTTCAAATGATAAAAGATGAGACGCCTTATGCCATCGGCGTAACAATATGAATAAAAATCTAATAATTGTTTATCTAAGGATATCACTTTTAGATGCCTACACATAATAAACTAGTTTTTTAAAATCGTTTCGTTTTGTGCAGGGGTATGTGTGATCGAGCACGCGAGCGGCCGCACCACGGAGAAGCTGACCAACCACAACAACGCCTACACCAGCTATGGACTGTTCCAAGTAAGTCGCAGATATAGGCAAATTACCCAAAACATAGCATAACATATTTAATAGAAGTACAAGTATAGAAGGCGCTTTTCCTAACAAATATTTACGAACATCAAACGTGCCTACTCTGTGCTTACCTAATGCTTTTCGTATAAATTCTGACAGTAACCCATTTAAGGGTAAGGACCAAAAACTTGGGCACGCTAACTCACTCAATTAAAATTTCTATGAAAATATTCCGTTGTGACATGAAAATTACCCATACAATTGTAGGGATACTTTTCGTCGCACAACGGAACATTTTTCGAATTCGTTGTTTGTATGGTTAACTGCGCTTAACTGTGGTCCAACTTTTTGGTGCTTACCCTTAAAAGACCCACCATGTGTTGTCTAGCATTTCTCGATAATTTCCAAGAATATTCATAATTCTTAGAACATACTGAATGCCCTCAAATGTTTCCTTTAACGTTCTGTGTAATTTCTTGAAAAAAAATCCAACTTGTGAGAACTTATACATTGCTTAATAGGACACCTGATGGTAAGTGGGCTTTGAGGCCCAGAGTCATTTGTAATCTCAATCCTGCATACTTAAGCCTTTGATTGCCAAGCAACCGCTCTATGCCACGATACAGACGCTTCCTCAAGCATGACGCGTCGGCGTCTTCGACATCCGCTATGTTACATGTGACACCGTTCGGTTTCTACAGTATCCAGCTTAAGTTAGCTAAAGCGACGTTTAGACAAGCAAAATTAAAAAAATCAAAAATCAAAATATTTATTCAGTATATTGGCCACATGAGGCCTCTTTTACACGTCGGTAATATGGAGTGAATCTACTAGCGCTTCGGACAAGACCATCATTGCGGAGAACAAGCACCGCAAGAACTCCAACAGAAAGTCATTTTTTCCAATCATAAAATACATAATACTTAAAAGTAACATAACAAGGTAAGAAAGTAATCAATAATTATTTTAAAACTACGAGTAACACGAACAAAATCATTACAAATGTAAGCTAAATAAAATAAAAAATAGTAACTAGGAGAACAACATGACGAGGTCTCTACGTCAGGAACGATAATCAAAATAACTAACTGGAAAACAGGTCCTTGCAAGCGTGAACAGACCGGACCCCACAGAAGGCACCCGAGTATGACGCGTATCTCAGCCATCGCCTCCCTCAACCATGTGTTCGGGAAGGTAGTAATAAAAATTGCAGAAGTTGACTACTGTCTTACTCTAACTTTAAAGTTAGAAAAAGACAACAAAATTTGCTTCTTGCTCTAGAACAAAAGTTAAAGTAAGACAGCAATCAACTTCTGTTTTTTTTATTGCTAGTCTATTTTGCCCTTTAGACGCCGATCGGCTTCAGCAGCACCCAGCTAAAGCTAAATCTGACGCCGCCGACGTATATTATTTTTGCTAAGCCGACTACAGCCAGGCCTTTTAAGGACTAAATAAAAAAATATTTTCAAAACACGATATTTATTTTCGAAACATATCCCATGGACTTGTGTAAGGGTAAAGAATGACGCGGACGCCGAATGACGTCATCGGCATTGAATGAGTTAATGGCTTCTAGACACGAGCTGTCTATGTTATCAACATTCGTCTGAGTTACATTAAAGACCGAAGTATCCAATCACACACTACACTGTATTTTTTCGTGCACCAGAGCAGCGCCGTCGTAAAGGGTTAACAGCATCTTTGAGTCAACGCCACGATAACCCGAGGACGTGTCTTGGCGACTGCGGCGTTAAAAGGCTTTATAGTTTATACTCAACTGCCCACAAAGGAAGTTAATGAATGTCTTTTGGGTGTATGTATCCAGGTTTTTTTTCTTAATTAATTAATGTAAATCACAACATGTCTAACAGCGGTGTTCTCTTAGCACTATTATCTAGTATACTTGGCACCAGCACAGATACTGTAACCTAACTTAAGTTACTTAATAAACAATTTTTGTTATTATTTTTTAATGGCTTTCACTCTTTGCTCTAACAAGGTGAATTTCGCCAATGTAGAGTTATAAACGGGGTCTCCGTTATCTTGTCGCACTGACATCGTTTTTTTGTAGGGATTGAATGTTTATTTTATTTGGTATTGTGCTTAAAGTTATATGTCATGTCACTGACAATGAGTCAAAGACAATAACTACTAAAAATGTGATAAAAAGTAATGGGAATAAAAGTCGCGTGTGTTCGTTAGTTAAAACTGTTTATCCTAGTTTTCCACAATCATTACATAAGGTTATTGCATCTACGAGATACGATACTAATGAGGATATCTACTTATTTTTAATCAAGAAGTTTTAACACCTACGCAATATTGAAATTGAACAGAGATTTAAAAGGCAAAAAATAAATCGCTTTGTTGAATAATATAAACTACAAACATCCATATAGAGATGGTCGATAAAAAAAACATTCAATCCCTACAAAATAGCGATGTCACTGCGACAAGAAAACAAAGTAGACCAAGTATGACAAGTGGGGTATCATTGAATAGGGATTTAAAAATCATCATTAGGTTTCTTTCATCATTTTTCATTTTTAATGGTCATTTAGGCTTTATAATGATTTAAAGTTGGTTAGCAACTGAACAGTCGGGTTTTGAAAGCTTGCTTTTTGTTAAAGTTATTCTCTACACGTCACCACAACCATTACCATTACTGTCAAGTAAATAAGAGCTATCATTAAGTTGACAATACGATAACATGCCAGAAGCAATTAGATTTAGGCCAAACAGAATAGAGCCCCTGATATTTACAAGAACCTATCGTTTTGTAATTAATGCATCAATTTCAGCACACATCGTTTATAACAATCAAGTTATTGTTACCGATGGACATTATGGCTATTGTCATATAAGTACACTAGTTTAATCCACTCCGACGGTGATTTGGCATGCCGCGTGCGTCCGCCTGATTACCGCGGGGTCCAAATCAACTAGCTCCTAATCCCTCGTTAGCATGCTAATGCTTTGTTTTATTGAGTTCACCTAATAAAAATTAGATGTATGTTAAGTTTATTGGTTTATTTATTCGCTTGCAAAAAGGTAATTGATTAACATAAGCGGCGGTGCAGATTAGTGGAGTATTTTGTTAATAACTGGCCACGATCATTCGCTGACGAATTCGTAAGATACTCGTTTGTTAAACAGGAGGACGCAGCTACTCCCCCTATCTTAACCCCTTAGGAGATGAATTTTCAAAAAATCCCTTCTTAGTTCACCCCTAGGATATCTAAGGAATATTTCCTCCAAGTTCCAAGTCCCTAGGTCCAGCGGCTTCGGCTGTGCGTTGATCGATCAGCCAGTTAGGTTCTTCTTTCATATGTATAAAAAGATTAAAATTATATACTTCGGAATTAGTAAATTCATAATTACTTAAATAATCTAACATTTGATTGTATCCCATTATACTCACTCACGTTTTTACTTTTTGATTTCTGTTTCACCTTAAGGTTGACTGTTAGAGAATACTTTAAGCATTAAGTTCGCCTTTGGTACACTATTTTTATTTTGTGCAATAAAGTATTTAAATGAATAAATAAATAAGCCAATTCCTCAAAAAAAATTTGGATGACACATAGTAACAAACCGCAAGCAGTAAAAATAAAATAGCATGTTTTGATATGGTCATCGATATACTCGTACATAGGTGGTCATATAATTAACGCTTGCGTTTTATCCATACAATTGACAAATATGACTTTTCAATTGCCTTATCAATTCCATAAAAGGGCAAACTCAGCTTGTGTACAATCGCATTTGTCTAATTTTGTTTATAAGTCACTAATAATACTACTAATTTATACCTATCATATATGAGATAGTTTGGATGTTTGGATGTTTGTTTCTCAATCACGCTTCAACCACTGAACGGATCGGGATGAAACTTGGCACACACTTAGGTTAGGTCCTGGAATAGGATATAGGATAGTTTTTGTTCTGTGAATTTGCTCACAAGGTGGCGCCATTTTGTATGGACAAGTAACAAAATTTAAAAGGTGAAATCTCAGCTAGCCATGTGTGGGTAGTGTTTTTTAATTTATTTTTACGTTTGTCATCCTGTAATACTTTCAGTTTGTATTCGTCGATGTGTGCATACACAAAAGTTACTAAAGAAAGACACTTTTAGTTCTCCATATACGAACTAGATGGCGCTAGCTCTGATTTAAAACTCTGTATCGAATTGTTGCCTTGGTGTGGTCGAAGTCACTGGGTGGTTAAGAGATTTTCCCTATACAGCGCAGTTGTAAGCGTTATATTTCGTTCGCGGTTCGGTTAGGACAAACTTATAATATTCATACTGGTAAGATCAAATTCTGAAGACCACGCAGATGAAGTCACGAGCAGAAGCTAATTCAAAATAAAGCCAAAATAAATCGCAGTTATTGGAAAAGCTCACCAAAATGTTCATTAACTTAAGATCCCATACGAGTAGAGTTCCTCCCTAATCAGCACCTAACACTAATGATTTATAGCCGAAACGTATCGAATGGGACGGGCAAGGTTTTCCACGTTATTATCTTAATAATCCGATCCCATGAACAAGGATATCGTATTAACGCCGCTGAAGAAATAATGAATTCCTGAGGGACGAGTCGACCGCTGAATCAACCCTTTACTATGTGTATTGAATACCTATTTTATATGTTCGAAAACATGCATTACATACATGTTTTAAGACATGAATGTGTGTAAGGTCTGTTGTCTAATTTATTAATATGTATTTATGAACTCGGGCTCTTATTCTAATTGATATGGTATTGGTATTGGTTTAAACTCGGCCGTCATTAAGATCGAGTAAATAAAAGCTATAATTACGGTGGCAATGCGATAGCATGTCAAAAGCAATATGGTTTTGCCGATTAGAATAGAACCCCTTATAGAACATGACAGCAACAGCTCATCAAACGACACGTTCGACAAATACCCACATTTCCTGTATAAAGTTTTTTTTTATGTCAATGACAAGGCAAACGATCACACAGGCCACCTGATCGTAAGAGGATTGTGTGTTTGCATTCTAAACATTACAACCTCCAAACTGCAATCCTAAGACTGCAAATGCGATGCCAACTGTGAGGGCTAAGATGGAATGTCTATGTGCTAGTAATTCCGCTGTTTGTATTATCTCTACACCGGAACACAACAATGCGTACACTGGTGCTTGGCGGCATAAAATAGAATGGTCGACATCAAAAACATACGTTTAACAAATACGCATATTATTTGTAAAAAGATAAAGAACGAAAAAGAAGAGTATTTCCCTTCCATTTAACCTGAAATTGATGATTGTGGACAATGTACGAGGATAGGCAAAGTTACAAGTTTTAAGCAAACGTAAAACTAAGTATATTGTACAGTCTACATTAAAAGGAAGATAAGAAGTCAGTCGTAAGAATTTCACTAATATTATAAATGCGAAAGTTTGTGTGTGTATTAGTTTGTTACTCCTTCACACTGCAACGGTTGGACCGAATTGGATGAAATTTGGAATGGAGAAAGCTGCACTGGATTAACACACCGGCTAATGCTGTTGTTACAAGTTCCCGAGGGAATAACAATTAAAGAAATAATCGCGGACAAAGTCGCGGGCAAAAGCTAGTAGTAAGCTAGGTTGTAAGTTGTATTGCGATGACGGATGTCAAGATTGACTTGTCATCATTCGCTAATCTTAAACCATAACTGTACAGTAGCGGCAACGAGTGATGGCACTTTTGATAGCTGACAAATAGTGTTGTGAAACACTCCATTTTGTCATCGTAAAAAATTCAGTCAATTGCGAGAAGTAAAAAAAAGTAAGTATTAAAAAGTTTATTAAAGAAATAACGCATAAAAATAAAAGGCCATAAATTGTAGATCAAACTCTCGAAATAAACTGTGTGGCTAGAAGAAGACGACATTGTCAGAAATTTGAAATATTGTGTCAAAATATACAAGATGTAAAATTATTGATAAATGAGTGAATAAATAATCATTAAACCACGGTAACTCAGAGCTAGGATGCGAGTTTGCCAGCGGCGGTGACGTGAAAGTGCAGTGACTTCATTGTCTTACGTTGTTGTACCAGTCAGCGGTCCTTTGTTATCATCACGCGAAGTGTTTTCTTGGGATGTTTTTGTTAGTTATGATTAAAACGATGAATGCTAGAGTGCGAGCAAATAAAAACAACTTCAAGATGAAGCTAGTTACGAAATGCGTTTCTGTAAATTACAGCGCCAGCAGTACATCACTATTCCGGTACTTGCAACAATGAAGTTTGACATCTGTTCCTTTATACTTGCTGTCAATATTAAGGGATACTTCATGAGCGAGCAAACTTCAAAAGTGCCATCACTCGTTGCCGCTACTGTAGAATACCTATATGCCAAATATACTACACAATTTTAACACATAAATACGAATAGGTAACATGATACGTAAATATTATTTAGGAATTGTTAATAGGTATGTATCGTATATCGGGTTAGCGGGTAAGTCATTATTTTGATCGTTATTCGAGAGTTCGCTTAATGAACTAAGGGTTTTATTTACTAAATTTGACCGTAGTTGTCATTTATAAATTAATAAACTGGGCCGAGATTCTAGGCCGTAAAAACCATATCATCTTTGACCTGTTATCGTATTGTCAATGTTTTGATAGCTCTTATTTACTTGACAGTAATGGCAGCCGAGTTAGAAACAATACCATAAAAGGTCAAAGACGATATGGTTTTTACCGCCTGGAATTGAGGCCCTGGTGCGGTGTCAGAATTTAAACATTGTAGAAAAAACTTAAATGCCACTAATCTTATACTTTAAGGATCAAATTGCACTAAAGACTATTATAATTTTAGGATAAAGCTCTAGGGCATTATTCTACTCGGGAGAACGATATTGCTACTGACAGCTATCGTATTGTCAACGTTATGATAGCTCCTATTGGTCTAAGATCCGAATAGGAGACGATTTGCACCGGGCTGTTTATTCGATGAAAAGTATTTTATATCAAATTTAATACGCTAAATAATATGTGGCGAATAGGTAGGCTGAAAAAAATCGGTCCAGTAGGTACTTATATCATTAAAAAATATATTAAAAGTGAACTTTTTTTTAAATTGCAAATGTTTGTTTAATAGACAAATTACATACTAATCGAAAGTATGAAGTCTATAGAATATGCAAACGTTAGGTTTGGTACAAACTATTAGTACCTACCGACTTACCTGTTTATAGCTGCCTACCCAATAGTATGACGGGAAAAAAATTGTCGTAGTTCATACTTTCGATCGGTATGTAATTTGTCTATTAAACAAGCAATTGGGCCATTCTACTTTTCGTTGTACATAAGTTTTAGCGACTTTCTCACTAAACTATTTTTATTTAACAAAACGGTAAAGTGCTGCGTTTTCTAACTTGAAACTCGAAAAGGGACGTAAATAAGCTTATATTTACAATTATCCTAATTCATAAAAAGTTATTTGTAATAACTATAAAATGAGTAACGCAGTGGACATTGATGTCTCCGCCTTTTCTATGGAAAAAGTGCAATTTACCACTGAGTTACCAAGATTATTCAACAATAATTGAGTAATTTAAGAGTCGTTTTTTTGAAAATCGTTAAACTTAATCATTTTAAGTTCATGTTATTTATTTATTCGCGGTTTCATAATTTGGTATACTTTTTATCGGACTATAACAAAAATGTACACTGAAAAGTAGAATGGCCCAATTGCATTTTTTTAAAACAAAGTCAATATTTAAATTTTTAATTAATTATATACTGGACTGAAATTTTTCAGCCTACCTATTCGCCATAATGTTACCTACTTAGCATATTAAATTTGGTATAAAATACTTTTTATCGAATAAACAGCCCGGTGCAAATCGTCTCCTATTCGGATCTCCTACTATATTTACTTGACAGTAATGGCTGCTCAGTTAAAAACGATACTATGAAATGTCAAAAGCAATATCGTCGGTGATAGTGCAATACCGCGAAACGAACAAATTCAATAAGTAGCAAAATGTACTTTATTGACTTACTTGCTAAGGTGTATTTTGCACTTTATTTAATTTGTTACTTATGCGGTATTGTAGTAGCACTAAATGGTTTTACCGACTCGAATAGAGCCCCAGTTTATTTGTGTTACAAATCTAATTTTAACCGAACTTAACCTTAAAAAAAATATCTATTTGCTGCAAGCGACTCTAGGACGGTACGTATTTAGTCATGTTGTTGCACACTCGCACGAGTTTGCACCACAAACTGTCTGAACTCTCCCTAATGGAGCAGGTCGGGCGTGATAGAGCGGCCAATCCTAGCCAAGCTAATGATATATCGGCACAAATCTGAACCAGCTTTAACCTAAGTTTCTCTGCGAGTCGAGATAGGATTTGAAAAAAAAGAAACATACTAAAGTTAAAATGAAGAGGATCCCAATGATAGTCCTTTCTTAATAAATTTGTAAAGTTGTGATTCTTAAAAGGCAGAAATAAAAATTAACGGGCGAAATAAATATTTCAAGACTGCGAATTATTATATCCTTACATTTTTTTTCCATTATTTATTTATATTTCTAATTTTGACGCATGGCATCACAATTTTGCAAAACCGATAGTGGATCCAGCACAAGGTATTCAACTAAATCTACAATACTCATAAACCCACAATTTAATAAATAAATATTATTACTATCGTATCGTATCGTTTCCATTAACCTACCGCCAAGCAGCAGCATTGTTGCCAGCATTGTTTTGTTAGAGGTAAGACCACCGGTGAATTACTAGCATAGACGGAGGCTGAGTCTTGAGAATGCAAATGTATGTATGTAAACTCTTTATGGTACAAAAAAAAATTAAAATTCGTACATAAACTTTAAAAAAATGGAAAAAAAATATGGAAATATGGGTCTCAGATATCTGCCTTAATTGAACAATTAAAATAAATATTATCGTTTCGCAATTCCATTTCTACATACTTTTAACTAATTTTGTTGACAGTATGGTAAGTTAAATCAATATCAAAATTTCCGCTGTAATTAAAGTAATCCCACCTAGATTCGTTACTTTAGTCTCGTTAATGATTCAGCAACAAAGTACAGCCAGCAACAAGCTTGCCTCAAAGCTGATTCTTAACAGAAACTCGATAGTTGTGCTGTTTTTTCTTTGTTCTTGACTAGCACAAATCATTCCAGTGGATCCTAGTTTACGTGACGTAATGACTCATCACTCACATATCCGGAGCACAACAAATGAGTGTATTGTTGGGCATTAGCGTGACGTAGCGCGCTAATCACGCCGTCCCGCCCGGCGTGCCATCGCTCATAGCACGGCACGGCAGCGGCAGCGCCACGGCCAAGTTCTTGTTAAGCAGAAAGTAAAAATCGTCATTGCTTTGAAAAAACCTCGTATCTCATATTCCGTTACTTGCAATTTTAAACTTAAACATGAAGGGAATTAAGTTTAAAGTGATACATCTCGAAATATCAGATACAAGTTTTTTTCTAAAGTAGTAATGAAATGTGTTTATCGTTGTCCTCATAGGACCGGACTAGAGCTTAATTTGGGACTAGGTCAATTTGCGTGAGATTGTCTCCTGCGGGCCTAGTATGGCTGCGTCTAATATCACGTGTCAAATGAAGCATCCGTCACTCTCGTACTTATATACGTGTCAGAAGGCGACGGATGCCTAATCCAAACTTTATCACGCGATAAACGCAGCCATATTAGGGCCCCTGATATTTATAAGTAAATAAACTCATTATTGCACAAAAAAATTTTGGTTTACAAAAATGTACTTTACTTAATTTATTATTTGTCAATCTTATCATTTTATTTTCAAACTAATTTGATTCGATCGATTAATGAGCCAAGGCAATAAGGTCCGGCCATTTATCAGTGTTGCGACTAAAGCCACTAAAAAAATTCTTATCTCCATTTATTATTATACTAAACATTTTTTTTACGGTATGGAGTTCAACGAGTACATAGACCACCTGATATTAGGTGGGCTCTGAGGCCCTTAACTATTTGCAATATCTAAACTGCAAATTGAGGGATAAGATAAAATCGCTCTATGCTATTTGTTTCACCAAATGTCTTATCCCAACCCTGAAATAAATACATTAATGTGAGCACATTGCTGCTTGGTGCAGTTAAAGAGGAGGACAGAGAAATTCCAAAAAAATAAGTATTCTATATGACTTGGCTGCATTTTTACATCAGTGTTTTTACTGTGACTCATATAACTCATTCGTGTTATGTGCGTTCTTAATTTGGGCTGCATGTGCATAGAGATATGGCATTCATTTGCAATTTGAAATACATCCGGGATTAGATAACAGAAACTGTGATATGAATGACAAATGAGGACTTATTTACATATATTTTTAAAGACTGTATGGAGCTTATATGTCAACAATATAAATCCTTGATTGTTAACGACAAATTTATAGTTTTCGAAAACCGTTTACGTTAGCGTTACGTATCTTCAGTTATCTTGTCTAGCCTAGCTGATGCTTTACTCTCTCATAGGTAAGAATTATAGGCCGATGATTTAAATATGCGCCACTACGTTCCATTCTCCTGAAATTGGCCGGGGGGGGCGTAAAATTCAAATCACGTGGAGCGCCCAGAACCTACCATTTCCTTAGATTCTACCTCGCGCCCACGACTCCGTCCGCGTATAAGGCTTTCATTGATTTTCCCCCGGAACTAAGAAATTTTAGTGGATTATACTAGTTTAGGCATGAGTGGAATAAACAATAACTACACGTAGAAGCGAAACTCCCGGCTCCAAACGCGCGCGGCGCGTTTAATACCTACTGCCTGGCGACACCTGAGGTGTCTAATCAGTCAGGGGCGTCACACAAGGAATATAATATTAACCAAGATATTGTTATTGTGTCTTGAATTGGTTTTCGTATTTGTATTGATTTTAGTGTTTATGGTTGAACTAACATAGTGTTTTAAAAAGTGAACGACTATTTACGGCAAAATAATTAGAAATAATTGATTAAATGACGGAGTTTTTATTATATTTGTTAATTAGTACATCCCCTAGACGGCGAAGAAAAAAACGGAAACCTTAAAAACTAATTAATAGATAAGAATAGTATTTTGTAAAAAAACTATTTCAACTTAATAATAATTGAAATTAATGGTCCGGAAAGGAACGTAAAAAGTAACTCCAGATCCCAGACTATAAAACTTATTGAGCTTAAAAGGTTGTTTATTTCTAGACTCGTTTTTGTGTTTTATATATGATTAATAGCCACAAAAGCCATTAAATTTTTTGAGATAATCTTAATATCATCAAAAAATATTATTACCTAATTTAACGTAAATGTAAAACACTCATTTTGGAACAATGTTTCCACGTTGAAGAAAAACATAAATAACATTTCGTGACTAAACTTGTATAACACATCCATAAACCGATTAAAATATTTCACAAGTGACAGCCCTGACTTTGGGCGCGGAAGACAGAGGGGCGTAGTGGGGTGAAGGGGGAAGTAGGTATTTAATGCGCGGCATTTGGGGCCTTGGTAAAGGAGATTCGCTTCTGCGTGTAGTTATTGTTTATTCTTATGTATAAACGTTGAAATAACGTAACAAACTTTCATGTTCTAAACTCCCGTTGCCAAAAGAGGTCTTATTTAGTTTTTTGGTAACTTTTGTGTGTATCTGTTTTTCTGTCTGTGGCATCGTAGCTCCTACACTGATTGGGGTTTCGATCTATTTAATATTAAGTAATATTAATAGTAGGACATGTGTAGTCAAATTTTTTAATTTCTTACAGTCTCAGAGGAAAGCTGTAACATACCAGGGGTGTTATTCTCTCAAAAAACGGCGGTCAGTCGGACGGACGAGCGAATCGGGGCGGCGAGTTTAAGTAGTCCTGTCCAAGCGAAAAAAACACATTTTAGCGCGTGCATTGTCAATTAGGCAGCCTTATACGTTCGAGAAGTCATGCTACCAAATAGAATACACGCTCTAAAATGTGTTTTGTTCACTCTGACGGGACTACTTAAACTCGCCGCTTGGACAATCACTCGTTCGTCCGCCTGTCCGTCGTTGTTGAGAGAATCACACCCCTGTAGGCCTTAATGTGGCACAATTACGGGGACGGTTTTTAGACACAATTAAATGTGCCGTCCTGGCGCCCCGGGCGCGCCGCCAGCGCCAGGCCCCGTATCACGAAATTTCACAGGCTTACAGTATTTACAAAATGTTGTCCCAAAAAAAAACACGTTGCTACTGACAGTACTTCTAATACTGATGGTAAACTCGCTATCAAAATGTTTGTCAAACAAGTCTAAACTATCTACTATGTGCTGATGATAAATTCCAATTTGATGGTATCACATTATTTACACAATAAACCTATTTTTTTAGTCAGAGTATGCTTTGTCACTTCGTTATTTATATTGTAATAAATATTTAGACCAAAATGGGTTTTTGTACGTGCGTGAAAAATATGTATAGCATACAACTATGCTATATTTTTTCACGAAACTAAAGCTATCTCTGTTTGAAATTTCATGTAAATCAATTCATGTTTAGAAAAAGTAAAACGTTTGTAAGTACAAATATTCGTTGAATCAGTGAAAATTAACGATTGTATACATCATCATGGTTGTACCCACTCAAACCGGCATTAGTCTGTAATAAACTAATCTAATTAATATTGTATTACATAATGGACCCAATTCAACCCTAAAATCTCTAAATTTTGGCGTCTCATCAATTCTGAACGATATTCAGATTTAACGTTTCTAAAATGTAAGTTTTCATTTAAAGAAATTTATACACGATAGTTACCAACCAGACTTAAATTCTTTAAAATACATGCCGCCTGTCACGTTCCACTTGACACCGTATGGTTTTACGCTATCAGCCCCCATTGTGTCCAATTACGATGTGCCGATCAACAACGACAACAACATGAAGCAGTAGGCCGCGACCGAGCGGCGCACACGCAGACAGGAAACTCATTGCTTGCAGGTTTATTGATACGCACAATAGCCAAAGTACACTTTGACCTTATCTTTGATTGTGACATACCCTCCGAGTATGAAAAAGCAAGCAATCACTAATTTCGTGGATCTTGAAGAGTGAAGTGAGTGAAGTGGTTATGCGCCTGCGCTCGTCCGGATTGCCAGAGGATATGTAGGTTCGAATCCTGCCTAAGACCGACGAATTTTTTTTCTTTAATAGTTTGTGACATTTGAATTGGACAGAAAGTGATAGCATATTAGAAAGAAAAAGAGAATCATTTATTCAGCTAGTAACTTCTGCCCGCGGCTTTGCCCCCGTGAATTTCGATTATCGTTATTCTCTCGGAAAAATTTAAGTTTTTCGGAATGAAAAGTAGCCTATGTATTATATGCTATCTCCATTTCAAATTTCATTCCAATCCGTTCAGCCGTTGCAGCGTGAAGGAAAAACAAACTATAACACAAACTTTCGCATTGATAATATTAGTAGAAAGTAGAATTAGTGAGTGAGTTAATATATACATATATAGTACCCATTCCTACTTTATAGTTATTAGGGGACAATGTTACACAAATTGACCAAGTCCCAAAGTAAGCTCTAGGCTTGTACTATGGGTACCTACTAGATAACGATAAACATACTTAAACATACATATTACTACTTACTCTCTGATGCTAGTGAATGTTGGGTGTGGCAGGACAAGCATGAAAGTCGTATAAATGCAGTTGAAATGCGCTCTTTGCGTAGTATGTGTGGTGTGAAACTGATTGATAGAGTAAGGAATGAAAAGGTCAGAGAGAAATGTGGACTAAAAGAAGATGTAGTGACTAAGATTGAAAAAGGGCATGCTTCGATGGTTCGGTCATTTCGAAAGGATGGATGAAAGAAGATTGACGAAAGAGATATACAGAGCAAAAGTGAGTGGGAGGGTCGGAAGGGGCCGCCCTAGGCGTACTTTTCCGAATCAAATCGGAGAAAAACTGAAAGGGCCGGATCTTAAGAACCCGAAACCGACGCGCGATCGCGCATGCATGACTCGATGTATGAATGTGGAAGAAGCGAAAGAGATTTCTCAGGATCGTAGCAGGTGGAAAGAAGTTGTGGGATGACGATCACGTCGGGGTCACCAATGTGGGATGACGATCACGTCGGGGTCACCAGTTGTGGGAATGTGTTTACACACTTCTCACGTTTGCTTATGTTGGGAAACTTCGCTTTGTGGTCAAAACAGTTTATTTACAAGTAATGTTAGAATATTGAAAGTTACATATCATTCTTTTTTATTTACCAATCTCCTAGCAACCACGTCGGTAAGGCGGCGGCGCGAAATCTGAAAGCCTCGCGCGCAGGCGTGTGTCACGGGTGGAGCTGAATAGCCGCCACAAAGTGCTCTCTGCCTACCCCTCTGGGAAACAGGCGTGATTTAATGTATGTATGTATGTACATATTACATATCACTAGATAACTAAATTTTAAATTGTCTTAACATCTATTTCTATGGTAATATTTTTACTCGGCCCCTATTACTTTTAAGTTAACAAGAGCTAACGCAGAGTTGATAATACGAAAACAATAAAATAAAAGACAATGTTGAATAAAACCTATGGTTTAATTTGAAGATACTGCAAATTAAGACGTAGTTATTAAATCCGTGTACCAACTTCCCGTAACTCTAGTAAAAAAAACATTATTCCGATAACACCTGGGATATTTTTGAAATAAAACCTAATTCGGTCAATAACAACATGACCTTATATGCTGCTACAAATGAACTCTACTATGCCCCCCTTAAAGAAATACGCCGAACAACCAATCACCTTCGAGTTCTCAGGCTATCAGACTATCCTGTTGCATTGAGCCCCTTAGGTTGCGCTGTGCCAATTGGCGTGATGCATAAAATGATCCCAATTGCTCCGGATGGGGAGCATTACGAACAGATTTACTCGCGATCATTTAGATGGAAATGGGTCGGCCACTGACCCACAGCTTGGTGCTATCGGCTTGGCCCCGGCCGATGTGTACCGGTTAGAAACTAGAGCTGTTAGGTTATTTTAGATAGACATGGGCCGACTAGTCGACAATTAGTCGGGAAACCCGACTATTCGGCATCATTTCTAGTCGGTGATTAGTCAGCGACTAGTCGGCAAAAAATGCCGAATATTCGGCACTTTCGACATAGTTATAAAAAGCACTAGGTAGTTCGTTTTCATACTATAATTAGGGTTTATATTGTTTTTTTTGGTTGTGCAACACGCCGGTACAGAAAAACGTAAACAAAACTGGTCAAAACATGAACGCATGGTAGGATTGGTAGGGGTAGGTAGCGCGACGGACGAAGCGAAACGAACGTTTCCGAGTTCACCCGAACTTAGCAAAATCCTACGATCGGCATTGTCGATTAATCGGCAAATTGAAAACCGATTAGTCGGCCTAATCTCTAATTTGAGACACTCTTTTGAATTCGATGACTAATTATTTACCGGTAAGTTTAGGTTGTCCCGTCGAAGTATGTTGATGATATTATATTACGTGTATTTTGACTGTGGTAAGTTTCGTCAACAAACCAGCTCGATAGAAATATTAGGTGCCTAACTCTGCTTGACGCGTGTACGGGCGCGCGAAGCAATTTAAACTTACGAGTTAATAATTTCTCAACCAATTGAAGGTTTAGTTGATTGAGAGAATAAATAATACCGGCGGTGCTTTTGTGTTATGTGTAATGTAAAGGAGTGCGTTATTTGATAATGTGTGTTGTCCGTAAAGTAATGAACTAAAATATTCTTAATTTGATCACCTGTATCGCTCTTTTGAAATAAAATGAGTTGGTACTAATGATTATTAATTGGGTGACTTGCAAAATTTTTAATCGTTTGTCAATATGTCAAATTCTAACACAGTTATCAGTAGTTGTTCATGAAATAGAGTAATATTTGGGATATTTATCTAAACCCAAAGATATGTAGATAATGCAATATTATAAAGTCTTCAAGGTAATCTGATAATGCAGTCGGAAGGTGGCAACAGGATCTCAGCTGCATTTAACGTAGGCCAGCAGAGTTATGACTCGTTAAATCTGTCTTAGAACCTTGCCTAACAAATATGCTTTCTGTCTTTATTTTTAAACAGTATCTAATCAAATGCTACTTACATTGGGCATACTATTCTAAGGATTTAGAAACAAGTCTAACGAAAAGCAAGCTTTAAAAAAACCCAACTGCGGTTTGGATAATGTCGTGAAAGTAATATTGTTACTTATCATGTATACAGGGTGACCTCGAATTCATAATACAAAAATTTATTTTCTGGGTCTACTCATGATTACGATCAACTTTTACTATGGGACTAATATCGAAATCGGTAGAAAAAATTTGAACCTCCCATACTAAAAGCAATCAGCTGGTTTCACAATTTGTATGGAGGCGACGATTTTGTGTTTCCGTTTTCGAAGTTGGTCTCATATTAAAAGTTGATCGTAATCATGAGTCGATCCAGAAAATAACATTTTGTACTACGAATTAGATCACCCTGTATATTTTTTATTTTTCCATTTTCACATTTAAATAATTTTAATATAGCCTATGACACTCTAGTGGTTAAGACGAATCTTACCACGTATAATTTATTAAAATCGGTTTAGCCGTTTAGTAGTTACGAGCGGACATTGAGTCGGACATATACCTATATACAAATCAAACACATAACCCTCCTTTTGGGCTTTGCCGCAGTTGGGTAAAAATAGACATGTACTGTTGTCGAAATGTCCTTTAATTTGAAGAGTCTCAAGAATTAATCATTGGTTTTCTGCGACAGAGTCCTATCTGTATCTATCTCATTTCAATAATTAAATCCACGATTAAAGATTCTTAGTCCCGCTTTACCGTGGCTTGTTTTATTTAACTTGGGCACGAGCGTGTGGTCCTAATCACCCGGCACCGTAGAGAGCGGCGCTGTATCTCATTTTCATTTATACTCGTAACGCATTGATACCGCGGCGTATCGAAGTGCTATTGATTCTGTAATGAAGCTGTTGTTCCTACGCGCTACCGATTCGTTATTCTGTGGAATTTGCGTTGGCGTTTCCGCTCGGCTTAGTGGCACAGAACGTAAATGAGGTATGAAACACCATTCATTAGTTATTTGGGTTAGAAAAGAGATTATCTTGGCGATAATAGCTGTTGGTAGCTGTGGTCCGCAGACCTTCTAAGAAAGTAACAAAAAATAAGACTGTCTTTAAAAACCCACACCTAAGCAGCGGTAAATAATGACCGGTCTCCTATGGAATTGCCTATTTATTGCTGTCACACTCTCTCTGGCATCTGTCAGTATATTTGTTTTGTGTAAAAGAGATAGACTTTCGAGAATTATTAATACTCTGAGGGCCCTGCCAAGATGCATTGCGCTAACTAACGTTTCTATTCGTTTCATTTTTAAACCAATCGCGTCACTGGTAGATCACGTGACTTTTCGTATCACGTCATCTGCCAGTGACGCGATTGGTTTAAAAACGAATCTAATAGAAACGCTAGTTAGCGTAATGCATCTTGGCAGGGCCTTCTGATTGTACTGTACCTACGTCATTCTTGCTACTAACTAACTGCGATATATTTCCGGTACTAAAAAAACATGCTCATTTGGGAGAGAGAGAATTTTTGCGTAAATTAAAGAACACTCTTTTTGGCTAAACTATTCACCAAAATTTTACACACAATGATCTCATGTAAAAAAACTTCTTCTTGATGGCATTCGGATGACTATCGCTATCACACGTTCATTCGCTAATGACAATATATTAGTCAGTCGTGTTTCAATAAAACGACATATTTCCAATAAATATAAAAAAACTGATTATACCTAGGGATCAAACACGTCAGAGGGCCCTGCAAAGATGCACTACGCTAACTAACGTTTCTATTCGATTCGTTTTTAAACCAATCGCGTCACTGGTAGACCACTTGACTTTTCGTATCACGTCATCTCCCAGTGACGCGATTTGTTTAAAAACGAATCGAATAGAAACGTTAGTTAGCGTAGTGCATCTTTGCAGGGCCCTCAGGACATTAGCAGCAAACATCTCGATAGCATCACCCTATACCCTCCCTCCCCCTATCTTCATTACTTGCCTTTTAAATCTGGTCTCTCAAATGAAGCTGTGAGCTCCAGAGCAAATATAAGGCATCATTATATCAGTCAACAGCCCGTATGCAGCTCAAACAGTGCAGTCATCAGCCGAGAGGAAAGTATTAGCTCCGGGGCGTGTTTGCAGATCGACGGCTGATTTCAATCGGGTCTTGTAGGGTGGGGCGGCGTCGGTAGGTTAGATGCGATAAAATATTACTCGATTTTAAGATGCGTTAAGAATTTTTTAAGCAAATCTGTTTCAGTATTCTATATAAAATTAGGTTAGTTTTATGGGTTAAAAAAAATATTAATTAGTGTTTAACTTTTTGACATAAACAATGATATTTTTATCAAATAATTTTACAATGTGGAAATTTGTAAATCAGTTTAAATTTGTTTAAATTGTTTTTTCTGACTCCATCGGTAGTTAATACTTTTTTTTTAGTTAAAACGTTTGCGGCTTGTTTATAAAAACAAGTGTCGCGCCATTGAGATTCTTGCCGTATTTTATTTGCCATGTATATTATAAGAAAACGATTATTAAAAATAAAACTGGAAAAGCAATTTAATGTTTATTCTATAGATCCAATAGTCTGATTATTACCAAATTAAGCAGTGATGTTCTCCGAATACGACAATGTTGTTGAATGTTTAAATTCATTGGAATTGATGTTATCTCTGCAAGTCGATTGAATTAACGTATTAACATTCATCGGGTTATTGTGTGATAACGATGGAACAATCGCTTTTGAAATGGAATTATTGGAAATTCGGTATTTTAAGCTTCGAAACACAACCGGTTGTATATTAGTTGGAATATATTAAGGTTTAATTGTTCAAAATATTGAATCTTAATAAACCAATACAAAATAATTTTCTTATAATCACGACTCCTTTACTCCTTTGTTTACAGAAATTAACATGGCTAGGATCAAAATGTAAGATAAGACATCCTTATCTTGATCCACATCTCAGACTTCCTCGTTAAAGACGGTTTGGAGTAAATAATAGGTATTATTGTGTTTTAGGTCCTAATAATCGCAAGTCAAAACGTATTTTTTAAGAAACTAATACTTTTTAAGGATTTTTATAAATCAAACTTAACCTAACCTTAATCTAATCTAGCTTTATCTACACGCCAGACATTTAAGAAATTCTGAAAAGTGAACGGTTCCAGCGATATAAAAAATGATGATTCTCAATAATTATGTAAACAAAGACATCATGACCAAAAAAATTTGGGAAACAACGGACTCCCGTAATTAAATCAAATTTCTAAAGCTCGCTAATTGTTTTGATTATCTTTATCGATAATATAAGTATCGATATCTAGGTCTACACTAACCAGTACAGACGGCTCTGAACGACGCCACCTATGTGAGTGACAATTCAAATAAGAGCTATGTTGGATCTTTATGTATCGATGTAGAGTCCCATCTCTAGCTACCGAACAGTCGGAATGATCGAATTGATCCCGCAGTTCGCTCTCGTTGCTGAGGTGGTATTATTGAATACCTCACCTTTGCCATTCACTATTCTAATTTGAGCTATAGACAATTGGAAACCGTTAAACTTTAGAGATCAATTTGTGTTGGTGGAGTTAACCAGTAAAGTTGAGCTCCAATATTAAATACTTGGTACAATTACAAGGTCAAATAAGAATGGTTCGTTTCTGGTTTCAGACAGGTGCTTTAAATAATACCACTGCTCCCAGTGACAATGCAAATCGCATCGCCACGTCCACAAAGCATCCAATACCGATGCATTCTGCACCCTTTGGGAAATGAGTTCTAACTGATGAAAAACTGCTTTCGCGTATGCAACCGTATCTATAGCTAGGAAGAGTTGAATATGCTAAAGCTTTGTAGTTACAGATACGTCGTTTTTGGTAAGAAGCAGCTATTGATCAACTATTTTCGAATTAATTCCCAAGATATTGGCGTCCTTTGAACTTGGAGACGGAATATTGGACGCCGTGCATAAAACCACAATATTAACGTATTATTCAACATTCTGACTGACGATAGATAGCCAATGGAGGACTCCCTTACCTATTCAGCTATTTAGTTTCTATTAGGAGTCTTCCGGTAACCTCCTCGGGAAGATGGCCGATTGAAAGATGTCCGGCTTTGTACTTTTTATTTATTAATATAGTTTAATATACATACATACATACATACAAAAACTTACTTCGTTCCCAGACAGGGGTAGATAGAGCTAAAGAATTACCTACAACTCTAAAAACTAGTTAAATATAGTTTTTGATTTATTATATTTACTGATTTACTCTACTCACTTGACACTGGCGAAATCACTGCGAAATTTCTATTAGTAAACCGCGCTAACCATATAAAACGGAGTTCGTATGGAGTTGTTTACCTGTAACAATAAGAAAAAATACATTAAAAGAGGCCGGGTTTAGTTTAACATTCTCGTAAACCTTTGAATTAATCTTAAAACGACTTTAAAAATAATAATTAAAAGTATTATTTAAAACATGCCTTATTTTTCAAATTCAGATTTTTAAACAATACATATATCTGATGACTATAGACGTACATTATAGGCGAAAAATAAAAGTTCCCAAATAAAATGCTAACGAATTCTACGCCGAAAGGCAGGGCCTTTATTCTTGGCAATAAAAACCATAATTATGGTCTTTGATCTGTTATGGTACTATTTTTAATTCAGCCGCCATTACTGTCAAGTAAATAAGAGCTATCAAAACAACAATACGATAACAGGTCAAAAACGATATGGTTTATACCGCCTAGAATCTCAGCCCTGGGTTAACATCAATGTTATTTTATATTAAGATACGTTATGCTCATACTAAACGCATTCAAAACCCGTGACCAATTACTGACAGAGACGAACACGGCAATCCATAGCGAACGCTATTGTTAGAAAGAGATACATAGTTAAAAAGTAAGGCAATTTGCCTTCCTTTTTGCGGAACGTTTTTGCGCGCAGAGGACGTATCTTTATAGATGATGTTTTTAACCTCACAATGTAAACTTTAAGGTTAGAAAATTGTGAACCATAAAACGTGTAAAATATAAACCGATTTATACGGAAATTTAATTTTTGTTTCGCCTTTGTTTACAACGTTGCACCTTGCCAGTAAAAGTATTAGATTATGTTAAACGCGTCGCGTCGAGGCGGTGTCACATACAATGTCAGTTAAATTTCACTGGCAGCGTAATACGATAAAATCTGCCCGATATCGAGGGCGTTTACTGACAAGATTATGGAGAATTTGCATATTAGGGTGGTTAGAAGTTGCTTTTATAGATAGTTTGTCTAGAAATATGGGATTACTAGCTTTTGTCCGCAACTAATCGTAGCAGGTGGAAAGAAGTGGTATCTGCCTACCCCTCTGGGAAACAGCCGTTATTTTATGTATGTATGTATATCCACAACTTCGTCTGCGTAGAGGTCGTTCCTCGCGAATTCCTGGGGAAAATTCCTCAGGATACAATCTATCTTTTTATCGTTTTTTTTTTTTAATCGTCCGTTTTGTCCTGAAAAGGTAACAAAGAAACAGAATTGTTAGTATGAATCCATACTCCATGGACTAAGTATCGATGAATATGGTTGGATTAAAACTGTTATATTATTAAACTAGCGTTTTTCTACGATTTCGTCCGCTTTGAACTCTTCTGACGTTATTCCCACGAGAACTGACAAACTTTGATGTTTACATGGGCAGGCAGTTTTTTAAAGTACATAATACGGCCTGTCCGGAATATTCGCAGTGCAGTAACCACTAACAAAGCCACTAAGTGCCTTTAACAAACCGAATTTATGATCCCCGATTAATTACTTAATTTAACACAACATTATCATGGGCTTATCTCGAATAATCCCTAATAACACCCCTATCAAACAGTGCACGCGTCAAAATCACTATCCGCGGACTATCGGATTTGTTTAATAATTTATCAACTACTGTGTGTTAAAAATGCAAATTTTTGAAACATTATACCTACTACATTTATTTTTCTATTTTTGAGACAAACCTTTTCTGTAGTTATAACCAGCTGATCTACGTTAAACACAACGAAGATCGATTCTTTCCCCCTTGCTAATTCTTCGTAAGATCTGACCTTAAATACCTTAATATAGAATTAACATTAGGTTGACAGTATTTCAAAAAAAACAGTAAATATTTGAAGTAAACATACTGACAAACAAACAAGCCAGGTGCTACCCGAGCCGGGGAATAATTATAGATTTATTGACGAGGCATGTTGCTGATTAGTTTATCTATACTGTTGCCGAGGCAGGTTGCTGATTACCTATTGCAAACTTTTGACGAAGTATTCTGGTGATGATTCTTGATACTCGTACATATTTGACGAAGCTCTTTGTGGATTATTTTTTGTAATCGGCATAAATAAATAATACCATTAGAAGAACAAACAAACAAACATGTGAAGTTGAAACAAACTATCTTAAAGAACAATTTTTTTCTACTATCCTTGGTCATATATATCATAAAACACAACTCACGGGATAGTGAACAAGGCAGTTTTTTTTTACCTATCCACGTTTTAAAGATACAGTGATTATATTAAAATAATTCTCGTAGAACACAGATATGAAGTTATTTCGCGAAAATAAAGCCAAAACCACTTCCGTCGGATTATGTAAATCTGGTTTTGTTTTGCCAAATGCCGTTGGAAATGTTTTCAGATTCGTTTTTAACGGACACAAAACTTATAAATGCTTGGGATTACATTTCTTGGCAGTATTTGGTGCTTCGAGGATCACTTTTTTAATCATTAATTTCATTAACTTCACGTCATGTTTACCTATTGACGTTGTACTGTCATCATCTTTATTGTTGGGATCAAATAGACTCCTGTCGCAGAAATCATAATTAATATTGATGTTAATTCATTCTCGTGACTCGACTCCATCATTATGACAAAGTTCTATGGTGGCCAAAACAGCTGAGGTTGTTAATTGATACCTCGCTATGGTTTAAATATCTTCCACGTCAACGAAACCACCTAATGTTTATAATACGATACCATACTCTTTATTGCACTCCACAAAAACTAAAACGTGGAATAGTACAATTTAAAAATTGTGGTGGTCAGCGCCTAATAGGGCTGCGTTTATCGTGTGACAAAGTGTGGATAAGGCATCCGTCACCTTCTGACATGTAAATAAAGATGCTTTATCCACATTTGACACGCACTATAGACGCAGCTACTGATGTGCCAAAGGAAACTTTCCAAAATTGCGGAACATTTCATGTAGGAAAATTTCGGAAACTTCTCACCATTTTGTACGGGGATTGAAACTTTCAGCTTCTTAAATTTCCTATATTTCTTGTGAGAGTTTCCGGAAATTTCTTAGAACTTTTCCAACTTTTTGGAAACTTTCCGCAACTTGCACATCAGTAAACGCAGCCATACTAGGCCCGCTGGTGGTCTTACCGTTGGTTGGAAAAAATCTTGATTAAAGCCAGAAACTAGGAGTACATTAATCCGACAACTGTAAGTAATAATTGCGAAATTAAATCCTTTGCAGCGTAAAGCATTGATTCCATTACTGGCCGCGGTACAGTCAGCAAAAAATGATAGTCGCTCATTAAAAGCGACGCGTATTAATCGGCAGTGCAGCACACGGGGAGAAAGACGAAACTGGGAATTCCGCCCGGGAAAATATATTTTAAACGTCATATTATTTATTAACTTTTTGTTGAATTATGTATGTAATAAGTACCTAATATCTCTTTAAGTATCTTCTTTTTCTTATCTTCCTCATTTCTCTGTAATTACCTAAAGGCCTTATTAACAAACTCTTCTTGGCTGAGATGACTGTAGGGCCTGCCAAGATGCACTACGCTAACTAGCGTTTCTTTCTATTCGATTCGTTTTTAAACCAATCGCGTCACTGGTAGATCACGTGATACGAAGAGTCACGTGATCTACCATTGACGCGATTATGTTGGTTTTCTTATAATTTTTATCTGACCATTCTGTCCATTTGTTCTTTAGGACTACCTACTTATTTCGTTTTGAATTATAATTGGTTAAGGCTCAGGAGTCAGCCTGTGGGTTACAAAAAAAAGTTGTAGAGAATGATGCATTGGAATACTAACCTCTTAATCCTCATAAATATTAAAAAACATTTTGTCACCTTAAAATATATATTTTTTGGAATACACAGGATAAGCTGTCAAATCACCGCTATTGCAATTTTTTTCTTGATTCGGATCCATATTGTTCATTTGCGATATGCACCTTTACTATCAAGTGAATAAAAGTTACCAAGACGCTAAAAGTATTATAACGATATGTTTCGAACCAAGTGAAACTCAGGCCCAGAATGGTGTTTAAACCGGCCCTTTGACAACGCACGCCCTGTTGACTCCACTAGGATATTCCAAAATCGGCGTTCTGCGGCTGGACCGAATGAAAATGCAAATTTCAACAACAAGCTTTGTATTTTGTCAGCAAACAGAATTTTAATTAATTCGCACATATTTCTGTTATGTTGATTACGTCATTATTTTACCACGCTGTTTGTGAACCTAGCCTAGGCGTGGCAAAAACACCGGTCAAGTGCGAGACGGACTCGCACACCGAGGGTCCGCACCTACGTTAAATTTGTATGAATTATTTATTAAAAACTCAGTAAAGTTCTGCAGCTACTTGTTTTCGTCATCTTAAAGAAACCCAACCCTAGATATCTACCGCTCTTTTAGGTACCAAAACAGAATCCGTAAATTAAATTTCTGTGTTTTTTTTCTTTTTTGGCGAAAAACTATTTTAACAACTTAATTACAAAATTATGCTCTATGACAGTTGTTAAAAAAAATTGTAAGAACCGTACGTCTTACAGAAATTCATTATTTTTTCTTGTCCAATGTATTTTTTTCAGATTTTTATGTGTTGCCTCGTAGGTAGGTGTCTCATTGTCGCCTTATTCTCTACGACGTTTAAAGAGAGATCACTTCCCAAGGGATAATTTAGAATTTATGTACGTTAAAGCTTAAACTTAGACATCGTTAAGACTCTTGTAGCGACCTCGACGGCTTTACTATAAAAAACTAAACACGACTTCAACTAACGTCTAAGCATGTGTAAGAGTTGGCCACCCCGCTCTCCTGATATATGCATACATTAATATTCAGACAAGTGAAAATAATAATAGGAACGTGGTCAATCCCGAGCGCACAGACTCATAAATAAATAAATTGTAAATAACGCATCACCTCAATAGATAAATTATCACAAAAGTTCGGAAAAAAACATTTAATTTATTAGAAAGTTTAATTCTAAGTAATTGCTGTAATGTTGTTCCTTATGGGCCTCAGGGGGGGCATTCTCTGAACTAAATGAGGAGATAGTGATCGCGCTAGACCATTTAAAAAAAAGGGAGGTGAATGAGGTTCTACTCTAAAAACAAGTATTTATGACAACATCTTATTTAAGAAAAGCAGAGCATTTAGCATAATCAGTGGTATACTTAACAAAAATATGTTCATTTGACTAAAAGTTCGTTTAGAAAAAGTATTTTATAAACTTTGTATATTAAAACCGATACTCATGAAATAGACTTGGTTATGTTAGGCTAGACTTGTAACCACAAATTAAAACAAATTCCGGGGCGAAAATACTTCGTTCGTGAAATGAAAAGTAAAATGATACGATCTGCGAAATGATCATTTGGTAAAATGTGCATGAACCCCTTATTTATTTATTTATTTATTTAGGCGCCTATAATGTCCTACTGCTGGGCAAAGGCCTTGAAGCCTAATCTCATTTTAACAGTTTCATCGTTTTTTCACTAAAATTGTCTCGTCGTAATTTATATAAATTAGAGAGATAACGGTATCTATCGAAACGTCCCATCCCATGACGCATATTATCGTATTTCGTGCCGCATAGTCGAAAGTGACTTGTCTAGCTCTGCTCTACAAGCTACTCATAAATGGAATAATTCTAAAATGAAATGCTATGTGGCATATAAAATACTAATTAAAGCAACGCTGCCACACAATAAAGCCTCTTGTGATACGAGATGCGAAGTTAGGCTACGCAATAGGGAATGCAATTTAACCGGTTATTAACCGGTTTCGTATGAAAGTAACCGGTTAATACCGGTTATAACCGATTATTTGCATTCGTAGCAACTTGTTCTAACAACAAGCACGAGTGTCACCGAATTGAATTCAATTTTAATTACCCTTTCTTATATTTCAGATCAACAACAAAGACTGGTGCAAGAAGGGCCGTAAAGGAGGCCACTGCAGCATGAAGTGTGAAGGTACTAACACCACCAACGCCCTGTACCATTAAGTATCCATGCTAACTTCGCAGCTAACTAAACTAACTGTTTGATTGCTCCCGATTTCGCTCGCACATGTTCGGTAGCGCTAATAAGGAGGCTAACGACAATAATTAACGAGTTTCTAAATCTCGTTTCTGTCTGTATGTTAGCTGAAATTATAATAGTAATCCTTCTAACTAAACTGTTAGTTTAACCTACTTTAACAACATTGCCTTTTCCGACGTGCCTCATACTCATGATTAATCGAACGCTAACGCAGCGTCAGTGAGTTATTTAAGAAAACAATGAAGAAGTATGGCCTAACAAGATCCTAGCTTACCTACTCCACCGGTTTTTTGTCCAGATCTCCTGAACGAGGACCTAGCAGACGACGTGCGGTGCGCCAAACGCATCTACGACCGCGTTGGGTTCAAGGCGTGGCCTACCTCCTACGCCTACTGCAAGGAAAAGAGCCTGCCTGACCTGTCCCGCTGCTAATCTCTTAGATGTAGCTGATTATAGTGGCGGATCCAGGGGAGGACAACCCTCCCCACCCCTCCCCCTCAGGACAGGTCGTCTTCAAACCTTGGCTAACCCCGAGACCTGACTGGACGAGGGCTAGGTTTAGAGGTCATAGGCTCCCCCTTAATCGAACCCTGGATCCGCAACTAGCTGATTACTTTGGTACTTTGTCGCTCTTATTCTTTTTGACGATTTTGTGTGATAATTTGAGGGAAGTTAAAGCGACACGGTATCAGAGTGGTCCACACATGTGACACTGTCATTTACCTTGCAGAATCTAAGTTTCAAACACAAAAAATATAGATTTTTTTCTATTAGAAAGAAAGATGAAAATGCTATTGTATCGTTTAATTGTATAACAATACACATTTTTTTCTACCAATACGACACTCTGGCTCCCAGATACTGTATGATTAGAAATAGAACTTAAGGTTGCTTTATCCTAGGTACGGCACCATAGCAGATGACTATCATAGAGAGTCTTAAGGTGTGATTCCAGCTTTAGCGACCGCGACCGGCGACCACGACCGGTGATGGATGATGAATTTATAAGGAGCACTGACTAACCCAAGCGAATCGCGCAAAATTGCTTAGGTTGGCCATTGCTTCATATAAATTCATTCTAAACAGTCGCGCGACCGTTCACTAGTCGCGATTGCCAGTCGCGGTTACCCACATCGGAATCCTACCTTTAGCCCTTAGGGTTGACACCGCACTTTCCATCTTGAGATTAAATAAACACACATTTACGCATTGCGTGTAACTTTTTTTAAATTATCGTATGTATGAAACTTGAAGTCTGCTACGGTAAGTACGTTAGCAGTACGTACTACGTTGACATGTCACACGTATACCATATGTGTTTCAATCTATAGATAGAATATTCCTGCAAAGACTAATAACGTTAACCTAAAATGTTAAAGTAAATAGGATTTTGTGTTACTAACTTAGATTTAGTTTTTGCTTTTATATTATGCAACTGGTGGGAATGAAATGCGATATTTGAAGATACTTTACCTATTAATTCTATTAATAAATGTGTTCAATCGATGCCTTTAGGTGAGCTCAAATTTTATATTTCACTGCCAATTTATAGATTAAATATTAAGTTTTAAGTTCATCCATTAATTAACCTTATTAATAAGGAAAATTTATTAAGACTAAAGCATTATACTCGGTATGTATAGTTTTAAGGTTAATTTTAATTCTCACAAATAATCAACTTCATTAATATTCATTGTATCAGTATTTTAATAATTATTAATTAAAAGTTTTCAGTACAATTATTCGTTTTACTAGTTTTACAACTCGATATCGTTGTTGGAAATACTCTTCTTCTTTGTCGGTATCACTCTTGACAGAGTGGTCGTGGTCATCACTTCAGGTGTTGGTGGCAAGCTTCACAACACGCCGCCACTCTTCTCTGATGGCCGCCTTCCTCGTGCATTCATGCAGTGATGATGAGCCATTCACTGCCGCTTTTATCTGGTCAGTCCACCTCATAGGCGATCTTCCTCGTGACCTGGTACCCTCAACCTTTCCCTGGACCACAAGTCGCTCAATAGCCACCTCTCCTCGGCGGCATACGTGGCCAAAAAAGGTGAGGATGCGAGACTGTACCAAAGACGATAAACGCTGCTTGATGCCGAGTTCTCGAAGTATAGACTCGTTGGTACGGAATTCAGTCCATGATACTCCGAGCATTCTCCTCCAGCACCACATCTCTAGGGCGTCTATCCTCTTCTTCTCTACTTCCCGCAGGGTCCACGTTTCTGCGGCGTACAGGAATATGGGGAATACAAGTGCCCGAACTAGACGAATTTTTGTGTCTCTATATATGTTGCGATTCCTCCATATTTTCCTCAACTTGTCCATTGCAGACCTAGAAATTGCCATACGCCTCTTCACTTCGTCGATACATCCACCGTTGTTCGTAATTAAGGCTCCCAGATAAATGTATGATTGCACCACATCACAATTAGCAATTTGTGTAGTTTCTGGAGAATTGTTATTCATGCGGTCGACAATCATCATTTTTGTTTTATTCCGGTTTATCTTAAGTCCGAACTCAAGGCTAACGCGTTCCATCTTGCCGAGAAGTTCTTCCATGTGCTGGGTACTGGTGGCGAACAAAGTGGTATCGTCTGCATATCGCAGGTTGGAGATCGTCAAGCCACCGATCGAGATGCCATCTGTCCAGTTTTCAAGTACAATCCTCATTATGAGCTCTGTGTACACATTGAACAGTAGTGGAGAAATAATGCATCCCTGACGGACTCCGGCGCTGGGGTGGAAGTGATTGGATTGTACGTCATCTGCGCGTACTGAGGCTGTGCCATCCTCATACAGTCTTCGCAGGAGGTGTACCAGGTGTTTTGGAACACCCATCGCCGTCAGCGTTTTCCAGAGTTTGGGCCACTTGACAGAGTCGAACGCCTTAGAGAAGTCCACAAAGCATATGTAGGCGGGCTTGTTGAATTCTCTGGCTTTCTCTATAATTTGTCGAACTGTCAAAATCTGCTCCCGGGTTCCCCTCCCCTTAACAAAACCAGCCTGTTCAGGAGCAATTTCTTTGCTTAAGTAGGGCTTTAGACGCTGGTTCAGTACGTGCAGTAAAATCTTGCTCGCGTGAGAGATAAGGGCAATAAGTCGGTAATTACTGCACGTCTTGGTGGAACCCTTCTTGTGCAAATACTACCACAGAACTATATCGATATAGTTCTGTGGGAAATACGTTATTTAAAATTATTTCAATTCGAAAGATACTAAAAAAACCCATAACTACATTGCTTGAAAATAACATACACTCAGTTTCAAAACAAGGTATTGTAAACCTTATTTTACTTTGTTTTTAACTCGGCTGCCATAAAGCCGGAGCCCCACTGCTGCGCACGCTACGCACGGACACGTATACACGTCACCCACGCGGGTCCGTTGGTCTGGATACGTGTGTCAACATTTTCACCGCAACCAATGCACGCACACGTAAAACGTGTGGGCCACGTGGCTACGTTGGTCAGTTGCGTGTGTCTACATTCCCCACTGCGGGCCACGCACTTGCATGTTCGCGCGGGGGGTGCGACGCCCTTGAAGCCACCTTTCCACTGCAACTCACGGGCAGCGTCGGTCGCGGTGGGGCTTTGCCTGCCACGCGCGCTAGCGTGTGCGCGGCAGGCACTTCGGAATAGACCACGCGTGTATCAGTGACGTCATTTCGTGCGCAGCGTACTCGTGCACTACTGTGGAAGTATCTACCTACATTTTCATACAAAGCGTGTTTGTACCCACGTGTGTAGCTTGACCGTGCGCAGCAGTGGGGCTCCGGCTTTACTGTCAAATAAATAAGAGCTATTGTAGCTGCTATCATGACATGCCAGTACACAAAAATAACTTAAACAAAACAGTGGATCTAACCACAGTACTCAGAGACATTTTAGAGACAATTAAGGAAAGAGTCCTTTTAAGGGTTCCGTACCCAAAGGGTAAAAATGGGACCCTATTACTAAGACTCCACTGTCCGTCCGTCTGTCTGTCTGTCCGTCAAAAGGCTTTATCACAAGAACCGTGATAGCTAGACAGTTGAAATTTTCACAGATGATGTTCTCTTGCCGCTATAACAGCAAATACTAAATATAGAATAAAATAAATATTTAAGGGGGCTCCAATACAACAAACGTGATTTTTTTGCCGTTTTTTGCTCGTTATTAATAACAGCAACAGGTAGACCCTTGAAATATTCACAGAACATTTGGATGTATATTCACTTTATAAATAAATAGTTAAAATAAAATAAAATAAATATTTAAGGGGGCTCCCATACAACAAACGGTAAGGAACCCTTCGTGCGTGAGCCTGACTCGCACTTGGCCGTTTTTTTTTTTTAATTTTGTGCATGGAAAATCATCACTCGTTCCGACTTATCGTCATTAACTTGCAATTAACTGACTTTGGGTGCGGCCGTACCAAACTTTTACCTCAAATACAGTAGGTAAGTATGTAAAAAATTACGAAACATCAATCTCGATTTTTAGTCTATTATAGAGTTTTAGATTTTATGCGAGAAACGAGCACAAAGCCCACCGGATAGTAAGTAGGATGGGAACTATTACCCATAGCCGTATGGCCGCCATTACACAGCCAATCCAGATCGTGATCCGACGAAGGTCGCGGATCGCAGGAGATTTCAAAAAATCTAGATAATTATGTAATCCGATGTCGTGATCCGTCAATCTAACACGTTACACAGTCAATCTGGATCGAGATCACCTGATCACGATCACGGATTGCGATCTAGATTGGCTGTGTAATGGCTGCCTATGCAATCTTAAGACTGCAATCCTAATGGCTGTATTAATAAACTCGTCTTGACTGAGATGCCCATCTCGAGAGTCGTCAAAGTAAACGTCAACCCATAGAAAGCGGTCATTTTTGACGTGTCTTGTGATTGACATCTCAACCAAGATGAGTTTATTAATACGGCCCTAAGACTGGAAATGCGTTGCCAGTGAGAACTAAGATGATTGGAACTATGCTAGTCATGCATGACATTTCTAATGGCCTGTTGTTTGATCAGTATTTAACTCAACTAATTGTTAAAATTCGAAAAAGGAATCGAAAAGGGCATTGGGTAAATTTGTTTGAAGAATATTGTCATATTTTTTTTCAGCGGCCACGGATGATTTTTACATAGTTATTTAGAGGACCTCAAAATACACATAGATATATATAATTCATGGCGTTAAATAATATCGGAGCGGAGATTTTAAAGATTTAAGTATTAAGTTTTTAGTACAAAAGTATGCCCAAGTATGAATATTTAAATATATCGGCTCCGATGCACTTAAGAATATTACATTACATGACAAAATATGTTTATTTTTAATAATACTATCATAATTTACCACTTTTAGGAATGGCCGCTCACCTTGAAAATGTATGAATTTTACAAATGACAACACTTTTACCCAAACCCCTTTGACATTGTTCCTTGATATTTAACCATTAGTTATGGTTTTTAACGATTAGTTAGTTTAACTACTGATCAAACAACATAATTGTAATATTTCGATAGATCTAAATTTAGTTGTTACATAGCTTTCAATTGCCAATTAAACGCCTAAATATCATACTTAACTAATGTAATCCATAATATGCTTTAAATTTAACTTTAAGCTTAACTAACTTTGGAAACGAAATCGTATATGGACAATGTCGTTACGGAAATAAAGCGGTGTTGAACCTTATTACATTAATTAAAGTGCTATTTTAGCGTGGTCATGTACAATCTGATAGTAATGTAATTTGGAAATTCATTTCGGTGGACCGGGACAGTTCCGTACTACGTAACGAGATTATGAGGGTAATGCCGACATTTGCTCTAGAGAAGGTTAATTAGCGAACCATATTTTTAACCCTTGAGCAAAAAGAGTGCTGCATTTTAGATGTCCGGATCGCGTCTGTAGTAGGAGGAATAGTACATTATTGCCTAGGCTCGGAAAGTAAGGAATTGCCTGACGAGGTGGTGCCAAAATCGGAGTCAGGCAATCCCCGTTTCCGCCGAGGCATAAATAATGCTTTTCTTAAACAATGCGAGGAAATGATACAAATACATGATTATAAGTATTTTTTAAAATATTTGACTAATTAGGAGAGAATATTTTTTTGAAATCTACGAGTACTCGTATTAGTTAGGTTAGTCTCACGCACAACGAGCCGCCGCCACCACCGCAGGCGCTTCCGCCGCCCCACACTGCACCCACATGTTGGGTGTACGGGATTTTTTCTATGGTCCTTTCGATTTTATAATGCAATAGCACTTTTAAAAAACAATATGGACATGGACGGAAAGTGTTTTCATACGTTTATTATAATCCTAGGAGGAAAATTAGGCACTTCGCGTCTTCTTTTTTCAAAAGAATGGCCAACCTTTCCGACCATGTTTGAGAATAATCTTTTGCAGAGTCCGTCAGGATTGCTAACTCTCGCTTAACCTGCCTTGAAGCAGCATAGTTCACGTAGTTGCTTCGGTCGGTGTAGGGATAACTAAGACTACCGTTGAAATGACTAGCGTAGAGGCATTCTATCTTTGTGTTTAGGGTTGGCAATGCTTTACCTTGAGATTGAAAATATATATGGGTCTCACTATCATAATTCATAACGTTATCCCTGGACACGCCATTCAAACTTGGACTTTGCCAGTTTTATTTAAGCTTTAAGAACAAAAAGCTAATAAAACGACGACATTAGAAATCTAGATGTGTCGTGCAACAGTGCAGATACTAAACTCAGAGTTATTTTCTATATTCTGTCTTGGAGTAGATTTTTGTATTTCACCACATTCCCAACTGCCAAAGTAATAGAATCCGAGCCAAACTAAGGCATAGCTAGTCTCCAAATAAAGACCAAGAATCCAAAAAACTGGCGGAACTTTCATTACCTGTCCGAATAGATCGGCATTTTTCATTAAAAAAACAGGAAGCGATTGATTAATGTCCAGTTGGGTGTACCTAATCCGTAGACTAGGTGATAGATACTCTCACACTGTAAAGTGAGAGGTCACGTCATTATCGTACGAGTGGGTGATCAGATCATTGCTATAGTTACAGATGCCTGCAATTATTTATTAGCATTTTGTTGAAGTTCTGCGTTGCTATAATAAAAATATCAGGCACTATAACGTAAAATTACGAGTACTTATTAGTAATTTTGAATTAAAACAGTGGCGTAGCGTGGACTAATCTAGACGTACATGAAGTCGCATCATCGAGGCCCTTTTCTTTCAGTGTTAAGGTCTTTTAGGGTACTAATCGTAATATTTAGAGTTCGTGACGTTCATCAGGGGGTCAGAAAACTCCTGTACCTATTCGGTACGTCATTTGGATCCCAGTAAACAAACTGCAAACTTTCTAAGCACGACTTCATATTCAGTAGGAAATTATTTTCTGAATACCGAGTCTGCTCGTAACAAATTTGAAAGCGGGCGGATATTACTTAGTACGTGTGGTTAGTTCAGTTTTATTTTCATACTCCGGGGAAGCCGCCTAGGGGAGCGTATGAAGTTATCTCCGCACCAAAATTGCTGGGAAGTAGGCTACTTTCCCAACTTAAAAAGGCTACATCTGTAACTAAAAGACAATATGGACATGGATGTTGAAAATAAGGTTACAGGTTAATTACTGATTTTATTAAAGCTACTCCGTTTTTTCTAAGGATAGTAGCATGATGCAAACATTTAGGCCTTTATAGGCCAGCTGTACAACTATTTGGGGCTTTGATTATGCGTTTAGAAAGCTTATAACCTGCTTAAGGGAACATTAGAGCAGAATTATGACATTCTAGTTTTCTTATTATTTTATTTATTTGTAACGTCTTCCTTAGCTAATTATATTTTCTAAAAGCCTTTTTCTGAGACGCTGCGTTGACGAAGTTACAGAAATACCCATTTATTTATTTCAAATTTAAGTATTTTAGATGTAAATGTAGATGTCCACGTTTACATTTACGTCTAAACCTTGTAAAATAATAATGTCGTTAAAACACTTTTTTCCTAAAATGGTCTATTTTAGCCGTTTGCTTTTTATTGACGCTGGTAAATGTACACACAAACCTTCTGGCTTTATAATTAATTATGTCAACATTTGATATACTCTATAATTTAAACGGTATCGTATCAGTGACCCCCCCCCCACCCCTTAAGTACCTAATACTTCTGATTATGCAAGTGTCTACACATAACTGCCTCACAATCACGCTGCATAACTAGCATAGGTACCTACTAATCTTCTCACCGACGTAGTTAGAAAAGTATAACGCACAAAAACCCTCACGGATTATACCTAAGTATTGCCACAAAATTCAAGAATGTTATAGAAAAAAATGAAAAAAATCCTCTTCCATTCACCTGTCGAGAAGACTAGAAATGTCTGATGGTGGAGTGATGCAACACAAACTTAAAAATCCAACGCTGCTAGGTACCCAAAGAATAAAGAATACACATGACGAATAGAATAAATTTATTTAAATAAAACACACGGTTACAAATACACAAGCAGCATCCGGTGGATTTCAAACTATGCTGAGCCTGTATCTTGGGACCCAAGGAGTCGGCTTACATATTGCACAGAGAAATCTAACTATTGTAAACTAGGACATGATATATGAAAAAAAAAGTGCTTTAAAATATAAAACGAAACAGAAAATAGACAAAACATAATATAATTTAAATTTAATCGACTTTTGATGTTGAGTGTGTGTGATTGTAAACGTGTGCGTGTGTGCGAGTAGAAAGAAATACCACTTACTATAAAATGTATCAGGATACAGGTTGGTAAAAACACTATTGAATATATTTTCTCATCAGCAGTAATTTTGATGGACCAATCCGGGCCATTGCATCGAATTTCGACGGGAGGTAAAAATAAAAACTAATATACAGAGTCCGTTAGAGTTCCCCGCGCAGCGGTGTTATGGACCACACATGTAGCGCTATAATTTAAATTTTAAACTAAATTGCCCGGAGGCCTTATTCTACATTGTTTATATCCCTATTGGTATCACATTGTTTTTAACTCGGCTGCCATTACTGCCATTTTAATAAGAGCTATAATAATGTTGATAATAGGATAGCAATAGGGGTAAAAACAATGTAGAATAAGGGTTACATTCATTTTATTACACGGCTTCCGAGGAGACTAAAGCATAATAGTGACATTCAAACTACATCACTTCTTCTTTGTTACTTTAAAAGACAATCGGCCGCACTCAGAGTCTGTTAATGTCTATTGTCGTTCCTTAGTGACATTTTTTTATACACATGTTTGAAAAAGGAACGTATTGTTCTTTAAAAGTTTCTGAGTATGGAGGAATGTTTCAATCTGCGTTTCATTGCTTACTTCTACTGAACAATTTAATAACATAATATCTTAGGAATTACTTATAAGATATACATGTTATGTTGTATGTTGGTTGATAAAGAGAAAAACAAAATTGTATCCTCTATTACACAACTATTAAAATTACTACAGTTTGTGTGTGTGTAAGTTAGTATGTTTGTTACTCTTTCACGCTGATACTAATGGGCGGAGTCGTATGGAATTTGAAACGAAGGTAGCTTAAACTCTAAATTAACTCATGGGCTGCCTTTTATCCCCAAAAAATCATTCTTCCCAATCCCAAGGGATGGTTTACGAAATTGAAGGTGTAGCGAATAAGGCGAATTACGAATTATACGCATACGAGGGGGGGGGCAAAAGCTAATTGAGTAATATTGCAGATTAGAGCCGTTGTTTCAAAACCGTCATATTCGCACCTTTAGAACAATAATGACCTAATTCAAAATTTGTGCTTTAAAACTTCGAATCATAAATTTATTATCATAGAGACCTAACTCGAAATTTAAAATTTCTCAATTAGGTCACTATTGTTCTGAAGGTGCGATATGTGTTGCAGAGAACTCCAGATAAAATGAAGTATGAAAATAACTTTAACAAAAAGCAAGCTTTCAAAACCCGACTGTTGCTAACCAACTTTAAATCGTTATAAATCCTAAATGATCATTCAAAATGAAAAATGATGAAAGAAACCTAAAGATGATTTTTAAATCCCTATTCAATGATACCCCACTTGGTCGACTTTTTTTAAAAAAATCGCACAATATGGCGGCGTCTTGTTGCCGCCATATTGAATTTTGATTACTGTCATATTTTCAGTGACACTCACCAAATTAAGACAAATCGATTGATATAAGAATCATCAAAATCGGACAACGGCTTTTGTTTTTATAGTGACACAAAGGAACAAACATACATATATAGGCTGTGAATCACATTACCCTCCTCCTTCGGCAGTCGGGTAAAAACTGAATGTGCATGGCTTACTTCACAACTCTTATATGCAGTCATAACACAGGAATGTTAAGCCACTTGCTACCCTTCACAATTTAGCCGAGTAATACAATAGGTACTTACTGGATATACGAGTATAACCGACGAAACCCGATTTGCATTACATGGCTAAAATACGAACAGTGGCAAGTGGCTCAACAACCCCGTGTTGTGACTGTACATCTGACATAGCGCCTTATACTGCCCTACTAAGCTAATAAGCAGTATCCCAAATTTAATAACCAAAGCAATTCTAATTCTCTTTTAGTTAGTAATAAGGTTGATATTGTTACAGAAGCTTTATCTGAGATACTGCGTATTGGATTAGCAGGGCAGTATAGCGGTTCGTTTGAAGTTGTGAAGCCGACACTACAATAAATTTTTCAGAGCAAATTTGACGCCACTGTCGTCATGCTGCTTTTGTTTTGAATTAGTTTTTTTCTCTTAATGTACGGTCACCCGCATCAAAAATGTCCTGATATCAAAAATATCTCCACATTTTGACGTTTTGCAACGTACTGCGTTGCAATACGTCGCCCACAGAATAAAGGCTAAAAGCATAGAAATCGTACTAAATAAGCAGAAAATACATTATGGTTCACTTCTTTTTACTTATGGTTTTCATAGTGAGTTGGAAAGAGATGAATATATAGCTGTTCTTTCGTTATTTGGTACATCGTCACAAGTAAGGCGTGATTTGAACCTATAGACAAGGAAAGACAAAGAAGTCCCTGTGTAAAACCTTATGACAATGACAGTCAAAGAAGAAAAAACAGACCACTTTTTGTTTCATTTTTCTCATGTAATACGTAATCTATTAAGTAGAGAAAGATAGCTGACGCAAAGTACGTCTCATAGTCCGGGTTCTATGCTATATGTTCTTATTCTGTGACGTCGCCAAATATGATATTTTTATATCATGTGTGTAGATTGCGCTCAGAATATCTGACATATATATTTTTATTCCCAAAGTACTATTATATGGATATAAAAGCATTTTTCTATAGACATTTTATATTGATACCAATACGAGTATTGGACAATAATAATACATAATTATATTGTTTTTGATCAAACTTTGTTCACAGAACACTTCCGCAAACTAGGAGACAGTTTACTGGCGAATATTAATAAGACTGTTGCAGTATCCACCGTGTCCTTATATCAATTAAAATGAATATACTAAAATCGAATTACGTACAAACTATTTCATCTAAATATGTTGAGAAATGCAAGCCGCTAATTACTTACGTTAGTCAGTCCTCTCCGAGGAAGGCATTTATCAAACACATTTCTGACTCGTCACAAACAAGGAGTTGTTGTTTAACGCATGTATCTGTGGAGCTGTGTATTTATAACAGATTATCTCTTGATATTATTTTTTATCTGTATCTGGCATCGTATCTCCCAAACCGATTCGGACACAGAGTTTTAAACCTAGTTATAATGCACGAACGCATTTAGGGTGCTGATGGGGCTGCCTCGATTCTGCAGCGCCTCAGGTATGTTCGCGGATGCAAGAGTGGACTGCTTTTACACCACCATGCGAAAACGCTGCACATCCCTGGTGCGCAGGGTGCGGGCCAGCTCCAACAGAATCTTGGCGATGTTCGCCCAGAGGTTCTATTGTCAGTATGTGGATCATTGTTGTCTGATTCACGTACTGGCACATCAATCCAAGTAGGTTAGCTTAGGTATGTGCATAGTTAGAACATTACTAACATTAGGTTTAATTTTTAATTTAATTGACTAAAACTTTATTATTATTATGGTCCAAAGATGGCTGAAATAAATGATTTTGATTTTTTTTGTTTTGATTTGATAATAGTAGATTCTTAGCTAAGTTTGATGAAAATTGGCTAGGCCATTCACGAGTTGTCAGTTCTTAAAGTAAGGTTGCAAATTATTTTCGAGGTTTTTATTAGCTATTTTTAAACATAATCAATGACTCACTCACATCTTATAGTACACTCGTAGGTATGCAACCACAGGTTGAAATTAAAGTGACATAACTAAAGCTTTTCAGTAAAAAACGATTCAAGCACGTAAATCAGGCAATCAGCTGTTCGCACTTGACGCCATTTTGATTATTTATTCCCCTATCCACTGTTTCTATTCCTGCGCGCGGGTGACACGGCCAATGATTGGATGTTATTGGATATTGGTTTTTGGCCTCGGCTGGCATCAGTTATTGACAGACACGCTAGCCTGATGCAATTTGAGTATTTAAACCTTTACTGAGAATAAACATAGTTAGAATTTAGGCCTTGTTTCTTCACTTTGTTACTTGGATACACACCTTTATGGCTTGGTATGGTTTTTTAAGCATGGTCCACACAGGCCACCGGGGTTATTAGGATCTGAGACCCATAAGCGGCCTTTACACGGCACAGTTTGGACCGCGGGAAACACCACGCGCCATTCCACGCGCCAGTCCGAACCGTAGGTGTTACGTGTGCAGGCCGCTATTGACATTTACAAATTCAAGACTACAATCTTAAGACTGCCAACCCTAACGACTATGATGAGATTGATAATGCTAGTTACCGGTTATCTTATCCCCACACCGGGAAACAACACTGCTGCTTGGTAGGTCAAAGGATATAATGATAGTAACCCGGACGGACCCTGCACAAGGTCCTACCAACTTTGTGTTACCAGTTTATAAACGCTATATTTAGGTAAATTGTAGAGATGGGCCGACTACGGATTTTGCCGACTGGCTAGTCGGCCGACTAATCGGTTTTCATTTTGCCGATTAATCGGCAGACTAGTCGGCAATGCCTAGGAGTTTGCTAAGTTCGGGTGAGCTCGGAAACGTTCGTTTCGCTTCGTCCGACGCGCTTTGTTACCTACCCCTACCATGTTTTGACCAGTTTTGTTTCCGTTTTTTCTGCACGACAAAAAAACAGAACCCTGATTATAGTCTTAAAACGAACTACCTAGTGCTTTTTATAATTATGTTGAAAAGAAAATCGCGTGTGTGGACATTTTTTGACGATTTTTCCTATAGGCAATAAAGTGCCGAATATTCTGCATTTTTTGCCGACTAGTCGCCGACTAATCATCGACTAGAAATGATGCCGAATAGTCGGCTTTCCCGACTAATCGTGGATTAGTCGGCCCATCTCTAGTAAATTGTATCAGTAAAATAGGAAGACCCTTAATATCATACTCGTATAGTAAAAGTTTAAATATTAATTATTGCGTGTCTAGAAGGCGTATTTCAGCTGCCGCCTTTTATTTGCCATGATCGTAAACACCAACATTTATATTTCTTGCAGGTTAAGAAACGGATCTAAGGAGGGCGGCGCAGGTCATTAAGACTTTACTATTGCCACGGAGGATTAGAGAAGTCGATCATTGATGAAGATAATATTTTGATTGAAAAGAACATACAATATCCCACAGTTTTAGGATATTGGTAGGCATCACTGAGTCGGTCAGCTCCGTAATGAAATATTGTTGTAAGCTTGATAAATATGTCAATAAATATCGTTATTTTACTAATAGACCGCACGGTAGTTGACGTGCAAGTGTACCAGAACTTTCAAAATGCTAATTTAAAAAAAAGATTAAGTCAGTTAGACTTAATAAAATTTAAAATGTAAAAATTGACATGAAATCATTAGGTTTTTCTGTAACACTCATTAAATATCGAAGCCAATCTGCCCATCAGCATTCGATCGATAAAATTTCACATTATTTCTTAAGATTGTCCTTTTATTGTTTTGCCCAAGCCCTTAATTGGTAACAATTAGCAGTTCCTGCCGATAATCGCCATCGATTATTCTTTAATCACGACCAATATCGATACGAATTCGATTCAGAATTTCTTGGAAGGAAATCACATTTCTTCCGAGGTAGGTAATTGGCCCTTTTACTTTAATTACCTTTGGGAAATTCTCTGGTAATAAATCTGCAGATTCAGGTACGCTAGACCAGACTATTTGTCTGGATTTTTATTTTAATCTGCCCTCGTTTTTAAAGCTTTTTTTAGTTAAGGAAAGGAGACAAATACTATCTATTTTTACTGTAGGAATCTAGGTACAAACTTAAAACGGTAGGGGTCATAAGTATTTGGGATTCAACATATTTTTACATTGTATAGTCATTCTAAAACCATTCCAGCAAATAACCTTAGGTATTCACCCACAATCAAATAGCAAATTATAGATAAGTTTTAACCTTTAAGCCTTTCATTCAAAAGACATCGCTGCGTCAGAATTTTGCGAGAATTGCGAGACATTTTTGTTAGGAAAGAAAATATAATCATTATTGAAAAAAATACCTCTTCCAAGACTCTATAACGTTTAATTACTTTGCTTAGCGTAATTATTAATAATCTTTTAAGTTAGGTTTATATTCGCAATATTTGGATGTGATATCTCCAATCTACAAACAGCATGTCTAAAAATGTATCTAAATATAATACGTTGTCTAAATCTAGGTTTCCACCAATTCAGTTTCAGATTAGGTAACCTCAACTTTAGTGTACTAAAATTGACCGCCGCTCATTTAAATGTAAATTTCATGGTCTCCCACAGGAACTCTGTAAAATTACGAAAGAAGCTCAAAAACAACGCAATCGTATAAACGTTTATTTATGCCAAATAACCAAAAGACATTTGCCGAACGTTCAAACAAAAATTACCTTTCGCACCTCTTCAGTAAGAAACATCAATAAACACTTATCAACTTGGTTTGTAACTCGGTATGGTCACATAACCATTTGAAGTTGGTCCGTCTCTCCCGCCCTCTGTTTGGGGGCTTGGTTATTTAGAACGAATCGAGAGGTCGTATTGGGCTGGTGAATGTGCGAACAATAAAAACGGAACAATGCGGCGGTAATGTCATCCAGGCAGATTCCCACGTCTGTGTCGTTGTCGACAGGTCGTTGACATGTCGCATCGATTGGAAGAGGTTTTTGCCATCGATTCCTGAGATGCCGGGAGCCGAAGGATGCACTAACGAAGCCGAGTTTCGTGACTTCCAGTTAGTTACGTCTGTAAAGATTTTTATAAATACCCACTACTTAATTTAAATGCGGAAGTTTGTCGACTAATTGGTTTTTCCTTTCACGCAGCAACATTTTTTTTTTGCACAAGTGTATTAAAATTACACAGTTCCTGCAAAAATGGCGACGATCTCTACGCAGAAAGAGATGCGGGCAAGGCTAGACAGTAAACATTTTTGAAACTCGGCGCAAATAGAACGCTAATATCAAATACCAGGTCCCTCCCTTACGGCCTGAGTCAACTTAATGAATAGATTGTAATAAAATCTGCGAATTTAACATGACATGAAAAGTAAATTTTGCATAATTTATGTGAAGCATGACATTTAAAAGACCGTAGTAGACGAACACCAAAATGATCTCATGTGTTACCGTATTTTCTTGGTATGGTGGAACGGGGAGACTTCGACTTTGAATTTGATAGGGTAGTTTGGAAAAAAAAGCGTGCTGTGCTATAATTTTGGATAAGGGCAAGATGATGATAAATTATTTTCTGATACGCAATACTAAAAACGGCCCCTGCACCTAGGGATTCTAGACATTGTGAGACATTGTGCCGTCCATGCTGAACGCGTGTCTTCGCCGAATTGCTAAAAACATATACTAACATAGCTACGTTGAAAGAGAAAAATGCCAGTTCTTCAGTTTAAGTATATAAGCTACTTCATAAAGCTTTTAAAAGGTATATATTTCTAGCTCTATTACTTAATATACATAATATAGACGCTGTCCAAGATAAAAGGTTTACAAAAGTTCTATTTAAATATAAATATATTTCTAGTAAAAGTACTATTCATTTTCTAACAATATATTTGCAATAGAAAACCTATTATTACCCTCTGAGATCCTTTTAAAGAGCGGTGTGAAGTTACAACCCATTCGCTTAGATAGTGTCGCTACAATCACACAGACTTGCGGTTATTGTTATAAAATAAGAATATAATTCAAAGTAAACTGCCAAGTTCACTTGCGGCGTAACACCCGCAAGAGAATTTGGTAGTTTACATGGAATTATATTCGTATTTTATGACAATAACCGCAAGTACGTTGTTAGTGTAGCGACACTATCTAAGCGAATGGACTTTAATATCAAACAAAATCAGAAAAATTAAGAGCAAAGTTCTTTATACCCTGCCCGCGCCCACCAGGTTCCTAAAATAGGCATTATTGTATTGATGTCCAAAAATATTTTTACGGCAGCCAAAGAAATAAAATTGCTTCTTACCTTAACCTCGTAAGGCAGTGTGCAATATGATGTACATAATCAAGGCAATTTAATTTGAACTGTGTTGCAATGGGAATAAGGTTCATTTTCCAATCTACATAAACTGAAAATGGCATTATCGAACAAACGTAATTGAACTTTATTGCTTCGACGGTAGATTCAAAATCCCACTCACAAAAAACTCCCTGATTGTAGTATGGTGGGTCTTACGAGGTTAATATCGTATGGGCACTGTTTAATGTATCTACTAACTCCGATTACGTATTTACTAATTTTGAGCTCCCATTTTTAGGGTTCCGTCGCCAAATGGCAAAAAACGGAACCCTTATGGATTCGTCATGTCTGTCTGTCTGTCCGTCCGTATGTCACAGCCACTTTTTCCGAAAGTATAAGAACTGTACTGTTGAAACTTGGTAAGTAGATGTATTCTGTGTACCGCATTAAAATTTTCACACAAAAATAGAAAAAAAAAAACAAATTTGTTGGTTTCCCATACTTAGAACTGAAACTCAATTATTTTTTTCATGAAACCCATACGTGTGGGGTATCTATGGATAGTTCTTCAAAAATGATATTGAGGTTTCTAATATCATTTTTTTTCTAAACTGAATAGTTTGCGCGAGAGACACTTCCAAAGTGATAAAAAGTGTCCCCCTGTAACTTCGAAAATAAGAGAATTATAAAACAAAAAAATATATATGATGTATTATATATGATTACCATGCAAACTTTCACCGAAAATTGGTTTGAACGAGAACTAGTAAGTAGTTTTTTTTTAATACGCCATAAATCGTAAACCGCAATTTACCTCTCACGGAACCATTCATGGGAGAGTCCGACTCGCACTTGGCCGCTTTTTTTAGTAATGGCGGCCGAGTTAAAAATAATACCAATTACGATATCATGTCAAAAGCATTTAGGCTTTACCGATGAGAATAGCCCCAGGGGCATTATTCTACGTTGTACTTATTTACATGATAGCTTTTACTCGTTGGTTAACTTAACTCTAACACCCGTATTTATTAGTCAAGAAAAGTAATTAGATACCTACTTGAGTAAAAGTAATGACTAAAGTAACGATTTTTATATGACTTTTGACATTACTAATACTCAAGTAATTACTTTTCTTGACCATAAATACGGGTGTAATAGTAGAAGATCCGAATAGGAGGCGATTTGCACCGGGCTGTTTATTCGATACAAAGTATTTTATACCAAATTTAATATGCTAATATATGGCGAATAGGTAGGCTGAAAAATTTCAGTCCAGTATATATTTGAATAAAAATTAAAAAATTAACTTCGTTTTAAAAAATTGCTATAGCTTGTTTAATAGACAAATTACATCCCAAACGAAAGTATGAAGCCTGTAGAATATGCAAACATTAGGTTGAGTATTTTTTTCCCGTCAAACTATTGGGTAGGCAGGTATAAACAGGGAAGTCGGTACTAATAATTTGCACCAAACCTAACGTTTGCATATTCTATAGGCTTCATGCTTTCGATTAGTATGTAATTGGTCTAATTAACAAAAATAGCAATTAAAAAAAAAAAAATTAATAAATAAAAAAATGATAGAAGTATTGGACTGAAATTTTTCAACCTACCTATTCACCACATATTATTTAGCGTATTAAATTTGATATAAAATACTTTTCATCGAATAAATAGCCCGGAGCAAATCGTCTCCTATTCGGATCTTAGACCATAACGGCGGCCGCATAGAAAACATTATGATAGCAATTATATTTTAGTCAACAACTTTTATTATTGAGCCACTAGAGAACCCTGTCATAAAGACAGCATCAAGTCACGAGTTAGAAATTAGGACGAAATTAGCTATTGGCTTTCTGCGATAGAGTTGTATAGTGTCCTTAAATATTATTTTTAACCCCCGACGCATAAGTTTAAGTGTATATTTGTGTATGTGTGTGTGTGTTTGTGCGTCTGTGTATCTGTGTGTCTGTCTTTGGCATTGTATCTCCCAAACAGATGGACCGATTTGAACGCGGTTTTTTTTAAGAAAGGTGATCGTTTAGCTTCTTACCAAGGTTTCCTATGAATCAGTAGGACCGTTTAAGAGATGTCAGCTCTGAAAAGGGAGTCGCAATAACATCGTGTTTTTGTCTATATTTATAATGGTTATTATTGTCATCTCTAACGCTTCTTGAATAAAGGTGCTTTTCCACTGGCAAGGCGAGGCGAGATGAGGTGGCGCGAGAATTTTAATTTGTATTAAGAAACCATTTCCACCAAAGATGCGCAAGGAGGGAATTGATTTTTTTTAATGCAAATTTAAATTCTCGTCTCGCCTTGTCTTGCCAGTGGAAAAGCACCTTTAGGCATTTCACTAAAAATCAGTTTATTATTACGGCCGTACAAAACAAAGAACCTGCCCTGAACTGACTGACGTCGGATTACGTTTTCGATTATAGCTCGCAATCAGCGGTAAGACGGCACAAGGCGTACACAAAACCTAAATATCTGGCATCGGAGCATACCGTGCCTTATCGAGGAGAATGCACGCATCGATCTCTATCAGCCGGGCAGGTGCGATTGTGTGGTAATGCGGACAGGGAGCTTTCGTCGAGCATTTCGATGACTTTGATGGTTGGGGCCTTATACAGAGGCCCTACTTTGAAATTCGAAGTTCGAAGTTACGATAGCTTCATCCCTTTCTCTCGATTTAGTCTCGAATGACGAGTGACAGGGATGGAGCTAACGTAACTTCGAACTTCGAATTTCATAGTAGGGCCTCAGGGTCGGTACCTCTATCACGTACATTTTAATCATACGTCACGTTATCGAATTGCCTTTAAATTCGAAAACATTTTATACTATAGCGGAATCTTTCCGAACTACAAACCCCTAAAACAGAGTTCCGTTTCCAAATATTATTTAAAGTAAAAAATTTTTTTTTTGTGGAGTAGAAGCAATAAACTCTTAACGAACGAACTTATAAACTTACTTAAAACTACAGTAATCTAACAATCTAACAACACCAGTGGACATCGTTCACAATACGCTAGTAGCATTGCTACGTTGAATGGAAACGCTTAATCTTTGTGCCAAGTAAAAGCCAGCATTTTGGTCACGAGTTGCGTCGATCAGGCGTTTCGAAAGATCTTTAAAAATAAGATGTGCTCCTGGTCCCCACGGTCCTAAAGTTTCGACCCGAAAAGACTCAAATACGTAACTTTTCAGGGTCTCCGCTGATTCCGCCGCAAAACCAGGGCTAATACTTGCCTTGGGTAAAAGAGCCAGTAAAATTACTGGCATACAATGATTCCACGTTGGTGTTCAAATATCTATTTTCTTATATCTACAATCTCTCTCACACAAATTGACCTGGTCCCCAACTAAGCTCTTGTATTAACTATGGGTACCAGACAACGATAAATATATTTACATAGAGAAAACCATACTAAAATACACAAAAAACATCCAAGACTTAGGAACATAATCGTGCTCATCAGACAAATATTTGCCCGTATCGGAAATCGAACGCGGGACCGCTAGCTTCGTGAGGAGGTTCACTACCAACTAGGCTAAACGTTTCGTCAACGCTAGACTGTCAATTGTTTCAACCATCTGCCTCCCAACAAACTTCAACATCACCAAGTGTTATTAAGTTATTCTACCGAGCCAGCGAACGGGAATGTAGTTAACTCTCTCATAGTATACTCGTATTGTGTGTATAGGTACAGTCACCGACATAATTGACGACGCGGTTAGCCTAGTCGGTTCCGGGTTCGATTCCCGGTATAGGCAAACATTTGTGTGATGAACGCGTATTTGTTTCTGATTCTTGGCCATTTTCTATGTATTCAGGTGTCTATATATCTTAATATTAGTATGCTTATCATTGCCCAGTACCCATAGTACAACTCTAAAGCTGAGTTTATGAATAGGTTAATTTATGTGAGAATAGCGGCCTTTACAAGTATAGTTCGGACCGCGGGAAACGCCACGCGTCATTCCACGGTTCGCTCCGAACCGTAATTTTTTTACTATTTTACTATGACAGTTGCATTTACACGTACAGTTCGGAGCGCAGATTGGAATGGCGCGTGGCGTTTCCCGCAGTCCGAACTTTACGTGTGCAGGCCGCTATTGTCCTCTATTATCCTCTCTTACTCGTATTTCTGTTCCAATAGTAATAAAAAATGTGTTAGTTATTTTGTGTTAGAATTGTTGGATATATATTTGGTGGTGACTGTACACATACTTAGCTATTTAGGTAGGCGTTACACAAACGTTGTCTGACAATGACAACTGATCGGAATTCTCCACAAACCTGTTTGGGAATAGTTTGAATTAATGAGTTTATAAACACTATTTATACGGGCGTATTGTGAAATTGATCGGTTTTAGTCATCGAAATCGTCTTGGGAGATTACAAAACCAAGTACATTTGTCCCAATACTCGTTGATTACCTATCTTAAACATTTGCTAAAGAGATAAAATCATTCAGTCCGTTTCAGTTCGTTTTCCAAAAAAAAACGCAAGTAGTTAAGGACAACGGTAACTTTTCCATTACGTCACGACAATTAGGCACACATTTATATACTGCCCTCATACGCCAATAGGCGGTATCTCACATTCAATAACCGAAGCAGGGTGGTGATTCTCTCAACAAGCAAAGGTGATCGTTCGCTCGAGTGAAGGTCCAAGCGGCGAGTTTAAGTAGTCCCGACAGAGCGAACAAAACACATTTTAGCGCGTGTATTCAATTTGGCAGCATGACTTCACGAACGTATAAGGCTCCCTAATTGACAATGCACGCGCTAAAATGTGTTTTGTTCGGTCGGACGGGACTACTTAAACTCGCCGCTTTTATTCGCCCGTCCGTCCGACCGGCCGCCGTTTTTTGAGAGAATAACACACCAATTTCAATTCTCACTCGTAAGATGGTTGCACTTGCTACAGGAGTTTTGTCTGAGATGCCACTACTTGTCTTATAGCAGAATAGTTACTTTTCGTGACGTAATGGAAAAGTTACTATTGTTAATTTTAGTCCTTAACTATGTGCACTTTTTTTGGAAAGCGCCCTTTAATAACATTCACGCATCATGAATAGCCAGGCATAAAAAATATCCGTACCTACATTATTACAACATTTTTATTACATACATACATACATTAAATCACGCCTGTTTCCCAGAGGGGTAGGCAGAGACCACTTCTTTCCACCTGCTACGATCCTGACAAATCTCTTTCGCTTCTTCCACATTCATACATCGAGTCATGCATGCACGTCGGTTTCGGGTGCTTAAGATACGGCCCTTTTCCAGTATTTCTCCGATTTGATTCGAAAAAGTACGCCTAGGTCGGCCCCTTCCGACCCCCCTCGTTCGTTATTTATATTATTTTTATTATTATTAACATTTTAAAATTATCAAAATAATGTAAGGATATTTTGTACGAGTATTCTTAGACATTTATGATAATTATGATGTGTGTATAAGTTGTCTAAACATAACGTGAGAGAACTTAGGCCGGCCGAGATAATTAAAAAGTTATTGCGACAGGGTTCTTCAGTTGCAGTGGTACACTCAACAATTTGTTGTCTAACAGACAAAAATGCATGGCCTAAATCCGAAACTTAGTCAATAATAATTTATTCAAATGCAAAATCTTTATCTTGTCTAGGGGACACCGTTGATGTAGGAAAACATATCGAAACTTTTATGTGGTCGTCTCGCACCATCTTATATACACATAAGTATGTGTTTTTTTTTTCTCTATCTCTCCCGTAAGATTCTTAATTGGCATGTTTTCCTGCTGAACTACGCATGTTATTTAATACTATATTTAATTTAATATTTATAGCTTTATATAATGCTAGACTAACTAGTACCATTGTAATAAGAAATATGTTTAAAAAATGACTGACTGCTGAGTTTCTTGCGGCGTATCTTCTCGGCAGTGGTCTTCTCTTGGGAAGCGCTGGTAGATTCTTGACGTGTAAAAGTGCCCGTGCGGCCTACTTACTGAATAAATTTCTTTTATCTTTTTTTATCTTTTATCTTATCTTTTATATGTACCTATTTATAGTTGTGCAAATATGTGCCCTAAGCTACCGGCCTAAAGTTGAATTCCGTTTGCACGTCAGTAATCAATGAAGTCGATAAGATGCGTCTGACAGTTTAAGTACTTTGAAGTACCGACTTTACACCGGCGCTTTGGCCGACGGTACAGTCGACTACAGAGAGATGTATCCACTTTTGGCCCTTATTACAATGCAGTAAGGTGTAAGTGTGGATACATGTTTTTGTAGTCGACTGTACATTGAGTATAATGGTTCTTTCAGAAAGTTTCATAATTCTTGTTTAGAGTATTTTGAAAATTCAAATGCAACAATAAAAAAATACGGTTTACGCCCTCGTTCGTTATTTATTTATTATTCTCTAACGTTCACCGTCAGCGTTAACTAATCGATGCATAAATTTAAGTTTTTCGTAACACGAATAAAATAAATTGGCGTTTTGTTACACACCAATGAAAAACGATCTCCATAAAATACCAAAAGTTGAATAGTAAAACGAATATCGACAGATTCGTCGCTATTTTGTACAACGCATTCTATACCAAGACTGACTAAATTCCATACATTTTGTATGGAAATGTGTGAGTTTGGCTCTTAACGTGTTGAAAACACGTTAGTTTAATATTATTATAGAAGCGCGCACGCAGCGTGCCGTCTTCCCATTCATTTGAATGAACTTCCCATACATTAGGCGAATATGTGGATGTGTGAGTGGAATTGGAAAGCGTGGAACAAGCGCCCACGCGTGTGTGTGGGCGCAAACATCTGAATAGAAATTAGATACTTACCTACGAGAAGTTAGGCTACTGTCTTTTGATTTTATTTTGTTTTGTCTACGAGTGTTTTTAATTAAATTCTATTCGATTTTACAGATTAAAAGTCTCTTTTATTCATATTCGCGCAATAGCTAAAGTATGCTTTAATATGCTCTGTCTTTATCTGTCATTATGACATTTGAATCGGACGGAAGGGGACAATGAATACATTAACTAAAATAGGTTAATTGTACGTTTATGCGTTTTTGGGGAAAAGTGTAATCGAGTAAATCTTAAAGGATTGAACAGCGAAGCAACATGCCTAAAAAAAAACAGTGTTTAAATTTTCAGTAATTACGTTTTATAATTTCAAAGCACTTTAGTACCTTGTCGCTTCAACGCCGACGAAGTACCTAGGGTGACGGCACAAATGATGGACACTTTTAGCTGACAGGCACCAGTAATGGACACTTCACTCTTAATTCAAATTGTATACGGACCAAAATCGATTGTTGTTACCCTTATCTTCTGTAAAATAAGAATCAAGTGTTCATTATTGGTGCCTTGTCCATTACTGGTTCCATCACCCTACTACCACTTTTTTCATAGCGGTCGGCAATCTTCGTAATTGTTTTTTTTTTCAAATTTTTACTATTCTAGCATCGAATATCTACCATAAAATTGTGTATTTTTCAGCTAGTTTTAACATTTTCTCAAGATGTTGTTTACCGTGGCACGCAAACTGGGAATCCACTGAAAATCAGTGTTGCAACACCCGGGGCCTGTTTTATAAAGCTACAAATTACAATTTACAGGTTACAAGTTTCCATTTGACACAACCTCGACCAATGACGAGCAGCCATTTGAGCATTGTTGCCAGTTTAGACCTGTAAAATTGTAACTTGTACCTTTATAAAACGTGCCCCTGGTGTGCCGCAACACATGATGAGTGGACGCCTATTGGCGTCATAGTGCAACACCACCAATGCTTAGGTTATGTTACGTTTCTGATGTTTAAGTTAATTAAGTTGGTGGAGGTGCTCATTTGATTCCAATAAAATATTCATTCGTTCATTCATTTCTTCCCTGTCATCACATGGCACAGAAATTGTACAGATTGGTGTTAGTATCTTTAAAACTGAAGTATAGGTTAGTCCATGCGATACCCTGCAAGGGCACCATAATGTAATGTGCAGTGATCGGAATAGGTAGAGTATATTTACCTAAAGTTCGCAAAAGGACATAATATAGAGTGGTTATCACCGGGTGAAATATTAATTTATTTTTATTGAAATCGGGATCAAGGTCGTCCCTCTGTATAAAGGAAAGGGGTCACAGCAAGACTGCAAAAACTACCGCGGTATCAGCCTCCTTAGTGTTGTCGGCAAAGTATACGCGAAGATTTTAATTGAAAGGGTATTGAATGTTACGAATGACAAAATCTGGGATGTACAAGCGGGATTTCGAAAGGGAATGGGATGTACCGATCAGGTCTTTTCACTACGGTCTATCACAGAAAAGTTTTTGGCTGTCAACCAAAAGGTTTTCTGTGCTTTTGTGGACCTGGAAAAGGCCTATGATAGGGTAGATAGAAAGCAGTTGTGGACGGTGCTGTCTAGGTATGGAGTGAGCAGCAAGCTGGTGCAGGCTTTGAGGTCCCTTTATGAGGGCTCCAGAGCCTGTGTCAGGATCAATGGGGCATACTCGGCCTGGTTTAATAGCTCTAGAGGTGTTAGACAGGGCTGTGTTGCCTCACCATGGCTGTTCAATCTATTCATGGACAGTTGTATGCGAGATTTGAAAGAGTATGATAAGGGTTTGTGTATGGAAGAGTTGCTAATCAAATGCCTCTTATATGCCGATGATCAAGTTATACTTGCTCCATCGGTACTTGAGTTGCAGGAGATGGTGACAGTGATGAATGAAGGATTTAAGCAAAAAGGGATGAAAGTAAATGTTGCCAAGAACAAGGTCATGGTGATAGAGAAGGACGAGGAGATGACTGAGTGCGTGATAAATGTAAATGGTGAATTAGTAGAGCAAGTGAATGAATTTGTGTACCTGGGAAGTATGTTTACAAGAGATGGTAAGTGTGAGAAGGATGTCGAGAGTAGGGTGAATGCTGGAAACCAAATTAATGGGGCCCTGTACTCCTTTGTGAGCAGAAGGGGCGTTTCACAAAAAGCGCGACCCGTAGTCTAAATATACGTAAATATTACGTATATTTAGACTTAAAAATACTGGAAATCCGGAATTCAATAAAGATAAATTAATATTTTATCCGGTTGTAACCACTCGATATTATGTCCTTTTGCAAACTTTAGGTAAATATACTCTACCTATTCCGATCACTGGTAATGTGTGTATTTTTATTCTTATTATTTATTCTTTTGTGGCGACCAGGCGACATCTAACGGCAACTTGTATCAACCAACTCGCTACCTCGCTAGCGCCACCAGCGTCAGACAGCGCAACTAAAAGTGTTCTACAATGCGCTAACGAAGTTTCTCCAGTCAGTTGACATATATACAACTTCCAACTCTATCCCAATGGACTTCGGTCCCCAGGCATAACACCCGCCTGGAGAGAGATCTCTCTATTGTCCTCTCTTCCTACACTTTATTTGTATGAAATATTAGAAACCTAAAAAGAATGCCGATAGTATTATTTGTCACTTACGAGTACCTTCAGTAAATTGATACAGTGGGAGATTATCGTTCAAAAAATCCAGTTGGAAAACAATATCGTTTTATTAGCAGTTGTGTTTGCGATGAGTGTGAACTCGCTAAAGGTTTGGGCAAATAAATTATAACTTATGGAGGGTTTATGTTATGTTTGTTTATACTAATACGGTATGGAATTCGTTTGAAATGGAGGTCAGTGCACTTATAGCAAATCATCAGGGTTGTGATTCTCTCAACAAGCAAAGGTGGTCGTTCGCTCGAGTGAAGGTCCAAGCGGCGAGTTTAAGTAGTCCCGACAGAGCGAACAAAACACATTTTAGCGCGTGTATTCAATTTGGCAGCATGACTTCTCGAACGTATAAGGCTCCCTAATTGACAATGCACGCGCTAAAATGTGTTTTGTTCGGTCGGGCGGGACTACTTAAACTCGCCGCTTTTATTCGCTCGTCCGTTCGACCGGTCGCCGTTTTTTGAGAGAATAACACACTCGGAAACACATATAGTTTTTTTTCGAACATTTCCGTTATTGCCCGTATCGTCCGTCGATTACGTTTGGTAAGATTCCAGAGGGTTACATTTACAATTTCAAAGTTTAAATGGAAACCTAGACTAGTGACTAGAGACTAAGATGTAGTCGATTTATACGACGGCGACCCTGACTTTTTTTAAAGTATTACACAACTTATTTTCTAGCGTGAGCCGGAATGTAGCTCGCTAGACCGAACTTAGTCTTAAATATTGTAAAACAACTAGTAAGCCCCACATAAATACAGTGCGAAAGCTTTTAAAAAGGCATTTGGATTTGTTTTTTTTAATTTATTATTTGTGAAATTGGAAGCCTCCATGGGATACTTAGATATTATTTATCGTATTGTTTCTCTCACTCGTTCTATACGCTGGAGCTCACTCGCTCGTTCTTACACGGTACATATTTTTTTTAGGTGCTAAGGTAAACATTCGATTTTTATGGTCAGTAATCCAACGACAATGACGAGCACTTTAGAGCTTTGTCGTAATAAACTTCAAACCCGAACATCAGGTGACAAGCGTACTGATACTTCTTTATTGGTAATGTCAAATTACACGTCAGATTAAGTTCAAATTAGATTATTATCCAGCATTGGGCTCAAAAATATCTGACACGTCTTTATCGACGACGTGCTAGCCTAGTTGGTAGTGACCCTGCCTACGAAGCTAGCGGTCCTGGGTTCAAATCCCGGTAAGGGCAGATATTTGTGTGATGAGCACGAGTATCTGTAGTAGCCCTCAACCAAACTGACGACTGGGGCCATAAAACCCTTGAGCTCGCCTTATCAGTTTCCCATTGTCTTGCATTGTCCTTGTCATTGTCCCTTGTATTGCACCTCACCCGAGTTTTATGGCCCCGGTCGTCAGTTTGGTTGAGGGCTACTATAGGAAGCTGGAAATACTGTACAATCGGCCAAAAATGTGGTCTACCACCCTAAGGTTGAAGTTCATTTGCACGTCATGATACAACAAGTTCGATTTTCCATTGCAATAATATTATGACCATGAAAAGTGTCAACCTTAGCGATAATTAGATCACACAGAAACTTTTGTCAAAATTGGTAGACCACTTGCTTGGCCGAACCACGCCGAACGTACAAAAGTGGAAGAAATGAGTTATCGATCGGTACTAATCTCGTACGATTCTAGCTAATAGACTTTTGTTTAGACGGTATGACACGTAATGTCAAAATTTTTTCATTTCCCCTCGATTGTCCCTACATCAAACGCTCGCCAAGACAACTATATTCTATTGATCTAAGCTACCTGTAATTACAATTCGTAACGTCTTTTTTAAACGTTTATTCAAATTTCCTATGATAAATGGCCTAAAACACCATTATAACCACTATTTTAATAACATGACACAATAAATAACTTAAATAATATAGTAAATACATAAATAGCGAGCCATCGAATGTAGTTCCGAGCCATATGCGTTATATTCTCGAATGTTTTGCATAAATTTTATTGACGGGACCGGTTTTTTTTCCTTTGTTATATTTTGATCGCATCTGTGGCCCATAAAGTTTTTTTATTGCCATAACTTTTAGAGATACATATCTGGATTCTTTAAACAGTCTAAGTTGACACCTTTTTGCGTTTTTATTTGGTTAACGTCAATTGGCGAAGATAAGGAACTTTAAAGTATCTTAGCCTCGTAAGGCCCACCATACTGCAAACAGGGAGTATTTTGTCAGTGGGACTTTGAACCTAACATCAAGGCAATAAAGTTCAATTACGTTTGATCGATAATGCCATTTTCAGTTTATGAACATAGGAAAATAAACCTTATTCTTATAGCAACACAGTTCAAATTAAAATGCCTTGATTATGTACATCCTATTGCACACTGGGCCTTACGAGGTTAAAGGAAAAAAAAAAAAGCACTGCCTTAAGCAAGCAAATAAAGTCGTAAGTCGCTCAACTATCTTAATCGAGATATCTTATCGCCACCCTTGAAATCGGTACCGTTAAGGAGTTCCGGTGGCCATCTGTGGTCTTCATCATCAGTTCCACTTCACCAAATGATACTTTCTGAATGCAAATGCTGGACTTGTTACTAAAAATACTACAATCGCTATATGTTTGCCTACAATATTTGAGGAGTTCCCTCAATTCCTCACGGATCCTCCCATCAGATTCAGATTTGGTGACAATGGGACCACCTCGAAAGTATACTCTATCAAACCAAAAAAATAATAATTAAATCGGTCGACAATTGGCGGAGTAATCGGTGAACATACATAAAAAAAAAACATACAGTGCAACGTACAACCTCCTCCTTTTTTGAAGTCGGTTAAAAAAGGAATCAAGCATTTTAATCGTAGAAGACTTTGGTGGTAGGGTTCAGAAAGATAGCCCTTTGTCTGTCGATTACAATCTTTAAACCTCTTATTCATAAACCAACGATAGCTAAAGTGTGCTTAAAATATGTTTTGTTCTTATCCTTCATTGTGACATTTGAATTTGACAGAAAAAGACGCAAATACACTAACAAATATAGGCTTACTGAGCGTTTATGAATACGGTGGTAATTTAATCACAAGTAAATAGCACCTTGATAGATTTATTTTTTGTCCCCGTAAACGCTTATACTGCAAACATCGAAATCGTTAGGGCCGTTTTCGAGTATGTGATTACAAATATATATGTAAGTATTCCTTGCTTATTAGTATACAATAAGAGAAAGGTAAATAATGTATACACACGTTTAACCTAACTAACACGCAGCTTATCCAAATACATACATATAAAGCTTAACTTCTTAATCTAAACGAGATTAACCAAACATGAAGATATGACATTATATATATATACTAATCGTGACAATCCGATAAACAATTATTTACTAATTTAGCTATTTTACAGTAAAACCGCTACCATTTTTAGGTACCCCGCAAAATGGCCCAATCTGCGCCATAGCGTAGCCGTATGACCCAAATTAAACAATTCGGTTTTCTAGTAAAGTAGGACAATTCGCAGTGGACTCTCGGATTATAGGTGCGTTAATTTGTAGACTTTATTAGCGTGTATATTAGATATTAGTTAGTAAAGTATTGAGGTTGATTAGTTTTAGTTCGAGAACGAATGCGATCGGATTTAAACCGCAAACACACTGACAGCGGAAGCGGTGCGTTCCCGTACTAAAACCACCGCCACGCTTTTGTAACGCTTTTTGTGATACATCGCGTCGCTGCAATAGCTCTTGGCTCAAAAATGTTAAAACAACCCTTCAATGGATTGCTAAGAAACAAGACTAATGAAACTGAGGGTACACTGTAAGAAATGTCCGACAAAGTTACTCGTAAGTTACGCGCCGCGTAGATAGGGCGCGCTTCGCGCCTTTATGCCACTTAAAACTAACCTGGGTTAGGTTAGGTTACGTGAGATTGACCTAATTTAGTAATGTGCTCGTCATCTCACCTAATTTTTTTTTCAAGTACAAATACTTCAATTCAATTTAAGTGGTTTAGTTTCATAATTCCGAATTTTACATTACTGATCTGGTTTGTGAATTTTAGCAATTATACCCCATTTTGCCCAGAACGTGGCACACCAAATGCGTGTCATGAGCGTCGTATCGCGTTAAATAAAGTTATTTTTACGATATTGACCTTACGGGTAGTAACAATCGCGCAAACAACACATTATTATGTAAACAATCTTTGTTCTAAATAGTACCTAAGAAGAAATATTAATTTCTTAAATTCCATTATCGACAATGTACTCGTACTAGCTTTCTCCGTCCCTGTTAAAGTTATTAATCACTATTCCCTCGAAAACTGTTTTCTCTTATATACGAACTGTTAAATATTAGGAAGGAAAATGATAAAAATGAACACTGGACCCTGCAACGCGTTACCCGATACTCATTTTCCATGGCTGAAACTTTTAGCTCATTTTGTAAGCAAAAGGACCATTTTTCCTTTTATTTATTGCGTCCTTCAGTTAACTTTGTGCTGTAAATCTTCGCAGGCAATTTGCTCTCACTACACAATCTGCAGGGTACAGGCATGCTTGTATTAACCTTTGAAAATCTCATAAAATCATTTTACTTTGATTTTATAGGTACTTGGGATATTTTCTAAAGAAGCGAGCTTTAAAAGCCCGTCTGAGTTAATAATTTAATATATTTATCCTTAAACCTACCGCCAAGCAGCAGTGTTTGCATTGTTGTGTTCCGGTGTGGGGATAGGACAACCGGTGAAATCATCGGTTCTCACGGTTGGCATAGCATTTGCGGTCTTAGGATTGCAGTCTTGAGAATGCAAATGTCTATGGGTCACAGATTCCACTTACCATCAGGTGGCGTGTGTGCTCGTTTGCCTTGGCCATTACAAGAAAAACAACATTAAAACCGCCGATTGTTTTACTAACTATATCCTCGTAAACCCACCGTGCGTGGGAGATTTTACGGAATTTGAATTTTACATCAAAGAAATAAAGTTCATTTACCTTTGGTCTTAAATGCCATTTTCAACTTTTAATCAAACAAAAATTCACTTTATATTCACTAAAAGAAAGAACTAATTTACCTCACACACACCAGGTCTCATGAGGGCAAATGTAAAGTATAGAATAATTCTAGACGTGTTACAACATCTAATCAAAATTAGCACGCACGCCCACTCCGGCGCAGACAAAGCGGCCCACGCGCAGCGTCAATGGACAGTATTACCATAAGCCAGCTGCTTGGGCTTTGCGTGACGTGTACGTACACTGTACGGTCGATGTCAAAGATATGTTTGCATTTTTCACCTTATTCCACTGAAATAAGGTACAAACATGTAAACATATGTTTGACGTCGACAGTATGTTGACGACGCAGTAGGTGGTGACCCTGCCTACGAAGCTAGCGGTCCGGGTTCGATTCCCGGTAAGGGGGAATATTTGTGTGATGAGCGTTAGTATTTGTGGTCGAGTCTTGGATGATTTCTAAGTTAAGTTTGTTTATCTTTGTCTAGTATACAGCGCTTCTATTTAAGTTCGGCACTATTCGTTTGGCACTAAACACGAGTGACAAATATACAGTCAGCTGCGAGTGAAAGTGTGATAGCAATAGCCAGCCAAACAGTATTAAGACGCTGAGAGTGCTGTACTCATAGTACAAGCCTAGAGTTTGTTTTGGGACTAGGCCAGTTTGTGTCAGATTGTGTCACGTTATTTTTATATTTATATTATAAACCGCACAAAGTAGTATCGGTGGTTTTACCTCTACCTCGGAACACAGTATAGTAAAATGGTAAGATGGTGGTAGCGACGGACGAACCCAGCCCAAGGTCCTATACCACCATTGAAAAGAGTCTAACACCCGTATTCACAAACGTCACTATGAGGTCTCAAAGTGCTCACGAACGCACAGGGTGGTTCAAATCGTCTCATAAACAAAAGGTCGGTCAAAAAGGACCAATCACAAAGCTGTATTGAACGCAGTGCGTTTACTCAGTGAACGATCCCATTAGTATTGCTTGTGAATACGGCTGTTAGCCTCGACTAAAGCCCGATTTACATTGGTCAAGGACAGTGGAGTGACAAAATAGAAAGCGATTCTATTTGGATTTACTGGCAATGCAACTTGACTTGCTACTGTCCGATCGGTTTACACTACTGTACTGACCACTGTCACTGTCCACTGTCCTTGACTAATGTAAATCGGGCTTTAGTTATAGTATTTCTTTCTTATGGTTTACCTTAATTCCAAGAGCTAAGAAATCAGAGAAGTGTTTCTTAATATTTCCCATACTTAGCTCTTTGTAGGTATCTATCATTTTTATTGACTGTACTACAGCTGCGCTGGAGCTCTATTCTACTCGATAAAACAATATTGCATTTGACATGTTATCGTATTTTATCTCGGCCGCCGTTACTGTTAAGTAAATAAGGCCCGCTTGAACGTACATTTAACCCTAGGTTAACCCCAGGTTAAATTATTTATGAATGTCAGATTCATATGACAACTGTCAATTTTAAGTTTTTAACGAATTAAGCTGTTAACCTAGGGTTAACCTGGGGTTAACATTTACGTGCAAGCGGGCCTAAGAGTTATTATAACGTTGACAATACGATTACATGTCAAATCAATTAAGGGCAACTTGCATGAAAAATTTAACCCCGGGCTAAGACACTAAGGGCCACTTGCACAGAAAATTTTACCCTGAGTTAAGACACTAACTCGAGTTAAAATGACAGTTTTCGTATGAATCTGACGTTTACTAAGGGCGAGTACACATAGAACATCCGTTTTAACGGATCTTTTCACCTTGTTATCTTCTTATTTACTGGATCCAGAATACTGTTTTGGGTGTGAACTCGCTCATACATCTACATACGCCATCAAATAAACGGACCTGTAAAACGGATCGCTATGTGTACGCGCCCTTAAGTGGCCCTTACTCGAGTTAAAATGATAGTTTTCTGAATCTGACGTTTACTAACTCGGGTTAGTGTCGTAACCCAGTGTTAAATTTTTGGTGCAAGTGGCCCTAACCAAATAAACAAAATAACTTTACGATAAATGACACCACACGCTACTGCATTAGCGTTCATTAGATTGGAATGAATCCTAACTTATGCATGTTATCCCCACCAGCGATACGCCATCACGCCAGCGAGAGCGAGATACAACACCTATACACGATTAATGCATTAACAAAACCGAATACCATTTAAATTTATATTTTGACACGTGGGAATAAAATCTATAGTTAAGTTCATTTGTGTTCTTTTGGTTTGTGGCAACAACTACCAACTTTAAGTGTATATGTGTGTTAAGCATCTTATTATAAAATGGTCTTTACATACTACAATAAAAGATTAAATCTGCATTGACCATGTTAAGTCAAATACAGCCTTATAGAAGTGAGGCTTGGATCTATGAAGCCCGATTATAGGTCACGCGTAGGCGCAACGCACACACGTAATAACTACAATCACATTCAGACAGTTTGACTCACACACCGTCATGCGGTTTACTGAATGAAATGCCGTCGGATATTATGAGTAATTAGGATTGTGAAATCAGGCGCGGATCCAGCTTTCAGATTAGGGGGTGGTCATTAACTGCTGAACACAGAAGTTCGGTCAAGTGCGAGATCATGCCACACGACTATTTACTTTCCGACCCGTATCTACGAGAGCCGAAGGGGGTGGTCATGACGTACTTGACCACCCCCGTGGATCCGCCACTGTGTGAAATGTCTTGCAACTGTTGAAGTTTAGAATATAATGTTCACGTCACTTGGTATAAAATACCATACTGTACTTATTGCCTTCCAAAAAAAGCGCACGTAGTTAAGGACATAAATTAACAATGGTAACTTTTTCCATTACGTCACGATAATTAGTTAAATATTTATGTACTGCCCACATACGCCAGTAGGCCGTATCTGACATTCAATAACCGAAGCAGTTGCAATCCTCACTCATTAGTAATATGGTTGCATTTGCTACAGAAGTTTTGTCTGAGATGGCACTATTTATTTTATGAGCAATATAGTTAATTATCGTGATGTAATGGAAAAAATTACCGTTGTTAATTTTTGCCCTTAACTACGTGCGCTTTTTTTTGGAAAACGGTTTTGTCGAGTCATATTCATACTAAGTACCTCTAGTATTATAAATGCAAACGTTTGTAATAAAATTTGGTATGGAAATAGGGTTAGCCCTAGGAACAATGAAGGGTAACTACCTTTATCCCGGAAAAATTGTCAGTTCGCGAGCAAATAGCGATAAATACGAAATAGGTACGAAGTAATCCGACAAAACATTCTAAGATTATTCAGTACCGACCCGTCCCATCGGCGCAGAAAAATAAAACATAGCCTGTTACTCAGGGATAATTTTAATCGTGAAAGAATTTTTAAAATCGGTCCAGTAGTTTTTGAGATTATTATTAGGGAGGTAGGTACTGTGTCTTATAGAAAAAATCTTTAAACATTTAAATATGGTTGCGGAAAAGTTTTAAATACATTTTCTTCTCACAAAGGTCACGTATATCAGTTGAATAAAAACCAATACGTTATAAATACTAATCCTGTTAAGTAAATACCAAGTTATTAATAAGTAAAGCCCAGGGAAAACGAGTGAGCAGAGTTGTTAATAAAATGCTAGGGCCAGGGTGCCCTGGGGGCCTGCGGAATAAACAATTATACTTAATCCTAATTGGATTCCTTTACGGTTTTACAACTGTCTGGAAAATCTGGAAATCGTGTCGGAATCTTGTCGTATGATGTAATGATAGGATTCAATTAGTGATTTGAGTGTTATGGCGTCATCATCATCATCATCATCAGCCTATATTAGTCCACTGCTGGACATAGGCCTGCCCTAATGAGCGCCATAGCGCCCTGTCTTTAGCTTGCTGCATCCAGCATCTGCCTTTCTTTTTTCGCAGATCGTCATCCCACCTGGCCTGAGGGCGTCCTACACTACGTTTGCCGAGACGCGGTCTCCACTCACGAACACGTCTACCCCAGCGGTAGTCGGTTCTTCGCGAGATATGGCCGGCCCACTGCCACTTCAGCTTGCTGATTCTTTGAGCTATGTCGATAAATTTGGTTCTCTGTCGGATGTATTCGTTACGAATCCTATCCTTCAGAGAAACTCCGAGCATAGCTCTTTCCATAGCTCGCTGAGCGACTTTGAACTGTTGGACCATCCCTACCGTGAGTGTCCACGTTTCAGCTCCGTAGGTCATAACACACACTATAAAGGTGTTATGGTGTAGACACGGAATAAGCCAAGCCAAGCCAGCTTAAAGTTAACGTAAACGATTTTCGAAAACTATCATAATGTATGGAGTTGACAAAAATGCTCGACGCGACCGTCCAGCAGCATAAGTCAATCCTAAATGTTCTATAACGATACCGTTCACTGAGTGCATCTTACAATGCAACAGATGTTGTATTTGTTAACGATACAGATATTGTATCGGCAAACGTTATAGTTATCAAAAATGTTGACAAGTTGACATGTTTCACAAAGTGTACTTTTTTTAACTATCCAATTTTCTGATTTGCCCTATAGTCAATTGGAAGAGGATGCCATTAGACATTAATTTCATCTCTTGTTACATTTGTATTTGTATTTTTGTGTAAACAAAAATATCTGAAGAGTAGTTTAATCAATGTTTAAGTAATATAGGGGATGATGTCACTAGGATTTATATCTTTTAATTAATAAATAGGTATTTGAAGTGTAAAAACATGCGAATGTAAATTTGACGGTCTTATCATAATGTTAATATTTATCAACCACGGCTAGTTTTAATAGCACAAAAGAAAAGTAGCATCTTAATAGTTGATTCACGTCATCCAAATATGCAATCACATACATAACTATAACATATTTTAAGACACTTTTAACACGAAATAATTAACTAACTAAAGATATCACAGTTAAATCTCCATTAATTATTTCATTGATAGAAGTATTTCGAAATCGTTTCAACAATAATTAAGACATCAAGTAGCTAATAATTCGTTCTTGTAAAAACAATAGCATTCGTTAAGATCGAGGGCACGTTGCCCCAAGAGACGGGCGCCGCCAGGCGAAATTAGTAGTCAATTCACTTCTAAATCAACTTAACCTATAGTAAAAAATACCACTCTTAGTATTTTACAGAAATTGGGGCTTGGAGACACTATTTATTTCAAAATATCTGGGGTGTGATTCTCTCAACAACGACGGACGGACGGACGAACGAGTGATTGTCCAAGTGGAGAGTTTAAGTAGTCCCGTCAGAGCGAACAAAACACATTTTAGCGCGTGTATTCAATTTGGCAGCATGACTCTCTCGAATGTATGAGGCTGCCTAATTGACAATGCACGCTGTAAAATGTGTTTTGTTCGCTCGGACGGGACTACTTAAACTCGCCGCTTCGATTCGCTCGTCCGTCCAACCGACCGCCGTTTTTTGAGAGAATGACACCCCTTTTTTTTTTTTTTTTTTTTTTTAGGTTTGCAAACTGGACGTTACAGAATTATGACTTATAATAAAAATAGAACTAAACAAACAAGTTTGGCTGCATGCCCTTCTAGGTGCGAACACAACATGCACACGAGTAATTGCACTTAATACTTAGTGATAATTAATAAAGTAACAAACAAATTAAAGAATTTAGAAAATACAAAGTAATGCATTATTGTACTAGATAATTGCTTACAATTTAGAAAAGAAAAATTGTTTAATATTTTTGACCGATGCACTGAAGATGTCTAGCTCCTGGCAATCATCGTTGTAGGTTGCACACATGCGAAACAATGGCGAATGACGGCTGTAGTTGGTGCGACATGGCGGGAGACTAAAGGTTTTACGGTTATGCAGGCGGCTACTAATTCGTGGTATAGAAAATTTTACGTTTTTGAGAAGGTCAGGGCTGTCCACTGCCCCGCATATTATTTTGTGGAGGCAAATTATATCAGCAGCTTTGCGCCTTGTTACAAGGGGGATCATTTTGTAGTGTTCGAGTCTCGAATCGTAAGATGTTAAGTTCCGGCAGCTATTATTGGCGTAACACAAACAGTATAAAAACTTTTTTTGCAGTTTTTCTAGCCTATTGATGTGAACTGCATAGGAAGGACTCCAAACAGGGCTGCAGTATTCCAACAGGCTACGGACATAACAGTTAAACAAAATCATTGGTATTTCTGGTTCCTTGAAAGTTTTTGTTTGCCGTATAACAAATCCTGCCAAACGTGAACCCTTCTTTGCAATATAATCTATGTGTTCACGAAAATGTAATTTCTGATCCACAACGACACCCAGATCGCGTATGCTTGTGACTTCTTTAATTAGTTCGTCGTTTACAAAATAGTTGTAGTTTGGAATCTTTTTCTTTCGTGAGAATTTGATGTGAAAGCATTTTGACGAGTTTAAAACCATATTATTATTGCGGCACCAGAGATTGACAGAGTTCAGGTCACTTTGTAAGGACTCAAGATCAATGTCGGAGTTTATTATTCTGTAAATCTTAAGATCGTCTGCAAATAATTTGTACTTGGAAGTTAGATTAGAACAAAGGTCATTAATGAAAATTAAGAAAAACAGGGGGCCAAGATGCGATCCCTGGGGCACGCCTGAGGGCACGATCCTAGCTTGCGACTTGAAACCTCGAACGATGACCAGTTGACTCCTGTTCTGAAGGTATGATTCGCACCACCTCAACAGAGAGCCGCAAATTCCAGCGTGTCCGAGCTTTTGGATAAGAATACCATGGTCAACCACATCGAATGCCTTGGAAAAATCGGTATAAATTGCGTGGACTTCTTTTTTGTTTTCGTACGCCTCGAGTATGTCCTTGACATAACCAAGGAGGTTCGACATGGTTGATCTCCCCGGAAGAAAGCCATGCTGGTGGCAGCTGATATTTGGTTTTAGGTGTGAGTATAACCGTTTTTGTACTAGTGACTCGAACAATTTACCTACGGAAGAGAGGATAGAGATAGGTCTGTAATTGGCTATGTCTCCGTGGTCATCTTTTTTATGAATAGGGGTAATATGCGCAGTTTTCCATTACCCCTATTCATAAAAAAGATGACCACGGAGACATAGCCAATTACAGACCTATCTCTATCCTCTCTTCCCCTGGAGAGATAACCGTACAAATTATTTATTTAATAGTATTCCACAGCACTTCTTTAAAAGAGAAAGAAAAAAAGTCATTACAGACATATTTACTATGCTTCTGTACGTACAATTATAATATAACAAAGGTAAACTTTACAAAGTAACAGAAAGCGCTTGTGTCAGAGATGATAACTTTTAATTGGTTTCACAAAACTTAGCTAAGAACTACAGCTGGAAGTCCAGCTAGGTATCAAATAAAAAAACCGGCCAAGTGCGAGTCGGACTCGCGCACGAGGGGTTCCGTACCATTATCTATACAACATTAGCAAAAAACGGCAAAAAAAACAGTTTTGTTGTATGGGAGCCCCCCTTAAATATTTATTTTATTATAATTTAACTATATATTTTTTAAGTGAATATACAACTAAATATTCTGTGAATAAGTCAAGCGTCTACCTGTTGCTGTTATTAATATCGAGCAAAAAAACGGAAAAAAATCTCGTTTGTTGTATAGGAGCCCCCTTTAAATATTTATTTTATTCGGTTTTTACTATTTGTTGTTATACCGCAACAGAAATATATCATCTGTGAAAATTTCAACTGTCTAGCTATTACGGTTCATGAGATACAGCCTGGTGACAGACAGTCGGACAGACGGACAGCGGAGTCTTAGTAATAGGGTCCCGTTTTTACCCTTTGGGTACGGAACATATTGTTAACTTTATGGTAATGTTAGTCCTTATGTACTTGACAGTAAAGGCGACCATATCGCAAAAATGCGTTATAGTTTCGAAAACAACACAGTTTAAAACCAAGTGAAACAGAGGCCCTGGATTTGCAATAACTTCTGCTTCTTAAAGAAACATAGAAGCACCTCGGTAAATAGATATACATGTGGCCCGCGGTAACGTACTACCCTGATAGTTCTGGCGCTCGGCCGTATAACAAAGGTGATTAACTGCTTAGTAATAGTATAAGCATTTTAAATTTTATGTGGTTGTTAATAGAGTACATAATGCTTCGACTTGACTTTGCAGTTAGGTGCCTTTTTCGGTGTTGCGGCGGCGCTTACCTCGCGCTTCTGGTCCACTGGGACTGCACATGCACATTTTACGGCACCGCCCGCTTACAACAAAGCTGCAACACGCCTTACATTAGTTATAGGCGAAGCATTACTTGAAACATTTGACACCTTATTACTTGGTGTCTAAGTACTAACAGAAACACGGTTAACTGGGCCTTTAGTCTCCTGGGTAAACACATATTGACTTTGATGTGTTATCGTATTGTTTTCAACTCGGCCGCCATTACTGTCAAGTAAATAAGAGATATCAAAACGCTGACATTACGATAACAGGTCAAAAGCAATATTTGTTTTACGTGTTAGAATAGAAGCCCTGACCATTTGTGAATCTTGCCACCTGACAATAAGGCTCACTATATACCAGTAACGCTGTTAATACATAATTATAAAACTCTACCCGAAATGCCATTGCATTGACAATATGTCATTTTTTTCCATCTGCGTGTAAGTTTTTATGATGGAGCACTAGAGCTATTTTGATATGATTTGGCTCTTTGCGTTCAAAAATGTTTTTTTTTAATTATTATTCAAGAACCAAAGAGTCCTTTTGACGCCATCTTTCAGTACGACAATAATAAAGAGAGTAAGCAAGTAGGTACCTACAGTTTTTATCGGACAACAGAAATTTTCGTAGTGCGACGGTACAGACAACCATAAAAACATTCACACAAACTTTAAAAGTAAATTTCATTTCGCCGCAGTCAGCACACTTACCTAACCCTCATACAGGGCCTACATATTATGCCGCAGCAAAAACTCTGGCCTAAAATGTTAACACCGAAATTAGCTCCCCAACCTAGAGCATAAAGTCGCTATGGTCAGCGAGTCTTTTGTTTCGGTGGCGTGGCGGACAATGGGTCGGGCGTATTTTTGCCCCTCGGGAACTGTGATTGGATGCAGTGTCCGTGAGAGATAACTTGCTGTTTATGACGCCGTTAATGGTACAGTATGTGTTACGTCGATCGAGGCAGGACTTGGGCGGTTTTGGAGCGGCGTTTTCTGCAAGATTTGAAGTATGACTAGTTTTAGACTAGATTTGAAGTATGACAACCTTTTCATGTCAAAAATAAAAAAGTCATGGATTCAAGCCTCTTCGGATTTTAATCCAGCAAAAAATAAAATAACAAAAAATATGTAAAACGTGAATTTTATGGTATGTATCATTATATTACACATCGTGAAATAAAGAGTTAAAATCATACGTTTTTTTTTCTTTTTACACGACTGCCCCAAAAAAGGAGTGTAATGTTTTCAGGGTTCATGTTTGTATGTATGTGAGTTTCTTTATTCCGCTATAACTTCTAAATCAATTGACCGATTTAGATGTGTGAGGTATCGTTAGAATCCTTACGTCATCCCGGGTGACATAGGATACCTAAACTGTTAAAATTGAAATAAAAACAATGGCAAAATGACAATTATTAATATATGTAGGTATATCGACGACAGTATAAAAAATTCAGTCGGGTTTTTAAAGCTTGCTTTTCATATACTTGTACACGTCGGTAATATAGAGTGAATCTACCAGTCTAAAATCCGGGTTACCTACGTTTTATCAAATTATGTTTGACAAATTATCACTACCCAATATATTTTTCGTAAAATTTCATTTGCCAAATAATTGTTTGCCAAATTAACTGTCCACAAATAATTGTTACGCAAACCTAATGTTTGGCACATGAACGTTTTGGCATTGACTCGCTTACCAACTGGTAATTTGACCAAATTTAATTTAGTCAAATGTTTTAGTTGGCATAACATATTTTACGCAAAACAAAATAAGGCAAATGATTTCTATCGTCAATATTCAACTTACCATTTCCATTCAGTCAGTTGTTGAATTTTTGTGGGGGCACAGTTCTAACCTAACGTAACGTACTTTACCGGTAGTGTTTCTAACCTTTAACCTACGTACCTGGCAGCAGTTCGGTTCTGGCGCTACGCCGGCCGCTGCCGCGGCACGCTCGCTTTGCTCGCTCGGCTCGCGCGCTGTTATTGTCGCAGTTCTAACCTAACCGAACCTACTGTTTTAGTAGCAGTTCGTTTTTTATGGGATCGTTCCGTTTTACCAATATTATTTTGGTCAAATTGTATTACTCAAACAAACTCCTATTTTCGTCTTTATATGTTTTGTCATATCAATTCATTTGACTAAATGTTTATTATCTAATGTTTTTTTGCCTTAATAAAGCATTTGCTAAAAGAACAAATGCCTAAATGTCAGTTTCCGTAGTAAAACACTGCTGAATGAAAATTTGACCAAATGAAAATTTGCGTATTATAATTATGCCGAAGATTGCATTGGCAAAAAAAACATTTGCTAAAATTTGTTTGGGTAATGAAATTTGCCCAAAATAATTTTGGCAAAACGGCAGGATCCCCTAAAATCCTATAATATAATTTATTACATTCTGTGTGGGGAACAACCTCTGCCTTCCTATTGTAAATCCCACGCGGTGATGGAGTTAGTTCTCCTTGTTTTGTTTCTCCACTTCGCTTTATCATAGATCGTCTTCGCATACTTGACACTCTATTATGTCTTTCAGCTCCACATCTTTGTACTACTAAAGATGTATTATCGTGTGCCATGTAATACGTCGTAGAGAATAGAAGTCCTGGGTTGTGATTCTCTCAACAAGCAAATGTGATCGTTCGCTCGAGTGAAGGTCCAAGCGGCGAGTTTAAGTAGTCCCGACAGAGCAAAACACATTTTAGCGCGTGTATTCAATTTGGCAGCATGACTTCACGAACGTATAAGGCTCCCTAACTGACAATGAATGCGCTAAAATGTGTTTTGTTCGGTCGGACGGGACTACTTAAACTTGCCGATTTTATTCGCTCGTCCGTCCGTCCGGCCGCCGTTTTTTGAGAGAATAACACACCTGTACAAATAGGCATACACCACAGGGCGAAAATAGTGCTACATTAGTCCCTTTCGTCCCCAACTCCGGCTCTGCCCCCAGCTCGTGCTAAAAGCTTCCTCGTATAATCACGTCGTTAATTATTAGCGCACTTGCGATAGTCGCGGCGCGAGTGATGACGGGGGAGATTCGGCATGCGCTGGCCACGGCCAATATTCAACTCGGTTGAACGATGTTATCTTTGACGTATTGTTTATAACTCCGCCGCCATTACTGTCAAGTAAATAAGAGCTGTCAAAACGTTGACAATACGGAAACACGTCAAAAACTATACTGTGTAGAATTTCAGCTGCTCGCTGTGTGGTTGAAGCTTTTGGGGTAAAGGGGAACCGGACCACCTTTGTTAAAGTATTGCAGAAACAAACGCAGCCACAAAGGCCGTAACCAAGAAGGTCACATGCATTACGCTAACTAGCGTTTCTATTCGTTTCGTTTTTCAACTAATCGCATCACTGGAAGATGGAGACTATTCGTATCACGTCATCTACCATGACGCGATTGGTTTAAAAACAAAACTAATAGAAAACGCTAGTTAGCGTAATGTATGCATCTTGGCTAGGGCCCCTAGGGCTCCATTCTACTCGGTAAAACACAATTGCTTTTTACAAGTTATCGTATTGTCAACTTTACTAGAAATAAGCATCACTTTCAGTTCTTGCCATGGATTATTTTTTAAGTATACTTATTGTATTAATCATAATATAATCGCACTTTTCTAACTAAAAATAAATGTTTAAAAAAACAAAAAACCGCCTTCAAAAAGCAAAAAATAACTTCTTTAAAATGGTAGGTAAATAGGTCAGTCCAACTGAAGTCTGCTTTTGGTTAAAATATTGTTGGACGCCGACTTCAGTTGGACTGACCTATTTACCTACCATTTTAAAGAAGTTATTTTTTGCTTTTTGAAGGCGGTTTTTTGTTTTTTTTTAACTTTTATTTTATTTTATACTTTTTAGTGATCCTATTTATGCTGTTACGTAGCTCCACTTCTAAATATTAATAAGAAACTATAGAACATTTCAAGCTCGCCGCAGACAACGCCGCGGGAAAGTCATAGTCATATTTAAACCTAAATGTGCTTCGTCATAGTCGCTCAACTTCCTTTATCGAAATATCTTATCGCCACCCTTGAAATAGGTACCGTTAAGGAGTTCCGGTGGCCATCTGTGGTCTTCATCATCAGTTCCACTTCACCATATAGTACTTTTCAAAAGCAAATGCATGAGTTACAGTGAAAAATACCAAAATCGCTATAGGTGTGCCTATAATATTTGAGGAGTTCTCTTGATTTCTCCATGATCCCATCATCAGATCCTGACGTGATGACAATGGGACCAACTAGAAAGTATACCCATTCGAACAACGAAAATTTTTTTCAAATCGGTCCAGTGGTCTTCGAGTAATCGGGGAACATATATAAAAAAAAAAAAAAAAAATCCCGACGAATTTAGAACCTCCTCCTTTTTTTGAAGTCGGTTAAAAATAGATAATACTAATCATTTCGCATCGTTCACAATTTCATCATCATCATCATCGTCATCATCAATTCAGGACGTAGTTGTCCACTGCTGAACATATTCACAGTTTACATACTAGCAGTTCTTAAATGCTATATTAAGAACCTCCAGTTTTTGAAGTCGGTTAATGAAAACATACTTCAGCGAAATCATCTAGGTACAGTCAAGGACTTTAATTGTTATACCACTATGGAACCCTGTCGCATAACGTTAATACTTTATTTAAGCGTAATTTCTGTCATGTGGTTTGAGGCTGTGATTATGACAGGGTTCCATAGTGGTATAACAATTAAAGTCCTTGACTGTACTCAGCATAATATCATAGCACTAACTGGGAGTACAATACTCCGCGCGTTCAATGTTCGCGGCGGCGAGCTTGCCGGGATTTCACGCCATCATACGCGCCAGAACGGCCTCGCTTATGCGCCGGGTACGCGGCGGCTCCAACACCATCCTGAGCGCGCTTGTTGAACGGGCAGACTGTCCAATGATGCGACACTGGTCGGAGGCGCATGCACCGGTGTTTGCCCCCGTCCGGCGTTTTTAGTTGTTTATCCTTTGTTGTAATTTTGTGTACCTACTAACACTAGTTTTTTTAAGATTATTATAACTAACAAAATATGGACCCCAGAGTCCGAAATAAATGATTTTTATTTATTTATTTATTTAATACTGCACATTTCTCTAAACCAGACATTTATGCCGAAAGCTGTGTATAAATACATTACTTGCTTTAAGATCTCATGTACTTTAGGACCAATGGCCATTGACGCTTAGCAACAATGCAATGAAGATTACCAGAAATAACTACTTTTGCATGCATTATCGCTTTAGTACACCGGGTCGTTAAATATATGTGACGCTTCCCAATTGGCCAATAACCGCTCGGAGCCTTTGTTCTAACCAATCAGAAAGCTTTAAAATAGCAAGTACTAATCTATTGTCACGTTATTGGTAGTAAAGAAGGAAGTTTGCTCAAATAAAGTCCCCGGTTTGCAACGTTTATTCCCCGTACTGAACTACAAGCTGTTAAACTGCTTTGAAGTTATGGCGATCGTCATAAGTTGGTATTTTGCGACAAACTCGGCCCGTGAGGAGTAAACTTTGGCAGTTGGCGGGTTGGCCGACTTGGCCAACTTGGCCATAGTTTGAATATACTTGACAAAATAATGTTTCCCTTTACTTGTTTTTAAGCTTGACGCACCAAATAATAACCAGTGAGTTGAAGTTGTCCCGTCGACACCCGTCAGAGCGTAAGAATCAACAATTAAGGGTGTGCATTCCCAGCTTACCCGCTTTGCCCGAGAAGTGAGCTCGCTTGTATGACTTCGCTCACTCGATTGACTGTTCGATAGAGGGCGGTTTTAAAGACAGTAATACGGGAGAGGAATCACAGATGCGCTGCCAATTGCTAGCTATTGCGAAAAAATTGACGTCGCTTGATGACACCTAAATGGCACCTAAGGCGTAAGTAGTCAAAGTTGTAGATTTTGCCGAAAGATACTTCTTGCAAAAATGTCGTTTCTTCGTTTTAGTTATGGAATGTTTACGTTATGATATTATAATCGATTTATCGATATATTGCTCAGTTAGTCAATTAAACTAAAATGTTTCTTTATTTGATAGAAATCTATAAAATAAAGAAACATTTTAGACTAGAAACTATGTCGCGCAATCGTCAATGTTCTGTCGTCTATACCAATGTCGGCAACACACGGCCCGTGAATGAATTGTTAAATAATTGTGTAATTATAGGTATATTGGGCTTCTAGGGTTAATAGGATTGTGAAGCTAAAAATTTCCATACAAAATGCGAAAACGTTTCTCTCCCCTTAAACCTCGTCCGATTTTTACGATTTTTGAATATGTTGTAGATATCATGAAAAACTATGTTTATACGTTTTCCTATCCAAGAAAATATTTCTTAGAATTAAACAAATTGCAAAAACAAAAAACAGAAACGTACAGACCTAGTTCTTTATAATAACTGCAACATATTCAAAAATCGTGCAAATTGGACTTGATTTAGGGGATGAGAAACGTTTTCGCCCGGAGCTAGATTTGTATGGTTTTTTTTGACAGCTACGCGATTTTAGCGACGCTTCACAATCCTCTTAATATAACAAGTGCGGCCCGCCTTTAGTTTATTCTGCCACCTTGTGGCCCTTGCCTGCCAAAAGGTTGCCGACCGCTGGTTTATACATATAAAAGAAATCCGTGACCGACTGACTGACGGACAGACAAGGCACACCTTAAACCGCAAATATTCCTCAGGTACTATTAACCCAATGGACCTACTATAGAACTGTGTCACAGTGATGTTATGAATCAAGTCGTAAGAAGTGTCAAACAAATTGGTTTACAATGTCGCTGTGACACCGTTCTATGATGGGTCAGGGTTCCATAGGGCTGATAGTACCTTAAGGGTTCGCTAAGAGACAATTTTTAGAATATAGACCCCCATCAGGCACAAATAGCTAGAGTAGAGAGAAACTAGTTCTACGCGTACGAAGTCGCGGGTGTCCTCTACTTTAATAAAGTGTCGAAATATGTACACGAAACTTTACTTACGCCAGCTTGTTTCGGAACGCATACATTTCCGCCTCAGTACAGAAACATGTTTAACTGTCTCATACTTAACATTCATTGGACACTTAATTTATTCCAAATCTTCAAAACACACACGTGCTCGATTCAAGCAAGACGTAGAAGCAGAAAGCATTCTACAATCTAGTTTAAGCCTTATTCGGCACGTAACTAGGTTTCCTTTTGAGTTGATTCAGTTTTGTATAAAGGCCGCACCACAATTGCGAAATGTCAACGCGTTGGGTCTATTATTTTCACCCACGCCGCCATTCGAGTGGCTGGAACTGGTTAAAGTAGTAAAAATTCATTAAATTTGACTTTAGATACATTCAGCTGCGTTATTCTCTCCTAAAAACTCATTGCTGACCTCGTCGACGAAGATAAAATGGTCATCCGTCGCCGTCGGTGCGTACAAGTTAAATTCTGGGGTCCTAGTGAAAAAGGATACAAGTCGACTTAACTCGTAATAAAAAAGGGTATATACATAAACGGAGTGTACTAGACTAAACTCTTTTTCACTTGATCTTCGGAAGACTTATACCCCTTTTTAACTAGGACCCCTGAATTTTACTGTGCTGTAAACTGTTTGACTCTCAACGAAAAGTATTGACAACTTAGTTGACAGTGACCCTGCCTACGAAACGAAACGGTCCCGGGTTCGATTTTTGTTTGCCGTATAGTTAATATACAAGGAAAGTACACTACTAAGTATAGTATATAATCGTTGTCTAGTAGGTAATGTATATAGGCAATGTCATATGTAGATAATATTTTTTTTGCCTTACCTCTTTAGATAAATTGTATATTCCAGTTGTAACTTGACATTAAAGTGACGAAGGTACAGCAGTGATGGCATAATGACGTTGACTATACGTGGCTACGTGCCCACGCTCGACCTAGCTGTGCCTACACAAATATAACTACTCAGGTAATCTAGTCAATGAATAACTATTTAGTAACGAGATACTAAACGTACAGTCGGTTAATTACAATAAAGTCGGTCCTTAGTGACGATTTTTTATACACAAGTTTGAAAAACCGGTCAAGTGCGACTCGGACTTGCGCACCGAGGGTTCCGTACAGCCGCACAATAGGTATTATTATATTCAGATTTGAATTCTATTTCGAATCAATTAATGCGAGCCCAACATACACTTTGTTTTAGGTTTTTTTTATGGTAAGGAGAAGGCACGGCGAGCACTCAGAGGGCCCTGCCAAGATGCATTGCGCTAACTATCGTTTCTATTCGTTTCGTTTTTAAACCAATCGCGTCACTGGTAGATCACGTGGCCACCTGATGGTAAGTAGGATCTGAGACCCATAGACATTTGAAACCTCAGGTACTTCAAGGTTTGTTCTATAATCAGATCAAATTAAAATAAATGTCTCTTTATCTTTATCTTTATCTTTAAATGTGACACTTGTATGTGTAACCGATTTTACGACACAACAAAAAAAAATACGTAGAAAAAAACGTTTGTTCAATGGGGACTATTAATATTTCACATTCTTTACAAAAAAAAAGTTTACTAAATCCGCCGTAAATAACATACATTCTGAAAAAAAACCAACCGGCTGTCTATGACGGTTCAAAAGATACAGCTCTTCAAAGTTAAGATGGACGGACGGACTTAGGCAATATTATTAGGGTTCCGTGGGGTGCCTTCAGGTACGGAACCCTAACTTAACTGTCTCTAAAATGTCTCTTGAGTACGGCGGGCGGCTAGCATCCAGCCTTAATGAGTACTCCAATACTCGTTACTACAAGTTTAATGCAAAACATGTATGTTTATAATTTCGTGCGCTACTATTTTATAAACCCCTACCTTATTCAAGCGGTATTGTTTTGTTTGAAGCCTACAAAGGCTTGGGCTCTGTCTGTGTTGATGTCTATTTGACATTGCCTTAGGGTGTAGCACAGAAACCGGACTATATGACGTACTTTGCGTCAGCTATCTTTCTCTACTTTTTAGATTACGTATTACATGAGAAAAAATTAAACAAAAAGTAGGCTGCTTTTTCTTCTTTAACTGTCACTGTCACAAGGTTTTACACAGGGACTTCTTTGTCCTTCCTATAGGAAGGATTCATCTTTCCTTGTCTATAGATCCAAATACTATAGGTGCTGATAGGTCCAAATCACGCCTTACTTGTGACGATGTACCAAATAACGAAAGAACAGCTATAGATTCATCTTTTTCCAACTCACTATGAAAACCATAAGTAAAAAGAAGTGAACCATAATGTATTTTCTGCTTATTTAGTACGGTTTCTATTATTGCTTTTTTTAGAATTGTTTTTCAGGGTTATGTTGTTAGGTGCTAGTTGGCTAGGTTTCATGATTATTGGTTGATCCAGCCGGGTCCTGACTGAATAGAACTTATCAGTGTTATAGGTATCTACGACTTATTAAATTCTCAAAGCATAATTTTGTTTTACAACTACTACTTAAGATAATTCCACTAGAAATTGGTGCTACGTTTTTTAATAATTAGTCAGGTAGGGACTTTGTATATGTGCTATTTTGTTATTTAATTTTGCACTTTTTGCAATTTCTCCTATTTTGATGTCAAAGTATAGTAGACCAAGGCGAATCGGATCAATGGGTGAATCGGATCAAAATAAGAAATCCGTATTTCTTATACGTATTTCTTAGACGACTATCATTTTAAGACCCCCTCTCGCCCCGCACCTTCTGCAATCGGTAGTATGTGGTAGTATTACGTTTCACCCGTTTGATCCGATTCACCCATTGATCCGATTCGCCTCGGTCTACCCTACCAGTAGTGTACAAAGTGTAGGTATGCATCAGATCTAAATGAAGCGGTCTTGAAAATGTATTTTTGAGCACAATTTGGCGTTTACCTCATTAATAATAGTGCCTACTAATAGTGCAAAATTGCGCGCTAACATTAAGATTAATGAAACCTTAACGAAGTAAATCTTATTTAATCTGTGCCTAATCACTCACTTACCAAAATATGTAAAAAATACACAAAGTGATAACAAATTAGTAAATCACAAACAAATCTTCAGATTGAAACTTACACGCAGCAAATAACTTAATGTTCACAACTAATCTATGTTTTGTTTACTTAGCTCAGCTCACTTAAAAATATAATTAACTTCAGCCAGACTAATGACAGTCTTACGAGTATATCGTTCAAAGATCTGTAAATGTCGAGGCTGAATAGCCGGTGACAAACATTCTTAATTAGCTTCATTATCTCAGATTAAGCGTAATTAGCGTATGGAAGCAAACTAATGACTGTTTTCAAACATTCTTAGCTCTAATGAGTTAGTCATTCCACTCACCTTTCCGCTCTAATGGCCGCGCATTGTCGACACCCACCGATCCAGAGCAGTCACAACACTACGCATGACGTCACTTCCTACACTCCATTCATAACCGAGCATCGATATGGAAGCACTAGCCGGAACTAGATTCGAAATTCAAACGTCGTCCGACCAATCGGTGCACTTGTCACTTTGAATTCGGAACATCCGAGTCTATGGTTTTCGGTTTGATTTTTTAATCTCCCGCGCGTGTGTTTGTGCCGGTGTGCGCGCGCGTTTGAAGCACGCGCCGAAGCCTCACTCGCCCCCGCGACGTTTGACGCGTGGGCGCGAAACGGACCTCAACCGGCTCCCAAACTCAATTATTTGCGTAATATATCTACCTAATAAAACTTATCTCAGATACGTACTGACGTCCGGCGACAGCAGGGGACCGCATGAAAATGGCAAGCTTTCTTTATAAGCTGATGTTAGAATTTTAAATGAGTATCGAATAATGCATTCGACATAAAAAGCTATCGGCGGCGGCTAACAATATTATGTGAAGGTACGTTGGGAAGCGAGTCGCCGAGGAGAGCCTTGTATGGAGAAACGGGTTCGTCTGCAGTCCCACACGTTTCGACTTTTTGCCGCTGACTGCAGGAAAGAGCTAGGGCCGAGTGGCTGTCCATTGCGGCTAGAGCTCCCGCGTCCCTTGATGATGCAACGGGTGTATGCGTTCGTTGAGTAACAAAAGGGCAAGCGGGTGTCTGGTGTGGCTGGGTGGCTGGAGGCTCGGAAGGAGCATTGTACAGGTCGTGTGCTTGCAAGCCACGTCTGCTGCTCATACATTCGTAATGAAATCGTCCTGCACAGAACGTAATTAGACGTCTCCTAGGGCGAGGCGCTAGGGGCGCGGCACAAAAGGAAAAGCTGAGATGGCTTGATCTTGATGGGAAGTTGTTAGCGGATGTTTTGTTGAGAAATTATCATGGGTAATTTTTCACAGTATCATTACGGACTTACATAATCGTTGAGCTGATATAAATAGAACCTTGTCGGCGGAAGGAAATGTTAAGTTTGACGTAGTTTTCCTTTTGAAATTGGATTATATGTTAAAAAGACAGGGTTCTTAAGGAATGAGAATAAGAATAAGAATTAGAATTTCAGGCAACCAGGCCCGTGTACACTATTCGACTGCATCTATTGCCTACTTTCCACTACTTATGTATGTGCAGTCGAAGTCATCAATATATGTACGCTCCCCAGGACGTCAAAAAACCTACACGCTCCTATGCCACTGATAATAAGGTCTTTGTGTACGTAAAAGGCATTGGGTAAATTTAAAGAACACTTATTGTCCTTTTTTTTCAGCGGCCACGGTGATTTTTACATAGTTATTTAGAGGACCTCTAAATACACATAGATATATATATAATTTATAGCCTTAGATAATATCGGAGCGGAGTTTTTAAAGATTTAAGTATTCCGTTTTTAGTACAAATGTACGCCCAAGTATTTAAATATCTCGGCTCCGATGCTATTAAGAGTATTACATTACATAACAAAATATGTTTATTTTTAATAATTCTATCATAATTTACCACTTTTACGAATGGCCGCTCACCTTGAAAATGTATGAATTTTACAAATGACAACACTTACCCAAACCCCTTTGGCATGATTGCTGTAGGGTTATTATTGCTTTTGAGTGTAGGTACCTATTTTTCATTAAGTACGACCGCAGCAACCGCGATGCTCCCGTTGTTCCTAATATGCTCAACGTCAGCTAGTTTCATGATCCTAAAATAGATATGGATATAACTATACAATGATAATAAAGTAAATGTTTAAAAAAACAAAAACCCGCCTTCAAAAATAACTTCTTTTAAAATGGTAGGTCAGTATAACTGCATTCGGCTTTTGGTTTTTAAATATTGTGGGACGCGGAAGGCGGGTTTTTGTTTTTTTAAACATTTATTTTATTTTATACTTTTTAGTGACCCTTTTTATGTTGTTACGTAGCTCCACTTCTAAATATAATGAGAAACTATAGAACATTTCAAGCTCACCGCAGACAACGCCGCGGGAATGTCATAGTCATATTTAAACCTAAATGTGCTTCGTCATAGTCGCTCAACTACCTTAATCAAAATATCTTATCGCCACCCTTGAAATAGGTACCGTTAAGGAGTTCCGGTGGCCATCTGTGGTCTTCATCATCAGTTCCACTTCACCATATAGTACTTTTCAAAAGCAAATGCACGAGTTACATTGAAAAATACCAAAATCGCTATAGGTGTGCCTATAATATTTGAGGAGTTCTCTTGATTTCACCAAGAACCCATCATCAGATCCTGACCTGTTGACAATGGGACCAAATAGAAAGTATACCCATTCAAACAACGAAAAAAATTTTCAAATCGGTCCAGTGGTCTTCGAGTAATCGGGGAACAAACATAAAAAAAAAACCTGACGAATTGAGAACCTCCTCCTTTTTCTGAAGTCGGTTAAAAACCACTCCTTATAGGGCCCAGCGTGCAATATAATGTACATATTCAAGGCAATTTAATTTGAACTGTATTGCAATAGGAATAAAGTTTATTTTTCTATCTTCATAAACAGAAAATGGCATTATCGAACAAACGTAATAGAACTTTGTTACGTTGATGGTAGGTTCAAAGTCCCACTCACTAAAAACTGAGTGAAGTATGGTCGGCCTTTCGAACTTAAAATGGCTCTTGTCTATCGTCTCTCTCAGATCTGATTCTGATTTGTGACGAAAATTAGCTATACATTGACGGCTGCTGACGAAAACTGACAAAGTTAAAGTTCCTTAATTTCAGTCCTTAATTGGGTACACTTTTGCGTGAAAATGCCCAAGTACGGCGTACTTACTCGCCCGTCTATCACCCTTTTTAAACGGCCCATTCTATTTTCAAGAGTCCTAGCTAAGAAGCATTCCGATTTAACTATCTTCCTTTAAAAAAATCCGCGTAAAGAGATCGTTGCCTCAATTTTTTGTCCAGTGCCTAAAAAAACCTCTGAGCAATGACCAAAAGAGCATTTCTCAAAACTTTTGCCGCGTTGAGTGACCTCTCCAAATTAAAAAAAAAATCGTAGGTAGGTAGAGAACATCAAACTATGCAATAATTAAATAATATTCTAATGTGTCCCAAAATATTTGTATGGAAAGTTCCTTTTGTGTTACCAAAAACCTATGAATATCGGTAACACAAAAGGAACTTTCCATACAAATATTTTGAGAAATGCTGAAACTTAAATGGACTCCGAGCAGATACCTTTTCACTGAAGGGACTCCGTCACTCATTTTCAGTGATCGGTTCTAGGATGCAATTTGGGATGAACGACCTCAAACGTTATGCTTAACATGGATGTGACTCGGGATTTTTGGAAAATGGGTTATTGTTAATAATTAATAACTTTTGTCGAGGGTTAAACTAAATAAAAAAAAAAAAAATTTCGCTATCTATAATAATAGGTCATTTATTTTACATATACTTTAAAAAAATATTTTAGATATAAAATAACTCTTAAGCAGAAATGTAATTGTATAAATAAACGAGTTACTACTTTCTGAAACAAAGTTTAAAAATAAACATCTTAATAGCTTATAGTATTTATTTATTTATCTATGCAGTACTGTATTTTTATTTGTTGTTATTACATATTTAGTTAATTTTATAGTGTTAAAAATTAAATTAAAAGTTCTTTACCTTTTCATAAAAGTACGTAACAAAAAGACTCGCGGGATTGTAAACCATATTCATATCCATGTTCAATTAACGGACTTAAACCGCGGGAAATTGCATCCTAGATCCGACTGCTCATTTTATATAAAACTCCGGACTAAATCGGGATTAGGGCCCGTATTATGGTCGCCTGCATCGCGGTGGATAAAGCATCCGTCAATGTCGCACTTGTATATTGGTCAGAAAGTGACGGACGTTTTATCCACATCGATAAACAAGACCATATTAGGCCCGCAGAGCTCATAATTTTTAAATGGCTTAACTGATTTTCATCAAACAAAAAAACTAGCTAAAAACACTCACGTATCTAACAAAAAAACAACCAAATCAAAATCGGTCCATCCGTTTAGGAGTTACGATGGCACGGACAGATACACAGATACGTGTGTATCTATACACGTACACGTCAAACTTATAGCACCCCTCTTTTTGCGTCTGGGGGGTTATTATTGATATAGCTATGCAGTTCAGATTACGCTGCGAGAAAGGGATAGCGCTATATAACTGATATAGCTCTGGCCATTTCGCTCGCCGTAAAATGAACTGCATTGCCATGTCGTAATAGCCCCTTGGTGCTAAAAGAGTTTTTTTTTTATTTCCCCTTAATTAAAAGTTTGTCAATTTGAGTCGCTTTTAGTAGGTACCTATATACTTAAGTATTTCAGTAGCTGACTTTACTGATGCATAAATTTTATCACGCAGTTAAGTTTTTAAACCTTTTCTTTTTCAAACTTTCCCCTCAGGCTACCTGGAAAAAGGAATGTTTAGAAAAGTTCTGAATGCATTTCGAGGATTGATTTCAACTTGGAAAGAAAACTTTGGAACTTGGTGCGAACTACCGGACTATTCTTTAGAATTGAGTTCGTAGTTAAAACACTGAGTTGTTGTTAGTCTAAATGTTTACATGTATGTAAACTCTTTATTGCACAAAAATAGAAATATTACAATTTTAATATTATTTATTTATTAAAGACATGCCGACAGCGTACATATCCATTATTCATATTATAATATAACCTGACAACATTATTCATTATATGTAAGCCTATTACAGGCATGTATTGGTGAAAAACTTAAGTAAATGACCTCTTGCATGTAGTTGTGTACAAAATTAATATGGAATTTACGTCAAATTTCAAATATAGAATGTCGAACGATCTATACAGCGGCTCTATTCGAGACGGTAAAAACAATATCGTATTTGATCTGTTATCGAATTGTCAACGTTTTGATAGCTCTTATTTCCTTGACAGTAATGGCGGCTGACGTCATAACAATACCATTACAGGAAAACTACGATATCGTTTTTACCACCTAGAATAGAGGCGCTGATGTGTTACAGCTACATGCAAGAGGTCATTTACTTCATCTGTACGGCAAACGTGGGCAAACCTATATTCAAACCGTAGATAGGTAAGGGTTACTTCGGGTGAAATTTTGACATTTGCCCAAACAAAATGTGTCAAACTTTAATCCGAAGTAAGCCTATCTATCCGCGGTTAGATATAGGGTTAAGCCATATGAATAAATAATATCTACACGTAGAAGCGAAACTCCCGGCTCCCGACGCGCGCTCGGCGCGCTAGATACCTACCGCCTCGAGACACCTGAGGTGTCTAGTCACTCAGGGGCGTCATACACGGAATATATATTAAACAAGATATTGATATTGTGTCTTGAATTGGTTTTCGTATTGGTGTCGATTTTAGCGTTTATGGTTGAACTAAGATAGTGTTTTAAAATGTGAACCACTATTTACGGCAAAATAATTAGAAATAATTGGTTGAATGAAGGAGTTTTATGAGATAATCTTAATATCATCAAAAAGTATTATTACCTAATGTAACTTAAAAGTAAAAAACTCATTTTGCAACAATGTTTCCACGTTGAAGTAAAACATTAATAAAATTTCGTGACTAAACTTGTATACCACATCCAGAAACCTTGTTGTTATTGTAAATATTTCGCAAGTGACAGCCCTAACTTTGGACGCGGAAGACAGAGGGGCGTAGTGGGGTGAAGGGGGAAGTAGGTATTTAAACGGCGGCATTTGGGGCCTGATCAAAGGAGATTCACTTCTACGTGTAGCTATTATTTATTCTTATGGTTAAGCCATGTATAGACCGTTCGACATTCTAAATTTGAAATTTGACGTAATGTCCATATTAGTTTTGTACACTACTACATGCAAGAGGTCATTTACTATCAACTATACATACATTTCAAGTTAAATAAATGCTTGTAAAATAGTAAGCTTTTTTAAAACAAGCTTATATTTTTCTAGACATGCTTGTTTATTTGTTTAATTATCCATCCATAATCTGTATTATGCGTTCAATAATGTTTTTTTATCCCCGATAAACTGACGGTTTTCCCGCAGTTTTCCTACTACGAAAGACACGCGGAATAACACTTTAAGTACCCTTACCATGTGTTACAATTCGCACATGACAATCAATACCGTCTTAACTCGAAATGTGACGGTGTTGAAAAATTTATTCTAATTTCAAACTACTACAAATAGTAATGCGCTATAATTTATTTTTGAGTTAATACGGTATTGAATGTCATGTGCGAATTCACGTACTCGCTAGCGAGTCGAAGCTGAGTACCCTTACCATGAGCACAAAATAGATAAGTATTTTATTTTGTGCCATTATCTATTTTGTGCCATGAGTTACAATTACCGTACTCGCTAGCGAGTCGAATGCTCTGTCCCTCGCAGACCTCGCAGTATTCTTATAGAGTGCGAGGGACAGACCATTCGGCTGGGGAACACAGGGGTGTTATTCTCTTAAAAAGGTGGTCGGTCGGACGAACGAGCGAAAGCACAGCGGCGAGTTTAGGTAGTCCCGTCCGAGCGAACAAAACAAATTTCAATTGCGTGTGCATTCTCAATTAGGTAGCCTTATACGTTCGAGAAGCCAAGCTGCCAAATTGATAATGCACGCGTTAAAATGTGTTTTGTTCGCTCGGACGGGACTACTTAAACTCGCCGCTTGGACCTTCACTCGAGCGAACGATCACCTTTGCTTGTTGAGAGAATCACCACCCTGACCATTCGGCTCGCTAGCGAGTACGGTAATTGTAACTCATGGTAAGTAACTCGCAGACCTCGAAAGTATTCTTATAGAGTGCGAGGGACAGGGGTGTTATTCTCTTAAAAAGGCGGTCGGTCGGACGAACGAGCGAAAGCACAGCGGCGAGTTTAAGTAGTCCCGTCCGAGCGAACAAAACAAATTTTAGCGTGTGCATTCTCAATAAGGTAGCCTTATACGTTCGAGAAGCCATGCTGCCAAATTGAAAATGCACGCGCTAAAATGTGTTTTGTTCGCTCGGACGGGACTAATTAAACTCGCCTCTTGGACACTCACTCGTTCGTCCGTCCGCTCGTCGTTGTTGAGAGACTCACACCCCAGAGAATAAGGAATATGGATGTTTTGTTTTACAGCTTCAATAAAAGCTGATTTATGTAACAAACAGGTGAGAAAAAACAATTTTTGAATAGCTATAAAAATAACCAAGATATAAGCCAACAAAGATTTGTTCCTATCTCTTTCTAGCAAATCAGAATTTTACTTGGAGTTTATATGGCCGTGCTGCACGATGACGTCACCGGTGCACTTCGAATCTCTCTGTCTAATTAGCATTTTAAAATGCTTGTATCATCCGTATTACTAGACGGATTTTAATTAACACGTCCCTGCCCGGGTGCCCCCAATGTGGGGTCATGAACCTTTTTTTCAGGAGTCCGTGCCCCCACTATGGGGTCACATCCCCATACTGAATGCACAGTTTGACTTGTGACATTGGCCGATTGTTTTGTATGGGGACAGTGAACGTGTTCATTTCACTTTTGGTGATCTCTTTTACGGTATTTTCATATTTTGTTAAAAAATGTTATTTAAAAAATCCATGCATATTCCCTATTCGACTCGCTAGCGACTACGGTAATTGTAACTCATGGTAAGGGTAATTTAGTTCTTAAAAACCGAACCCGCTAGGGAAGGGAACGTTACGTTACGACTGATGTATTCTCTTCGAATGGTACAGTTACTGGTTTTGTTTGCAGATTCAGTTAATGTTGAATAAGGTATTTGACTACCAAGAGGATGCGAATGCTGGAATATATTACGCGTGGGCGTACTCTCGATCCAAATCGAAACGTTATTAAAATGCTCTCTTTCGCTCTACAGTTGTGTACAATAGCTTGAGATGAAAGAGTCAAAGCCAGTTTCGAATTTTGTTTGGAAATAGCCTTTTTGAAGTCGGTTGCTAGCAGGTTATTTCATGTCTGTACGAAGAAATCGCTCAATACATTACAAGACAAACAATGCAGTTGTACACTTGTACACTTACGAGCAAAACAATTGCATGACTTTGCATTTTTTGATGTCCACCTATTATCTTTGTAAACTGACTTTTCTTTCTGAAATATTTAAATTAATGCACGTTTCTTGTAATCTAAGCTTTACAAGAAGTAAACAAACATGGAAATTATCGAAGCATTATTTTATTTAAATATTTCAGAAAGAAGGTTGACAAAGATAATGGGTGGACATGAAAAAATGAAGAGTGATGCAATTGTTTTGCTCGTAAGTTTAGTTTTGAAATTCTTGACGCAAGTAAAAATTGTATGTATGCATGTATTTAAACTCTTTATTGTACAAAACACAGAAATTCGGAAACAATATTTACAGAAAAGGAATGTACTAAGGCAAACTTATCCCTTTAAGGGATCTCTTCCAGCTAACCTTTGGGTGATTGAAGAAAATAAGAAAAGTAGAGACATATATAAAAATAGCAATAATAAATATCAAAATAATTAAATACACAAACATACATATACATATAAAATACATACATATAATATACATAAATAAATATATTTTGATATATTATAATGAAACAATGAATTAATTGTAATGGGGCTTTTGTTTTGCTTTATTGTTAGACACTGCTAGTGACGTACAAAGCATATGTAATTCATTTTATCGATATATTTTTTATCTTGTAAGAGTATTTAGCAGCATGCTTCTTTCCTTAGGTAGGATGTCCCATAGGGTGAAAATGTATCAAGAACCCGGTTAAGTGCTAGTCGGACTTTCGCAGTAGTAGTTTATGTGGCTGGTGCATAATAAGAGGCATTAAAGCACGAGTGTGCTTCGGCCTTCGGCTCGTTTCATAATAAGATCACACGAGTATTTTAATGCCTAGTTATGTATAGCCGCATACATAACTTTATCTACATGCATATCATAAGTTTTCTATAATATGTTCAGATATGGCCTGTATTTTTATTAAGTTAGTGTTACTGTTAACTTGTTTGTAGTACCAAAGCTTAAATAAAAAATAATAATAAAAAAACATAAATAAAAAAACAAATAATAAAAAAACATTTATAATGTACAGATGTGGCTTGCATTTTCAAGTTAGTGGTACAGTATTACCGATACTTTAATATTTAGGTACCGACACTTTAATGTAAACATTACGATGCACTATACTTTAATGTAAACATTAAGATGCAACCACAGATACAGGTTTCTTAATATAGGCGATTTGCTTATCGCTTCTGAACATATTGTAGGGAAGTTATGATATGGATGTAAATAAATATTATTATATGCCGATTCGAATCGAATCAGCGCGAGCCCAACTCACTCTTGACCTATTTGTATTATTTTTTGTTTTTCTATAATCGTACCAAATGTGGCGCTTGAATGTTTTACCGTTTTTACGATATAAATAAAATAAAAATGCGTTGAAAAAGATAGGGAAGGGATCCTTTATATTTCTATTGTTGCTAAATACGCTGTAATAACACATATTCTGAACAAATCAGCCCGCTATCTATTACAGATCAAAAGATATAGCTCTTTAATATTAAGACATGGCATATTAATTGAACCCTAAAAATACCCATTTGTACAAAGGTGCATTGTTAAGTAATTTTATCTACACTCATATCATAAGTCCTCTATTATGCGTTCAAAACCCGTCGGCAATGACCAGCATTACCTGTGGTAGTAGGTGACAGCGATGACAGCTGTTAATTTTGGAAGATGTTCCAAATTTGTATCTCATTACCTTACAATATTCGATAACGTAATTTCAAAATTACGTTACGGCTGTCATCGCTGTCACCTACTACCACAAGTAAGGTAATGCTGGTCATTTGCCTTTCGGCTTCTGAACCCATCTTAGAGTACTTATAATGTGTGTAGATAAAGTATTGTACGAGACTCTGCGTTATTAGCATTACGCAACCGTCACGTAAACTACTATTAATCATATTCTAGAGGTACCTACTCGTAAACTTAAGTTACTAAACATCGTCCCAAGGTTTGTGAGGGATTTATTTATATCAATGAAGTATTTAAAAGTAACAAGTGTAATTCGTTTATCTGAGCTGTCACAGGGATCATCCCCGATTGACCCAACTTTGACAAGCCCGGGGGTAATAGGATTTAAAGGTCTAATACTTGATTTTCCACCAATTCAATTAAAGAATTATGTAGTACCTAGTTAGCTTTGCTTGAATTATTCAATTTCTGGGAAAGGTTAAAACAATTATTTTTCGCTGCTCAAATAAAATATTCCAACTTTCAAAGGATATCTATGGCCTTGTGTGGAAAGGGTCGTAACAGACCGACGGACAGACGGAATAATGCACATAGTAACAACAAAGCCATTTTATAACGGTTCCGTAGCCAAATGGCAAAAAACGGAACCCTTATGGATTCGTCATGTCTGTCTGTCCGTCCGTATGTCACAGCCACTTTTTTCCGAAACTATAAGAACTATACTGTTGAAACTTGGTAAGTAGATGTATTCTGTGAACCGTGTTAAGATTTTTACACAAAAATAGAAAAAAAACAATAAATTTCGGGGGTTCCCCATACTGAAACACGAACATTTTTTTTCCATCAAACCCATACGTGTGGGGTATCTATGGATAGGTCTTCAAAAATGATATTGAGGTTTCTAATATCATTTTTTTCTAAACTGAATAGTTTGCGCGAGAGACACTTCCAAAGTGGTAAAATGTGTCCCCCCCCCCCCTGTAACTTCTACATTAAGAGAATGATTAAATTAAAAAATATATATGATGTACATTACCATTTTACCATGCAAACTTCCACCGAAAATTGGTTTGAACGAGATCTAGTAAGTAGTTTTTTTTTAATACGTCATAAATCGTAAACCGCACTTTACCTTTCACGGAAACCTTCATGGGCGAGTCCGACTCGCACTTGGCCGCTTTTTTCAGTACGTATTTAGTAAGTTACCCTAATCTCTATGCTCTATTCTCTGCATCCTTCAAATACCAACCGCAATGTTAATAACCTTCCGCCTACTTTATTTATGCTCACTATAATGTTTTATTCTGTTTCTACCTACTTTTTAAGGTGACAATAACCTACCATGGTATTTATATTACCATAGTAGGTAATTAACTTTGCTGTTGGTACTACAATCAACTAGGCAAATACCTATTTGATTAGCAGGAACGTGTAAAGGAAATGGATGGGTACCAATTTATAAGTACGGTAATGTTTTTTTTTCGAGTCAGTAACAAAAATCAAATCTATGAAAAAAACACAGCAGGCCACTCCTATGACTTTCGGACATGTTTAGCAAAAATGTAATATGGTAAAAATTGCTAAACAAATATTTAAGGCGCAACCTGATTTAAGTTCCAATATTTTTGGAACATTCATGTTTTTTGTGCTTTAGCTCATCATACTTTAATTACTAATTAATTTCTAGTAGAGTTTCAATTTTCCATCAACGTTAGTAGATCATTTAATATACCAAACCAATATTTGGGAGTACTTTTCGACAAATTAGACTGTTCACGCGGGAGAGACGTGCCGGGTATATTTTGCTAAAAGTCTGTCGGCTCATGACTCTCTCACTCTTACCTTACGTTCCTTAAGGGAAGACGTAGTGCTGCGCAAAAGGAAATTCGATGTCGATATATGGTCGATAATATTGTTTGTTAATTTTTGAGTGCTCGCAATTTTAAAAATATTTTTTTACACAAAATGGTCAATTCTGATCACCATCATTATTGTATCAGCCAAAATAAGTACAATCAATATTAATTAAGAATGTAAATGATATCGAATTACTAACGTTGTTATAAGATATTTCATTCAACATTATAATCATAATAAATACCTAGCCCCAGTTAAAGATATCTCAATGGAAGGTCAAGAAAACTTGATAAAGAAGTTAGAAACAATGAACCAAAAATAAACGGTGGCCGTATTTCGAGGCATCGACCCACGATTTATCAAGCTGCATGTGAAGCTTCATTAATATTTTAAAGTATTTATCCCATGACACTTGTAGATACGTCTCCCTTTCCTTATTCAGGCGTTTAAAGGGCGCTGCATTTTATCAAATATTGTTTTGATAGAAAATGTATCTGAACGTACATACGCAACGATTACACGGACGGGACGGGAAAACCAAAAATGTATGCAACCACGTCCCGTCCCCGTCCCGTCCCCGTCCCGTCCACGTCCTGATCACGTTACGTATGCTGCGCCCTTAAATGGCATTAGGGGGGCGTTTCGTACCATACTCTCCATGAGGTATGTGAGTAAAATTCACCGCGGCGTCTCATGAATATGACATGTCCTCCTTTAAACGTAGCTTAAAAGATTTTTTACTGAAAGCCAGCAACTAAGCTGTGCCTATAGCATTGCTGCAGTCTGCAGGCGACGATAAACGCTTACCTTTTCCGGAGAATAAAAAACACTCAAACAGTTTAACTCTTAAAGTGATATCTTGAATCAGCGATTATGTGACAGCCCATTGTCGCCACAACGACGTCTTGCGGTTTCATCGGCCTTCACGGCTGCAGTCTTCTGTGGTGTTATTCTCTTACGAAGCAAAGACAAATCAACTTAATCGAACTAACTCAACTTGACCTCTTCCCGGGGTAAGGTCGCGCGGTTTTTCGCATCTTCGGACATTGGTCACCTTACGTTTATTTTAACTGTAAAACTATGTTTTACTATACTCATGTACCCTAATGTCTACAAGTATTTTTTTAATATTTTTATAAATAATCTAGCATCAAAGGTGAATCCTAGCGTCTAATAAATCAGCATAAATTCATTAAATGCCTCATTTTAGCGTGACAAATTCAAAACCAGTTAGTTCTCCCGTGGGACTGTTCCCGTCCCAGTGATTTATCAATATCATCCTTTGTAAACAATAGGTACCTATTAAAGCCGAACTGTTTGCCTGAACAACTCCCATGACTCACAATCGCGTTATTGACAAAGCTCCAGTGGCATCGTCCCGTCGGACAACCGGGCCAATTAAGTATCGTACAACAAATATACCGCTACAGCTGATGTTACACAAATTGCATCTTATTGCATCGAGATAAGAGAATTTGAAGAGCATGTGCAGTGTCAATCTTGAATGTAATCCTAGTTGTTCTGGAACTGTTTGTTGATCTAATTGCCGATGTTGAACTAAAAAATAAAATTGTTGTTGATACATTGTCATAAAACTTGGTCGTGTTAGGTAACTCGGTCGTAAATTGGGAATATACGAAATATTGGGAATATACGGAATGATGTACAACACATTTTATTTAAACAACACCTTAGTTAATTCTGAAACTGGATCCTAATTTTATTTTTTTGATCCTAATATTGATATATAATCTTGTTACCTACCAATAAACTTTTTTTAAACTGACAATCTTTAAATGTAGGTAGTTAAGCGTAAGTCGATGAACGTCGAACAGTTAATTCAAAATATTATTGTGTAGCATACTTGTTTAAGTACCCTCAAAGTTCAATTCTTCTGATAAGTTCTAATTACTAATAATACATTGCGCAATAAATGTAACTTTGACGAAATAAAATTGAACAAATAACGTGATATGCTATGCAATTTTGAATCTTCCACTTAATACTTACAGACTCACAGGAAATTTACTTTAACTAACTGCCTGTGAAGCACAAGCTGTAAGTAAGATTCGCAAATTGCTACGGATTCCTATTTTATTTGTTATAGTTTACTTTAAAACGCGGTGTTTGTCCATCATGGTACCGAGTCGCACCAACTCGGAACGTAATCCGAGCCCGCACGATTCCGCTGACTTCCCGTCGTCGCCCGATCCCTACCTACCGGCAATATACAACACATAAATCACTAACAGAAGCACAACATAGCTTAACACATTAGACATACAACAAACATTATTTTCTCGTGATCCCATTGCTTTGTCAATTATGAATTAGGACGTGAAACATAAATAGCGTCTATGAAGAAGTTTTGGGTAGGCCATGTTGTCTTGCTTTTCACTTACTTATTTGCTAAAGCAAGCATAATTTTTGTGTTATTTTATAGGTGAAAAACTTAAGTAAATGACCTCTCGCACGTAGTTGTGTACAAAACTCATATGGAATTTACGTCAAATTTCAAATATAGAATGTCGAACGGTCATTTACTTAAGTTTTTCAACTATAACGTGAAGTACATAATTATTAGGTATTGCAGACGGCAAAACTCAGTACCTACTACACTACATCCAGTTCCTCATTTTATCGCTGAGTGCGTCCTTGTTTTACTACTGTGATATAATAAAGAGGCACGATGAGCATGCTCATCGGTTGAGTTCGAAAACACTGTATAGTGTTTGTGTGGTGGTGTGTATGGGCACGCAGTAGACCAACTGCTTTTTACACTACATTGTGGTTATAGATTTACTCACAAGCAAACTGACAACCTATCAGTTTACAATATTCATTATAAGAACATAATTACTACGGAGTTCCGCTGAATAGATAAGGGCGATAATATTTGACCCCACTTATGACCCCCCGATAACATAATTGGCTTGGGATTTTTGTCATTCGTAGTTGGATGTGCGAAACGGCCGGGTGTAATGGATTGCTGAAGAAATGTTAAGTGTAGTGGTGCTGTGTTTGTGCCTGGCCAGTGCTGTCAACGGATTAGGAAGTATGTTTTCCTTTATCGCATATTATAATTAGCTAATAGGATAATCAACTAAGACTTCTTGTACGACATTACCAAGTAAATACTTAACGTCTGGTATAAATAATTTTAGCGGTTAAATTCAGTGTGCAAATGTGAGTAATATTAGATTTTTTCCTAAGTGATTGTTTTTTGAGTTATGCCCAAAATCTCTTCCGTTTTATTTGCTTTTCTATCATATATTTTTTCGTATTCCGTATCTGAGCTGAATATTTGTCATTTAAAAGTATACCTAAATCACAATTGGATTGGTTTGTCGGAATGAGACTAATCATATATGACTTATTTTAAACACGAATTATTTATAGTTGGAACTTGATAAGGAATTGGAATGGAGTTAGATCCGTGTCCCGTTGAGGTTGTTTATTTAGCCTAGTCCAATGTGCAACACGTGCACCAACTGCATACGCTTTTATCAGTGGACTTTTGAGGATGTAATAAGGTCTATAATTACCCAATTATTTATTGTGACTTAGGTCCAGTGATCCAGTCTGTCAGTCACTGAGAGTGGTAGGGAAATTAAATTAAACAAGTGTTTTGATTTTACTTTTTTGTTAATAAGTATATATACATATACCTAGGGTGACGGCACCAATGATGGACACTTTTAGCTGACAGGCATCAGTAATGGACACTTCACTCTTAATTCAAATTGTATACGGACCAAAATTGATTGTTATTCATTTGTTGCAAAAAAAATGAATAACCCTTATCATCTGTAAAATAAGAATCAAGTGTTCATTATTGGTGCGTTGTCCATTACTGGTTCCATCACCCTATGTGTTGATGACAAAACGGTCTCGCTCTAAAAAAATTAAAGCATGGCGTAAAAAAGCAATCATAATTTATTTTATAAAAAACATGGTAGGTAATATTGTTTATTATTTCAAATTTATATATCCGTTACTACTTAAAAGTGACAGTCTATAAAAGTCGTTTATACCTAAACTAAAATTACATCAAACGATGCGATTCTGAAGTGTAGTTTAAATAATTCAATAGGTACCTATATGGTTTTCTCCAGTTCCATTGTCTAAGTCATAGAACCATCGACATAATATACAAACATACTAATCTTCAACCAATATAAACTATTCATTGCTTGGTCTCAGCTACTTGCCCACTTTCCGGCGATAAAACCCCCAGGGTACCAACCGTTGATGTGCGGTTCATATCTTCTCAAACTTTCTTTTACATTATTTAAAATGACAAGTGTGGCTGAATTACACTTTGTAATTCGCATGTTTCTTTCGTTAGCAAAATAGTGAAAGAAGTTTTGGGTACCTAGGCCATGTAATCTGCCTTATACTAACCTACTAAGTGAAATTTGGAAATATCAACTGTTCAATTAAAATGTTTGTTTGTTAAGATGTTTGTAATTCTGTAGCTCTGCCTACCCCACTCTGGGAACGAAGGCGTGAGATTATGTATGTATGTATGTAAATTAAAATGTGTCATTTGCAAAATTATCTACCTACTGGTTTTATTGCCTTGTTTTTACAAAGTTATAATATCTGTAAGTCTGTTCCGTTTATCTAAAGAATCTAAACAATACGACACGTTGCGTCACTTATCCCGTTCCTATCGCAACTCTGTCCGTTACCCCTGACCCTCCAGAGACGAGGGTGAGATAAGGATCTCGAAAATTTTACCAGATATCGCTTCTAGTTTCCTAATTTACTATCAAAATCCCTTGATTTATGAATCATCTGATACTTTCCTAAATAAATTATTTTTCACTTTTTGTTTAATAATGTATGAACCTACATGAAATAGATAGGTATATTAAACAAACACGATTGCGAGTATTGCGATCAATTTACAGTTTCCTGTGTCGGCGCAAATTTTGATGACTCATTTTAATTCGATCAAACATTAGGTTCTGCAGTTGTCGATATCATACATTTTGAATTCTTCAAACATCACTAGAACAAGACGACCCTAACCCTACCGTTTTTTAATTTGGTGCCTAAGAAAGGGTTGTAAATTAAAAAAGGTTTTATAAAGTTTTCTTTAAAATTGGGCATTTTCATAAGGTCTAAAATAATTGCCTATACCTACCGTAAGATAATTATACCTAATATGATTAATAAATAAGAAACGTAACTCGGCTTTTTTACTCGGTTTCATTCAATTATCCCTGAGAAATAGTATTTCTGATGGGAAAACGTTGACATTAATTTGTGTGGCAGCACAAATGCGTAGAAATGTCAATGTCAAACGTCAAATTCGAACGATTTGTTTGTAAACATTAAGTTTAGCAGTCTCCCTGTACCCATTTAATTGTGAAATACTATAAGAATTCTACATTTACTCATTCTATTTCTAAAATTTTCAGACTCACTGAAAGATCCTTACATTTGTGGGCCGCCAACATGCGCAGGTAAGTCTAACGATCAGTTTATTTACGTTTTCGGTGTTTATTAACATCCTCTATTGAAAATAAACTCAAGTATCTTCTCTCAAGGCTGAAATATTGTCATAGCCTTACGCGCCACTGATCATGATGGTATTATTAACGTTATAATGACTTCGTAATTCATCCACAAATGGTTGCCTATTTAAAAGTATGTTTATCTTTTCCTTTGTAAACCGATGTAGGTATCTACAATAAGTTCTTTACAAAATTAATACTTTAATTATTAATAGCTGCTTCATTTATTCGGTTAGTAAACCATAGATCTATCCGTGGACCTATCCGTGGACCTATTCTTACATTTTTCCAATAAGAACAAGCTGCAGATTCAGTAATAGTTCTTGCTCTTTGACCTTAGTATAATTATATTGATTTTATTTTAGTGTTTGTAGCTCCACGGAGGCGTAATAGGAAAAGAAAGTGTTTAACTGGACTCATAACATTCCCCTTATCAGACTCATCTTTATGAATTACAGTTTATAAAGCAGTTTGTATTATTTTACAGTGTCAGATAAGTTCAAGTACATTCCTGAAACAATCTATCATTATGAATACAAAGTAAATGTGGAGACATATTTCAATGGCTCCAGCAACAACCGATCAACTCTAGACATAAAAGCTGAGGTACGTAGGAGGCATTTTATTAATGAGATGATCTGTAATAATAATCATATTAGGCAAAAGATGATCACTGCTGGACATGGCTTCCCAATGGATACAACACGAGCAGCACGTAACCAAGTGTTGCGGTCATCATTGAAGATCTGTAATATACAAAAGGCTAACAAGAAAGACTAGAATAGAATATGAAAAAATATTGGATACTTTGAAATGTTTATATAGTCTATTATAAGTCTATTTGTTTCTTGATGACATGAAACATTGTTTTCCAGACTATCATCCAGCTGATCAAGCCCTGCGAGGGTTTGCTGCAGCTCCGAGATGTCACCCTCATTGATCAGGATGAGAACTACCCTGTTGAAAGGGCAGAGAAGTTCATACACGCTCTCCTGCTGTATGACCTCAGGTGACTGTGGGATGCAATAAACATAATGTAGTATTGAGTAACTAGAGGAATATTAACTTTTTAGCTTTTGCCCGTGACTCAGTCCGTGTAGAAGTCGTTTATCGCTGTTGTCTTGGGAACTATTTGATTTTACGGGATTAGAAGTATCCCGGAGCATAAACTATCTACCAAATTTCAAGTTGTTTGGTTGAGGCGTTGAACGGTGAGGATATAACAGACAAAGTACTTTTGAATTTATAATATTTAGTAAACATAAGGAAAGGGATTCATAAAAGTTTAGTATACTTGTATAAAACTTACTCAAGTTTGAATTGTATTATTGCAAGCTGACTTGAGAACCGAAAGGACTTTGGATCTCTTGTACTATACTGCCCTCCTAAAATAAATAACAGTATTGCGGATTCAATTGCCAAAGTAAATTGAATCCTCTCCTATTAGTGATAAGGTTGTGATTGCTAAAGCAGTTTTATTTGAGATGCAGCTATTTTAGCAGGATACGAGTAGTATAATGTCCTTGGATTTCAACTTTTTTTCTTTAATGCCTAGGTTCGCATTCCACGATGGAATCATCTCCGAGATCTGCCCAGACGAGCTGGAAGAGGAGTGGGTCCTCAACTTCAAGAGGGCTGTGCTGTCACTCTTTCAGAATTCCATGAAACGGTTCGACATCAACTTCAAGGGAGTCGAGGTACATGACAGGCAGTATATACCATGATGTTACCAGATGTTAACTAGCCGTTTCGTGAGACCTCATCCACATAAAATGTATTTATAGTTAGAGGTAGAGAAAATATAAATATCTATGTTCTGCTAACATAAAAAAAAACCATGGCCGAGTTCTTTATTTATGTGAAGACTAACTTTTGCCCGCTACTCCAACTGCTCAGAAGTCAAATATATTCTCAATGTCAAAACAATATAAAGTTTCCTAATTCATACTTGCAGCAAGATATCCACGGATCATGCGGCGTAGACTATACCATTCGTGGACAAGAGGACACCAGCCTGGTACTCGTCAAGACGCGCGACCTGGCGCTGTGCAACAACAGATACAAGTACCTGTCCATACTGCAGACCGTGCGCTACAACTTCCAGAGCGTGAGTGGACCTTTAGCTTTACTTCTTATGACATATGACAAGAGGGCACCGGCCTGGTACTCGTCAAGACTCGAGACCTGGCACTGTGCAACAACAGATACAAGTACCTGTACTGTGCGCTACAACTTCCAGAGCGTGAGTGGACCTTTAGCTTTACTTCTTACGACATATGACAAGAGGACACCGACCTGGTACTCGTCAAGACGCGCGACCTGGCGTTGTACAGCAACAGATACACAAGTAAATACCTGTCCATTCGGAAGACTGCGCTACGACATCTAGAGTGTCAGTAAACCTTTAGCTGTGCTTCATATTAATACAGGACTAGAGTACACCGGCTTGGTGATAGTTTTAACCATGCCAGCATGGCCCTAGCTGGATTTTAAAATAGAAACTCAGTGTGTACGGTAGTGTAAGTCAACCATCAGATTATCTGCAATGGTGAATTTTATTTGTTTTAAAATAGACTAAACTAATGTTTGTTCTTTCACTGGTTAAAGAATATTAGAGCTTTAGTGCAAAAACAGAGGACATCGTATTTTGTCGGATAAGTCGTTTTCGTCCTGGTTTCTCAATTGGCTTATCAATGGGTACTAAAGTTGATTGAAAAAGCAGGTTGAAGGATATACCTCTATATTCACTTCATCTGTCTTTACCTAATGTATTACATATTCAGTGTACCATGCTTACGTTTTTCTACAGCGTTTCCAAACCTGGCCAGTCCTCAAGTCAGAAAGCAAATGCCGCATCACAGTGGACCACAAAATCTACAAGTCAGTGAACTGCAAGGAGAGGCACCTCTTCGAGCCGTTCTCCGGTCGGAACTCGGGAGCCATGACCACCGTCATACAAGACTTGGTGCTCTTGAGAGAGGTTAATAAGACGGACTCACAGATCATGGAGGCACAGCCTAAAGGTTAGTTTGGGTTTTTATGGCATGGAGAAGTGAACGGAGCACGCAGGCCATCTCATAATAAGGGGTATCTGAGGCCCATAAGCATTTTGGCCATCTTAAGGCGTTGCCAGCCCTAGAGACCAAGATGGGATGACTCATTGCTAGTAATTTTATGGTGTTAAAGTAGTAATACGATGGAATGTGCTTAGATTTTATATGGGCCTCAAAGACCCCTTATTATCAGGTGGCCTATGTGTCCGGTTGTCTTCTCAATTGTTGCTCAATTTTCATGTAAGTTACATAAGAGGTAGCTTGGTACGGTTGGTCTTATATGTAGCTGACCACTTGGTACGTTGTCACTTTAATGTCATTTTTGAACTGCTGCACAAATCTGTCAAAGGCGTTAAAGCGACAAGTTTCAAAAGTGTGCAGCTATAATAAAGCCGACCGTATAATGTAAATGGTCTTATAATTATTTGTTGATTTGCTGTTGTTTCATAGTTTTCTAAACATAGGTATGTCTTTCCTGTGTTATTCTTTATTGAACTTTTCCTAATGTTTATAAGATATGACATCCGTTAACAGGTTGGGTGATGATAGAGAGAAGGTCCAATTTGCTCCACCATCACAACCCACACGTGAAAACTGAGACCGGCGAATTGAAGTCTGCCAGGGACGTGTTGAAACTACTTTGCAAGTAAGTTACAGTTTCATTACAGTTGCTGAAAAAAACTGTTTTAATATAACGAAGTTGAGCCTGAAAAGTACACAAACTGTAGTTGAGTGACATGAATCTGTTTTTGGATATAAAGCTCTTCCTGTTGACTCTTTAATTTGGAGGTTGAATCTGAGGTTATGTTTTTGTCTTCTATAATATTTGTTAATTTTTTCACGGCTAATAAACTACTGTTCCTACTCATACCCGAAACGTTTACAATCTTCTTTTTAAGACAGCAGATCTTACATCAATAAGACACACTGTAATACTACATTTTGGTGCAAGTGTGGAAAGTATGACATTTTACAAGACTCGGGACGAGTGAAAATTACAATTCCGCACGTGTATCTAACGACGGTTTTTAATTTTGCGTAAAATGCCAATGAAACAGAAATAAAACAGTAATTAAAAGACACAAGCTTACTGCAGCACTCACAGATTTCAATTTAATTGAATGCTTGATTAAAGTTGCTGCTGCCAGTTTCTTTGCTATAGCAATAGAATAATACAATACGTCACTAAACCAGCATTAAATTTAATTGACGTCTCTGAGTGCGGCAGTCAGTGTGATAAAAATTCACAGTTAAGGGTAATATTAAAGGTGTTTCCGGTTTTACTGAAGAAATGGTTGAACGTGCACACTCTTTGGTTGGAATTCATGGCTTGCAACAATGGTAAATTAAAAAAAGAGCAAAGTAAAAAGCACTAGTGCTAAAAATCCAACTTTCCGCACGATAAACAGCTACAAAAAGTACCACTTTTTGAGCAACTGTCAAAATATTTTTACCATATTAAATAACTCCATTTTTTTTTCAGTATTAATGACAGTACAGACGACGACGCGCCAAGTACCACCGTCGACGAGAACCTCGACAGCGGCTCCACCGTCGGTCTGTGGGGGAAGTTGGTACGAGCCGCTCGAGGCCTGCACTACCCCGCTCTGTCGCAGTTGCTGACTAGAGCGCCCACTATCTGCGCTAAGGCTACGTGAGTATCTTCGGTGGTTATTAAACCCTAGTACTTTTGATATTTTTTGTTTACAACTATTACTGTGAAAAGTGCTATGTATAATTTTCGTGTTTAGTTTAGTTATTCTTACAGTTCTTTCTATGTTTGTGCTGAAATTAAACGTTAGATGTATTCTCTTTAGTGATGGTTCCCTGCGGGCCGATTATGGTCGTGTTTATCGACGTAGATAAGCGTAGATAAAACGTCTGTCACTTTCTGACCAGTATGTAAGTGCGAGAGTGACGGAAGCTTTATCCACCGCGATAAAGGCGACCATAATACGGGCCCTGGTATAATTCTTAGAGGAGGTAAGGAATCCATGGTTTTTGGGAGCAGCCTTTGGTAGCTGGAAGCCTGGAAGGTGCTTGGAAACAGCAAAGTCAATAGGACTTTCGCCCTTGTAATGGGTAAGAAGTATTAAAAAGACCTGTGGGTTCCGGTACAATCGGTTAGACTTGAATAAGAGCATATGAGAGTGAGCAAGAGAAAAGAACTAACCCGAATAAGGGCTGATTTTTCCAATCCCCGGCTAATTTGGTTCTCATAGAAAGAAACTGATAGAGATTGAAAAATCATCTCTTAATTACATTAAATATTACAGCTATATAAAATTTATACACTATAATAATGTGAATGAAATTTCCATTATCATGACGACGCTTTTTTTGAGAATGATTATAACAAAAGTATTATTTACAAGAGTTTCCTCAAGTATCATTCCATCGAGCTTATAACCATGTTTCTTCCAGCAAACACATGCTAGACGCGCTGCCGTACGTGGCGAGCGCGGGCTCCGTGGAGCTCATCAAGGACATGATTTTACGGAACGAAGTCGACCAGAACACTAGACACGAATGGCTCATGTCTATGGCGATGATACCGCGGTAAGAGCTGCCTGCCTAGTTCCATAGATATGTGACTGCTTGCTGCCTGGAATTTGCCAAGTTCCGACACTGGGGCTCCAAAAATTCTCAAAGAAATTGTTGAGCACTTTAGTACCTTGTCACAATGAGCTTGATGATCCAAGATGTTTTACAATGACAATGTTCAAACGGGCTCAATATATTTACTTTGTGCCTGTACAGATGTGGTAATTATACATTACTGCGGTAACTTAGCAATCCAGCCAGTCTCTATTCCACTTTGTTTTAGTTCTTATTGGCGAAGAGGTCTCTTATTCATCGACATTAAGAGAGAAAAGTCAAGAGTACGATATAGAACCAAGGTAGGTTAAAACAAAGTGGAATAGAACTCCTGCACGAGTATCATGTTTAAAGTCCGAGCCGAAGGCGAGGCGTACAATTTGTCAGAAACTTATTTGGCTTATTTCGAATAAGTGAAGATACTCACTTTCTTAGTTAACTTATAAATAGGTGAGGCGTGATACGCAAATAGATAAATAAGTACTTATTCGACATAACTATTAAATAAATAAAACCCCCACATAATTTGGACCCCTACTTTCAGAGATGATAACTCTTGAACATTCCAGTCTATTTACTTCAAACGTAGCTAAAAACTACCTCAGTTAAACTAGCTTTCAATTGAAACCGCGTCCGAATCTGTTTATCCAATTAGATGTCACAAACAGATACTCAGATACACGTTAAACTTATCTGACTAAAACTCCTTATGCTTACCATTGTCTTTGTGTCTTCAGTCCTAAGAACGAGATGCTGGTCAGCATGCTGGAACTGCTAAAGCAGCAGCGGAACGACCAGGTCATCAGCTTCACCGTGTCGTCTATGGTGCACTCGTACTGCAAGCACAGCGGGAAGTCGCGTGAGTATCCTAAGGCCCAGCGATGTGTAGGACATTTGTCAAAATGCCTTTAAACTTATTTTGACTGACACAATGTTTTTGAACTATCGATTTTTGACAAATGGAATATAAAAGGTGGAAATATTTAGGTGTGTTAATGATTCATTATGAACCCTGTTGGGCACTGCAAAAGTATTTAGAGAGCCAGTCTTATCATTTCAATCATATGAATATTCTTCAGTAAAATGCAGTATTTTTAATGTAGTATCTATTGTAGTTATGTGTGATTTAATCTTTTTTTTAATTGGTCGTCAAAATTAATGGAATTTAATACAAAAATTACAAATCAAAAATAGGGTAATAGCTAATACAACAAATTATTATCACGGACAAATGATCTTATATGCAAATCAGTAATGGAGAACTAAAAATTTATCAATCGTGTTGCCAAGATCGATAAACTGAGACATTTTTCATCTCTGTTGGTGGGTGGGGACATTTTTTCCCATCGTCCTTTGTCGAAACTTTTTAACCAAACGAAATTCGGGGTAACGTTTTTCGGACTTAAGATTCGGACAATTAGTAATTATTGCTTTATTTATTGTTACAGTACGCGAATGCTGCGAAGAGCAAACACCGAAACTTATAATGGAGGAATTTCAAAACATAGTCCACGAGCTATCTAACAAAACCTTAGCTACTGGGCCGAGAGCAGACCGCCAAAGTGTAAGTTAATTTAAAATTGTAATTTAAATAGAAGTTAGTTTTGACGCGAATGTATGACGCTGCGGTTAGAATTTGGTAATGGCCCTGTCTACGAAACTAGCGGTATCGGGTTCGATTACCGGTAAGAGCAAAGTTGGAAGTACGAATATTAATTTCTGAGTTTTGGATGTTTTCTATGTATGTACAGTCACGAACTTTAATTTGGGACCCACCATAGATCCAAAGTCATTTTGACATTCTACAACAATAAGGTTGAGTATCCTATTAGTTACAAATGATTTGGCACCTCTAATGACATAGACGACCTCAAGCCTATTTTTCTTGAAATGGGTCACATATTAACGATCGCGATAGTACCCATTTCAAGAAAAATAGGCTTGAAGTCGTCAATGTCATTAGAGATGCCAAATCATTTGTAACTAATAGGAGACTCAACCTTATTGTTGTAGAATGTCAGAACGACTTTGGACCGAAGGTGGGTCCCAAATTAAAGTTCGTGACTGTACGAGCTTAGAGCTCAGTTTGAGACTATCAATTTGCTTTAGTTTGTCTTCTGATTTTTATTTATTTATTTCCAGATTACGATAGCAATCAAGGCTTTAGGCAACATAGGTGGTTACAAGCAAGAGTTTGCTGATATACTGATGAATATAATTGGCGATGCCTTGGTGCCGGTTCCTATTCGACTGACGGCTGTGGACGCGTTCAGACGCACGCCTTGCATTGAGACACGGTAATGTATACAGTACCTCTTCAAAAGCACAATAATTGGGACTACTACAAATAATCAATTTATATAGAGACAATGACGCATTACAAATAAAAAAAAAACTGTGGTCGTTTAGTAATTCAATTGACGAGAGAACTGTCAGAATTAAACCATTTTTAACCCCGTTCCTGGTTTGAATACTTTTAAACGTATTTCTATATCTTTTCACAGCGATTACTTCCTGGAAACTTTCCGGCAAGATTCTGGAAACATCGAAGTTAGGATAGCCTCGTATCTCCAGGTGATGAAGTGTCCCACACTCAGCATCATCAGGAAGATATACCACGCCGTCCGACACGAAGAGGTCAATCAAGGTGAGTAGTACAATGTAATTTATGGCTTAAATTTATATAATAAGGGTAGGTTTTGTAATAACGATCAGGCTGGGCAGTGCTCTAAAATAGCTTTTTATGCAACTGTGACGTAATGAAGCTCCAGCGTACTCGTCCTTGTTATATGAACACTCGTTATGTCTCTTGTCCTAAATTCGTCACTCGTATCTCAAGAGTTAATCATGTAGCGTAGCAAACATAACATTTTGTGCAAGCTTAAACAGGACATTAAGATAAACGAAACGCAAAAAAATACTTTTAAACTTGGCAAAAAAGAATTTGACATCGATGATGAGTGGCATCCTGGCATCCACTACATCAGCATTAGCTGATAATTGGGTCATGATGCCAATTTCACTTCCAACAGCTCTGTAATAATTAATAATCCAAACTCTTTCTTGCCAAATATCAAACTACAACACAACATAACAGCAACTGTTTTTACAGATTAATAAGTCGACTTTCTCCCTGTTACGAGGGGCGGCTGATAAGTAATCTCCTTGGTCAGAAATATATACAAAAATAATGCTGGCTGGTATGGATTTATATTCGTTTGTTATTCTATTTTCAAAATGTATTACATTCATTTGTTTATTGCATCACGTTTATTTGTCTCCTACAATTGTTTCAAACATGTCGGTAGAAAAAGTGAAAATGGATAAAATCGAGCAGCGTGCGGTGATTAAGTTTTTGACTAAAGAAGGGAATACGCCTTCGGAGATCAGACAGCGTATGTTACGTGTGTTTGGCAGTTTGTGTTCTTCCGAATTTGTTATAAAGTTTTGGTCAAAGCAGTTTAAGTTAGGTCGTGAGAGTCTGGAAGATGATCCTCGTAGCGGAAGACCAGTTTCGGCCGTCACCGATGAAAATGTAGCCAGGGTGAAAAAAATTATATTAGAGGACCGACGAGTGAAGCAGTGGGAGATAGCTAGAGATGTGGGCGTCAGTAAAGAGCGAGTCAATGAAATAATTCATGAGCATTTGAACATGTCCAAGGTTAGTGCACGTTGGGTCCCCAGAATGTTGACTGCATTTGACATGGAGAGGCGTGTCAAATGTTGCGAAGAGTTTTTGGAGATGAGTCGAGGGAAAGAGGAAGAAATAATTTCTAGAATTGTAACATGTGATGAGACTTGGATTCGACAATGGGATCCGGAAAGTAAGCAAGAGTCGTTACAGTGGAAATTTAAGGATGAGAAGCCGCCTCGGAAATTCAAGGTCTGTCCATCGGCAGGTAAACTTATGGCTACAATCTTTTGGGACACAGAAGGGATTTTGCTCATAGATTATTTACCGAAGAAAACTACAATGAATGCTGATTATTACTCAAACTTACTATACCAACTAAGAGAGACAATAAAAGAAAAACGGCGAGGTAAACTAAACAAAGGTATTCTGATTTTGCACGATAACGCACCAGTGCATACCGCCCGCACAACGAAGCTAGCAATTAAAGACAATGGCTTCGAAATCATTGACCACCCCCCTTATAGTCCAGAATTAGCCCCCTGTGACTATTTTCTGTTTAGACTTCTCAAGAAAGACCTCAGGGGACGAAGGTTTATGACCGATGACGAAATGAAGGCTGCGGTTACTGACTTTTTTGACGACAAACCGAAAGATTTTTTTTTTAATGGTTTAAATTCAATATTTGAAAAATTTAATAAGTGCATTTTACTAGCAGGGGACTATATAGAAAAATAAAAAAAAATTAGCCACGACAGTCTTTTGTTTCATTGTTAGGTAGATTACTTTTCAGCCGCCCCTCGTACTAATAATAATTTCCCAGTGGCAACATTCGTGTGGTCGCACCTGAACAACCTGGGCCAGTCGTCGCTGCCGTCCCGCGTGGAGATCCAGGGGCTGCTCTCGGGCAACCCCATGCCGCAGCTGGAGGACATGCCCGACTTCCGGATGTACTCGCGGAACTACGAGCAGAGCGTGTTCTACGATCAGTACAACGCTGGTGAGATATGGATGATGTTGCTGTTTGGTTTTGCTTTTAGTCCAAACCAGAAACTTAAGACGTCTCCTCCGCGCTTGTTTTATTCTCCCTCCCTTTGCCCCCTGGATACGTCCTTGGTTGGAAAACTGCCTACTTTTGTCACTGTATAAACATCATCACAGATATAAATACACATAGATAACGTAAATACCTCAATCTGTATGAAAACCAACCGTGTCACTTTTTTCTACCAACTTCGACGTCACAAGAGCGAATAAGTGATGTGAATTCCCCGTTTTCCACGCAAAATCGATTCAAAGTGGTCTCTTTTTGGGCTATTGCTGTTAATTATCATTATTATGCAACGAGGCATTTCTTAATTTTCACGGTCGACCGGCTGCAACAACAGACGCGTGCAGAACGTCAATAGCGACGGCCAACCCCGACGCTTGGTCGGGCTTCGGACACGCGAATTAGATGCATTTGCGTTATCTATTGTGTATTTATATCTGTAATCATCATTATTCTTCTAAATAGGTAAAAACAATTGTTACCTAATTTGTATGAAGTGATCTTTGGGACTACTGAGTGGCTTCTGAAAAAACTTAAACAGTAAAACTCACTTATACTGTTCATAAAAAAATACAAAAAAAGTTTACTGTTCTTCATTATTTTTTATACGATTAATGTTCTTAGTCATGTTTTTTTTGTTATTTCAGGCGGTAACTACGAAGCGAACGTCGTTTTCACTCCCGAGTCGTACATACCTCGGTCGGTGTCTCTCAACCTGACTGTTGACATGTTCGGTGAATCTATCAACTTGCTAGAGGTACATATTTCCGTCTTAAAGAAACATGTATTTTGTTCTCAAATTTATCAATAAACAGTCTTACTAAAATGCGTACGGAATCATTTTAAAATTGGTTACAAGTCGGTTGGTTATAAGTAACCTTTTGTTTTAAACCGTTTTTTCTCCAGCTCAAAGGCCGTGCCGAAGGCTTCGAGCGCTACTTCGAAAATCTTTTCGGCAACAACGGACCCCTGAGTAAAACAAAAATCAACGATCACATACAAAACTTCCGCTTCATCCGCTCTTTGACCGACGCGGACGATGTGCGGGCGAAAGTCGACGGTATTGGATACAAGAATGAAGCGCTGAAGCACCAGTATCCTATGGCTGAGTTGGGGATCAAAGTGTTCGGGAATGAGATATCGTTCTGGCACGCGGAAGGGAATGAGGAGATCGTGAAGAGTTTGGAAAGGATGAATTTGCAGTTGAGGGTGCTTGAGATATTGTCTGGGAAGGTATGAATCATCGACGACGACGCGATAGCCTAGTTGGTAGTGACCCTGCCTACGAAGCTAGCGGTTCCGGGTTCGATTCCCGGTATGGGCAAATAGTTGTGTGATGAGCACGAGTATTTGTTTCTGAGTCTTGGATGTTTTCTATGTATTTAAGTATTTATTTCTCTATATAAGTATTTATATCGTTGTCTAGTACCCATAGTACAAGCCTAGAGCTTAGTTTGGGACTAGGTCAATTTGTGTGAGATCGTCCCGTGATATTATTTATTTATTTATTTTATTTATCATCAACATCACAGGGCTGTTTCTTTGATAAAAGTTATATATTTCTTCATAGTTTTACGTGTGCATACCACAGGATGTATACATATAAATGTCGCGTGACGTGACTCTGTCATTATGACAAGGTTTCATGTTGGCTCAACATCCTTATAATAATACTCCAGCAGAAAGTTTCCGATGCTACAATATTCTGCAATTCCAGGAAATCTCGTACAACAAGGCGTCTCTATTCCTGGACACGACGTTCTCCGTCCCCACCGGCTGCGGGCTCCCGCTCAACATGAACCTCATGGGCACCAGCTACGTCAACACCAGGATGTCCGGCACCATGGTGGACAGGTTCTCGCAGAGCCGGAACCTGGACTTTGAGGGGAAGATACATCCTAGGTAACTATGGGATGAAATAATCTTTACGAATATTGTAGCAGAATAGCCTTCGAAAAAGTGACCCCAAAGCCTGGAGTGCTGAGCTATGGTCGCACACTTTTGTACCTTGACACCTTAACCTTAACGCCTTTGACAGAATGCAGCAGCAGAAATAACTTTAAAGTGATTGCACAATTCTGCCCTTCCAAATAAAAAGGACGCATGCGCAATTTGATGGTCAAAGTAAATTCAACCCTCCATCTTAAAAAATAAGGTCACTTATACATACGCGGTTCTATGAGACATACGCCCTTTTTCTAAGGACGGCAGAATTATTGTCATGACCTCTGTCCTTTTCTAAATCTCATACACATCAGCCACTAAAGGGAGAATTCCAACCAAGCGCTTAGGTACTCTCACTCGAATTCTGTTTCTGAAATACAAAATAAAACGATACATCGACGATAAATCCCTTAAAATTTGAATTTTCTCCTCAGCGTTGCAGTAAATATAGCAGCAACGATGTCGGTAACGGCTGGAGGCCTCAGCTCGAGCGGCATCCGGCTCAACATGCGGCTGTACACGGCGACGGCGGTGGAGGCCAAGCTCAACATCCGCGGCCTCGGGCTGGTCAGGCTCGACCTGTCGCTGCCCAGCGAGAAGCGGGAGATATTCGCCGCTAAGTAAGTGATGCTGCCCTGGTACTTGCTACCTACCACAAATAAAATAGCCACCACTAGAATATGAACCCAAAGTGTTTGGCGCCAACGCGCCGTTTTGAGCGATCTCCTTCCAGTTTTCTGCACGCAGGGCGCGTTGGTCTTTCTCCACTTCATGCTTCTAGCGGTACTAGGGCCGGTTGACAACGGACAGGCCATTCCACGTGCATTAAGGAGCATTCCCTAGACTGCCCTAGTGCCCTATCATCTGGCATTATTTCTAAATGCCTGAGGGTTAGCAGGCAAGATTGTATCTACTTCTTGTTTCTCTTCTAAAGACCATTTCAATTACCATCGATATCACTATTTAGCGAAAGATACCTAATTAGCTACCTTTATTATTGGAATTCGCGTCATTAATCATGGTTGATTTTGATTATTTTTCATTTGATTTAGTAAATTGGGTACGTTTGAGACTTTACAACTGGGTATAGAAAAGTGAGTATGAAGGCCGATATCAACTGATCTTGGTTGAGATGCCCATCTCAAGACACATCAAAGTCAACGTCAATTCTTAACTGTCATTTCTGACGTGTCTAAGATGCAGCTCTATGTGCGGCAAAAAAGAAAGTACAAACAAAAGTAGTTTTTATTTAAAAATTATAATGCGACTAAGAGAATGAAATTTTCCCAGATCGGAGTTAATAATTTTACATGGCGACGAGGAAAAGCAACAACAGGGCCTGAACCAGAACAGAATAGAACAGAACACTTGCAGCTGGTCCGCATTTGACAAGGGCATTGGTATCAAAGTCTGCGCGTCTTATCAGGTAAGTTGTAGCAACAGAGTTGTATTAGCTATCCCAACCTGCCAAGTTCCAGTCAGTGGAACAGACAGAGATATCAATCAATTCAATCAATAAATTTATTTATTTGTATAGTCTGGTTTGTTCTCAGCCATACTACCCAATTTACTAACTAAATTCTTCCACAGTTCCCCAACATGACCAATCTGAATAACGCGCCTTACTTCATAATGAGCGGGCCGGCTAAGTACGTGCTGTCACTGTCGAAGGCGGACCCCTCCGCCAAGACGTACACCTTCCAGTACCGCTGGGACAAGAACGAAACCAACAACCTCGTCAGCTTCTCCTTCGATACTCCTGCCAGCCTGGTACAACTAAAACTAATAAAAATGTGTTTATTATAGCATAAAATACGTGCGCTTAAGAACATTACCCGATTCACTTACGGTGAAGGAAATCGTGAGGAAACCTGCATATTCCAACAGCTGAGTGTGATAAATACGTATAATAACGTACATACAATAAATACGACATTCTTTTTTTGTAGGAAGCGGATTCTTTGCCTAAAATCTACACCTTTCAGTACTTTTTTAAACTGGCTTGCGAGATTTTAAATTAACATATTGACAAACATGTGAAGTTTATTTGGCTTGTAAAAATCTTATTAATGTGTAAAGTGTTTTCTATCCACGATTCTTAAACATAGAAACTTTCTCAATTAAACAATATTATAAACACTAACGGTGTTATTAAGTCTTATTACGAAATACTTAACAACGCCTTAGACATGGCTAAAGTGACAGTTTTCTATTGATTGACATTTACTAAACAAGTGTTCAACAATTGTTTAGGTTTTTGTAATAACCAGAGATCGGACAAAAGGGCGTCATTACTGGCAATAATGTGGACATGACTCCAAAGATTTTAATTAAACAAATTATACTCCCATTTCTCCGATCTCTGGTAATAACACCATAAAAATTTACAGGAGAAACGAATGTTCGACGTAGTTTTAAACATGTCCAACACTTCAAGCACTGCCAGCCTCACGTTCCAATCCGCCGAGAACACCCTCCAGGCTAAAGGGGTATACAGGAACACGGAGGACGACAAATCCCTCGAGGCCAGCCTGGACATAGACGGGCGGAAACACTTCGACACTGTCATGTCGCTGAGGAAACAGGACATCAAGTTCGGCTACGTGTGGCTGCCGCACGCTTATTGGGTGATTAATGATGAGAGGATCGCGGAGTTGTCAGGTGAGGGAAATTGGATAGTGACAATACAAGACGATACAAGTTAGTGCGCCGAGCATATGCCGGATGTAAAGTGGCGTGACTCTTTTATTTCAAGACAATATTGTAGTTTACTAGAAGATACAATAGTAGTGATGTGATGAGGTTACTACTATTGTGTGTGTAATTTCAGCAAGACAATATTGTAGTTTACTAGAAGATACAATAGTGGTGATGTGATGAGGTTACTACTATTGTGTGTGTAATTTCAGCAAGACAATATTTTAGTTAACTAGAAGATACAATAGTAGTGATGTGATGAGGTTACTACTATTGTGTGTGTAATTTCAGCAAGACAATATTGTAGTTTACTAGAAGATACAATAGTGATGATGTGATGAGGTTACTACTATTGTGTGTGTAATTTCAGAGTGAAACAATATCTGCTCTTAGGGCCGTATTCATAAACTGATCTTTGCTGAGATCGTCTCATAATGCGTCAGAATTGTCAGCCTACCTGTTGTATTTTGAGGCGGGCATCTCATTAGAGATCTTTTAGAAATTAGGGATCTAATAATCGCCACCTCTCCTTTTTACCTGTGCCAGAAGGAGGGTTATGTTTTCTATTGTATGTGTGTATTTATGTATGTCTATTTATTTGGTACGCTCTGCAGCCTAAACGGCTTGATGGATTTTAACATATGATGTGTCGTTAGATTCATCTTGGTTGTGGGAGTAAAATAATATTTTGATCAAAGCAATGACACAAAAAAGAGAGATGGTTTTTTTTTTTTAATATATCGATCATAATTTCACAAATGGAGTCGGTTTTTAAAGCTTGATTATTATTTATTACACGTGTGTTTTCAGGTCTCTTCAAAGTAAAATCTAAAGGCGGCGTCACACAAGTCGATATCCTAACCGACTTCCAAACCAAGCAACTGGCCAGTCACCTAGTCGGCTACTACACTATAAACGGCCCTACATACGGTCTACAGCTGAACCTTGACTACCAGTTCTATGGGAACCCGAAACAGACCATCAAGATGGAAGGAGTGTACAGTGAAAGACCGTTGGGCTACAGGCATGATTTGTACGGGGAGCTAGCTATGCAGTTCACGGCGTATCCTGTGTATAACTTCTATTCAGTGTTAAGAAATGTGGTAAGTGTTTATTAAGTGAAATTAAAAAACTTTTGTGTACAGTTAAGTAAGGGTGATTCCACAGGCGATTCAACCGCCGTCAGTCCGCTGTCATAAATATTGAAAGAATGAGCTACACCAAGCGGCTAACATTGACACTGAGCTATACTGTTATCGTAATTCTTGCCACAATTGATCAAATTTTATATATATTATCGCCTATTTTCTAAATACTTACGACAGCGGACTGATGGCGGTTGAAACGCCCGTGGAATCACCCGTAAAATAAATATCCGCATAACGTCGGCCTAAATCGCATACCTCTTAACTCCATTTTTTTTGAAAATCATGTTTTGACACTTCTATTATTCTGAACGCATCTAACGGCAAAACTCTTAAATACCAAAAATAAAGCGTTTACGTTTAAAAAGCAAAATAGAAAACTTCGCAACTCCCGACCGCCTTTTGTCGACCGCCGTTTTTTGTGCCTCCTGTAAAATTTGGTCAGATGGAGTTACGAGGTTTGCGATTTAGGCCGACGATAAAGTTAAAAATATATACAAATTAGAAGATGCCCGCAAATTCGTACGCGTATAATTGGTTACAGCTAATCCCAAAAAAATACCCTAGGATATCCAAAGAACATTCCCTCCAAATTTCAAGTCCCTAGGCCATCAGTTTCGGCTATGCGTTGATCGATCAGTCAGTTTCTTCTTTTCTATCTATACAGACGAACTTTTTTGGGTATTTCTCAGAGCGTTGGAAACGCTGTCACAACCGTGGTCGCATTATTGACGGCTTCCCTGTAGACTCGAATGCCATTTGCGGCTATTCTGTAGAACTCAACCTCTGCTTACAATTCTTATCAAATTTGTTTAGCTTTTCCTCAGAAAATCGTCAAAATTGTAGCCACGGTTGTGACAGCGTTTCAAGCGCTCTGAGAAATACCCTTTTGTCATCGTAACCAGGCAGTGTATTAATATTGGTGCCCTTGCCAGCACCTTGAAAAATAACTACTATTGGCTGCAGAGAGAGGACTCTCCTGAAAATACGTATCATTTCTAGTATTGTTTCTGCATCTGACCCTTGATACATTTATTGCAGCCAGCTCTCTGTAAATTAGTTCTGTGGCTACATGTTGCAGCATTTATGCTGACCTGGTCACTCTTTTAGTGCTCTTTTAGATATTAATTGTTTTGCATTTTTGTAATTTGTACTTTTATAAGCACTAAATAAATGTTTCCCTTAAGATAAATAAATATCAGGGTAAAATCTCGCACAAATTAACCTAGTCCCAAACTAAGCTCTAAGCTTGTACTATAGGAACTAGACAACGGTAAACATACAAGACTCAGGGACAAATACTTACACACATCACACAAATACCTGCCCTTAACGGAATTTGAAGCCGTTATCGCTAACTTCATAAGCAAGGTCACTACCAACTAGGCTAACGTTGTCTTTCTTTCTTTCTTTCTATTGCAAAACTGATCTTAGCTGAGATGCTAAAAAAAATGACAATTAATTCTTAACATCTTCATGAAAAATCTGGAATTATTATAGAAAACCCAGAGCCACACGGATGTAAGCTTCAACGTGTCGTCGTCGCGCGCGGACAGCGGCGACCCCTCGCTGATGTTCGACTTCACGCGCATCGAGAAGCTGTCCGGGACCAAGCTCGCCACGCACCTCACCATCGCGCGCCCAAGGCCGGTGCGGATGAACTTCAAGTTCGAACAGGTATGTTATATAATCTATTTCGTCGGGGTCACCATCACCAAGGTAGGTAGAGATGTTGATAGAGGAATCTCGGGCGGGGAAGTAGTAGAATGACTAGGACGCAAAAATACCCACATCGCTTTTATCCTACATCTTAAAATGTCTGAGTCGCTAAATAACCACTTCTTTTGCGTTGCTATGTAGGTTAGGTTCGTTAGGTAACTTCAAATGCCCAAGAATATGAGCCCCGCCATCCGGGGCCCCATCGACTTTGCTAAAACAGACATAAAAATTGTACTACTAACCCGTTGGAATTTGTATGCATATCAACCATCGACGAACTAGATATAACTGTATAGTTCGTCGATGATATCAACTGCCTGGGGAAACTTAGGCAGCACGTGAAAAAGTCACGGGCACCGTAGCAACTTCGAAGGCCAATATATAAAGCTTGTTATCAGAAAACACAAAAATATTAATGAAGGCGCTATTTTTCGATTGGCGAATGATCCGTGCTTCCGCTGTTCATCTGTGCATCTTCGCGTACTAGTCAAATAAAGATGATCACTAAAATTCACGCGTAAACTGGAATAGCCTCGACAACAGTACTACCCTCGGCTTGTGCCAGCCTCGATTTAAAGAATGACTGACTGTTGAGTTTCTTACAGCGCTTCTTCTCAGCAGTGGACTCCTTTCGAAAAGCGTTAGCTACTTGCTGTTTTTTTTACCTTTTTAAATCTTTTCCCCAGATCGGCTCGAAGTACTTGGTAGTGGCCCTCCTGAACGTGAACCCCAGGTCCAAGGACATCCTGGTATCCGGGGCGCTGTTCTACCCGCCCGGCACGCAGCTGTACCTGGACGCCGAGCTGAACACGACGCTGCCCACGCTGCACGACTGCACCATCCAGGCCAAGGTGCACGAGACCAAGCCCAACGAGTTCCAGGTCAGTAGTGTCTGGATGTTGCGTCCGCGTACCGGAAGACGCAGCGTGGGTAGACCTCCTACAAGGTGGACCGGTGACGTGGTTAAGGTTGCGGGAAACCGTTGGATTCAAGCGTCCTTGTGGGAAGCCTATGTCCAGCAGTGAACGTCTTTTGGCTGTAATGATGATGATGAATGTGTCTGGATTTTGGCAGTTTTTAAGCGATGTCTATAGCGAACAGGTATATGATGAAGACAGTAAGGTCAATAGATTATACTTGTAGACGCGTGCAATGCCTTCACATGAAGAAAAGGAGGGGAGAGGTCAACCTGTACAGTAGGGAGGGGGATTTTCAGGCCAGTGCGATATCAAGATCTTTGTCCTCATTTCAGCTGAAGGTATTTTTATGCAACATAGATGGTAAATGAGCCTACGACCAGCTCGTTGGTAACGCTTGGTGGAATGCAATGCTTAAAGTATAATTTCCACGTTGCAAACAGTAAAAAGTAAAAATCAATCATCAAGATCTCTTCGTTTCCGTATTATTGACACATTTTTAATCCAGGTCTCAATAATACGGAAACGAAGAGAACTTAGCACAAGAGACTTCTTTTATGGCAATGAGAAGGTACGCGACCACACAGGCCACCTGATGTGTGAGATATGAGACCCATGGACTTTGACTCTAGTAACATTGCAAATATCCATGGGCTTCAGTATTCTCTTAACACGGATATCCTGTATGCTCGTTTACCTTCTCTGTCATACAAAAAATAATTCTGAAAATAAATACTTAATCCTAGTAAATTGTTATTCTTGTTATAATGTCTATCCACATTGCTTGGTCTCCCTTCCCAGGTATACGCCAATGGCATCTGGTTCACGGGCGTGGACTTCAACATAGACGCGTTGTACCAGGACCAGTCGAAAACCAACATGGCGTCGCACCACGCCAAGGTGGTGCTCAACAGCCACCACTTTAAGGACATAGCGGTCGACGCGAGATTCACGCAGGACAACCGACAGATCACCTTCATTGGGCAGGTGAGGAGCATTGTACCTATGATAAAATAAACACAGCTAAGGCTTTACATGAATTAATGTCACGAACACGCCTGCGCCAACCGGCGGACAGGAAGGGAGAAGATATTAAATTGATCAATGTAAATTTTATGCTATTTCAACTAAAATGAGGGAATACATTTAAATTTTCAATGCTCTGAGATTGATCCCTTAGTATCGCAGCGATTTTTTTTCTGATGAGCCGGTGTAGCACCTTAGATTTAGCGTAAAACGAGCAGTGGAAGAAAGCATCGAAACGCCCCAGAGAAAAATCTTTGAAGGTCGATTTCAGAGCATAAATATGTATTTGTGATGGTGTATACTCGTAAAAAATAAAAAAGGCTTTCTTAGTGAAAATAAATGATTTTATATTATGAAAAATGGTTCTACCCTGTTCACGCCAGTCTCTTTGTAACGCAAATTATAACTCCGTACAACGTAACTCAAGCAGTACAAAAAATCCTCACAAAGATTGGGAAATACAACATTTGTTCATGTTTTTTGTACTTTCAGGGCGAATACAACGAGGATAGATACCGAACATTGATCCGCTACGTGTTAATATCGGAGCAGAACTTCACGACATACGTAGAGGTAGACGCTAACGACAAGGCGTACAGCGCTACTCTCAACGCGGACCTCAGCAACAACACTAACGTCAACATGGACATACACTTCGACCAGTAAGTCAATATGCGAATACATGAAAAAAATGGATAATTTACATTAGTATATATTGTTTTCTATGACTTTTGTCTGGGACTCATTTATTTCTTCTATAATTAATACGATTAATTAATGTATTCTCTTTAAACGTCGTTTAAGGCGTTAGGTGACTTTCGCATTTAGAGGTATAATATAAGTAAGGATATTGTTAATTGGTCTTTACTTACTGTGATATTTCAATTTTCTTATTAACAGTGTCAAGAAGGCACTGTAATCACATTTTGCACAATCAGGCTAAGATGTTTACCAGTGTATTAGTGAAAGGTTGCCAGCCCATCGCCTAACAGTACTACAAGCCTTTAAGGGAATAAAGGGTCTCTCTCTCTCGCCTCTTACGACATCCACGGGAAGACATGGAGAGGCACTATTCTAACCCGACAACCACACGGGCAACCACACGGATACTGTTAGGCGACGGGCTTGCAACCTGTCACTAATATACTGGTAAACATCTTAGCCTGATTGTGCAAAATGTGGTTACAGAATTATCAACAAGATTTTAGAGTTGTTGGTAATTATGTAGCTCTGCCTACCCCACTCTGGGAATGAAGGCGTGAGTTTATGTATGTATGTAAGAAGGCACTGTAACTAAGCCTATGCCGCTTATCTAACTGACCGACCGCCGGTCTGGGCTATAGATACCTAGAAAAAAAGGGATTTTGAACACCACATTTTTGCTAATGACCCCGTTTAATAGCCATTTCTGCTTAAGACTTCTATTTCTATTTCAAAAAGTACATGCTAAAGTTAAAATTCTGTTTATAACTTGCTATTTGTTTCCTCTAGACTCCGCGACGTCCACATCTCATACCAGCGCTGGCTCTCCCCCCAACAAAAGCGTCTTGCGGCCGCCTTCAACTGGGACGCCAACCGGGACCCCTCGCAGCGAGTCAGCGTGGACGTACAACTGGACAACAGGGGCGCCTGGCACCACGCCGGACACGCCACGCTCTACTACCCGGGCCGGGTGCTCAACGGGGAGTTCCAGTTCCTGCTCAGAGGTAACACATCAGTACTATCAGTAGACTGTTGTTCAATTCAAGCGTCAGCTATGATCAGTCAGCGTCGTATGCAGCTGGACAATCGGGGCGCGTGGCACAACGCCAGACACGCCACGCTCTAGTAACTACTACTAAAAAGGGAGCACTGGTCTCCTAAGGTCATTTTAGCGTGGCAGAAAGCGTTCCAGTAGCTCTCTGTGTATTTAATTTATTTAATTAATGGTTGTAGATTGGTTCTGCGAGTGGCACGTGCGGATGGGCTGGTCGGACGAGGCCAACATCCTGTGGCGCGTCAAGATGTTCTCCGAGGCTAAGGGTGAGACCGTCTACGCGCTGCTCTCCAACATGAACACGCCTTTCCCTGGCTGGAGCGACACCAGTTTTAATCTCATGTGAGTTGTGATAGAGAGATGTTTTCAAATATACTGAAGTTGTTCAATAGGGTACTGTGAAAGCTGAAATTCTATGCTCACGAGAAATTCTAAGCAAATGTAATTGGCAAAAAATGCAGAAAATAAATTCGCGTCAAAAAAAATACCCGGGCTTTTCAGTATTTTTAAACAGCCAGAAACCACTAGCATAGTACCATTTCACCTTAGTCTTCAGACAACGTGTTTGCGTTTGGTTCTATATAAAGTTCCCTCGACAGTTCCCAACATGTCCTATTCATCCCGCTAGGTGGCGCTACCACGACAACCTCCAAGCCGTGAACGGTAGCATGAACTGGCAAGAAGACTACCTAGCCTTCAGTCTGCTCGCCGACTACCTACTTCGAACCGACGAGTTCTACGGCGAGCTCGCGGCCGTGGTCAACTCCACCATACCGACCCTGCCGCGAGCCTCGGCCATCGCCCGGCACAGGGTGCTGTGGAAGAAGAGTGCGGACACTCTGCTGAGCTTCCAGGTACAAATGACCGACGGGGTGGAAGAGTTCTTGGTCGGAGTTTTACGATGGCCATGACGTGTGATGATAGTCGGCTGACGTTATCACCTTTGACTCCGTACGTCACTCAATATGTTACCTATGGTGATGACGATGATGACTATTGTGATGTCTGTGGTCAGATTTTGACTTGATCGTGATGATAATGTCTGTAGTTAAGATGTCACTTCGTCATGATGATGTGATGATGTCTGTGGTCAAGATGTCACTTGGTCCTGATGATGATGTCTGTGGTGAAGACGTCACTTGGTCATGATGATGAAGTCTGTGGTCAAGATGTCACTTGGTCATGATGTCACTTAGTCTCGATGATGATGTCTGTGGCATGACTATGATCACTATAATCATGATGATGTCTGTGTTCAATATGTCAACTTGGTCATGTATTTTTCAGTACAATGAAGATGGCATGCTGATGATAAACTCGTCGTGGGTGCTGGACCGAGGACTCTTGGAGAACAACGTCACAGGCAGAGTCACTCTCGTCACCCCCTTCCCGGTAAGTAATTTTAATTTTAATTTAATTGAAAAAAAAAAACATTGTCAGGTAGGCTTGCTCTCGTAAGACTTGTTTAATGTATGGAAGATGCCAAAACATATAGCCTACCAATTTTGACGCGTTAATGAACGTACCTTTGTTCTCTTTTCACACAGGGCTATACGAAAGGGTTCCTCAAGACGAGGTTTGTTTTTGGCCACAAGAAGGATATTCACGGAGTCACTTTCCTGGATCTGGAGGAGAAGATTCTCAAGATATATGTCAATGGTAAGAGTTCTTGGCATATGAACAATGATTTGCACAAAACAACGATAAAGCTTCGCAGAAAACAGTGACCTTCAACTTTCTCAAGTAGCAATCACTACATTTAGCTGCAGAAAACCTTGCATCATTATGCCGAATTTTCCGAACCTTTTTGTCAAGCAATACCTTGTTTTACGTACATTTACGCAATCGTGTTTTCAATGTCCATACTAAATTTCATCGAAATCGGTTGATAGGTTTAGCCGTGAAAGCATAACAAATAGACAGGCAGAGTTACTTTCACATTTATTAAATTAATATATGTAGATAGTTTGGGTAGCAAGTAAGAGAGAAGTACAAACCCGAAGGTTGTTTTAAGACCTTTTGCACTGTAAGTTATTACTTTGCTATAATATTGCTCCTATCCCCAGGTCACATGCGTCGCATCACAAACTGCATGCTAGTAGTGAACGTGACAAGCCCGGTGAGCGAGGCGCCGCGCATGACGGCGCGCTTCGGGTTCGTGGAGCCCGACCGGCACCTCGTCGCTATGGTGGTCACCGCTAACTCTACCACCGGTAACCATCTTGTTTACTTATAAGATGATATAATGTAAAAAAAAGTATAAAAAAACAAAAACCCGCCTTCAAAAAGCAAAAAATAACATCGTTTTTTTGTTTTATACTTTTTTGTGATAATAATTATGCTGTTATTCTCCCTATTCTAATTTAATAAGAAACTATAGAACATTTCAATCTCACCGCAAGCAACGCCGTGGGAAAGTCATAGTCATATATTTAAACCTAAATATGCTTCATCATAGTCGCTCAACTATCTTAATCGATATATCTTGTCGCCACCCTTGAAATATATACCGTTTAGGAGTTCCGGTGGCCATCTGTGGTTTTCATCATCAGTTCCACTTCACCAAATAGTGCTTTCCAAGAGCAAATACACGAGTTACAATGAAAAATCCAAAAATCGCTATAGGTGTGCCTATAAATTTTGAAGAGTTCCGTCGATTCCTCATGGACTCCATCATCATCTTCATTTTGATAAACATGGGACCAAACGGGAAGCACCAGCTTTCAAATAAAAAAAGAATCATCAAAATCGGTTCACCAAGTTCCGAGGTAACAAACATTTTAAAAAAAAACAGACGAATTGAGAACCTCCTCCTTTTTTTGAAGTGGGTTAAAAACAAAAAATTATCAGCAGAAACGGAGCTCTATTTATTATCATTTGTAAAGATGAAAGTATAGGCAAAAAGTGCTTTGTACATCTTTGCGGGAGACTAACAATAGGTTCACGGGTCGTTCCAATTTTAAAGAACTACGTCGAGAATTGGATCATTAAGGACCATAGATAAGTCAATGGTATAACAAACAAAATACAATTTTGTTCGCAGGTATCGAAATACTTCTGAAACTGGTATCCACGCAGGATTTCCACGCGTTTGGTCACGTGGCTTTACCCATCCAGTACCTCAACAGAGCTATGGTCACCGCGAAAAGAGCTAAAGAAGAGGTATAATATTAGTATCAACTGTCAAAAAGACCGAGTGGCGCCATAGTGAAAAAGCTGATGCGCGGAGACTCCCATTGTCTCTAAAATATCTCTGAGTACGACGGTAAAACCACGATTTGACCAATCACTACTACGATTATCATGTTTCCAGGTGGACTTCAGAGTGGGCTGGGGCGCCATGGACTTTGGTTTCACTGGCATTTGGCACTACCGGTCGCCGATCAACTTCGTGTACGTGTACAAGCTGTACACGCCGCTCGAGGGGTTCGAGGAGAACGGGCTCGTGCTCAAGAACGTGTACGGACATGGGCTGGACCTGGAGCTGTCCGTGCGGCTGTCCACACATAAGGTACAGTTAGAATTTTAGTTTTGATAGGATCTTGTTCAGGTTCCGTTCGAATTGCTACCACCACGTTATCTTTTGACCTACCGCCAAACGACGGGTGTTCGCATTGGGTCTATATTGACTGACATAATTCTTTTTAGTCATAATGTGCTTTAGGTCATAATCATCGCAAGTCATAACGTGTTTTTTTAAAGAAACTGTTACTTTTTCAGGATTTTTATAAATCAAACCTAACCTAACCTAGCCTTGTCTACACGTTAGATATTTCAGAACTTCAGAAAAGTTTACAGTTTCAGCGATATAAAAAATTATGGCTATCAAAAATTATGTCAACAATTACATTATGACCAATAAAATTATGGGAAACAAAGGGCTCCCGTTCGCATTGTTGTTCCGGTGTGGGGACCTATGAAGTCACAAGCATAGAGGCATTCCATCTTTGATAAAAACATACAATTGTAAATTAAATTCTAAAGCCGCCACTTCCTTCCGTCAATGGATCTGTGTGTTTTTTTGTCTTCTCCGGCGACTAACTGAGAATAGACTATGCCATATGTCATCTCCGGCCGTTTAGAAGTTTCTGTTACCTATTACCGCTCGGGTGCTAAGGTTGTCTATGTGTGATATTTACGTGACGACATTTTTGCATCAGTGCGCGTCGACTAAACCGGCTCCTTCCGTCCGCTCAGTTTGATTGTTAGCTGCTGCTTTTCTTTTTTAACTAGCATAATTAAAGTTATCACACTACGGAAAAAAAAAAATAGTGTCATTAACCTCGTAAGGCCCACCATACTACAAACAGGGAGATTTTTGGGACTGGGACTATGAATCTACCTGCAAGGCAATAAAGTTCAATTACGTTTGTTCGATAACGCCATTTTCAGTTTAAGAAGATAAGAAAATAAACTTTATTCCCATTGCAAAACGGTTCAAATTAAATTGCCTTGATTATGTACATCCTACGAAGTTATTGCAGTTATAAAGAATTAACTTTTGTATAAGTTCCTTTTTTGCATAGTGTCACTGTTGCATTTAACGTGCGTCATCACCCTTTCCTTCAACATCTGTTCCCCCTTCCAGTTCGGCATAGCGGTGCTGTTCATAGACAACGGCAAGGGGCTGATCGACGTGCTCTCGGACCGGTTCCAGCACGTGGACAACACGGACGAAAACATGTTCATCGAGAACTTCGACACGACGGCGCAGGTCACGATAGACACGCTCTACTACCCAACGGTCACTTTCCACGCGCATATTATGAAGGTACTGTTTAAATGTAACTTAAATACTGATCTAATTAATATCAATAATATCTAAAATTAGGCTTCAAAATATCTGACACGTCTCTACGTCTCTATTGCTAGAGGCATAAGAGCGTGTCAGGTATTTTTGAGCGCCATGTTGAAAATATAATATTACTGGTGACTTACCACTTAGGGTTTGCAATCCGGATCCATTTTGTATGGGAAGATCCGGATCTGGATCCGAATTATCCGGATCTTCCATACAAAATGGATCCGGATTGCAAACCCTATTACCACTATTTAATGAAATATTATTAAATAATTCATAGCTCTTGTTAACCCAAAAACTTTGTATTTAAATTGTCCGGTTTGACTAACTTCGTAACGAATTAGACATTTCCACATTTTCCACACAAAGTTTTAGACATTATTTATTCTAAATTTCAAAAAAGCAAGGTGAAGGTAGAACTTTATAGACATTGTCTGATACCTAAGCTATGTTTCAGTTCGTGGGAATCAACGAGGAAGACATCATGGAGCTGAACGCTACTCTCCATTTGCCTGATAAGCCCGCTATCGTTTTGACCGACGTCTTCGTGTTGAGCGTAAGTTAAATAATATACGTACTAAATTTTCGTACAATAAACTTAAAAATTAAGTTACTATATTTTTTTGACAAAAGCACATCGCAATACGAATGAAAAAAATATTATAGTTCTGTTGTTACGTATTGTTTTCTTTCTGTAGAATGAAATTATCTTAACATGAATTCGATTCAAAGTAAAACAATAATGTTTTAAAAAATTGGCGCACACTTATACAGAACTCGAAGTAAAAAGCCAAATTTTTTAAGAAAAAAAAACTTATAGTCCAGCCCATGTGTAAAAATGAGTTTATTTTCAGAGTTACACAGAGATGACTAACACCTTGAACTTAGTGACGCCATTCCCGGCTATCATGGAGTTGAAGTCTTTGTATACTGTGGATATAGAGATAGGACAGAAATTCAACATAACATACTTAGCGCTGCTCTACAACGGGACCTATTGGCACGAGGTATGTACTTTATGTAGTGACTTGTGTACCTTATGTGGTGACTTGTGTACTTTAAACGGTTTGTATCATAGGTGGTGACTTATGTACCTTATGAGTTGACTCGTGTACCTTAAGAGTTTAGTACCTTACGTAGTGACTTGAGTAACTTAAATAGTTGGTGTACCTTAAGAGGTTAGTAGCTTATGTGGTCACTTTTGTACCTTAAATGAATTGTACCTTACGTGGTTACATGTGTATCTTAAATAGTTAGTATACCGTAAGAGGTTAGTAGCTTATGTGGTCACTTGTGTACCTTAAATAATTTGTACCTTAAGTGGTTACTTGTGTACCTTAAATAGTTAGTGTACCGTAAGAGGATAGTAGCTTATGTGGTCACTTTTGTACCTTAAAGGAACTGTAACTTACGTGGTTACATGTGTACCTTAAATAGTTTGTGTACCTTAAATAGTTTGTACTTTAAGAGGTGACTCGTGTACCGTAAACAGTTAGTGTAGCTTAAGACTTTAGAACCTTATGTGGCCACTTCTGTACCTTAAATATATTATTTAGGTTCCTTAAGTGACAACTTACGGAACTTATATTTACGAAATTTTCGTTGTGTCCTTAGATGTGTTCTTTAACACTTTCATGGCCGCCGACCCGCTAGTCGGGTCCATTTTGTATGAAAATCAGAGACCTTGGCAATGAAAGTGTTAAAGTTTACATAGGGGAAATCTATTTGATAATATTAATAAGTATTTTTATTATAGATTCAGTTGTTACTCGCTATCCCGTTAAATTTGGTATACCTACTAACTAAAAGGTTTTAATAAATTTGCAAGCGTCTCGTAAACTACACATATGAAACGAAATATATTTAGTGTGAAAGTGAACGAAACGTTTCCAGATATCGTCGAAAGTGTTCTATTCGTACGACGCCGGCGAGGACGACGCGTACGAGTCGTACGTGGCGTCGCTGGGCGTGATCACGCCGCTGCCCGTGCTGCCGGCGCTGGAGGCGCGCGTGCAGGCGCGGCTCGAGGACGCGCTGTGGCGCCTCAGCGCCGACCTCGCCATGCCCGCCTTCACCATCACCGCGCTCGGCCAGCTCGAGGTCTGGCACATTTATTTATTTCAAAGATAAAAAGAAAAAAAAAGAGACGCCGCGCTACCCTAGTTGGTAGTGATCCTGCCTACGAAGCTAGCGGTCCTGCGTTCAAATCCCGATAAGGGCAGATATTTGTGTGATGAGCACGAGTATTTGTTACCGAGTCTTGGATGTTTTATATGTATTTAAGTATATATTTCTCTATATAAGTATTTATATCGTTGTCTAGTACCCATAGTACAAGCCTAGAGCTTAGTTTGGGACTAGGTCAATCGGTGTGAGATAACAGTGGAGACGGCTAGCCATGCCGGCGGTCAGTCAGTCGTTGTATATCCAGGTAGGCACAAATCAGAACACGTCATAAGTACCCGAAGAATTCTGCATCAAGCAGCGCCTGTCTTTCATTAGGAAGGCTCGCATTGTCACCTTTGGACATTATACATTATATTTTTGATCAACAGCTAGACGACCCGTTCGTAGAGACGTCGGGCAGTCTGAACCTCACGTCGGATTTCCTCGAAGACTACTTCATCAAAATGGAGTTCAAGAAAGACTTCGCCGACACGCAGAACACTGTCGGTGGTGGCATTCAGATACAACAGGGCGAACAGAACAACTACGTAAGTAGAATTTGCTAGTTATAAATGGTAATTTTAAAATTATATATAAATGAAATAATCCATCCAAACATACAAACACACTTTCGCATGGTTAAATTAGTAGGGCTAAGGGTACTTTCAAATAGTGGTATAAACTATTTTTTGACCTTAGATTCTCACATTCTGATGCTTTAGGGAAACGACTAACCTACCTAATCCGTGGTTTTAAACAATTTATTAATTATAATGTCGTGTTAAAATTATCGAGCAAAGATTTCAGGTTCCAACTGGGTCGGGTTTCCAATAGTGTTCTTTTTGTTTTACTTCTGTAGTTGTTCGCCACAGCGGTGTGGCGTGCCCCGCCAGAGCGTCACGTGCGATTCGAAGGGAGTGCGGCGTTGCACACGGTGCTGCCTCCCTCAGACTTGGCTCTGGTCTACATCGAGGAGGGCGGCCAGAGACTGCTGACGGGTTCAGTGAACTGCAACACTAGGTATGTGGCTCAGTAATTACACAGCAGCTCCTCGTCGAGTTTACAGTGTTGCAACAGATTATCGTGCTTCGGGAGCTGGCTGCGGTCCTCATCGAGGAAGGAGACCAGAGACTACTGAAGGACTCGGTCAACTGCAACACCAGGTATGTGGCTCAGAATTGCTAACAGCGCCTCATTCGGTTCATAGCATTGCAACAGATGCTGCTGCCTCAGGAGCTGGCTTTGGTATACATCGAGGAAGGAAACCAGAGACTGCTGAAGGGCTCATTCAACTGCAACAGCAGGTATGTGGCTAAGAACTGGTAATAGCGCCTCATCCGGTTCATAGCGTTGCAACAGATGCTGCTGCCTCAGGAGCTGGCTTTGGTCTACATCGAGGAAGGATACCAGAGGCTGCTGAAGGGCTCATTCAACTGCAACACCATGTATGTAGCTCAGAACCGACAACAGCGCCTCATCCGTTTCATAGCATTGCAACAGATGCTGCTGCCTCAGGAGCTAGCTTTGGTCTACATCGAGGAAGGAAACCAGACACTGCTCAAGGGCTCATTCAACTGCAACAGCAGGTATCTGGCCAAGAACTGGTAACAGCGCCTCATCCAGTTCATAGCGTTGCAACAGATGCTGCTGCCTCAGGAACTGGCTTTGGTCTACATCGAGGAAGGAAACCAGACACTGCTGAACGGCTCATTCAACTGCAACAGCAGGTATGTGGCTAAGATCTGGTAACAGCGTCTAATCCGGTTCATAGCGTTGCAACAGATGCTGTTGCCTCAGGAGCTGGCTTTGGTCTACATCGAGGAAGGAAACCAGACACTGCTAAAGGGCTCATTCAACTGCAACAGCAGGTATGTGGCTAAGAACTGGTAACAGCGCCTCATCCAGTTCATAGCGTTGCAACAGATGCTGCTGTCTCAGGAGCTGGCTTTGGTCTACATCGAGGAAGGAAACCAGACACTGCTGAAGGGCTCATTCAACTGCAACAGCAGGTATGTGGCTAAGAACTGGTAACAGCGACTCATCCGGTTCATAGCGTTACAACAGATGCTGTTGCCTCAGGAGCTGGCTTTGGTCTACATCGAGGAAGGATACCAGACGCTGCTCAAGGGCCCATTCAACTGCAACACCAGGTATGTGGCTCAGAACTGGTAACAGCGCCTCATCGGGTTCATAGCATTGCAACAAATGCTGCTGCCTCAGGAGCTGGCTTTGGTCTACATCGAGGAAGGAGGCCAGAGGCTGCTGAAGGCTTCAGTCAACTGCAACACCAGGTATACATGGTTTAGTAATGCCAGCAGCTCATCGTCGTGTTAATAGCGTTGCAACAGATGCTGCTGCTTCAGGTCTATATCGAGGAGGGCGGCCAGAGGCTGCTCACGGGCTGAGTCAACTGCAACACCAGGTATGTGTCTCGAAACTGGTAACAGCACCTCGTCCGGTTCATAGCGTTGCAACAGATGCTGCTGCATCAAGAGCTGGTTCTGGTCTACACCGAGGAGGGTGGTCAGAGGCTGCTGACGGCTTCAGTTACCAGCAACATCATGTGTGTGACTCAGAGACTGTATTAAGAACGTCAAAATTTGCCAAGTTCCATGCAGAGAAAGGGAATAACACCTCTTCACCTTTTACTGACATTTCCCACTTTAATGTGCCAGTACGATTGAGATGTCAATTTCAAGTATCTTTTGTTTTGCTTCAGTCACTACGCACTGAGGGCCGACCAACGTCCAACTTCGCTGAGTGTCGCACTCAGCACTCCGCACGAAGGCTTGAGGTAACTTTTTGTGTTATTCGTGACATTTGACATAACAAGGACATTTTAATAAGCATAAGAAGAATGTAGCCATGACATGGTTTAAACTCGTGGTAACTGTTAGTTAGTAACTGTCATGTCACTTAGTAACTGTCATATTTGGCTAGACTTAAGTGTTAACTGTACAAAATAAATAAATAAATTAAAGTCAGAGGTGGTCTTCAGTTGGAACCTTCGGGTGAAACCATAGAAGTAACCTTCTGTAGTTTTACACGGGTACACTTCATAATTCCGAAGAGTCATAATTCCGAATTGATCAAAATTCCGATTTTCCACAATTCCGAACGCAATTGTTTCATAGAAGACTTTGATATCGCTTATAAATCAAACCTAACCTAACCTACGTATGAAATTTAAATTATGCATTTAATCTAAAATAGCTCCAGCGTAACATAGCTTTCGGAAAAATGTAAATTCGGACAAATGAATATTCGGAAAAAAGTAATTCAGAAGTTTAAGGTTACATAACTGTCAATCGGGATGGTTCTGAGGTAGGATTCAAAAAATCGGTTGGGTTAAAGAGATAGCTCCGAAAGAAGGGTTGGCCACAATATTGGGGATTTTTATATTTTAAGTAGTTATAATTTAATTACTTTACTTTATACAGGATTGTATGGGTTACATTTATGACGTCCTGTTTGTAATTAATAATGAAATGGTTATAGGACTATGAACATATTGGGCGAGTTCGACGGAGACAACATCAAAGGCTCATTTGTGACCGACACCGCGGAGTATGACGTCACGGGACAGGTGCTCAATCGGAATCCCCTTGAGGTAAACACAGTCTTTTGATACATATCTATCTTCCTGATTTATTTCTGAAATCCGTCGGTCTCACAGCATATGCTGTGTTCTGAGCCTTTTGCCATACAATGTTTACATTGTTGAGACTTGTTTTGGTTTAAACATTTTTATTTTACTATAGGAATAATATGTAAAACTACTGCGTTATGAGTGGCAATAAATCTTTTTCTGATTCTGATTCTAATATCAAGTAAAAATTACTGGAAACTTTAATGGCATGCGACCAACAATTTAAGTCATCCTCCTCATCAATTCATAAATTAGCTCATTGAAAGCCAAGCCTAACGTTCTGTATACCATCATAATCAAAAATAAGTTTCAAAAGAATATTCAATAGTTTTTGAGAAAGACCTAAACATGCAACAAGCAAACCTATTACTGCCGTTATACTCGTTCCATAGAAGTCGACTAACTGCATAGTAACGGTATAAGAATTTCAAATTTAATGTCACGAAATTGGTTAATACCAGTTTTGAAACGTGCTTGAACTTCCTTTTTTCCAGATGTCCCTACTACTGACTCCTAAGGGGCAAGGCGAACAGATAGCCATTCGAGTCAGAAGCGAGAGCACGAGCAACACGTACGCGCTGTCGGCGCAGTTCACGGGCCCCGTGCAGGCCACGGTGCGCGCCAACGCCGAGGTCGCCGCCAACTTCACTGACGTATCCTTCAAGGTTAGGCTGTTGACTAGGATATGTTTTTTAAAGGAGAAAGAGCACACAAGCCACCTAATAGGAAGTGAAGAAGTGGAGTTGGTGACCCAGAGACATGAATTCTCAAAGCTATCCAAATGCAACCCTGAGGACTATGATTCCACCGGTTGTCTTGTACACACTCCGGAACACCACAATGCAAGGACAGTGGACAGTGATAGTGAATAGTACAGTAATGTAAATCGATCGGATAGTGGTGAGTCAAGTTGCCTTGCCAGTGTATCCAAATAGAATCACTTTCTATTTTTTCACTCAACTGTTCTTGGCACTGTACTTGGCACTGTCCTTGACCAATGTAAATCGGGCTTAAGAGCTTTGCTCTTGTCGGCGGAGTAATTTCCAATCTTCTCCCCTCTCTGCCATCTGCTTGAACTCTTTATACGACACGACATGCACCTTCTCCTTGATTTGCTCCATGTAGCTTCTTCTTGGTCTTCTCTGGCTCCCCTGCCTTCAATCTTTCCCTCTATAATGTTTTTGATCAGCATGTCGTGCCTCAATAAATGGCCAATCAATCAAGGTCCTACCACAGCTAAAAATTATGTAGTGATTCTCAAGTTAAAACTCCATATTGTGAGCTCTCAAAACCTGATGAGTTGGAAAAAATAGCCAAATATAAGTCCTATAGCTGTATCCCTTTACTGACATTGACTTGGCAAGTTGTAAGATTTCATAATACGACCTTTAGGTGTTCAAACAACTAAAATATATCCCGCTTTATCCCGTTACTCTGATCTCGCTACAAAGGCTATATTTTCCGCTAATTCACTGTCAGTTGCTTTTAGGTGGACATACCCCAAGCGCAGAATAAAGAGATCTTCTTCAAGTCCCGCGTGGACGCTTACCCTTCGCTGCGGCGCGTTTTGAGCGTGCAAGCTGCTACACCACTCAAGAGGCTGAAGACGGTTAAAGGAGACGCTGATTTCACGTGAGTGTTACACTTGCCCCTTGGTATAGGGGGACTTGCCCCAAGCAAACTTACCCTAAGATGGGACGCGAGATCGATGGCAAGGTATGCGCTGAATAAATTGCATGTTCTTTCTTGAGAGTCTATTCCCTTTTGGTTTTTCAATAATAACATGCCATTTTCATAGATTCCTCTCGTTGATAGATTTATATTTATTTTTTTACTTTCAGTTTTGGCCCAAAGACTGGGTATTTGCTGTGCAAGTATGAGATACCTGACATGCAAGGGAACGGGGATCTAAAATGGAGTTTCCTGCTTGGAGATCTTTTTATTAAGGTAACGGTTGGAATTCAAATAGTTTGTTGATAAAACGCATGAGTAAATTCTGATAATAATCCCGTAGTTTAATATCTTATTCTTTGGCAAGCATTTTATAGCTTACCGAACTTTTTTAGTTAATAATGTAATAGTGTCATAATGTAAAATTGCCATGCCATTACACACCTACAACCTAAAAGCTGAAAACAAAAGTCAAACAAAGATCAAACAGTAATTTTTCTATGTATTCTTCCTTAATATCCAAATGTTTTAGAAGTAAAATTTAAGGAAATAATTTAAAATCTATTTTCCATAAATGCGGTCGATGGATGACAATTGCAGTTAATCTGTGATTTTACGTAGTTTTCAAATAAATAACAAGAGTGAAAGTATTGTAATTTCAATAAATATCATTAGTCAATTTACACTAGAACATTTCTGTTTATGCCTTTTAAAGCAAACGATATGACTATAAATCTATTCAAAACTGAACCTTTTTCCGTAGGCCTTAGGGAAGCAGAACATGAAAGAGATCCAAAAGAGCGTCGACCTGGACATCTACTTCGGCAACAACACGGCCCCGGACGGACTCGTCAAGACCGACGCCGGGTTCAAGATGGACTTGGATCAGATTTGGCAGTAAGTCAACTTTAACACAGGCTGAAATAGCTGTTAAAAGCTGCCTAGTTACATTCAGTCATAGGGACCGGAGTGTGGTGGAAAGCTGCTCAAAACGTTTTATTTTATAAGTAAATTAAAAATCGCTTCAGGAGAACTAGTCTCTAAAGTCCGTCCGTATCCTCCTAATACAAATGCGAAAGTTTGTGTGTTAGTTTGTAACTCCTTCACGCTGTAACGGCTCGACGGATTTGGATGAAATTTGGAATGGAGATACCCTGCCCTAAATTAACACAGGCATACTTTTCATCCCGATAAATTTAAAAGTTCCCAAGGGAATAACTATAATCGAAATCTACGCGTACGAAGTTGCGGGCAGAAGTTATATGATTATAAAACTCTACTTGAACTCTACTTGGATTGTGTGAAACCACTCATATTGACTGATCGACTTGCCCTTGCTCTTCAGAATCGGCGCGAACGCAACCTTTGGCGTGGCAGTGGGTCAGCGGGTCAACCTGGTAATCAACGCGATACTGCCCAAACCTAACGTCGACGTCCACACTCTCTACGTGGATGGATACGCTGGCAATCCTCAGAACCCCATCAAAACGGCCATCGCTGAGTATCGTACCGATGTCACGGAGATACGCACCGGGATTAAGGGGAAGGTAAGGTCTACAGTGACGCAATCCGATGTAGTTAAATAAAATTATGATTGATTGGGGCAAACGTATCAACTTATTACCGTCGCACTGGCAGTGGTGAATATTCTCGGTTTAAGGGGAAGTAGGATCAATAGAATAATTTTACATATATACTAACCTCAAGAACCCTCCCAGGTGCTTCTCCTAGACTCCCTCTTCGACGGCAACGCCACTCTGACCTGGACGTCCGAGGCGGGCGAGCAGCAGACCGTGCTCCAGCAGGTGGACTACAGGTGGGACCTGAACGGGTCCCACTTTGTGGACCTGGCGCTGGTGACGCCCATGTACGAGGATGACGCCACGCTCACCATGGTGGGCTCGTACCAGAAGGACATGGTGCATGGATTCCAGATTGTCAAGTGAGTTTCGGTTTGATAGGCTTGTGCGGGTGGGTGGTAGATGGGCGAGGTGACTGGCAACTGTGTCCAAGATATTTATTTTTAAACTTATAACTTCGAGTTTTTAGGGTTTTAGGGCGGCCACATACATTCCGAATTCCGTTACGGAATTCCGTTTCGGAATTTCGATTCGGAATTCGGAAGGCAGCTAATCCATACAAAATCTATGACCCTACCTCACACGTCCGTACGATTTTTTTTCCGTTTTTATGTATGTGGCCGCACTTAGCTGCTTTCGGAATTCCGAATCGAAATTCAGAATTGCGTATGTATGTGACCGCCCTTAGTCAGGAGTTAAGCCCGATTTACATTGGTCAAGGACAGTGGCAAGTACAGTGCCAATGACAGTAGAATGGAAAAATAGATCCACTGGCAAGGCAACTTGACTCGCCACTGTCCGATCGGTTTACAATACTGTACTGTAAACTGTCACTTGTCCACTGTCCACTGTCCTTGACCAATGTAAATCGGGCTTAAGGGATCTTTAACCATTTCAACTGACACCGACCATATGTAAATCAAAAGGACTCTTATGGCGGCTGGCGACAACGCTGTTCTAATTTTTGTAACTATACAAATAATAAGGTAATAGTTATTTAAGAACGGCATAACCACGTGTGACAATAAGGGCCCTTTAGGTTTGGACAGCCACATATAACCATTTTTAAGTGACTAAAAAATAAGTATTTAGACAGATAGATGGATAGATAAAAATCTTTATTCACATATTAAGCCATGACAAATAGAAACACGTTTACATAATTAAGATAAAGTAAAAAGAAAAAAAAAAGAAAAACATTAAAAGCTTAAACTATAACTAGAACTACAACTAAAATTAAGATGCGTGATTCAGATGTCACAGCATAGTAATGAAAGGGCGCCGACTCAGCATGTGCTGCGCGCATTGCTGCGGCAGCGCTGATATTCTGCCGGTACCCGGCGAAGTGAGACGCACTCAGTCACTAACTAGCCAACTCCGTTCATCTCTAGCCGTGTTTAACAATCACTTTCTATGTGTCAAAATTTAACAAACCAATTCACTTAAGCCTATTTTACACATTTAAATTAACCTAGGTAAGTAGAAGCTTTGTTAGGCATTGACCTGAAGTTTCTGGAACGATAGTAAGTGCGCTTTATATTTCCGTTTAAATGTACTCTTTGAACGAGCGTCTCTAATCGGCGGAGGAATGTTGTTCCAGCATTTCGAGGCCAAATACCTAAAGCTTCCACGAAATGCAGCAGTTTTGTGTTTGTATGGAACTAGGATACAAGCCCTTGCGGATCTATATTTTAATGCCATGCACGACCGACGAGTTTGCCGTGTAAATAGCTTGGATTACCAGTTCTCACAACGTCAAACAGTAGACCCGCGAAAAGTAAATCCCGCCTATTCTTCAAATTCAACATGTTCGCGTTATTTAAGTAGGGAGTTATATGAGACCGTGGAGGCACTGGAAAGCAGTACCTGACACAAGCATTTTGGACTCGTTGTAGAAGTTTGTGAGTTTTAGTCAGTAAACAAGAGCCAAAAGAAGTTAAACAATAGTTGAGCTTAGACAAAATTAGTGCTTCGCAGAGGCGGATTCTGAGATCCACATCTAAATACTGACGAAATTCATACAAAACTTTCAGTCGGTAGAATCAGCTACGAACCAATTCAGCAACATGATTTTGAAATCTGAGGTCTGTGTCCATAAGGATTCCTAAATTCCGTGCTTCCCACACTTCTTCTACTTCATTATTAAGAATATTAATCTTAGGGTTTAAAGCTCTGACGATTTCTGATTGACGACGCGAGCCTAAGAGCAAAAATTTTGATTTAGTGGGGTTCAAAACAAGACAGTTATCAGAAGACCACTTTGCGATTCGATTCAAATCTTCATTAAGTGTCTCAATTGCTTTCTGAGTTTCAATTTGTTTATGTATGTCCACGCATAACTCTATAATAATATACTCTATAACTCTCAAGCGTGGCGTATTTTTTTATGAAATATTTCCGTTGTAACCAAATTCAAAGTTGTTGATGGGAACAATGTTAAATCGACCGAATTCCTCAAATGTTATAGGGGTATAGAAAATTGGGAAATTTCATTGATATATAAAACACTTATGTTCCGCGAGTATCATTAGGTAAAGTAGAAACTTATGCAGACGATTAACCTGTGACATACGGACGGATAGTAATTAGCAATTGGGTTTCCTTTTACCCTTTTATTACGACATCCTATAAAGCAGTATGTCATTGTGTTGAATGTCTGTGGTCTTAATTCGGTCCTTGTCTATTTTTGTTTACTCTATGTTAATCTATTAATACGCCACAGTAAGATCATCTTACTTTTGTTTTAATTAATTCCATCAGGTTATGGGCCCAGCACGCTTCCACGGCTAGTCTTTTACTATAGTGTTTTTAATCCAGGACTGCACACCACACTTCTTAAATTGACGTTACAGGGTTGCGCGTCAATGTACGTAAAATGTATTAGTGGGCCGTGCCGGAAACGCTATTATGCCGGCTGTACACACTCGCCGAGACACCTCGAGATGGGGCAATAAGCCTGCCGATTCCGATTGCGATTGCGTTAGGCAATAGGCCAACAGGTGTATACATACTGGGCCTCTATTCTAGAAATGGAACGAAATAGAAATGGAAAATATTTATTCATGGCACACAGAATAACAACAGAAACTTAACAAAGTAAACGTTGAACAGTTCTCCACAGGGTAAAACCATATTCCCTTTGACATTATTACCGTATTTTCAACATCGCGATAGCTCTTATTTACTTCACATTTATGACGGCCAAATTAGAAACAATACGATAACAAAGGCAATATTATTTTACTCAATAGAATAGAGGCTATACTCTCGTTTCGCCTCGCTCGCTCTCGTCTCGTCTCGCCATGTTTCGGTAGCGGTAAGTTTCGGTTCGAGTCTCGTCGAGTGTGTACAGCCAGCGTTACGCAATACTGTTTTCAGGGGCGTGATGCACCAGCCCGGCACCAGCCGCGTCGGCGAGCTCGACGTGCGCTACGGCGGCGTGCGGCACAGCGACGGACACTTCAACCTCTCCACGCCCTTCCGGCGGCTGCCGTGGCTCAAGTCCATCTTCGACGTGAGTGCATTAACTTTCAGGCAGTCTGAGGCAGTGACGACAAAACCACGTGAATACGACGAGTAATTTACTGCTTTTATTCAATTTAACTCTACTTGAGGCTGTCTTCCAGAGTAAGTTCAGCTCTGAAACGAGTTTTTTTTGTGTCAATTTATACAGTTATAAACTTTTATACCTGCAGATTAACAACCTAGATGAAAGGTCCGACAACAAAGTAGAGTTGTTCTGGGGAAACAATACGGCAGCGGTGAACAGCACGCACCAGTCCGCGCAGGAGCCCGGCGGGTGGCGGCAGGCAGGCGCCATCGCGCTCTCCGTGCCGCTCAGCACGCAGCATCTCGTGCACACCGACTATATCTACATACAAGGTGAACTGTAACAACACGGCGCGGTGAACAGCACGCACCAGTCCGCGCAGGAGCCCGGCGGGTGGCGGCAGGCAGGCGCCATCGCGCTCTCCGTGCCGCTCAGCACGCAGCATCTCGTGCACACCGACTATATCTACATACAAGGTGAACTGTAACAACACGGCGCGGTGAACAGCACGCACCAGTCCGCGCAGGAGCCCGGCGGCAGGCGGCAGGCAGGCGCCATCGCGCTCTCCGTGCCGCTCAGCACGCAGCATCTCGTGCACACCGACTATATCTACATACAAGGTGAACTGTAACAACACGGCGCGGTGAACAGCACGCACCAGTCCGCGCAGGAGCCCGGCGGGTGGCGGCAGGCAGGCGCCATCGCGCTCTCCGTGCCGCTCAGCACGCAGCATCTCGTGCACACCGACTATATCTACATACAAGGTGAACTGTAACAACACGGCGCGGTGAACAGCACGCACCAGTCCGCGCAGGAGCCCGGCGGGTGGCGGCAGGCAGGCGCCATCGCGCTCTCCGTGCCGCTCAGCACGCAGCATCTCGTGCACACCGACTATATCTACATACAAGGTGAACTGTAACAACACGGCGCGGTGAACAGCACGCACCAGTCCGCGCAGGAGCCCGGCGGGTGGCGGCAGGCAGGCGCCATCGCGCTCTCCGTGCCGCTCAGCACGCAGCATCTCGTGCACACCGACTATATCTACATACAAGGTGAACTGTAACAACACGGCGCGGTGAACAGCACGCACCAGTCCGCGCAGGAGCCCGGCGGCAGGCGGCAGGCAGGCGCCATCGCGCTCTCCGTGCCGCTCAGCACGCAGCATCTCGTGCACACCGACTATATCTACATACAAGGTGAACTGTAACAACACGGCGCGGTGAACAGCACGCACCAGTCCGCGCAGGAGCCCGGCGGGTGGCGGCAGGCAGGCGCCATCGCGCTCTCCGTGCCGCTCAGCACGCAGCATCTCGTGCACACCGACTATATCTACATACAAGGTGAACTGTAACAACACGGCGCGGTGAACAGCACGCACCAGTCCGCGCAGGAGCCCGGCGGGTGGCGGCAGGCAGGCGCCATCGCGCTCTCCGTGCCGCTCAGCACGCAGCATCTCGTGCACACCGACTATATCTACATACAAGGTGAACTGTAACAACACGGCGCGGTGAACAGCACGCACCAGTCCGCGCAGGAGCCCGGCGGGTGGCGGCAGGCAGGCGCCATCGCGCTCTCCGTGCCGCTCAGCACGCAGCATCTCGTGCACACCGACTATATCTACATACAAGGTGAACTGTAACAACACGGCGCGGTGAACAGCACGCACCAGTCCGCGCAGGAGCCCGGCGGGTGGCGGCAGGCAGGCGCCATCGCGCTCTCCGTGCCGCTCAGCACGCAGCATCTCGTGCACACCGACTATATCTACATACAAGGTGAACTGTAACAACACGGCGCGGTGAACAGCACGCACCAGTCCGCGCAGGAGCCCGGCGGCAGGCGGCAGGCAGGCGCCATCGCGCTCTCCGTGCCGCTCAGCACGCAGCATCTCGTGCACACCGACTATATCTACATACAAGGTGAACTGTAACAACACGGCGCGGTGAACAGCACGCACCAGTCCGCGCAGGAGCCCGGCGGGTGGCGGCAGGCAGGTGCCATCGCGCTCTCCGTGCCGCTCAGCACGCAGCATCTCGTGCACACCGACTATATCTACATACAAGGTGAACTGTAACAACACGGCGCGGTGAACAGCACGCACCAGTCCGCGCAGGAGCCCGGCGGGTGGCGGCAGGCAGGCGCCATCGCGCTCTCCGTGCCGCTCAGCACGCAGCATCTCGTGCACACCGACTATATCTACATACAAGGTGAACTGTAACAACACGGCGCGGTGAACAGCACGCACCAGTCCGCGCAGGAGCCCGGCGGGTGGCGGCAGGCAGGCGCCATCGCGCTCTCCGTGCCGCTCAGCACGCAGCATCTCGTGCACACCGACTATATCTACATACAAGGTGAACTGTAACAACACGGCGCGGTGAACAGCACGCACCAGTCCGCGCAGGAGCCCGGCGGGTGGCGGCAGGCAGGCGCCATCGCGCTCATTTACTTTAATATTTAAAATGCTGTGTATACAATGGCATCTGAAGGCGGTACCTTCTTTAGTAACTTTACCTTATCTTCCCTAACAAGAAAAGCTTACTCAGTTCGGAACACATTCTCGTTTCTTGCCGTTTTCTAACCCTCCAAAAATCAAATCTGCTTTGACTGTGGAAATGGTTCCGTGAACTAACCTTCTCTTTCTTTACAGGCGAAAAAGAAAGCACCGGAAACGCAACAATAGACTTGGACCTCGAGCGGTTCGTATCGGCGTCCTTCCGGCAAGTGCTGAGCAAGAGCAAGAGGGACCTAGACCTGGCGACCACCGACATCGAGGTGGTCAACGACCGCGCGCCCGTCGGCGTGCAATACGTGCATGAGTATGATAACTCGGGGAACACTGTGAGTGATGAACATGTTATTGTTATATTTTTAGATTAATATTAATATTTCAGCGCCATGTCAGCGTGCTGTCGCCAATAATTGTATAATATTCGTTCCCCTTTCGCGTCCTTCAGATTATTGAAGGGCCCTTCTTATGGTGATCGAGCAATAATAGTGGTCTTTCGATATTGGCGACGACATCTTTGAAGCGTCATGATTTTTACACAGAAATAGTTAAAGGGTAGAAAAACAGACTAACGGTATTTTTTGTCTAGATAATTGGACGTCGTTTTTACTGTTATAGAGAAGATTTATTAGGGTTTCGGTGTGTTTTAGGGAGAGTAAAGTACCTAAAGCTTAATCGCAGCACAAAAGTGTTCGAGTGTAAAATCAATACTCCTTTAGGCAATAAGTTGTTGTTTAAAGACGTGGTGGACGTTGGACGTGGAAGTAAACCGTCAGACAGAGAGACAGACGGACAGCGGAGGCTTAATAATAGGGTCCCCTGACATCCTTTGGGTACCGAACCAAAAGAAAAACCATTCCACAGGACGTGAAACAAGCCACAGTGTTCCACCTCACCAACTCGTCCAAATTCAACCTGACGGGCAAGATGGATGTGTTCACCTTCGACGCCGGCAAGAACCTCAAGCTCCTGGCCATCCACGGGAACAGGACCCTGACCTTCGAGAACCAGTACCGCGCTCAGGATAAGGAACTCACGCAGGGCAGCAAGGTGCAGTGGGCGCCGGACACCTGGATCAACTACGACATACACGTCACTAACATGACCACGGTAAGACAAATAACAATTTTCAATTTCACCTTCTTCTTCTTCTTATTTTGCTTCTTCTACTTCTTCTGCGTCTTCTTCTTCTTCCTTCTTCTTCTTCTTCTGCAGCATTTTGTTCGAATGCCCAATGAATATACTCAATTTCCTACTGATTCCTTGTAACTATTAAATAAACAAATCTTCGATATTATGGCGACCTACTTTCAGAGCTGATACCTATATCTTATACGGCCCAATTGATTTTTATTAAACCTAACTAAGACCCATCCCCATTAAAGTAGTTTTTTTTAAGACCGCCTCGGAATTGGTTTGAGCTACGGTGCCACAGATAAACACATAGATTCGCAGATACACACATTAAAACTTACACGCGTGTTTTTGGGTCTAGCCTTTAAAATATCCCTCTTTTTCTTTTCTTTTCCCTCCCCTCCTCTCTCTTATTTCATTAAAGCGAAAAAAAAGGGTTTTAAGGGCACTTTCCAAAGCCGTATTTTAAGTTACTTTGTTTTACTTATCATTATTAATTGTGTGAGCTTTGAATAAAGTTTTCTAATCTATTCAATTCAATACACTACGCTTTATGAAGTGTCAAAACATTAGCAAGAGTTATGGCTCATTTCTGTCTGATAATCTCTCCATGACACCAGTTCTACCAAACCATAAACATCCTCCAAACGTTTCTAGGTCGAAACCGAGTCCCAACAGCTGATAATGAACGTGTGGTACCCGCTGCGGAGCTTCAACCTGATCGGCGTGTACCGTCTGCAAGACGCGCTGCTCGACGGCAAGGCGGTCCTCAGCTGGAACGTGCGCGACGAGAACAAGACCGCCGAGTTACGGGGCAAGTGGGAGAACCCTCCGACTGAGACAGGGAATGTCCATGATGTGGACTTGGCGTTGTCTCACCCGTCATTTAGGAAGGTCAGTTTGGAATAGTACATTATTGTCTCGGCCGGAAAGTAGAGGCTTAGATAAGTTAGAAGGCAAGGCTGCGTTGTATATGTATACGATTGTAAGGTCTGTTCATTCTTACTTGTCTTATATAGTAAACAACTTTCTAACCTCAAAGTGAACCTTTTTTGGCTTAAACAGCTATTCTAAACAAAATAAAGCAATCACTGACAATGCATTAGCCAAGTGTATGTATGTATGTAAACTCTGTATTGCACATAAACAATTACAAGACATGTTTGCATCAATATAGATATTGTACATGGGCGAACTTATCCCATATGGGATCTCTTCCAGTTAACCCTGGGTTAGAATAAGCAAGGACAATGCAGAAGGATAGACAAATTAACAAAATTACAGGAAATAACAAATAGTACATACAACAGAGAAAGAGGAAGAAAATGAAATATGTATCTTCTTTAATAAATAAAATACATAAATAGATAATAGAATATACTAATATATACTACCATATACCTACGTAAACAGCAGCTAAAACCTACAACAGAGGTATGAATCAACACTCAGACTGATCTTGTTGATTAAGCCACAACTTCTTTAACCTTTCTTTCAATGAACCGACAGATCTAGATTGCCTCAAGCACATTGGAAGCCCATTCCACAATTGGACAGAGTGTACCGTGAAGGATTTAGCATAGGTACGAGTTTTGTTGGATGGAACGGTAAGGGAGAGGTTAGCACTAGACCGAAGGCGGTGTCCACTACCATCGGCCAAAAAACTAAACCTTTCGGAAAGGTATAGAGGAGAAGAAGGAGTGAAAAGTACATTGAAAAGGAGCGACAGAATATGCACATCCCTGCGACGGCGAATGGGCAACCATTTGAGTTGCACGCGGTACTGGGATATATGGTCAAATTTCCGCAAACCAAAAATGTATCTTATACACACGTTTTGCAGACGCTCAAGCTTGTCAAGCAGTTCCTCCCTGAGGTCAAGAAACGCTATGTCTCCATAATCGAGAAGAGGAAGTAATAAGGAACGAGCAAGGGCAAGCTTAGTGTTAAATGGTAGAAAATTTTGTAGACGCCTCAAGGAATGTAGGGAAGCGAAGAGTTTACGGCTAACATTATTAACATGGGCTGTCCAGGACAACGTCTGGTCTATCGTGACACCCAAGTTTTTAACCGTGGAGGAGAAGGGGATCGGAATCCCATCGTAGAAAACATTGGGCGTCACTACCCCAGATAGTTTAGTGACGTAATGAGGGCTACCAATGACAATGGCCTGTGACTTCGTAGCATTAACCATTAACCCAAACCTCTCCGCCCAGCAACGTATAGAGTCGAGATCGCTATTGATTTGACTTATCAAGGCGGGGAAATCATCTAGAGCAGCACAGGCGTAGATTTGTAAATCGTCCGCGTATAGGTGATATGAGGAGCGAAGTGTGTTAGAGATAACGTTAATGAAAATCGAGAAAAGCAGGGGAGAAAGCACTGCACCCTGGGGGACACCAGCTGACAGATTACACCATTCAGAGTAGCAGTCATCAACCCTGACACGCTGGCGCCTCCCAGAGAGGTAAGCGCGAAACCAAGAAAGAGCAGTTGTAGAAAGATGGAGGGTATTAAGAATCCCAAGAAGAATATCAAAATCCACGGTGTTGAAAGCGCTACTGAAATCCAATAAAACAAGAACTGTGAGCTTCTTGTGCTCAATATTAAGACGAATGTCATCGGTGACCTTCACTAAAGCAGTGACAGTGCTGTGCCCGGGGCGGAAACCGGATTGAAAAGGATTAAGGAGATTATGCCTGTTGAGATGAGAAAGGAGACGACGATTAACATAATGCTCAATAACCTTTGACAAGACGGGAAGGATTGAGATAGGGCGGTAATTAGTGAAAGAAGAAGGGTTTGAACACTTAGGAAGTGGAATAACGTGGGCTTACTTCCACGTGTAGGGAAAAGTGGTGGAGGAGAAGGAGAAATTGATGATGCTGGATAGGATAGGGGCTATAAAGTCCGCCGCGAGCATAAGCATGTCCAAGCCAAGACAGTCTTCACCGACAGCTTTCGTCTTAATAGTCTTAAGAATGGCCAGCGTTTCTTGCGGTGAAATATCTACGAGTTCGAAAGGAGGAAAGTTGGGGTGTGGGGCATTGGCAAGAAGAGCTAGAGAAAGATCCTTATTGGAGGGGTTGAGCGCAACCGGAGAAGTGCTGAAGAAGTTGTTAAATGCGTTTAAATCCATAACGTCTGCGGGTGATTGTTGTGCCTTACCCACCCCAAGAGACTTTAGAAATTTCCAAAACTTAGTGGGAGGACAATCTTCAATGGACTTGTGAATGTATTGCCGTCTAGCTTCCCTACATGCTTTATTACACCGGTTACGAAGTAAAATGTACCCTAGATGACTTCCCTCCGAGGGGTTATGCCGCAATCTAATGCGCGCGCGGTCCCTCTTAGCCGTGAGCGACTTTATATCCAGCGTTAGCCAAGGTGCAGGAAGGTGTTTAACTCTTGTCGGTTTTAGAGGTGCGTGCTTGTCGAAAATGCCAAGAACTATGTCATTGAAAGCGCCTAGTTTAAGGTCAACGTCCTGGAGAGCCTCAACACTAAAGCCAGTCCGCACTACCCAAGTCATCCCGAAACTCCTGAAGGTTAATGTCTCGGAGATTTCGACGCATAATGACTTTATGCCTCCGCAAGTGATGTCCAAAATGTTTACTCTGTTTACTTTATTTACGATAAAAGAGCTGTTTTGGCCAAAAAAGGTTCATTTTGAGGTTAGAAAGTTGTTTACTATATAAGACAAGTAAGAATGAACAGATCTTAGTAAACATACAATTTTAGGATTATTTAGTGATTTTTGTCAAACTTGCACCCATATATAAATTACGAGTACAGTGATTTGTATTTCAAATTACCCACGTTTTCTTAAACATATTACTTAAAAGTTAATAGGGAAGAAGTTTCCAGTGGGTACTTTTGCCTTGCCTTCTGGGCTTTCTTAACTTGTACGTACTCATGATCACAATAAGTAGGTAATTAGGCTAAAATAGTATCACCAAAGCACTTTTATTTGTCATGCCGTATTTTCGTTATGTTAAATACTATTGTATTAGGGTAACCCTGTAAAGATAGTAGCTCAAATGAAACAATAAATAAATAAATAAATAAATATACATATTGAATGACGTAAAATTGTCTGAATTTTATGTTCGAGACATTTTATTTTTTATATCACAATAAATATTAAATAAATAAATATAGCGTGTAACTTCATTTGCAAAGAACTTGCCGAAACTATCCACACACAAACTTATATTTCCAGGATGTCACCCTCAAAGGGCAATACATAAGCTCTCCCACCGTAATGTCCAACGTATCCCTGGAACTACAATACTCCGACTACGACAACGAGTACCTCCGCCTCCGCTCGATCCTCACGGACAACTCGAACGGCCCCGTCCGCGACTACCAGTTCGCGCTCAAGTGCACCCACCCCTCCACCAACTTGGACCTGGACATGAAGGCAGACGTCAACATCCAGAGCCGCTGGTACTACTTCAATAACTACTACAAGTTCCAGAAGACGCTGTTCTATCAGAAACTGAGGCATACCAGGATGTTGGTGGATTTGAATAACAGCGCTGTGCAGTGGGAGGTAAGATGATTCCATTTCTGAACTCTAAGGGCGGTCGCCCTTTGTTTGCTTAAAGAATAATTAAACTTTCCTATATTTATAACTAGCGCACCAACGAGACTTACTTCTACAAAGTGAACGGCACTTGGGACCTCTCGTACCCGGAGTACCGCGTGTTCACGTGGGTGAAGCGGCCGACCGGCAATGACACGGGGCTGGCCACGCTCTCCATGAAGGACAGGAGCTTGATTGCACACTTCAACAGCACTGACGGTGAGTGACTAACCGTTCCTTTTTCAAACCTGTATATCAAAAAAACGTCACTAATGAACGACCTTATCATCATTATCTGACTCTGACTGCGGCCGTTAGTTTATAAGATGACTCTAGAACGGCACATAGCGTTTGTGGGACATTTATGTTTAACTAAAAACTAAATGAGTTTGATACGTAACTCATAAAATAGGGTTTTTATTTACACCACCCATTGGACCAGATTTGATTTTGATTTGATTTTGTATAGTGGTTTGTCACCAGTATTATTCGCATTTTTAAATTTGATTTGAGTAATTCTCACCTAGCTTCAAATCAGTTGTAAATACATTGACTTAAGTAAAACGTTCTTGCAGAAACAACAAAACTTGATTACCTGATTCACCCAATGTGTTCGTATTGCAGATATATCATACCACGTGGTAGGCATGATAGTGGACACTCGGGCGGCGCAGCTGAACGCGTGGCGCAACTTCGACGACGTAGCCACCGTGGACCTCGCTTCCTACATCCGGCTCAATCACTCGCGCCTGCTCACCAGCTCCGTGGTCTGGCGCCCCACCATCTTCACAGAGGTCAAGTCCCAAGCCGTCTACGGCCTCAAATACCTCTACGGCCAGATCAACGAGACCCTCTTCATACTCAAGGAAGCCCCCATGGAATCCCATCTTGCTCTGAAGGCTATATGGAATGACGCCAAACCAAGAATACGCGACTTCCTCGACGATTTGAACGATTTACACGTAATTAAGGACGATTTGGACGAGTTCGAGACTTTCCTAAACAAATCTTACAACGCGAACGATTTTTACGTGAAAGATGTCGTTGAATTTACCTATTATGTCCTCGATGAGATGGCTATTAGAAACCATTTGGAGAGTTTACCGGGAATTGTGAACGACATGTGGGGGATGATGGGGAACACTAGTCAATCCATAAAGCAGAGTCTTACATACGTCGTAGACACTATCAAAATGGCTTACGCGAACTTCTTAGAGTCCGCTAACAAGGTTTTGGATGCTGATTTCATGGACTTAGTATCATCCAGGTTAGAGTCGATGATACTACAGTACGATACGTTCGTGAGGGACTTGCATATGAAGTTAATTGAATATTGGGACTCGACTTGGGTGAATGCGACATCGCGGCTGGCAACGTACTGGCACCAGATACTCAAGTCTATGGAGCCACTGTTCTTCAAGATACTGCATTACACGGAGTCGTTTGTGTTCACCGTGTGGAGAGGCGTGATGGACTTCTTCTACAACAGAACACAGGAGTTGACTGATAACCCCTATTTCAATTATGTATCGACGTTTGGACATGAGATGGACAAGTAAGTGGTTTTTTTTTATTAATTTGTATCCATTCTGAAGTCTTGAGTGATATATTTAGATGCAGAGAGCAAAACTGAGCACCTGTTCGGAAAGAGTACTTGTATGAGCGTTGTGTCGTCAAATATCGTCACATTTTCGTATATTTTGATAGATTTCTACCGTTGCTACTTGCTTACTTTCGCAGAACGCCTCTTGTTTTTGTATTTTCTATCCACGACATCCTGCCCCACTACTAACTTTTTCATACATTGACGCAGCCGTGCAACGTCAATTTGACTGGCAGGGCACCGTGTCGTATATTGATACCACTACCCTACTCCTAAATTCATATTTCCTCGTGTATGTCATCAATGTAGATTCTAATAACCACTTTACCTTCTGCGTTACAACCTTTATCAAGTTAAAATATTTTTCAGAATATACAAGGACCTCGTGAGCAACGACCTGGTGACCAACATCAAGAAATACACGCACAAGTTCTGGAACGTGATCTGGGGAAAGATCGAGAAGTACATCCCGTTCAAGGACGAGTTCCTGCAGCTGTATGCGGAGTTCAGGAACGCGTGGGAAAACTTTATGAGGACGCCACAAGTGGTTTACGTTAGGGAAAAGGTAAGATAAGGATGGTTGAGGTGTCAATGAATAAGTTGAAAACGCAAATAGCGGAGGTGGCGCGGCGTGACGTTTAAAATTTTCATTCCATTTTTTTTTTCAAAATCTTAGTTTTATAAGTTGCCTGAATACTGGCGATTTGGTCTCCGTAGAACTTTTCCAACCATAGACGGGAACTATCATCCTTAGGTTTAATTAAATTTAGTACCTGTTGCTTACTAGATTAGATCAAAATTCAACACTTAAACAAAGCAAACTTTCACGTTTACGTTTAAATGTAATGTATTTTTTAAATGTTTCTTGTCGTTTAAGTAATAATAGTCATAGTAATAGAAATGATCAAGTATTATTAACACTTTAACTGTCCTTCGCTTTCACCACTGACATGGACCGGTACGTCCATGCATTACAGGTAATGCACTAATGTACAGAGCCATCTATTACTGACGTCACGTAGACGTAACGAGCTACTTTGGCGGTGCATTACTGTAATGCACCGACAGTTAAAGTGTTAAGGCCCTTTAAATTAAGAGTGTAAATGAGTAATTATTTTTTCCTGTTGTGTCTCTTGTAGTACAAGGAAGCGTACGAGCGGCTGAAGTGGTGGTACGACTACTTCATGATCGGCGAGGCGTGCGACAAGGTCGTCGACATCGTGTACGCCAAGCTCACTGACATGGCCAAGACGGCGCTGCAGTACGAGGAGCTGTGAGTAGCACGATATTTTAAAATTAGTAGTATGAACCAATACTTAGTAAAACTAAAAGTCTAACAAAAAAAACAAGGCTAATGATGTACTCGCAATGAGAAATAATAAGTTAAACAAGTCCAAACCATAAGGATTGACTATTAGCCATAAAGGGGTCCATGGGGGGTGATGGCCACCCGTTCATTCCGTCTCCATCATCATACCATCGCGATAGTACAATGGCATGCAGGCAGAGAAAAGTATGCAGCTGATTATACTCGTACCATATTATTTTGCTGTTGTTAAAATTGAATAAGTTTGCAATATTTCAAGTCCATCCTGTAACTATAATAAGTAGGTTTAAATCGACTTCATAGATTTGTTTACATACATACTTAGTTCCAAGTGAAGCTAATAATAATCGTGGTTAAAAGCAAGTTTTGAATACCCGACTCTGGACTGATGCATCGCCTTTAGATCAAGGCAAACTCTGTAAAACTAACCTGCCTAATATAACTAATAAATAAAATTTAAAAACGACATTATCAGAGCTAATATCTTTTAAACGACCCAACCTCTATTTCATGAAACCTAACTAAAAACCAACCAAACTAAACAAGTTTTCTTTAAAAAAACTGCGTACGAATCCGATCATTCATTTCGAAGCTTCAATACCTCGGACTAATACACAGACACACTCTATTTTATATATCAAACAAATTGATAAACCTTCCCAAAACTTCTAGCCACCGCACCCCAAAAACGAACTTCATCTTTGACCCACGCAAGGGCGAGATACTGCTGGAGCAGAAGCTGCCCATGTCCTGGCACGCGTTCAACCGCACGCCGGACTTCTCTGAGGTGGCGGAGTACCGCGCCGTGCGCCAGTTCATGGACGACTGGCTCACCACCAACAAGAGCATCTGGTCCTACTACTACGAGATCAGGCCGTACATGGACATTAATAACGTTATGCCGCCGTTTGCTGGTGAGTTTGGTTTCATTTGATCGTTCGATTATACAGGTTCGACGGGGACGAAGGCTTTTTTTGAATATCCAATATCATATATATGTGACATATTATGCTTTTGACATATGGAGGCCCTGGACAGATTATATCAGGTTGCACCAGCCGTGGTCACGGAAGGACTAAGGTCAGCAATGTCATCTTGATGTGGGTAGGCGTTTGGTAAAACAACCGTATTTGTATTTTTATATTGTTAAGAGGTCGACAAACTACACTGACAGTATCAACCCGGTCGCTCGGTAACAAGTCGCGTGTTTTGTATTTGTTTGTCACTGGATTCCACGTAGAAGAAAACTTAAATCCATGACCCAACCCAAAGTCACCAACCAATTCCAACCCAACCGAAACGGAACGTCAGATTCGTAGCGAGGTATGTGTATACTTACACCTACCTCACCTACCTGTCGTTAGTCGTATTCGCGTCAAGACCTGATTTTATGTCTAATATACGGTACCTTATGTCTCGGAAACTTAGACAGTTCTTGAGGGAATACTGATAAACCACTTCTTCGTGGACGGAGTCGCGGGCAACAGCTAGCTTCTTTATAAAAGTATGTTAATCGTTGCCTATTACTAATAGAACAACCCTTGCGCTTAGTTTGGGACTAGATCAATTTGTGTGAGGTCCCCATTATCATTAATGTATTTCTCCAGGCATGGCTATGATGACGGGTCAAGGTACCCTGGTGACGTTCGACAAGCGGGTACTGACGCTCTCCGAGCCGGGCACCTTCCTGCTGACGAAGGACTACCGGCAGAACAACTTCTCGGTGCTGATGGAGAGCAACGAGCAGGGCCGGTACAACCTGCTGGTCCTCACCGCCAAGAACCTGATACACGTCGACTTGTACAAAGAGGTGAGCTGGTCCAATATGGCAATATATTAATACAATACTAACAAGATTGTGATTGTTGTGATGTTGTGATTAGCGTCCTGATTCCATACGAGCCTAACAAGACGTTAGATACATCAACCAAGATGTCAGTTGAATCACTAAAGAACTTGCTGTTGTTACTATCAGCTTTGGTTGATATTACAATTTTGGTCAACTTCTTGGTTGGCTCTAATTTTTTCGAGGGCTCGTTTGGTCCCAGAGCTGCCGGAAATCCGCCAAGGCAGACAAGCCAAGGCATTTTAGTGACTAATTCCACTAAAACCGGCTTCATCCTCATAAAACTTATAGGCATGACAAGGCAGCAAACTGGAGACTGCAACTTTTAGACTTATAATGCGTTGCAAAATACTATCTTCTGGAGGTTATTAGGAATTTAAGCGCTGAGATTGTAAAAAAGTATCTACGATGTAGGTAATTAAAAATCACACAAGGTCGTTTAAGAGCTTAAAAAAGTTGCATTCCGCAGATAAATATTTATGACTGCGGTAATCGAAGAATATGTAAGTTGACATAGGTCGTACGTTCGCCTATGTCCATTCATATATTTGGACAGACCGTTACGGTCTCTTCCTTTAATGGCTTGGGTTAGCTAACTCTATCCCATATCTCATTAGGCGTTAAATTATATAACCTCATTGAAATCAGTTAACCCGTTCGTGCCTTAGGCTTTGACAGACAGATGAATACATTTTTTTTACTTCCAGCAAGTGTCGATCGGTACCTCGGTGCCGCTGAGCCTGCCGGCCGTGGTGGACGAGTACGTGGTGGACCGGCAGACGGACACGCTCACCATCGGCGCGCAGAACGGGCTCGAGATACAGTGCAACCTCATGTTCCACACCTGCAAGCTGCATGTCACCGGTATGAGAGCCTTGATTTATGCCAACAACACGTTTGTGGTTTTTTTATAGATCGCACTTGGCCGGTTTTTTTTTAACACGGTGACCAGTTTTTAAATATGACGAAGGGTCATCGGGAAACTCGTCAGGATCTTCCATAATATCACTTTCAAAATAAGACGTCAAATGTAAACTTGTAGTTTTAATCAAATTGGTTACAGATTTAAATGAACAGAAACCGTTTAATACTGAGCGATACTAATCAACTAATTTCATAAGCTTTCAGGCATAAGCCTTCAGAAAACGTGACGTTTTCAGCACGAGGTTGGCACGTCCGTTCTCGGTTTAAGCCAATTTCAGAATGACTTGGTGGACGAGTATTCCCTCGGGCCAAATCGATTACGGTTGGCTAACCTGTAAGCCAAGTCTACCAACATAACAACAAAGTGGCCAGCCTCGTGCCGACTACACCCAAGTTAACCACTTCACGTTTCCCAGCCTAGTTTATTTGTTTGCCGCGTGGCGGCGCTAGTGTTGCAACGACAATTCATTTCCTAGTCTTCCTACGGCGGCAGCGCTAGTAGCGCGACGTGACGACACGGCCATCAAGACCATTCACAAGTCCTCGTGTGTGCCAACTGGAAAAAAAAAAAAGAATACACAATACACAGTCTTTAGCTCAGCCAACCTGAACCAACAAGTTATCTAGTGAAAAGAGGGTTCAGTAATGTAATTTATTTTAGTCAGTTATTCACATGATTACGTCAGCGTAAAATAAATTGAAATTATTGCATAAAGCTCATTATACTGACTGCAATGACTTCCATCCAGACATAACATAATTAAAAACATGTTGCTAGTGATGCTACTCATAGCAAACTCAATTTACACTGGATCACCTCCATCCGGTGTCCGTATATATCGCAACCTCTATCCGGTCACGGCCAACAACATCTCTATCCGATGTTAATGCAAAGCAAGCCAAACGCACGCCACACAAGTGTGGCCGCACAGAAACCGGGCAATAAAAAAAAAACAACACCCGGAATTTTACGCCTACGTCTACGAATGGCTTGTGCATAATGACAATCAAATATTAACTGAGTATTATGAATCAACAAGCTTAACCTTTAATGCTAGAACAGGGATCGTTCACATCAGTTATGTCACCGTCAACTTCAATTATATCAAATTCAGCATTGTCACGCAATTTTTTTTTTTTCGCTCATGGGCCTATTTGAGAGTTTCTTTTTTTTCTAGGTCAGAGTCTTTAAAATGTACCAGTCACCTTTTAACACTTCTGGCAAAAAAAAACATCAACTGTCAAACAAAACTCAACATCCACGTCAACCACAACTTTGGCTAACACGAACATCACGCAGGTGTGCGATGCTCTAATCATCTATCAGTTGCCTCCATCCAGCAATTATCTGACATCAAACCTCAACAACTTATGGACTACCTCCATCCGGTATCCATGTCACAGAGAACCATCGCCTCCATCCAGCGACGTCAACGGCCGCATACACCCCCTGACCAAACGGTCGCCACTCACCACCGTAGCCGCACAGCTACGGGAAATCAGGCACGAATTTACACCTACGACTACGAATGATTGAAGGGCTATGCAGTCTGAGCCAAGGACACCCACACGAATGAGTTTGTTTGGTAATTCTAACCAGAACTAGTAAAAGGTCCAACCACTTCAACATCGCCTAAATTACTTCGGTTGTAAAGCATTAATCAAAAGATTTTAAAATTTCCATCAATTGGGGTCTCGTGTCTAGGGGGCAGTCAGTGTCAATCAGGTCAAAATTAATTTTAGTGTCTGGGGTAACGTCACATGATTCGACAACTCGGATCTTTTTATATTTAAATTTATCCGCTAACATGTGTATAGCAAAACCAATTGCTTAAACTTCGCGTCCAATTATAATTTGGGGTCGCAAACATAGTCAGGTAACGAGTAAAAGAATTTTACGGTTAATAGCGTCAATTTCTACAGTGGTCAAAATTTGCATAGTCGAAGTAACAGTGGTCTGCCCTAAGCCTGTCATAGACACATTGTCATAAAATCGATTGCCACTAAATTTGCTGGCTACAGATTCTTTGACAAGTAAACAGTCTGCACCAGAGTCGTAACAAAACGAAAACAGCTCTCCGGAGTGACGTAGGGATCCCGAAGGAGCGTTCACAATGCACACGTCGACTCGCTTTTCCTTGATAGAACTCGCTCCTTATCCATGCACGGGCGTCGATGTCGCTTTTGTTCGGGTCGAAATAAGGAAAATGAACACTCGAAACTATTTATCATCATTCGCAGCAATTTCCGAGGCACGTGCGCCGTTGTCACAATTTTTCTCGAATGCGTCACTATTTGCTCCATGTGGGACGTTGATTCCCATCGCACTTCTGATGACGAAGGGTCATCGGGAAACTCGTCAGGATCTTCCATAATATCATTTTCAAAATAAGACGTCGAATGTAAACTTGTAGTTTTAATCAAATTGGTTACAGGTTTAAATGAACAGAAACCGTTTAATACTGAGCGATACGAATCAACTAATTTCATAAGCTTTCAGCCTTCAGGAAACGTGGCGTTTTCAGCACGAGGTTGGCACATCCGTTCTCGGTTTAAGCCAATTTCAGAATGACTTGGCGGGCGAGTGTGCCCTCGCGCCAAATCGATTACGGTTGGCTAACCTGTTGGCCAAGTCTACCAACATAACAACAAAGTGGCCAGCCTCGTGCCGACTACACCCAAGTTAACCACTTGACGTTTCCCAGCCTAGTTTATTTGTTTGCCGCGTGGCGGCGCTAGTGTTGCAACGACAATTAATTTCCTAGTCTTCCTACGGCGGCGGCGCTTAGTAGCGCGACGTGACGACATATAAAAATTGGATCATATTGCCAATTTGACTCTGAACAGCGACCTCATCCAAATCCGTTTTGCCATCTGTTTGTCTATATTTGGCGGTTGTATCAGGCTGGTACTTCGCGTCCCTGGGCGGGCTGCTGGGCACGTACAACAACGAGCAGCGCGACGACCTGCAGCTGGCCAACGGCACGGTGACGCGCTGCGCGCTCGCGCTGGCCCGCAGCTGGGCCGTGCGGCCCGCCGCCGGCCTGCCGCCCGTCGAGAACCACGAGGCCACCAACGACACCTCCTGCGACAAATTCTTCAAGAACAAGGTGTCGCCGCTGCATCCCTGCTTCGCTGTGGTGAGAGCCTTACTGCAACATGTTTCGCTACGTTTTTTCAGGCCGCGCGCGAATTGAACGCAGTCGGGGCCTGAGGTGTAGGACGCCGCGCCTCTCCTTTCTCGCCTGCAGTGTGCACTGCACTGTTTAGCGCCGTCTCTTACTAGCACATTCCTAAGGTCGGCATTCAATTCGCGCGCGGACTTTAGCTCCTCTGACATTTTTATACAACTGCCAAAAAATATATATGTTAAGGTGATGGAAGCAGTAACGGACAAGAACCAATGATGAATGATTTATATTTTACAGAAGATTTGTGACTGAATGAGCTTTGAATTAAGAGTACATTATTGGCGTCTGTGTTAAATTATTTTTAATGACACGTTTCCTTGCTGAATATACTTCAATCAATGATGGACTCATTATTTAAATGGAAGTCAACCGAGCCTTAACTTAACGGACCTAGCTATGAAGAGTTCCCATGGCCACCTTCCACTACCGTCATCATTCCAGCTCCATTATTACATACCATACTATTATGTTGATGACTTTATGTCTAAATAAAAAAAAAACATGAAAACGACATGCAATAAAATTTAGTTAGTTACTGTCAAAAACCGTGACTCAAACGGTAACACAAATCCTTTATCTCCATACTATTACTATCATCATTAGACATCGTTTGTATCGCATCTCAGTGCCGTGTTCCCAATTAACATTCACAATGATTTGTCGATAGATCGACGCCGACCCGTTCTTGACGGAGTGCCTGTCGGGCGTGGACGCCTGCGCGCTGGCCAGCACCTACCTCGAGCTGTGCGCGCAGCAGCACGTGCCCACGCACATCCCGGACCACTGCGTGCAGTGAGTACCACACTACTGTTATTGCCGATCTATTTCTAATACTACTACCACTACTATTGGACTGACGACCTGGTCAAAATAGCCGGTAGAAACCGGATAAGCAAGACCCAAGACCGTAGAGAATGGAGTGCAATGGAAGAGGCCTACACTCAGCATTGGGTGGCAACAGGCTGAAGAAGATAGATAGATAGATTTCTAATAGAAATGGGCCTTATGGCGTTCAATAAGTTGAATAATATTATGTTGTCACTGTAGAAAATAGATTACTTACCACTAGATTTACGGTTTAGTTTCACCCTTAGGTGGAATATGCTCAGCTTGGGACTATGTTTTCGTGTTTTAAAAGATTTTTTTATCATCAGTTTTCGAACTAGTTCGGTATTTCCAAAACTAGAGCCCAATAAATTTTGGAATTGTAAGTCATCCGATACCCGCGTGTCTGATTGACTGTGGTGTTCACCCCAGATGCACCACGCCCCAAGGCGACGTGATCGAGGAGGGCTCGTTCCACTCGCTGCAGTACGTGCCCAGCTCCACCGACGTGGTGTTCATCGTGGAGGCCGCCTTTTGCAACAAGAACCTGCGGAAGGCCAAGAACATGGACTTGTTCGTCGAAGCGTACGACAGCAAGTTCCAACAGGCTGGGCTGTCTGACAACAGGTATAGTATACTACGTTCATTGGACAATTTAATCCATAGGATTACAGAGTGTACTTCTTATATATCATACAAGAGAGAGATGAGTAGGTGTGAGTGCAACTCACACTACACTAGCGTTATTCATTATACGAACAAAATACAACGGCAGTGGAAGGCATACTCACGCATTAGGGAGGTAGCACACGGCGACTTTGTCAGGTAATGGCCCGATATGTTTCGGACTCGTTAGGAGACAGATACCTGGGACAAACTGTCCGGTTAGGTAGGTCCAGATTCGAGAAAGAGGTCACTCGTCGAATCTGACTCGGATGGGCAGCGTTCGGAAAGCTCCGCAACATCTTCTCGTCCAACATACCGCAGTGTCTCAAGACGAAAGTCTTTGATCAGTGTGTGTTGCCAGTGATGACTTATGGTGCTGAGACGTGGTCGTTTACAATGGGCCTCATAAGAAAGCTCAAGGTCACTCAAAGGGCGATGGAGAGGGCTATGCTCGGAGTATCTCTGCGTGATAGAATCAGGAATGAGGAAATCCGCAGGAGAACTAGGGTCACCGACAAAGCCCGAAGAATGGCCAAACTGAAGTGGCAGTGGGCGGGGCACATTGTTCGTAGAACTGATGGCCGATGGGGCCACAAGCTTCTCGAATAGCGACCACGTGTCGGAAGACACAGCGTGGGTAGACCTCCCACTAGATGGTCCGACGACCTCGTGAAGGTTGCGGGAACTCGGTGGATGCAGGTATCACGTGACCGGTCGTTGTGGCGATCCTTGGGGGAGTTCCATGTCCTGCAGTGGACGTCGTTTGGCTGAAATGCTGATGATGATGAGTCAGATTGTTACGCTAGTAAGCCTTAGGAGTGTTTATTTTATCACCTTCATTGTTTTAGTACTTTGTTATAGGACCCAGAGCTCAGAATCCATGTGACTGGTTGCTCTATTGATTCCGCGCTTCTGTATATTTCTAATTTTCAAAATGTCATAATCACGTTCTAGCCAAGCAAGTTCGACGCACGCAACTTTGGACGCAAAGCAAAAAGCACATCGATTTTCATTTCAAGGTGTGACTTCCGTTTAGGATTGAGTACGAATGAATACGAATGCGATAGAAAAGGAAGCACTTCGACTTACCAGAACGTTGTTTTGTTAAGACGACCGTCTTCTGTAGTAGTTTCTGTATATATTGTACCAGTGGACCGTAACGATGTCTCCGGTGGCAGGTACGCGCTGGTGGGGTACGGCGGGCGCGGCGTGTTCCGGCGCGCGCGCGCGCTGTACGTGGACAACCGGCTGTTCACCAACGCCATCGAGATCTCCAAGCACTTCGACAGCTTCACCATCGGTTAGTACATCTGTTCCATCACTTATTACTTATGATTTTTTTATGATTGTTTTTTTTTGGATCGCTAACATAATCATACCCTTTAACCTATCACCAAGCAGTATTCGCAGTGTTATTCCGGTGAGGGGATAACACAAATACTATAATGCCAAAGAAGGCTGGTAACTCATAGTAATAGTTTTAAGCATTTTAAATTTAATGTGGTTACGAATACAGTATAGAATGCTTCGACTACTCGACTTTGAGTTGAAGTTAGCTGCTTTCTTTGGTAGCAGAGAACCGGTAAAAATTACTAGCGCATAGGCATTCCATCTTAGTCCTCAGGGTTGGCAACACATTACCAGACTTAGGACTGTAGTCTTGAGCATTTGTATGTCTGTGGATCTAAGATCCAACTTACCATCTAGTGCCCTAAGCTGTGTGCTTGTTTGCCTTCTCTTCGCCATAAAAAATAGGTTCAAATGTTAGTTTTTTTTTGAGAAATAAATAGAAACCAAAAGTCTAAAATACGACCGATTTTACATCAAATATTAATGTCTTATATGTACAGATCACTCAAAGCGCAAGTCCGACTCACACTTGACCATTTTTTCACAGAGAAAGCAGACCTCGTGAAGGGCAATAAGACCCTCCGCGCCGACGTGTTCTCGGCCCTTAGCTTCGCGATATCGCTCCCGTATCGCGCCGGCGTCGCGCGCACGCTGGTGCTGCTGCCGTGCGGCCGCTGCGACGTGTCGCATATGCGGGTAACACCTCCGACACACACTATACACACCACCTATAATACATATCTATATGAATGTCGCTCTATCGTATCTATGTGTGTACGCTCTGGTGTCTACTGTTAAGCTATAAATAACCTTAATAAATAAATAAATCTAACGAGATGTTTGGATGTAGCACGAAAATCGCAAGTTCTTCAACCCGTGGAACATCATGTCATATACATATGTAATGCAATTTCAATCTTATTTCGAACGTTCCAAATGCAAATATTCTTATGGACTACCGTCGGTCCACAGGACGGCACGGATTAACGTTTCAGAATCAACCTTCATTAAATAAAAAAACCGGACAAGAGCATGTCGGACCATGCATGTAGGTTTCCGACCCTGTTACTGTAAACACAAAAAACTATCTCAAAAAACAATAAGTATGAACGAGCTTTCTATTAAAAGTTATTTGGTGTTGTCTTAGATGATATATGAAGCAGTCAAGTTTACTTAGTGGTAATAGTTTTCCTTTTAAGTTCGTTATAAGTGCTTTGGGCCGTATTTATACAGCCTTGGCCAAAAGTATTGAGCACCACACTTTTTCCTTTGTAGCTTATAAATAAAGTATTATTTTCTAATTTCAAAAATACACAAATATGTCAAATGTAAAAATGTGTTTGGACATGTGCAAATTATTAGTAGATTATCATTTTGAAGTAACTATTTTCGTATGAAATCTGAAGCTCGAAAAAATCGGGTTTCACAAGAAAATGATTAATTGTATTTTTTTCCACGGAATTACGCTTAACGTCAATAAATATGTCTATTTTTTCCGATACATATACAACTTTCTATAATATAAGATATAAATGCACCTTTTAAAGTTTGACTTTTATATGAAAAACGCATGGGTGCTTAAGACTTTTGGCCAAGGCTGTATAATTATTGGCTAAAACGCCCATCTGAAGATACACCAAAAATGACAGTTTCCCGAGACTCGATGTTTACTTTTACGTATCTTAAGACGTCGAGCATCTCAGTACTACCCAAAGAAAGCTAGAAAACAGAAAAAAAAACCGTGGTTCCTAACTGCACCCGTGCCTTCCAGCTGGACTACTCAACCATGCACCACAACCTGATGGAGAACTCCGTGACGCTGCACATCCTCATGGACGACGACTTCATGCTGTCCAAGAAGCGGGCCAACAAATACTTGTTCGGTAAACACTCACTCATTACTATTGCACAAACAACAAAGTGAACGCAATGATATTTTATATTAAGATACGTCATGCTCATACTAAACGCATTCAAAACCCGTGACCAATTACTGACAGAGACAAACACGGCAATCCATAGCGAACGCTATTGTTAGAAAGAGATAAATAGATAAAAAGTAAGGCAATTTGCCTTCCTTTTTGCGGAACTTTTTTGCGCGCAGATGACTTACCTTTATATAAAATATCATTGAGTGAACATTCAATACATACTTTCTAGAGTAAGTTACCGATACTATTTAAATAAACCAAACAAAACCCCGGTCACCTACGGCAACCTATTACAACCATGTCCAAGGACGTACCCAGGGGAGAGCAGCCCCCCCCCCCCCCTCTCCTGGATTACGAAGTTCATTCATCACCATGGTCGATATCGGCTGGAAAAACGTCATCATCATCACAAATTTTGACAAAATGTTATCACTTTACGGCTTTATATTATAGCTTTTAGCTTAGAGCTGTAACTCAATCATGCGACGTTTTTCAAAAGGGTTATCTCACGTGTTCAGGTGTGGATAGCACTCTCGCCTATACTAACAAGGACTACGAGCGACTGGCAGGCGACGCCGGGCTGCGCAAGCAAGTTAAGCTGCCCAAGGAGAAGCTAGGGGTTTGCACGTCGCTCGCTATGGAGACCAACGGTGAGTGCCGCGGCTAAACAAAAAAGAGCAAAAAATCTTCATAATCTTAGTACTTGACGCAAGCAAACTTTGATATCATGCTAGATCGTTGCAAGGGTCCGGCAGAAGTCTAGAGAACGAAACAATGTAAATAAGAAACATTCATTGTACTTTCATCGTCAAATCCGTAGATTTATAATCCTTTATAATAATGAAACTGATAGGCGTTTAAAAAAATAATTAAACCATTCCCCCTATAAAAAGCTTATTTTATTCACTGAAAACAGTGAAATCACTACCTATTTTAGTGTTTGAATTTAGAACACACCAATATATTCGACATCCAGCTCAATGCTATACAACCTCCTTGCGCAAAAAATACGCGATACAAATTCCTGTGCAAAGAATACTCGACATACAAATGCAAACTCCTTGTGCAAATAACTCCTCGAGATTTGATTGGTCGACATTAACGACAAGGAGTTTAGCATTATAAAAAAAAGTTTTGTGTCATTTGCTGTCATTAGTAGGTAAATTGGCGCCATTTTGAATACTGTAAGTAGTATGAACACAAAATTCAGTGTTACTTTATGTGATGAAGAAGATGTGTTTAGGTACCATTTTTCGTCATTAAATGTCTATTTTCGCTTTTTAATCTTTCTTTTTCTCGTAGTCATGGTATAAAGTATAGTATGCAACTCTTGAATAAAACTGATTTATATCGAGGGCCATGAATCACTCGCGTCGCTCAGGATTCTAACACTTGAATCACTCGCTACGCTTGTGATCTTGTATCACGAAATTCTAGCCAGTGCTCATATGTGCCGTCAAAGGTAGGTAAGGAAATAGTCGGTAACTTAACGGATTGCAGTTGTAAGGTACTATGATAAGACGCACTTAGGTCGGCGCCCTCCTCGTCCTGGCACATAACCTGCGCCTGAGCCATTGCGGTGTAATACGAGTTTTCAAAGTCATCTCGAACTTGAAGCTGATTTTCTAATTCGGACTCGGGAAGAATCTCCTCAATTTTAAGTTGAATTTTGTTAAATTCGTCGTATAGGCTCATGACAGATTGTATCCGTAGCTTTATTTCGGCGCGCTGATGAACCGACAAAACCTCACCCTCGAGCACATCAACATAATTGTTAAACTTCGTTAACCTACCTCTTACAGAACCTCTTTTTCTATTAAGGTCCGCAAGTGGATCTAGCGGTTTAGTAGTAGTCATTTTGGTAATGTGTAAGAAACAAAGGCTTACTTACAGTAATTCCGGATTACTCGGTACTCCCTGCAGCTGGGTCGGCTCGATTGCCGACTCGCGATCAGCTGTGTGAGTAGGCACCGCAAAAATGACACGTCACTGAAATTTTATGAACACCGGTATCAAAATTGAGACTATTTAGGCCGCGATAACTTGGTTGGTTCGCCTCACCAAAAACACTGTGCTGCTGCCGATGGCTATAGCCGATTGCGATACTCTCATCCAAGATCCTCACTCCTGGGCTGGTTAAAATCTGGAGTCGAATGACCAATTTATGTTTTTGCGTAGATCTGGACGGGCTCGGCGGTGTATAGGAGGCAGGATCAGCAGGACATAAATTCGTAGACAGTTTAAATACCTACTGATTTATTAATAAACTCGTAAAAATTACAAAAAGTAAAAAAACAATGTGCGTCGGTGTAGTAGAGGTTAGCGACTGTCCTAGGGGTGACCTGCATTTTTGTATCGAGAGTCTTCGACCAATCCCAGCGGCTGTAGATGACGTGATATCTTCTCTGATTGGTTCCCGGTGTCGTGATATATTTGTACGGCCGACTGGTGTACTATATATGCGTATAGGATGCATTCATAGATGGATTTAGGGTCCAGCCTTAACGTTAAGGTGCGTCAACAGTCCTTCACTTGCTCGTGAGTAATCTATGGCCCTCGCTTTAAATCCGTCCTTTATTCACTAATTTCATAATATACTATTATTTGGAAAAATGTTTTTTGTGCCATTTTGTAGTACCCTAACCTTAGTTGGTTTTAGAGTATTTAGCTCCTTGATAGAAAAAAGGATATTAGACTAAAACTTTCCTTTTTGTCTTGACTTTTAGCTTGATTGAGGCGTATAACTTGTTCATTAAATTTTTCGAGTAGCGGCTTTTACTTTTGATTTAATCCATTAAGTTACTGATAAAGTATGTACTCTCACTCACTTGACAATGGCGAAATCACTACGGAACCGTGGTGCACACTAATAAAAAAAGAAGAATACAACGTCACGCTGTCCGCATGTTCCCCAGGCACGATATTCGCGGGCCGGAAGCTGCAGGCGGAGCGCGCGGTGGCGCGGCGGTTCGCGACCGTCGCCGGCGCGCGCGCCGCGCTGTCCGCCGCGCCCTGCAGCCAGGCGCCGCGCTGCGAGTGCCGCGACGGCCGGCTGCACTGCCGACCGTGTGTCGATGCCGCTATGGTATGTGCCATTCATATATTGTTAGAGGTTCGCGACCGTGGCCGGCGCGCCCTGCAGCCAGGCGCCGCGCTGCGAGTGCCGCGACGGCCGGCTGCACTGCCGACCGTGTGTCGATGCCGCTATGGTATGTGCCATTCATATATTGTTAGAGGTTCGCGACCGTGGCCGGCGCGCCCTGCAGCCAGGCGCCGCGCTGCGAGTGCCGCGACGGCCGGCTGCACTGCCGACCGTGTGTCGATGCCGCTATGGTATGTGCCATTCATATATTGTTAGAGGTTCGCGACCGTGGCCGGCGCGCCCTGCAGCCAGGCGCCGCGCTGCGAGTGCCGCGACGGCCGGCTGCACTGCCGACCGTGTGTCGATGCCGCTATGGTATGTGCCATTCATATATTGTTAGAGGTTCGCGACCGTGGCCGGCGCGCCCTGCAGCCAGGCGCCGCGCTGCGAGTGCCGCGACGGCCGGCTGCACTGCCGACCGTGTGTCGATGCCGCTATGGTATGTGCCATTCATATATTGTTAGAGGTTCGCGACCGTGGCCGGCGCGCCCTGCAGCCAGGCGCCGCGCTGCGAGTGCCGCGACGGCCGGCTGCACTGCCGACCGTGTGTCGATGCCGCTATGGTATGTGCCATTCATATATTGTTAGAGGTTCGCGACCGTGGCCGGCGCGCCCTGCAGCCAGGCGCCGCGCTGCGAGTGCCGCGACGGCCGGCTGCACTGCCGACCGTGTGTCGATGCCGCTATGGTATGTGCCATTCATATATTGTTAGAGGTTCGCGACCGTGGCCGGCGCGCCCTGCAGCCAGGCGCCGCGCTGCGAGTGCCGCGACGGCCGGCTGCACTGCCGACCGTGTGTCGATGCCGCTATGGTATGTGCCATTCATATATTGTTAGAGGTTCGCGACCGTGGCCGGCGCGCCCTGCAGCCAGGCGCCGCGCTGCGAGTGCCGCGACGGCCGGCTGCACTGCCGACCGTGTGTCGATGCCGCTATGGTATGTGCCATTCATATATTGTTAGAGGTTCGCGACCGTGGCCGGCGCGCCCTGCAGCCAGGCGCCGCGCTGCGAGTGCCGCGACGGCCGGCTGCACTGCCGACCGTGTGTCGATGCCGCTATGGTATGTGCCATTCATATATTGTTAGAGGTTCGCGACCGTGGCCGGCGCGCCCTGCAGCCAGGCGCCGCGCTGCGAGTGCCGCGACGGCCGGCTGCACTGCCGACCGTGTGTCGATGCCGCTATGGTATGTGCCATTCATATATTGTTAGAGGTTCGCGACCGTGGCCGGCGCGCCCTGCAGCCAGGCGCCGCGCTGCGAGTGCCGCGACGGCCGGCTGCACTGCCGACCGTGTGTCGATGCCGCTATGGTATGTGCCATTCATATATTGTTAGAGGTTCGCGACCGTGGCCGGCGCGCCCTGCAGCCAGGCGCCGCGCTGCGAGTGCCGCGACGGCCGGCTGCACTGCCGACCGTGTGTCGATGCCGCTATGGTATGTGCCATTCATATATTGTTAGAGGTTCGCGACCGTGGCCGGCGCGCCCTGCAGCCAGGCGCCGCGCTGCGAGTGCCGCGACGGCCGGCTGCACTGCCGACCGTGTGTCGATGCCGCTATGGTATGTGCCATTCATATATTGTTAGAGGTTCGCGACCGTGGCCGGCGCGCCCTGCAGCCAGGCGCCGCGCTGCGAGTGCCGCGACGGCCGGCTGCACTGCCGACCGTGTGTCGATGCCGCTATGGTATGTGCCATTCATATATTGTTAGAGGTTCGCGACCGTGGCCGGCGCGCCCTGCAGCCAGGCGCCGCGCTGCGAGTGCCGCGACGGCCGGCTGCACTGCCGACCGTGTGTCGATGCCGCTATGGTATGTGCCATTCATATATTGTTAGAGGTTCGCGACCGTGGCCGGCGCGCCCTGCAGCCAGGCGCCGCGCTGCGAGTGCCGCGACGGCCGGCTGCACTGCCGACCGTGTGTCGATGCCGCTATGGTATGTGCCATTCATATATTGTTAGAGGTTCGCGACAGTGGCCGGCGCGCCCTGCAGCCAGGCGCCGCGCTGCGAGTGCCGCGACGGCCGGCTGCACTGCCGACCGTGTGTCGATGCCGCTATGGTATGTGCCATTCATATATTGTTAGAGGTTCGCGACCGTGGCCGGCGCGCCCTGCAGCCAGGCGCCGCGCTGCGAGTGCCGCGACGGCCGGCTGCACTGCCGACCGTGTGTCGATGCCGCTATGGTATGTGCCATTCATATATTGTTAGAGGTTCGCGACCGTGGCCGGCGCGCCCTGCAGCCAGGCGCCGCGCTGCGAGTGCCGCGACGGCCGGCTGCACTGCCGACCGTGTGTCGATGCCGCTATGGTATGTGCCATTCATATATTGTTAGAGGTTCGCGACCGTGGCCGGCGCGCCCTGCAGCCAGGCGCCGCGCTGCGAGTGCCGCGACGGCCGGCTGCACTGCCGACCGTGTGTCGATGCCGCTATGGTATGTGCCATTCATATATTGTTAGAGGTTCGCGACCGTGGCCGGCGCGCCCTGCAGCCAGGCGCCGCGCTGCGAGTGCCGCGACGGCCGGCTGCACTGCCGACCGTGTGTCGATGCCGCTATGGTATGTGCCATTCATATATTGTTAGAGGTTCGCGACCGTGGCCGGCGCGCCCTGCAGCCAGGCGCCGCGCTGCGAGTGCCGCGACGGCCGGCTGCACTGCCGACCGTGTGTCGATGCCGCTATGGTATGTGCCATTCATATATTGTTAGAGGTTCGCGACCGTGGCCGGCGCGCCCTGCAGCCAGGCGCCGCGCTGCGAGTGCCGCGACGGCCGGCTGCACTGCCGACCGTGTGTCGATGCCGCTATGGTATGTGCCATTCATATATTGTTAGAGGTTCGCGACCGTGGCCGGCGCGCCCTGCAGCCAGGCGCCGCGCTGCGAGTGCCGCGACGGCCGGCTGCACTGCCGACCGTGTGTCGATGCCGCTATGGTATGTGCCATTCATATATTGTTAGAGGTTCGCGACCGTGGCCGGCGCGCCCTGCAGCCAGGCGCCGCGCTGCGAGTGCCGCGACGGCCGGCTGCACTGCCGACCGTGTGTCGATGCCGCTATGGTATGTGCCATTCATATATTGTTAGAGGTTCGCGACAGTGGCCGGCGCGCCCTGCAGCCAGGCGCCGCGCTGCGAGTGCCGCGACGGCCGGCTGCACTGCCGACCGTGTGTCGATGCCGCTATGGTATGTGCCATTCATATATTGTTAGAGGTTCGCGACCGTGGCCGGCGCGCCCTGCAGCCAGGCGCCGCGCTGCGAGTGCCGCGACGGCCGGCTGCACTGCCGACCGTGTGTCGATGCCGCTATGGTATGTGCCATTCATATATTGTTAGAGGTTCGCGACCGTGGCCGGCGCGCCCTGCAGCCAGGCGCCGCGCTGCGAGTGCCGCGACGGCCGGCTGCACTGCCGACCGTGTGTCGATGCCGCTATGGTATGTGCCATTCATATATTGTTAGAGGTTCGCGACCGTGGCCGGCGCGCCCTGCAGCCAGGCGCCGCGCTGCGAGTGCCGCGACGGCCGGCTGCACTGCCGACCGTGTGTCGATGCCGCTATGGTATGTGCCATTCATATATTGTTAGAGGTTCGCGACCGTGGCCGGCGCGCCCTGCAGCCAGGCGCCGCGCTGCGAGTGCCGCGACGGCCGGCTGCACTGCCGACCGTGTGTCGATGCCGCTATGGTATGTGCCATTCATATATTGTTAGAGGTTCGCGACCGTGGCCGGCGCGCCCTGCAGCCAGGCGCCGCGCTGCGAGTGCCGCGACGGCCGGCTGCACTGCCGACCGTGTGTCGATGCCGCTATGGTATGTGCCATTCATATATTGTTAGAGGTTCGCGACCGTGGCCGGCGCGCCCTGCAGCCAGGCGCCGCGCTGCGAGTGCCGCGACGGCCGGCTGCACTGCCGACCGTGTGTCGATGCCGCTATGGTATGTGCCATTCATATATTGTTAGAGGTTCGCGACCGTGGCCGGCGCGCCCTGCAGCCAGGCGCCGCGCTGCGAGTGCCGCGACGGCCGGCTGCACTGCCGACCGTGTGTCGATGCCGCTATGGTATGTGCCATTCATATATTGTTAGAGGTTCGCGACCGTGGCCGGCGCGCCCTGCAGCCAGGCGCCGCGCTGCGAGTGCCGCGACGGCCGGCTGCACTGCCGACCGTGTGTCGATGCCGCTATGGTATGTGCCATTCATATATTGTTAGAGGTTCGCGACCGTGGCCGGCGCGCCCTGCAGCCAGGCGCCGCGCTGCGAGTGCCGCGACGGCCGGCTGCACTGCCGACCGTGTGTCGATGCCGCTATGGTATGTGCCATTCATATATTGTTAGAGGTTCGCGACCGTGGCCGGCGCGCCCTGCAGCCAGGCGCCGCGCTGCGAGTGCCGCGACGGCCGGCTGCACTGCCGACCGTGTGTCGATGCCGCTATGGTATGTGCCATTCATATATTGTTAGAGGTTCGCGACCGTGGCCGGCGCGCCCTGCAGCCAGGCGCCGCGCTGCGAGTGCCGCGACGGCCGGCTGCACTGCCGACCGTGTGTCGATGCCGCTATGGTATGTGCCATTCATATATTGTTAGAGGTTCGCGACCGTGGCCGGCGCGCCCTGCAGCCAGGCGCCGCGCTGCGAGTGCCGCGACGGCCGGCTGCACTGCCGACCGTGTGTCGATGCCGCTATGGTATGTGCCATTCATATATTGTTAGAGGTTCGCGACCGTGGCCGGCGCGCCCTGCAGCCAGGCGCCGCGCTGCGAGTGCCGCGACGGCCGGCTGCACTGCCGACCGTGTGTCGATGCCGCTATGGTATGTGCCATTCATATATTGTTAGAGGTTCGCGACCGTGGCCGGCGCGCCCTGCAGCCAGGCGCCGCGCTGCGAGTGCCGCGACGGCCGGCTGCACTGCCGACCGTGTGTCGATGCCGCTATGGTATGTGCCATTCATATATTGTTAGAGGTTCGCGACCGTGGCCGGCGCGCCCTGCAGCCAGGCGCCGCGCTGCGAGTGCCGCGACGGCCGGCTGCACTGCCGACCGTGTGTCGATGCCGCTATGGTATGTGCCATTCATATATTGTTAGAGGTTCGCGACCGTGGCCGGCGCGCCCTGCAGCCAGGCGCCGCGCTGCGAGTGCCGCGACGGCCGGCTGCACTGCCGACCGTGTGTCGATGCCGCTATGGTATGTGCCATTCATATATTGTTAGAGGTTCGCGACCGTGGCCGGCGCGCCCTGCAGCCAGGCGCCGCGCTGCGAGTGCCGCGACGGCCGGCTGCACTGCCGACCGTGTGTCGATGCCGCTATGGTATGTGCCATTCATATATTGTTAGAGGTTCGCGACCGTGGCCGGCGCGCCCTGCAGCCAGGCGCCGCGCTGCGAGTGCCGCGACGGCCGGCTGCACTGCCGACCGTGTGTCGATGCCGCTATGGTATGTGCCATTCATATATTGTTAGAGGTTCGCGACCGTGGCCGGCGCGCCCTGCAGCCAGGCGCCGCGCTGCGAGTGCCGCGACGGCCGGCTGCACTGCCGACCGTGTGTCGATGCCGCTATGGTATGTGCCATTCATATATTGTTAGAGGTTCGCGACCGTGGCCGGCGCGCCCTGCAGCCAGGCGCCGCGCTGCGAGTGCCGCGACGGCCGGCTGCACTGCCGACCGTGTGTCGATGCCGCTATGGTATGTGCCATTCATATATTGTTAGAGGTTCGCGACCGTGGCCGGCGCGCCCTGCAGCCAGGCGCCGCGCTGCGAGTGCCGCGACGGCCGGCTGCACTGCCGACCGTGTGTCGATGCCGCTATGGTATGTGCCATTCATATATTGTTAGAGGTTCGCGACCGTGGCCGGCGCGCCCTGCAGCCAGGCGCCGCGCTGCGAGTGCCGCGACGGCCGGCTGCACTGCCGACCGTGTGTCGATGCCGCTATGGTATGTGCCATTCATATATTGTTAGAGGTTCGCGACCGTGGCCGGCGCGCCCTGCAGCCAGGCGCCGCGCTGCGAGTGCCGCGACGGCCGGCTGCACTGCCGACCGTGTGTCGATGCCGCTATGGTATGTGCCATTCATTTACTGTCATGTTTTTTTGTTCAACTCGTAAGACAGTTAAAACTATATTATTTTCAAGTGGCAACCACCTCATTACATCGCAGTTTTACGGTGGAAATTGGATCATGTTGCCAATATAATAATTAAATAAAACAGCGACCTGTTTTTCAGTCTTTTTATACCTAGCTACACTATAGTCCCTACGTCAAAAATGACATTAATAATACTATTATAACTGTGCATAATATAGTGTTAAAAATACACTTATTTAATTACTCCAGTGTCTTTAATAAAATTTTAATTTCCAGATGGAGCCATTCTGGACCCAAGACGACTTGGATGACCTGATCGACCAAGCGTTGGACCCCGTCGGGCCCGCGCTCAGCTGATAACTACTATGTAGACCGCTTGACGACCTTACAATAATAACTCATACATCCCCTCACAAATAATGCACTTGAAAAAAGAAATAAGTAGATATAGTTACAACTTTTTCTCCAACCGACCCATCACCACATCAAAATGTCACACTTGACTGCGACTAGGGAAATTTTCGTGCGCTTTTGTTGCCACAAGTCGACCTAAGGTTCCTCTCGCTACGCTCGTCGTCGTCGCTCCTTACTTGTGTTTAGAGATAAGAATAAATCAATTAGCTATGAGGGCTTTGTGTTATTGTTCTAAGTAATTAGTAAATAAAAAATGAATTGTAGTACATTGTACATATTATTTCGAATGTAATGTAGCCTGTGACAATAATAATAAATTATTTTTGTTATTTCCATACAGCTTGTTTTATTGTAATCTAGTTCCAATAAAAACACATAATACATTGATAGGTAATTTATTAAACTCAACAATCATATCAGTCTTGAAATAAGAAATACTACATAATAATATCACAATCTAACATATAAAATAATTCTCACTCATAAATTTGTTTCTTAATTCACTTATGCATTTTGTAAGCTAAAAGTGCACCAAAAACCACTAAAAGTACAGCAGAAGCTTTATACATCATGGTGCAGAGAACTTGGTTTTGTCCAGCAACAGAGTTTACAATCAAATTATTCATTAGAAACACTTGGTTGCTCTCGTCGAGGAAGGCTTGTTGCTCTCCTGGAGTCATCCGAGTGGCAATCTCATTCATTACTGCACGAAAATCATTCTTCAATTGGGGGATGTCTATATCGGTGAAATCGGTTAATTGGTCCATGTAGGCATCACCATTGGTCTCTGAAAGAGGAAAATAATTAGGGCTTTGGTTGTAGTAACTCCCTACTGTCCAATTAGAGAATTAAACCCGATCAGAAGTGATCTGATCATAGATATTAGTATCCACATCTCGTTTTGGTTGGTGACTGACAGATTTAGGTATCCACTAAAGAAGAGATGTGTGCATATCTGGGAAGTAATTTGCTTTTGTAGTGGTATCAACATGATTTTTATAAATTACTAACGGTCAATCATTTAAGTCGATGGGATATGTGTTAAGTTTTTAATCTATTATAAAACTTTAACAACTCTTCTTTATTGATTATTTTGCACTTACTGCTCATGACTCTTTTAATCAGAGCATTTTGTACATACAAGCTGATACAAGCTGATACAAGTTGATCGTTTTTTCATGAAATTTAATCACAAAGTAAGTGTCCATAGATTCTAATAGAATAACTTACTCTCTCCAAACATTTTCCTCTTCTTCGACAATATTTGGCCACCGCTCAGCAAACCCAGGTACAGGTGGTAGACATATGCCATTAGCAGCCGGGGACTGTCCTTTTCCAGTTCTCGAAGGTGCTCCAGGTAGCTGTCGAGAGCCACGGAGTGGGGCGTCGACTGCCAGTCCTCACCGAGGTAGTGTGCAAGGTCTGCTTCAAAGGCCTTTTTTCTAAGAAGAAATCATAAATATTAACTCTGTGCATGCAAAACATTGTTAGATAAAAGCATGATTAATTTTCAAGGTGTGGGTAGTTTTCAAGCTAATTTCAGAGATTGATCCAGAGAGATTAGTGGATGTTACCTGTAGAGGGTTTTATGGACAAATAGCTTATTGTAATCTGGCATATTCAATCTCTCTTTGGCGTCTTCCAGAAACGCGAAAATGTGGTAGAAAACAAACAGACCTCCGCCCCATACTGCTTCATCTCTTAGCGCTGGAATATTAAGGGTATCTCAATTAATTCAAAGTTATATTATTTAACATATAAATTATAATGTTAATAAGTCATTGATTTATATTTAAAGTACTGTAATCAAATTCAGTAAAAAAATTGTTTAGAGTCCAGTAGGGTAGTTCTCTATAACAATACTTTTGTCCTGGAAAATACACATTAATTGCAATAAACAATCTATTATGAACCTTTTATAAAGGAAATACTATATTCGGTTATTATGAGCCATTTTGGTCATAGCAAGGCCGTATTATTTCATGGTCTTTGTTTAGAATAGTGACTGGTAGGTACTTACAAATTGCGAATTTAGCGTTAACCAAAGCATCGCTTACAGAGTGGATCTTTCTAGTCGCTTTTCTCATGCGTGTCGAGAAAAGTTCAACGTTCCCCGACATTTTTTTGTTTACTTAAATTAGCAAAAAATACTTTGATTCCGCTACTGGCGAGCGAGCAATGATTCTAAACTTTTTTATCAGACGAACGGAACGAATGAAATGACAGTCAGTCACTGGGGCACTACTTTGAAATTCGAAGTTCGAAGTTCCGTTCTTCGATTTCACCATTTGCTACTATGAACACCTTCGGGCCCGTCTTCGGATTCGAAGTTCGTCGTTTGACAATTGTTACTTCGTGGTTACTTCTATTGACCTACTATGAAAATCGAACTTCGGCGACGGTTTCGGATTTTGACACAAAGTTCTTCGGGGAGAAACGTCAAATCTCACGTTAACTAAAGTGTTATCGTTTGACCTTCGAACCATTGTTTTCATTGCGTGAGTGTGAGTGATTTTTGGTTTTATTACTGTGAAATATTTTTCCTAAGCTTATTTTATTTTATCGAGTTTCGTTTATATTTTAGATTGAACGATGTCACGTTTTTTGCTCAACGAAGTACTCCGCAGTGATGCACGTACATATGACTAATTTGGCGGCGGGATACACCCGAGGCTTTTTAGGGAATTCGTCAACACTTTCAGATTAAATCGAGTGGTGTTAGAGGCTATAACTTAATAACCAAGGCATCTACCCAACCTATTCAATCAAAAAAACCCTTAGGTACGTATTTAAAGTGTTTTAGCGATGTTTATCCTTTATGAAAATATGTTTACTTTTGGTATTGTTATTTATATGGTATAATGTCTGCCTATTTTTGTTCAAATTTGCAGACCAATCCAATGAGATAAAACTCTTTCATTTGATTTATTACAGATTGTAGTTGCCTTAAAATTTTATGGTATGGTAGATTACCGGGGCAGGGTTGGAAGATATGATGCTGGGTCAATGACTTGTTGCCTGTGTGATGTTACATAAGGCTGCCATTTTTCTGCCCCATTAGCAATTCCCCCAAACAAGCGCAGCATCATTAAAACTGGGTAAGGACATACTATGGCTATATATTTTTTCTAATTATCATTCGCACTCATCATAATGTCATCCTAAAAGGTATTATGTTATTTGACTTTACTTTACATTGTACATAGTTAAGTCGCTTTGACCCAAAGAGCATGAAGAGAAGTTCTTTAACCGGAAACATTTCCGGTTGCCCAATGTAATATATATCATATAATTATATATTAAAGGACAATTAACTTGTTCATTTTACTTGTTTTCGATAATATGATGCCATTATTTGTTATGTTATTGGCATCAAGTTATTTTTTTATTTGATATACATAAATTCGGCCCAAGCTTGGTAACAAGCATATGCCGAGTCAACAATCTGTTATGTCTATCTCATTACACTTTAAGTAAACAGTTACAGTGTAACGCTGATAATCTGGAAGCATTCTCAGTGTTTTTTCATATATGCCTTCTCTATCGCTTTAGGTTTAATTCTTGTATTGATAGAGTAAAGGGATGTTGTGAAATGAAAAAAATAAAACTTCACTGATATTGTTGTTTCAGATGACAAATATGCCATTTTAAATGTTGATGCTTCACATGGTGGAGCGACTCATGAATCTTTGTGGCAATATCTGAGAACATTTTGAAAGCCTCTGTGCCAAGAGAGACCCTGCTGTTTTGCACTTGCTGGGTAATAAATCAAGTTTTTTTTTTCTAAAATTTGAATACTTCTCTTATGAAATACTGAGTATAATTCATGACCCCTTGTGGGAGTACATGATGACCACTGAGGATGGCCCCACAGACGACTCCCCTGAGGGTTACTATAATGTCATACAAAAGAGGGTGCGCTCAACCATTGAGAGAACATTCAGCATTTTTAAAGGTTTAAATACATATATGTATTAACATTCTTTTTTATAACAAGGAGAAGGCACACAAGTACTCAGGCCTCCTGATGGTAAATGGTACCTATAGATATTTGAATTCCCAAGACTACAATTTCAAGACTGCAATGCTAAGACTTCAAATATGTTGCCAACCCTGAGCACTAAGGTGGAATAAGGAATGCCTTGATGCTAGTAATTTCACCGGTTTTTCTTATCCCCTTACCGGAACACAACAATGCGAACACTGCTGCTGCACTGGTGGGTTGATGGATAAGATGGTGGTAGCCATCTGGATGAATCCTCCACAAAATTTCTACCACCACTAAAACACCAATATTTCCAAAGTCACACCATAATCAGAAATTATAATTAATTATATATTTTATTTGTCACAGGGCAGTGGAGATGCGTTTTGGCCGCACGCGCTCTGCACTACAGCCCCGAGATGGCCAGCAGGATCTGCAAGATCACCATTGAATGCAGTATTCTGTATAATATCTGGATGGGAGCTGCAGCCTATGACATCACGAGCGAGAGCAACATGCAGACCGGTGCTGTCGCTGACTTCCGCGTCTTCTCCGCCGCAAAATAGATTAATCTTAGTTTTAATAAATAGATAATAATAGTATGCCGTCCGAGACATCACACCATATGAAGCGAATTTTTCAACATGTTTATCCTATGACAAAAATTATACCGGTAAAACGGGGCTATTTGGGAATCACGAGGCTAACTATTGGGAACTAAGCAATAAAAACTTTGAGTTGATTTTTTTTTTCATGACTATGTTAGAACTAAAAACTTCGCCTGATACAAGTTTTACAGTTCTATTATAGCCATGACAAAATATATATCAACTAAAAGCTTATGATTGCTTTGTTCCAAAATAGCCTCGTGATTCCCAAATAGCCCCGTTTTACAATTTAACTTTATTTTAAAACTACTGCTTTATGATTCACTGAGACAATTTGAATGATGAACTTCTATTTACTAAGTACTTGTTGGTGTTCTTAACCATACTTTGGTTAGGCTAAGGCCGCACAGATAGGAGGCTTGCTTAACGCCTAGAGCCTAGCGTGTTGCTTTTGTTCGTGGTCGCCTAGCGAGGCGCCAAGCGCGCAGTGCGGCCGGTTGCAAAGATTCTAGTACATTTGGTTCAGGCTAGGCTCTAGTCTAGGCGCTAAGCAAGCCACCTATCTGGGCGGCCTTAGCCTTAGGTTTATAAAGACTTGATTGCAAAACGTCTATGTAAGCAAAACGTCTTTGTTGCATAGCGACCAACTAAACAAAACTACTTTTTTGTAAAATGCCCTGCTCTAGGATGCAAAATGTCTAGGTTGGAAGTAATGCATAATTAGGCATAACAAAATGTTTGTTTCATTTTATTTATTTATTTATATAAGGCTCACAAAACATGTTACAGTTACATAATGCTAATAATGCTAAAAGAAAGAGTTTTAAGGTCTGGACTATAACTCTAAACTATGTGTGCATACAGACATACATTTAAAAAAAAAATGAATAACGTTAGAGGGCATTAATTTTATCAGTCTAGTTTTAGTACCTATATTTTGGAAGACTGTATTACCGGCCAAGTTTCATAGTTCTATCTTTTTTTTTCGTTAACTTTGAAGTATAATTATTGTTTCATAGCTTCAAGAGACTGTAGACTTGAAATATATGGATTTAATTTCAACTCCCGTCCCAACGTTTGAGTTCCCGAGAAAAACGGTCTTGACAGACAGACGTACGGACGGACGGACGGAAGGACAACAAATCCTATAAGGGTTCCGTTTTTTCCTTTTGAGGTATGGAACCCTAAAAATGTTTAAGAAACTATGTAAAATAAGTAACTAAACGAATTAAGTAACTATGAATAGTTCAAAGAGTTCCTTCACAAATCACAAACTACAGTTTGTGATTTCCTTGTCATAAAACCATCTAGTCGTTTTGCCACTAAAACGTTATGAATTTTTTACGATATGCCTACCTAGTCGTTTTACCATCAGTACGTTCTGCATACGTTGGCGTTTTGCAACTGGGACATTTTGTTATTTGGGCGTTATACTAACAAAACGTTATAGAAATAAGTCAAATCTTCAACCAAGGTATAGTAGAATACCTTAAGAAGATTTACACAATTAGACATTTTGCAACCAAGATCTTATGAAACTAAGTTGTTTTGTTTACGTAGTCGTTTTGTAATCTTCACTGTGTTTCACCTGAGATGAGTCCTTTGACAGCTCATATAAACACGTATTACTTACTTGTTTCTTTAACTTTACATAAATATTACATTGGTACACACCTAGCGACGCGTTTCAGGAACTTAAATAATTAACCACCTATTTTTAAGTACCTCGCATGTGAGCATAGTAAGTGATTGAAATTACGAAATACGGCTGTCACAGGACTCATCTTAGATTAAACAGAGTGTAGACCTTACAAGCCTAACCCTGGATAGGGATGTAGAGAAATTACTTAAATTGTTTCAATTTCCATTGATTGTCGTTCCTGAGTCTGTCTCAGTGTAGGCACTAAATAGATAGGTAGTCAGTTATTTATTGACTTCATGATGAGAAATGTCATCATGGTCAATATGGTCAACATAATGTCTGCCAAAAACAATGTTAGTTATGAAATATATATAGAAGGTACAGTTTTAGGCTTAACTAGAGACAAAATATTGTAATAGTCCTCATACCATTTGTTATAGTATTTTTCATAGATTTCTGTCGTACCTTTTTCTTTTATATTTATATTAAAGGGCCATTCATCTATACTTATATTATCAAGAGAGAGAGAGAGAGAGAGAGAGAGTGGATTTGTAATTTTGTTTAAACCATTACTTTATTATTTGTACAATAATTATTACTTTAGTATTTGTACAATTCTTTCACTAATTGTTCAGTACATTATTCCAGATGAATATAGGCTATTTTTTATTATGTTGGAACCTGAACAAAGCTAGGGCCTGACGCTAGTTCTATTAATAAGACTATCTCTCATGATTCCAAGTAGGTACCTAATGCTAGACTTAATAGGAAGTTGTAATGTTTTGTAGCGAGTACTGAAGAATGAGGAGTACCTAGTAGGAGGGTAATTCAATTTTGTGTTATGTTATGAAATAAAATAACTTTTCATCTTTTTCGATTTTAATTTTATTTTCTTTATGTTGGAGTCAATGACCACCGCTTGTCTTGATTTTGTTAGTTCTGGGCAAATGGTTGACTTAGTGATTTTGGAATCTTCCATCTCCAGCAGCTGCCCTTGCTGACTGGCCTGTTTGAGCAGCAAAGGCCAGACCACCACCGTCTAGTGCCTCATGTGAACAGATAATTACAATATTATAAAAAATGTAATGGGATCAATATATTTACCTAGAAATAAACACAGCACACAAAATAATGACAGTCAGATAATCCATGATGTACCTAATGTCTCTAAAATGATATATAAACCCCCTTGCAACGATAACGAGCACTTTCGATTTCTGCGAGTTGTTTAAACACACTGTATATCTTTTTCATGGATATGGGCTAATCAACTTTTTTCTTTTATTTTACCGGATTTTAACAAACATGTTTGTTTTTAAATATAATATCACTGCTTATTTTCGTTTTTAATGATGTAGTCAATTTACTAGTTTATCAATCTATGTTTGTCAAGTACCTACCCATATAATAATTTCTTAAATGTTTGAAAATTGGGTAATTACGTGTCTACTGAGTTACTGTCCGCGAATTAGTGTGATAAATAGTGAATTATCAACTGAGTTACCACATTTTTATTACATACATTTTTAAAGAATACATTATAATGGGATTTATGAAAGGAGTTAATGATATTACTACGATTTAAAAATAATTTAGCTTACAATAAGTCCCCAGATTTTATTTTATTTATTAAAATCTGAACGGTGGGCAACAGACAGAAATGTGTGGGTAAAAAAGTTGATTGTCCCATATATCTGCAATAAGTCGGTTTGGATAGACTTTGCAGTTGTGTACAAAGGTTTTTTTCCTAATCAATGGCTATCATTCCTTGTTTTAACATATTAATTTAACAAGGTGTATTTCACCAACAATAAGTTCTAGACAATAACCATGAACTTATTAAAAAAACAAATCCATGGATATCACACACATAGACAATTATTCTGTTAAAGAGTATTTATTCTGGTGGACTAAACAGAATCATATGGGGCTACCCCCAAGCATTTCTGTTAAGTAGTAAAAAGGTATGCTTACTTGATGGGTGCTGAAATGACAGGAGCTGTAAGGTTCCTAGGGTACGGATGATTGGTCATTGTCCAAGAGTGAAACTGACACTTCCTCATACATTCTTATATGGCAAGTTTTACCCGTTGACCTCTATTAGCGATTGGGGTCCGCATCATTACCCTGGAAATGAGACAATGTTGTATTGAATTGTATTTTGAATTCACATAAGTCAGAATGCACCGGCACAGGAAAGTAGAAAATAAAACCATGTCGTGATGGTTTACCTTCTGCGATTGTCTTGGCGACTGGGCTGCCCCACCGAGACTGTTTAACGTAACGTAACAGTAATTTGCTCCCACAGGGTGCGGGAGCGTACTCTTCCCAACACGCTCCCGACAAAACCAAGAGCAAAATCAGCATTTCATATCGCTCGTGGGTAACAGGGGAGGAAGATGATGGTTGCTGCAATCCATAAGTACAATGTTTTCATTCAAATCTTAAGGTAAACTACTAAAATAAGTAAGCATGAGAACCAAAAAATATATCAGTTAACTAACGAATACAATACAAATTTAATACCACCAAGTCTTGACTCGAGTTAAACTGTTTTATAATATAATAATCAAATATTGGGATGTTATTAAACATTAATTTAATAATAAAAATAAAACTTACAAAACAAATTTCGTTGCTTGACACATGGATATGATACATAGATTATTTTTTACACTTAATGATACGTCAGAATATTTTTAAAATAATAAATTACAAGCATATTTGGTGTTTTTATTTTCTTAAACTATCCTTGTTACTTTGTGTGTTATTGCACAAGTAAGCTATAAATTGTTAATCGGCGATTTAGGACGAAAATCTGATTACCGGTTTTTAACCGCTATGTGTGTAACGCATACTTTTTATCCATTCGTTCTTTCCATTCAAGTAACTCAATTCCTCTTGAATCGAAAGTTGGTCTATGGCTTCGAAACGTAAGTAAACAAATCGAAGTTACTTCATGGTAGCATTCACCTTCAACGTTCGATCGATCTGCGTTGCGGGCTTCGTTGCGAGCGTCGAATTTCAAAGTAGTGCCCCTGATTGACAGCGACAGCACAGATTATATTATAAGGGTATGGCGAATGCTACACGCTCGATATTTATCGTGATATTTGGATCGTAATCCAGGAACACGATATTTATCGATTGTGTAGTATAGCGTATCACGTATCGTGATACGGGTCGGTGCATTTCTAGAAATCCAAAAATCCACGATATTTGCTTCGTAATACGAAACGTACGAGTGTACTCCATGAAATTTACCGTCGTACTGACGCGATTCGTATCGTGTGTGTAGTATACCAAAATATTACTAGATAAATATCACGTTGAATATCGAGATACATATCGAGCGTGTAGAAGCCGCCTATGTGATTGACAGCGAAGCAAGTCAGCGATTATAAATAAGGGTGGTATTCCACTTGTCCAATATCTTTGTCCAATATACATTGCGTCTCACATTTTTTAAAGCAAACTGTGAGATGCAAATACACATAGGACAAAGATCTTGGACAAGTGGAATACCACCCTAAGGTAAGGGCATGGGGGCATGGTAAGGGGTACAGTGCAACCATTTTCTTAATAGCTATCGGCAATCTTCGTTTTTCTATGACACACGAGTGACAAATATACTGTCAGTTGCGAGTGCAAGCGTGATAGCGATAGCCAGCCGAAAGCTATTTAAGAAGCTGGGAATACTGTATGTATGTCTAACTAAAGTGTGAAGTGCACAAATTATAAGGGTACCTAATGGCTAATGGTACTTGTACACGGTGCAAGTAGCTAGCGCGTACTGTGGCACTTCCGGTATAAAGAAGTGTGGGGGGTCTAGCGATTTGAGCATGGTGCATTAACATCAAGCTTGAGCAAACTGCTTGCGCAAGTAACCCGCTCCTAAACTTTACTTGCTCCAGTTACATGCACCGTGTACATCAAGCACCATATTTCTAACTAAAGACGAAGCCTATCACGGTAGTAAATATAGTCTGGCCTAATGACTGAGTAATCTAAGTATCCTATGGACATGGTATACCTACATATTTTTGGAAAAAAATGTCTGTATCTTCCAAAAGTTAACCATTTTGTTCACCTATCTTTTTTTTTTAATGTGATAGCACAAAAGTATTTACATATTTTTTCTCTCTAATGTATGCGTATTCTAATGAAATGTTACATTTATTCATGTAGTAACAAATTAAAAAAATATTAGCCGACAAAGTGTGAAGGACAGAAAATAAAAATCGTCACGGTCAACTTTATGGCACGATTAAAAAAAAAATAGAAGCTCCTCAGATCTTCCAACATCATAAAAACTTCTTCAGCTCCTGAGGCCCTACTTTGAAAATCGAATACCAATAAGTATACAACAAATGTCAACCAAAAAAAAATACAAATGCATTAAATTTTCACTATAAATTTTTAGGCACTGATGTTTTTAATTTGTTTTAAGGTCTTGAAGATGATGATTATGCCAGACGTGTGCAGTTTTGTCGTTTTTTACTTCAATACGTTCCTCAACAGCACCGTCTACAGCAACGTGTGCTTCGTTGCTGTATGTAGCCATGTCAATAAATGTCGGTAACAACAATAAAATTAAAATAATGCCTATCTCTGTATATTTAAATGTTTTCCCGCGCAATTAACTTTTTGATTTTCTTTTTTATTAAGTGTATTTTTAATTAAGTAGTTACCCATGCAATAAACTCAAGAATAAAATAAATTGCGTTATTTTTGGTCGTACCTTGCGTACCTATCGGATACTTAGTTATTCAAATAAATTCATAATATTATTAGCTTTTTAATCATTTTAGATGACTATTTTACGCTTTTTTATCATTAGTAAAAAAAAAGTCTCAGTTAATTTATCTGACCGAATCTTACTTTCAAGTAAGTAGGTAGTTTCAAAGAAGTACTGGGTAATGTAAACCACCATTTGAGATTGAAACCATAATTTGCCGAAAAACTGAACGTGATTCTAGACATGTGGTATACCGTAAGAATAGTCTGAGGCCCTACTTTGAAATTCGAAATTCGAAGTTACGATAGCTTCATCCCTTTCTCTCGATTTAGTCTCGAATGACGAGTAACAGGGATGGAGCTAACGTAACTTCGAACTTCGATTTTCAAAGTAGGGCCTCAGGAGCTGAAGAAGTTTTTATGATGTTGGAAGATCTGAGGAGCTTCTATTTTTTTTTTAATCGTGCCATAAAGTTGACCGTGACGATTTTTATTTTCTGTCCTTCACACTTTGTCGGCTATTTTTTATTTTATTTGTTACTACATGAATAAATGTAACATTTCATTAGAATACGCATACATTAGAGAGAAAAAATATGTAAATACTTTTGTGCTATCACATTTTAAAAAAAGGTAGGTAAACAAAATGGTTAACTCTTGGAAGATACAGCAATTTTTTTCAAAAAAAATATTATAAAAACTCCGTGGGTAGGATGAGTGTTAATTGGCCCAAAACATGTTGAAAGTGACCCTAGCTACCCACCCTATTATATACATATTTGGCACACGACTTGCAATACATCCTGTATTTATTTTTAATATTTTTAAAGTAAATTTATCAAAACATCGGGGCACGTTTTATAAAGATACAAGTTACAATTTTACAGGTCTAAACTGTAGCCTGTTTCACGAAGCTACAAGTTACAAATTACAAGCGGGACTCTTTTTCTATCAAACGGAGTTAGAAAGAGACTTCCGCTTGTAATTTGTAACTTGTAGCTTCGTGAAACGGGCCTCTGGTAGCACTGCTCAAATGGCTGTGGCCCGTTTCACGAAGCTACAAGTTACAAATTATAAGCGGAACTCTCTTTCTAGCAAAAGGTGTTAGAAAGAGACTTCCACTTGTAATTTGTAACTTTTAGCTTCGTGAAACGGGCCACTGGTCGTCATTGGTCGAGGTGGTGTCAAATGGAAACTAGTAACCTATAAATTGTAATTTGTAGCTTTATAAAACAGGCCACAGGTACTGTTGAAAAGTTACATAAACGTCCTCTCAATATGGCTACCTCTGCCGCAATAGGCATAATGTATGAACGTCAAATAATAATTATTGCCATTTTTGCACCGGCTGATGTACTGTCATCTCTTTTCATTAAGGAAGATATAAGTTAGAAAGAGATAAAATTATTTTTGAGTGTGAATTGTCGGAATGCTAAGTATTTTGCAAAACCGATTGGATATATGAATCAACATGCTAGGTCCGTAGAATTCCTCAGTCGTGTAGTGGTTGCGTTTTGGTATAGTACCGTTCTGTAAACTGTTCAGGCACCCGTTAAATTACACTATACATAATATACCTACTACCATTACATACTACCATGTGGATCTTTATTTTATGTTTTGATAAATCGATACTTGTTTAGCAAGTTCCTTAACATACGGGGTAATCTGTGGTATCTACATAGATAATTTCCGTCTTTTCGGTAGTTCCGGCAGTCAGTTCCCTTCCCGTGAAGTCTGTGCGTGCGAATGCTGAACCGCCGACCAAGTGCCTTTAATATATTTCCGATAATTTTGCTTATTACAAGATTTAAAGAAACTAAGTTTGATTGCGTAAGGTGTCGCGATCTACTATTTTATTTGAAATAATAAATAGAGTGTAAAAATAACGAAATAATGGGCGATTCTAAAGTTAAAGTAAAGGTAAGACATTTTTGTGTTTAATAATACTTAAAACAGGTAGCGGACGCTTTGAAAATGTTTCATAATTAAATAATTTTACTTTTAGTTTCAACTTGGTTAATTACGCGTTCATTCTTAAATTCAGCCGTTTAAAAGTTGTTTTATGATTTGTTTACAAATTGATTATCGTTATCAGTTTGACAATTGGCTTGTCAAGGTGGTTACCTAACCTATCTGTGACCACAAAATCTAAATTACTGATCAGGATGGCTTATGATTTAAAACAAGAGGAGGATGTGAAGGAATACATTGAAAACCTCGGGGTTGAATACCGTTTCGGTTGCTACAAAGAGAAGAAGCCGGAAGTATGTCATTTGCTGGGAGACTACTTGGAATCGATAAAGAAGGACTTCGACAAAGCGGCTAAGGTTTTTAAAAGCAATTGTTTGGACTACAAGTTTGGAAAGTCATGTTTGAAATATGGAAACTACTGTTTGGTGGGCCGGGGACAGGATAAAAGCAATGTTGATGAGGCTCTAAGCTATTTCGAGAAGGGATGCGAATTGGGAGAGCCGACGGCTTGCTTGCACGCCGGGATGATACTAACAGCGACGGGTCCTAATCTTACAGTCAAGCGGGATGTTCCCAAAGGTATAGTACCTACTCTCATAGTGTTGTTCAGTTGGCATTGAAAAACATAAAACCTATATTACATTTTTCTCTACTTTTCCTATGAAATCGTTATGCAATATTTCATATGCCACATCTGATTTTTATGTAGTAACTTTTTCTTAATATATTTTGTTTCACAAAGATTTTATTTCTTTTCTATGGTGTTGATGTTAAAAAGTTTTTACATTTGCAATAAATTTAATTTCAGGTTACAATTATTTGAAAAAGAGCTGTGATCAAAATGACCACATGGCCTGTCATTATCTATCAGGCATGTACATCAGCGGAATACCCAAAAACCTAGCTGACTTCAACCCCCACAACCCCGCCAAGAACAAAAACATAGACTATCTTATAAAACCTGATATGAAACAAGCTTTTGCATTCGCTAAGAAATCCTGCGAGTGCGGTAACATGTATGGATGTGCAAATGTCAGTATGATGTACAAGAAAGGAGAAGGAGTAGAGAAAAATGAAGATGAGGCTAAGCGGTACTTTAAAATAGCAACCGATTTACAGAAAGCACACGAAACTACAAAAGAGCTCAAGTTCCAACAAGGTTTAGATAAGTAATCATTTTACCAGACACCTATATAAAACTTTTTATTGCATTTGTGTGTCACGTTGAAAGTTGTTGATGTAAATTATGTAAAGAATCATAAAGCTGGTAGTTTTGATGGCATAAATTAAAAGTATTATTAGATCACAGACTTATTATTTATTTTTTCTTTTACCTTTACAAGAGGCAATATTGGTGTGCGTATGCAATTTCCCGTGGAAATTGAACTGCTAGCTAAATTGCTAAATTGATAATTGTGGCATTATCTATGTAAAGGGACCTTATTGTTGAAGGCGCTCACGCAGCACTGCCTCACGCGACATTGTATTTATATCGGAGAATCTTTAATAATGGAGGAAGCGCCATCGACAATAAGGTCCCTTTTGATAGATAATGTCACAATTTAAATCAATATGCAAAGGTTGTCAAGTATAAGTAGAAGGAAGGAGTTTGATTTCCAGAAAGTAAGTAAAAAATAAAATCGTAATAAAACTAATACAATTATGAATCATTTTGTGGTGGTAAGACCTTGTGCAAGATCCGATCAGATCTCTAACATACCAACATCTTATCCTTTAATCTATCGCCAAGCAACAGTGTTCACATTGTTCTGGTCCGGTGTGGGGGTCATATAACTAGCATAGAGGCATCCCATCTTAACCCAGGGTTAGCAACGCATTTGCGGCCTTAGAATTGCAGTCCTCAGATTGTAGTAGAATGCAAATCCCACTTTGTACATCATCATCATCAACCAACTTCCGTGCACTTCTGTCCTAACTATTGAACGGATTTTCATGCAGTTTTCACCATAAGTTAGAATTTTTCATGGAAGTTTTTAATTATCATAAATTCTGGATTACTGGATTAAACCGAAGCGAAGCGAGGGCGGGTCGCTAGGAGGTATATATTTTTACATAGTATAATCCCGCTGTCTGTTCGCTTAGATCTTTTAAACTACTCAACGGATTTTAATGCAGTTTTCAGCAATGTCTCGATTATGTACGGGTGTCACAGAAAACTCACATAAACCGAAGCGAAGCGAGGGCGTGTCGGTAGTAGCTATAGAAAATAAAAGAAGACACTCACTGGCTGATCGATCTACGCACAGCCCAAACCGCTAGACGTAAGAACTTGAAATTTCGGGGGAATATTTCTTGGAATACCTCTCTAAGAAATTTTTATTCTGCACTAAGAAATTTATCCCCTAAGGGGTTGAAATAGGGGGTAGAGGAAAACTAAGTCTACGCGTAGGTGATACGAAGTCGCGGCAATTGCGGCAACAAATGGCTTAATTGACGTAGGTAGCACATTGAAATATAGACCCAGAATCCCAGATATGTTACACATTAGAGTAATACAAAGTCACGCGGGTAAAGGTCATCAATGTCTAATTTATAGATACATAAGTTATTATCGTCGTAGAACCCGACCTTGACACGGTATTGATAAAACAGTCACACAATTTTATCGAACTTCACTTCATCGATTCTTGTATCATTTCATCGGAACGCTATTATCTGCTGAAACCATGAGTTTTTCAGGATATTTTAAACATTGATTACGTACGTAGGTTAAGTTCAACTTGTGACTACAAAAAAAAACTCATGCGGCGAGAAATGTCTTCGACGATATGAAAATTAATAATAATACGCGTTAGCGTAATAATGCGTTCGTCATATCGCTAAAATCTGTAATTTCTGTGCATGAAAAGCTACGGTACTAACTTATTTCGATGTAATATTACATTGTTGCCTAGGCGCGGAAAGTAAGGGATTTGCTGACGAGGTTGTTAGCAGGCCGAGCAACAGCGAGGCCGGGAGCGCCAAAGTTCAACTAAAATTGCAACTCCTATTATCGGAACTCCGAAAATGAATTTTTTATACCGCTGGAACCGTAAACTGTTCAGAAGTTCTGAAATATTCAATGTGTAGATAAGACTAGGTTAGGTTAGGTTTTATTGATAAAAATCCTGAAAAAGTAACAGTTGCTGAAAAAAATACGTTAGGAGTTGCGATGATTAGGACTTATGAGTCGTTATGAGTAAAAATAATTAGGTGAGCCAATATGGACCCAGCGAGGCCTGCTAAAATACGAGTTAGGAAATCCTCGTTTCCGCCGAGGCATACATAATGCTTTTCTCAAACAATGCGAGGAAATTATACAAATACATGATTATAAGTATTTTTAAAAACCTTTGACAAATTCGGGGAGAGTGTTTGTTTGCGTCATACGAGTATTAGTTAAGATAGTTTGACGCACAACGAGCCGCCGCCCGCCGCCTCCGCTCCGTAGAGCCCGCCGCGCCGCCGCCCCTCACTGCGCCCCCACAAGTTGGGTGTACGGGATTTTTTTCATGGTCCTTTCGATTTTATACGCAATAGAGAGCACTTTTGAAAAAACAATATGGACATGGACGGAAAGTGTTTTCATATGGTTTTTTTACTCCTAGGAGTAAAAAGAGGCATTTTCCGTCCATGTGTTTCAATCGGAAAACCAATACCTATTTCCGAGCATGTTTGAGAAAAGTTGTTTAATTGGTATTGTGAAAACAAGTCCACTAGGTAATTTTAATAACGAATACCTATCTACAAAGTTATTAGTCGAGTTCATAAATATGTGTACACTTTAGTACTTTAATCGCTGTGATAATTCATATTGTGACACTTTGAACATGACATTAAATAGACAAGGTACTTACTGAAGTGTACACATATTTATGAATTCGACTATACGCCGCCGGTTACTAAAATTATCCTCCTGAGGCCCAACGAAAAATTCAGCATGTAGTCACTACCGCCCGTAGTCCTACCAGTAGTACTATTGTCTTATACTCATTCCGACCCAAGTACTTAGAAGGCAAAATGGCGGGCTTCCTATTAAGTCCTACTGGTAGGACCGTGGTTCGCTATTGGCGGGTTTCTATTAAGTATTACTTGTAGGACCATGGTACACTATGACTACACAACTGTAGAAGAAGCTGGGTCTGAATGACAAAGGCAATAAGTACTATGGGTAGGACCTTGGGCATTAAGAGGATAAACCTATGCAATGGTTATGCCCCAGACAATGAGGAGTGAGGAACATAAGTTTGAAACGATTAATTACCTACTACGAGTATACTCCGTTTGTTTGAGTACTTAGAAAAATGTAAACAAAACAACCACGGTGATATAGTTCATTAGCCAATAGAAGCAGACCACTGATACGTCAAATTGCGATAAAACAGTTTTGATTGGCGGAACAATGCCACGTGGTTTGGATTGTTTATTATAGGTATACAGGGTGGAAAAACGGACGCCACATGGACGGCAACTACCTTAAATATTGGAATTAGCTAATTCTTCGCAAAGGAGACTTACTTTTATTTTGCTGACGAATTTTCAAAAATCCATAAATGCAGGTATTTTTTTTTTACAAAAATAAAAGTGAAGTTTCCTTTGCGTAGAATTTGCTATTTCCAATATTCAAGGTAGTTGCCGTCCATAATATGTGGCGATCGATTTTTCCACCCTGTATACATATTCCTGTTTTTTTAACCCAGGGGAAATCTGTTATGGATTCCTCTTAGCTCGGGAGGTCATATCCAATCAAACCTTTCCCTTTTGACCTTTCTCATAATAACCCAAAAATATTTATTTCATTACAATCTGCGCCCATTTTTGCCAATAACTTAAAACCCGTAACCCCCAGATCGGCATAATCGGCGGTTCGGGGTTCGACGACCCGACGCTGTTCGAGAATCCGACGGAGCACCTGGTGGCCACGCCGTTCGGGGAGCCGTCGGACGTGCTGCTGGAGGGCTCGCTGCGTGGCGTGCCGTGCGTGCTGCTTGCGAGACACGGCCGCGGACACAAGTTCCAGCCCAAGTCAGTACCTATCTTCCATTACTAACCTTTAGGTAGGTAAGGTAAGGCGGTATTTCATTGGGGAAGTGCCAAGTGCAAGAAGTATGATGGCACTTGAATAAAAAATGTACGTGTAGGTATGTGTGATAGGCCAGTTACCTTGCAACTTGCATGCAATTTGAGTATTGTAATGGCAAACCTGTATATAAGCTATAACTTACGAACTTTTATTTAAATGAAGTGCAAACTGAACGCACAAATATTTAGAATTGCGAACGAGTGCTGTACGCTCATAGGTAATTGGTGTCTCTCACTCACTGTTGAAAATAATCGAAAAATAATGGCCGTCCATCCATACGTTCAAACTTGCTCGAAAACACAAACCCCGACCAAGGTACCCTGTCCTGTCCTGTACCCTGACCTGTACCCCGTCCCTGGTTGCAGCGACGTGAACTACCGCGCCAACCTGTGGGCGCTGCGCGCGCGCGGCTGCACGCACGTGCTCGCCACCACGGCCACCGGCTCGCTGCGCGAGGACTACCGGCCCGGCGACCTGGTCGTGCTCGACGACTATATCGACAGGTACGTAAAACATGATGCGCGTTTGAAACTTGTCTTTATATATGTCAATAACATACCTACACATAGTTCCACAAAAAGTTAGTTAGAACTAATGTTCCAGCGGACCTTCTGTCACTATTAAATTAGCTGAGACTCAGAGTGACAGCATGCAACTGTTATGCTACTATATTCACTGCGGCTTGCATATTTTTGTAAACATTTGAACAGTTAGGTAGTACAGTCGCGCTATAACGGCCCTCCCTCCCGCAGGACGTGGGGCCGGCAGGTGACGTTCTTCGACCGCACGCCGGGCGGGCCGCGCGGCGTGTGCCACCTGCCGCAGCGCCCCGCCTTCTGCGAGCGGGCCCGCGCCGCGCTGCTGCGGGCCGCGCGCGCGCGCCGCTACCCCGCGCACGAGCGCGGCACCGCCGTCGTCATACAGGGGCCCAGGTCAGCGACTCGTCATTGTAGCAGCCTGGGGGAGTGCCGCAACCGCTTAGTTGTTCCCAGATCAACATGACAGCCGGTGTATGCCACCGTGGTTCCGACCTGATGTCACCCCGCCCGGCACGGTCTTCTGCGAGCTACCTCGTGCACGATAAGGTTGAAAGTGATACAAGGGAGATACGGTGGCCCGAGTGTGCGGTACATAGCTTATCCGGTGCGATACATATAGCTCTTAAAAACCCTTCGGATTTGTTCTTGTTTAACTCGCTCGCTCGCTTTGAGAGCTATTGCCCTGTCGGTCCTCGCTCGACTTTGTGGCGACCGTCGTGCACGAGAAGGGCCCTACCGTCGTGCACGAGAAGGGGCCTGCCGTCGTCACACAGGGGCCTAGACGGGCGTGGATTCATTCGGAGCTCGTAGGTTTAGCTGGCATCGTTATGTCAGACGATGGAAAATGCTATTTATAATATCTACTTTATTCAGTAAGAATTTTACATTCATTCAATGCATAAAAATTATAATACCTATTGATGCAATAATTGCCGTCGTAAAAAAAAAAACTTGCTGATAAAAACTTAATATTCGCCTTATACCGATAAAAATGGTTTGGGCGCATAACGTCCCACTCACAAAATGTCCCGTTGTCCCTTACGCAAAAAGACCCTTCTGCGAAAGGTCCCGTTCGCAAAACGTCCCTTCACATAAATAAAGTCCCGTTCGCAAAACGTCCCTTTCGCAAAATGACCCGTTCGCAAAACGTCCCTTTCGCAAAATGACCCGTTCGCAAAACGTCCCTTTCGCAAAATGACTCGTTCGTAAAACGTTCTTTCGTTACATGCATTACGTGGAGGTAGTCCCGTGTAATGAAAAAAATAATGCTACGACTTTGCATGTTATTACTGCTACGATTGTTGAGCATGGTAAATAAAGGACATATTAGTCATATCGTTACTAGTTGGTCCGCCAGGGTAAATCAAAGGTGAGTGGATATGTGAAGTCCCCATTCCACACTAGGGCTTATTATTGGCCATCTCTCATCCCATGAGAAAAGAAGACTCCTGGTCTCTACTTAAACAAGTTTTTCCAGACGGGACATTTTGCAGACGGGACGTTTTGCGAAAGGGGCGTTATGCAGTAGGGACTTTCAGCGAAAGGGTGTAGGGGTGTTTTGAGAAAGGGACGTTTTGCGAATGGGGTATTTTACATAAGGGACCTTTTGCAGAGAAGACGTTTTGCGAATGGGACGTAACTGGTGGAGGGACGTTTTGCGAGTGGGACGATATGCGCCCAAACCATAAAAATCTGTAATAATAAAGTCACCGCGCTCTACGCCATTCTCAATATATTTGCATGACTACTAAAGTGTACTACTCAAGCACATAATAGGTATTATGTTTAAAGTTCTCTATACTAAGTGGTACGGTCGTGGGGCGCAGGTTCTCGAGCCGCGCCGAGAGCCTGATGTACCGGCAGTGGGGCGGGGACCTCGTCAACATGACCACCATGCCAGAGGTATGTACCTAAACGGATCTATTTAGAATGATCGCTACAACTACAACACTTCACATAATTTACTAGCATTATTTCGATAGCATCGTATTAATTATTATTGTAATAATTTGATGTTTATCCACGCTTAGTACGGCTGAATGGATTTGAATGCATTTTGGCACACAGGTACAAATCGCGATTGACCTAGTCGCTACTCTTAAATAATTTATGTTTATTTTCGATGCCAAAGTACTCTAGTTTTCTCAGGTTTTCGACATCCTTAGACACTTCTAAGGTATATGGTACGTGCGTCCAAGTGACGATTATGATATTTTTACATTTCATCCGTCAATGCGCTGCCGAATTAGACACGGCAACAGTACGTGGCTTTAGATAAGATGCATTTGGCGATCACAGACTCGATTGGTTCAGCCTCCGCCAATCTCCGTAATTTGCTTGTGGTACATGCGTATAAGCACAGTATTAAGAAAACCTACCAGTAGTCCGACTCCTTTGTTGTTGAATGCATGCCGCCACTACGGCACATAACTCAGTCAAGGGTCAGGGTTGTCACAACAAAAACTACTTAAATATTTTATCTTAAATACTTTTTTATCTGTGAATATTTTAAATACATTAATCAATTTTAGAATATCCCAGTAATTTGTAATGATAATGTGTTTTTCACATTTTAGAAACACATTTATAATAAAAGACGTCTCAAGATCTTTTACCAGGCTATCGTTAAAACGAATACTTACGGTAATCTACACGACATTACATTATATCTAAATGTGTGCTACTACCAATTGTAATCAAAGGTTAAATGGTGGGATTTGAAAATAACTCATCCAACAACAATTTAAAATATAGATGATTAAAAAATAACTCACCGATCGTCTCGTGAAAATCGGTGGAATTCAATTATTTTTCAAAACTTGATGAAGATTGACAGTTAAAAACAGAATAAATCGTATAAACCATTATTAAATGTTGTTACGAGTCACACGTACAACCCTTTTCATTAGAGAAGACAAACTAAGGGAGATTGCCCTCGCCGACTCTGCCGCCCGCTTCCCCGCGTACCCCCCATCGTTGCCCCTCGCAAGTACATGAGTCGGCCGACTGTTAGTGATAATAAGACTGTGGTATAAGATAGGCACATAACAAACAATACAATGTCATTTATACAAAAATCTAGTTATGTTTATACTGTCTTCAGTCTTCAGCATTATGAACATAGTTGCAAGAAAATCGCAATGAGTTTTAGGTCCTCGTTAAGTCAATGACGATAATGTTACTTACTAGCATCATCTGTTTCAGGTGACCCTGGCCAAAGAGCTCGGGCTGAGCTACGCGGCCGTGGCCCTAGTGACAGACTACGATTGTTGGAGGGAGAACGAAACGGCCGTGAGTACTTACCTATTATTAAGGCCAATACAGATGTTTATTGCAAGAACACAGTATACGGGCTGATCTTAGTGGTACCAGGACATACAAGCTGGTTAGCAATTTCGGCTTTAATAAGTACCTATATAGTTTATTTCTTATTGTTTTTTGTTTTGTTACCTATGTAATTCATAGTTAAAGTTCTTTGTTGTTTTATTTTAAATTGTATTAGGTATACGTATAGTCGATTTCTTCTGTATGTTGGGAACCTGCCACAAAACAAAACTCCCTAAATGTAATCCTAGATCCGCCCTCGGTGCCTTTACCTTCTGAACGCCACCGGCTCTGGCCTACAGCTGTGGCCCGTTTCACGCAGCTACAAGTTACAAATTACAAGCGGAACTATCTTTCTAGCAAAAGGAGTTAGAAAGAGACTTCCGCTTGTAATTTGTAACTTGTAGCTTCGTGAAACGGGCCTCTGAGGCCTCTTTTATAAAGTTACAAATTAAAATTTACAGGTTACAAGTTTCCATTTCACACAACCTCCACCAATGACGGCCAGCCATTTGAGCAATGTTGCCAGTTTAGACCTGTAAAATTGTAACTTGTAGCTTTATAAAACGTGCCCCTGAAAGTCGTGCTACTGACGCCACTGGCGGCCGACTACAGCCGCCGACTAGCCGACACAAGTTCAAGAAGGTGTTTCCCGTTCGTCCGATAGGATCGACCGGTCAATCGTCCTTATCGGTCAAATAGGATTTCTATTTCCCTTTTAACCTTTTCAACGCCACAGTCGGCTCTGGCCGTCAACTAAAAGTCGTGCTACTGACGCCACGTTCGCTACAGCCGACAAGATTAAAAGAGACTTTGTTTGGTAGCAATAAGGTGTAATTTGCATAGCATAGCAAACATGTTTGGCGTGTGGGTGGCACATTTTGTATTCGACGTATGGCGTTCAAAAGGTTAACCGACGGTGTTAAACTAGTATGGCGAACGGGAAAAAAAAGTCGCACTGGATCGATTGATTGGTCAAACGATCGGACAAACGGGAAACACCCGTTCAAGATTATATGACTTTGTTCGTATCAATTGAGTTGTTATTTGTATAGAATACCAATCATGAAGCGTGCGAGTGACACATTTTGTATTTAACGTATTCAGAAGGTTAAAGCAGAATTTCTTCGTCTGTACGTTGGGAACCTGTGCCAAACCCCCTGAACCCTGAACTCCCTAAACCGGCATCCAACCTTGATGCCAAAAAAGCAATACTAAGTATGATCTGTGGCAGGTGTCGGTGGCGGAGGTGCTGGCAACGTTCTCGCGCAACGTGCAGAAGGCGGCCGACGTGGTCACCGACGCCGTACAGCTGCTGGCGGCGGACACAGACCTCACCTACCTCGACAACGCCAAGGTACTCATTCGATTGGCCCAGGGCCGATCTGCAGGTTTTCGGTTTGAAATTCGTGTAAAATCTGCAACCACGGACCAACCTTCCTACCAAACATTTCCACCAGTGGGAAGGTTACAGCTAATTGGGGGGTGTCCCTCACAATCCCTAACAACGTTTGTCCTAACACATCGTTTGTCCGAATTATCATTTGCTCTAAACTGGTTTTCAGATGAGTCAGGCAACTTTTTAAGTTTTCCAATTATATCTGCGGTTAGGTTAGGTTAGGTTTGTATTATAACAATACTAAAAAGTTGTATAGTTTAAGCGGAAATGGCGTTAGGATAAATGAAAATTCGGACAAACGAAGCATTAGGACAAATGACGATTAGGGCTTCCATAGGAGAACCCTAATTGGGTGTAACCTACGAACCAGTTGGAAAACAACTCCTGATCATTTAGGCAGATAACCTGTTCGCGTAGTTTGTTTCATAATATCGCAGCTCCTGTGAAACATCCTGTATACGTAATAGGGTTCTCTTAACTTATCCAGAACATGACCCATGTTGACCTAACATATGTCATCCTACAATATACAGGCGTATCATTTAGAAACGCTCATTACATCACGAGTCGCCACTTCATCCTTCTTCATCACCGCGATAAATTAATCATTTCAAATTGGATGGTATACTAGCTCCTTCTGTCAAGTCAACGAGAGCTACTGCGACAATATACGATGAGTTTTATAGGATAAAGGAACTGGATGAACTAATTGGGATACGTCTGCTCCCGCTCACTATTCGCTCTTATCAGATCCCATAAAGGTGTGTACTGTACCGTGACGGATTAATCGTTGGTTGCCGGTCAACTTGTATTGCGGATATCACAATCATCATATTAGCGGACACATCAAATTTAACTTAATGTAAAAAGCCATTAGAGTTCTCTATATGACATATTAAATTATCAGGCTGTGTTTAGCTAATTCCATAATCGATTTTTCTTAATTTTTTCTAGGAGCTGGTGTCATCTGCCATCATTTTGAAGGATTCCAAAGAAACCACTACTGTGTAGTATACATACACAAACTAGATGTAAAACCATATTTTGTATAATTTATAAATCAATATTCAATAAAACACATATTTACTTATAAATATTTATTACTTAAAACCAGACATATAAAACGATCACTTATTCTTAAATCTTAGTTTCACACACATTACTGTAGCTTAGATTTATGCAATTACGTATTTAAAATGTTGTGCATTATTATGTATCGTTAATTATCATTATAAACGTTTAAAAGATCCTTAGCTTAGATCGCCCTCGCCGGCACTAGACGAACCCGTTTAAGCCTCGAAGCCGTTCTGAAACAATAAAACACGATCAGATATTTTCTTTTTATCCTCACTTCAACCTTGTCGATACAGAAAATTATCCGCAGCAGCAGTTCAACATAAATCACGGGTAAATCCGTATACGGTTGACAGCTGTATAATTCCGAATTTTGTTTTGGAACTGTTTTTTAGGGTTCCGTATCTCAAAAAGAAACCTTATAGGATCACTCGTGCGTCTCTCTGTCTGTCCGTCTGTCACAGCCGATTTGCTACATATGTGTGCCAAATTTCAACTCGATCGGTCCAGAAGTTTTGGCGCAAATCTGCTGTGACAGATGCGACAGATAGACAGACAGACTAACAGACAGGCATATGGTGTGGAGACGGAACCCTCTCCACGCGAGTTGAACTCGCAGTTGGCCGGTTTTTTTTCCCCAATTTCTATTAGTTTTTTTCTCTATATCTGTTCACGTTTCCAGGAATTTAATAACCAAAAACCTAACCTAATAGATTCTATAGTTGGTATTTATAAAAAAAAAAAACAACAGATTTCGATGAAAATTAGTGACGCCACAGAGTAACAGTTAGCTTTTACACCATAGAGCTGGCCAAATTGATTGTCCTTATGGGAAGTCCATAGAGCAATATGTATGAGTGTATGCGTACGGAGTAGGGCCTAGTTCTTGGTCCAGGGGTTGCGCGCGTGCTGGCCGGGGATCATGTCGAGCAGGTACTGGCGCTGCGCCTCGGCCACGCGCTGCATCTCCGCCATGGCGGCGCTGCTGCTGCTCGAGCTCTTGCCCGCTGGAAACGTACACAATCGGGACAAATATTTGTACTTTTTTATGGACAAGGAGGCAGACGAGCAGCCATCTGACCCCTATTCAAATAGGCTGACGGTAAAAGAATACATTGTACGGTCGGTATACAAAGTTAATTTGCTAGCCATTTCAAAGAAAATCTGCTTGAAGATGTCATTGTCGATGCCAAGTCATTTGTAATTGATAGGAAACTCAACATTATTTCTGTAGAATGTCAGATTGACTTTGGACCTAAGGTGGGTCACAAATTAAATTCCTTGACTGTATATTTTACACAATGTGGTTCGTTTTAACTGCCGGTATGGGAAAAGCCGCAGCCATAGGAGATGCGGATGTGAACAGTTTTATGTCGCTGTCAACCATTAGGTAATATTTGATAAAACTTTTTTCGCACAGCCAAATTTTGGTCAAGCGTGAGTAGGCCGTAAAAAGTTTTGAATTGACCAACTTTTTAAGCAACCTTTCAATAGTTTTAATTTAATATTATTTCATTGCATCGATATGAGTATTGGTACAGCAGAAATCAGTAAAATCAGATTTAACAAAAAAAAAGGTATTGAAAAAGTAACATAGATGAATCTGTTACTAGACATACGAGGAGTTAAAGTAATTTTGACACCGGCTTTCTAAGTAAACGACTAATACATTTCTTTACCACTTTTGGACCTTGACATCCTACAAGGAGTCTAAAAGTGATACAAGGAGTTTCCTAGTCGACTATACCTTAGCTACCGGATTAACCGGGTATGCAATTTACATGTTAAGCAGTAAATAGATCATGAAAGTAGGGTAAAACTTATAATTGGTATCCAAAATACCAGTAATTGGCACATATAATTATCGCCTCTATTCCCTTGAAATAAAGTGGACAGGGGCAATAATGAGTACGGTGTCGAAATGAGGTTAGTTCTCCGTATGTGGTAGTGCTAGGTGTATATAAATGGTCGGCGGGTGTACGTACATCGCTTACCTAGCGCGTTGGCCTGCGCCATGGCGAGCTGGTAGGTGTAGAGCAGCGGCGAGAACTGCATCATGGCCGCCGCCGCCGCCGCCGGCGACACGCCGCCGCCCGAGCCCGCGCCGCCCAGCCCTGCGCACACTCGCTACACTCAAACACCAAATATCTAGCGAAACGCAAACATAACTTCACTAGATTACGGTATATTATTCGGTGCAGTTATCACATTCACCTTCAAGTACACGACTATCGGGTATTTTATGATGCTGTTGCTACGCCGCACTACCCGATTGTCGGGTACTAAGGTCGGATTTTTATTCCCACAGAAAAAATGTAAACAAAGTTACGTCACTGTCAAAGTGACATTTCAGGGGTTCTCAACCTTTGGGCCAGCAAGAAATATAACATTAAGTTATCATTTCGCTCGAACCGTGATATAAAAATAAATTAGAGAAATAATTGTAATTAAAATCACACAAATGAGTCACTGGGAAGCGATTACGACGGGAGCACGAATTGTGAAGCGAAGCGAGTGAAAGACGTCTCACACAATCAAGCGGCCTCAACTTGTTAACACAGGTGTATCGAGTCAATGATACCAGTGCAATAAATAAATTATGCGTACAAAAACAGTTTTCTCGTTTTAAATAAATACAACAAAGAGTTTATATCAAAATAAAGTTTACTATCAACAAATTAAATCATTTCAATTTACAGTTTTTTTATAGAAAGTCGATTTCTTTTAAATGTGAAAAGTATAAATATTTTGAATACTGTAAATGCTTTTCGTTAACGGCAACACCTTTGTTTTCATTTTTTCTGTGGGGATAAAAATCCGACCTTATAGTACTATTTGCCGCCACGCTGGCGATTGTTGGCAATTTTTTTCGTAGTTTGGCAGCAAATGTTTAAAGGGTTATTAAATTTTAAAATAAATAAATATCAGGGAACTATCTCAAACAAATAGATCTACTCCCAAACTAAGCTCTAGGCTTGTACTATGAATACTAGACCACCATAGACATACTTACATAGAGTAACAATATACGCGCACATTACACAAATATTTATCTTGCTTCATAAGCACGGTCACGAAAAACTCTGACAGCCGCGTCGTCAAAAAATGCGCGTAGTAAAATTATTTGTACTGTTTTTTGTTTATGAACCCTCGGCACAATGGGCAGGGTTACGTTCCGAGAAATCTATGAGTTGAATTGTATCTCTGGTGAGTATCCACATAAATTATAGGATAGTTATAGGTGAGTAAGAGCTCTCAACAGGTCGCATGGCTGACCTCGTAACAGCTGGTGCTGCAGCGCCTGCATGGCGGCGGCGCTGTGCTGCTCGAACGCCATCTGCGCCGCCGCCGCCGCCGCGAACTGCTGCTGCAATGGATTATCATCACTCAATATATTGTATTACAATATCGTACAATCGCCATAAAGCATATCGTAGTAGATAATATTCTCCTAAAGTTCTTAACACGTTCTTATGTCTTTAACAATAAATAAATAAATACCAGGAAAAAATCTCACACAAATTGACCTAGTCCCAAACTAAGCTCTAGGCTTACGCTGGATTGAAATATCCCAATTTTTAAACACTTCTCAATAAACCTCTTGAGTTTAAGGGCCGTATTTAAACTGATCTTGACTGAAATGCCCGTCTCAGGACTTGTTTAATTAAACGTCGATGAGCTTTACCAGGTCTGGAGATCGTGATGGCCAAGTTATCAAAACTATTTTACAAGAATATCTAACAAAATAACTTAAAGCATATATTTTAAAGTAGTGGCGTGAATATAATATATAAACGAAGTATATAAGTACCTGGTGCGGCTTGCTGCTGCTGCTTTGGCTTGTGCTACTGGACGACGAGCCTGGGGGAACAGATATGTTAAAAGTATACTCGTTTAGTGAAATGTAAATCAATGATGAGGATGCGGGTTACCCCTCAAATACCGACTAAAATCTATTTCCAAAACGAATAAAGAAGATGGAACTGAGATTTTTTATTTCAACAAGCTAAAATAACATTTTATAGTTCTATTCAGTATTACTTCTTTTCCGGTATTACCGTCCATTGTAAACTTTATATTACATAAAATATACAATTTAAAAATGTACCCTTCAAATTTGCATTGCACACAAGGAGATTGACGATACTCTTTTAAAACCTCAAAAAAAGGGATAACAGTTTTGAATTGGACTCAGTAATGTACACTTTATTGTACAAGAGAAAAACAATACAATGCAGATAAAAAAGGGTACAAATTTGACCAGGAGAAGAACATTTACATTCTCTCTGTCTTTTAGCGAGAATTACGTGCGAATAACGACTTTTCTATATTATATTGCGTTAGCATGGTTTTCTTAGTGGACGATTCTGTCGATATTTAAAGGGTATCCCTCTGATGGTATCGGAACGTGGTAATAATGTGCGATGCCATACCTTTACCTTTCTTGGCGGGCGCTTCGCCGTCCGCGCGCCGCTCGGCGTGCCGCGAGAGCTCCGCGCTACTGGACGAGCGCGAGCTATACATAACAATACACTTCGTTCAAAGTACGTCTTAAGTCATATCCATGGCAAGGTTGTGAATTAAAATAAATAAATATCACGGGACAATGTTATTCAAATTGACCAAGTCCCAAACTAAGGTCGAGGCTTGTACGGTCGGCCCAGAAAGTGCTCTACCAGTTTTGATAAAAGTTTCTGTTGTTATTATTGCGAGGGGAAATCGAACTTGTTGTATAATGACATTCATGACGTGCAAATGAATCTCAAATTCATTAACCGAAGTAGATTAAATCCTCATCCGTTAGTAATATTGTCGCATTGTTGCACTTGTTACAGTTTTGTCCAAAATATCACTATTTGTGACATATATTTTCGTGACGCAATGGAAAAGTTGCCATTATTAGTTCTAGTCCTTAATCCGTTCATATCCAATGACGTTGATGGGCGCTATATTTTCATTAATGATTCTACGGAATATATTTCGTAAACAAATATCGTAATTTAAAATTATATCTTTATTCGTGTCGCCTTTTAAACACATGGTTGTAGTCGGTTTTTACAGAAAATATACATATTTTTTTATTACTAAAATGTGATATCGGATGCTGGTGACGTCGATCAGTGTCCAATTTTACTAAACTGGATGCCGCAGACGCCAATCGGTGTCGCATTCGGCCCTAGCCGTGTGCCGCTCGCGCTGATCGGCGTCACGAATTAAAGGAGCTCTTTCGGATGCCGCGGACGCTAATCGGCGTCACGCTTGAGGAAACGTGGGCATCGCGACATAGTGCGGATGAGGACGTTTAGCAATGAAGGGGGTATAACGTGCACTTTTTTTGAAAACCGGCCGTCCGTACCGGCCTTGTGTAAGACATGACAATGTGTGTACTGTGTAAGTCACCGACATCTGGGGGGGGGCTCGGCCCGGTGTACGACATGACAATGTGTGTAAGACGTGACAGTGTGATGTGTGTGGTGACCTGGTGGCGGCGGCCTTGGCGGGCGGCGCGGGCGCGGGCGGCGTGGGCGCGGCGCGCGCGGCGCTGGTGCGCGTCACCGACATCTGGGGGGGGGCTCGGCCCGGTGTACGACATGACAATGTGTGTAAGACGTGACAGTGTGATGTGTGTGGTGACCTGGTGGCGGCGGCCTTGGCGGGCGGCGCGGGCGCGGGCGGCGTGGGCGCGGCGCGCGCGGCGCTGGTGCGCGTCACCGACATCTGGGGGGGGGCTCGGCCCGGTGTACGACATGACAATGTGTGTAAGACGTGACAGTGTGATGTGTGTGGTGACCTGGTGGCGGCGGCCTTGGCGGGCGGCGCGGGCGCGGGCGGCGTGGGCGCGGCGCGCGCGGCGCTGGTGCGCGTCACCGACATCTGGGGGGGGGCTCGGCCCGGTGTACGACATGACAATGTGTGTAAGACGTGACAGTGTGATGTGTGTGGTGACCTGGTGGCGGCGGCCTTGGCGGGCGGCGCGGGCGCGGGCGGCGTGGGCGCGGCGCGCGCGGCGCTGGTGCGCGTCACCGACATCTGGGGGGGGGCTCGGCCCGGTGTACGACATGACAATGTGTGTAAGACGTGACAGTGTGATGTGTGTGGTGACCTGGTGGCGGCGGCCTTGGCGGGCGGCGCGGGCGCGGGCGGCGTGGGCGCGGCGCGCGCGGCGCTGGTGCGCGTCACCGACATCTGGGGGGGGGCTCGGCCCGGTGTACGACATGACAATGTGTGTAAGACGTGACAGTGTGATGTGTGTGGTGACCTGGTGGCGGCGGCCTTGGCGGGCGGCGCGGGCGCGGGCGGCGTGGGCGCGGCGCGCGCGGCGCTGGTGCGCGTCACCGACATCTGGGGGGGGGCTCGGCCCGGTGTACGACATGACAATGTGTGTAAGACGTGACAGTGTGATGTGTGTGGTGACCTGGTGGCGGCGGCCTTGGCGGGCGGCGCGGGCGCGGGCGGCGTGGGCGCGGCGCGCGCGGCGCTGGTGCGCGTCACCGACATCTGGGGGGGGGCTCGGCCCGGTGTACGACATGACAATGTGTGTAAGACGTGACAGTGTGATGTGTGTGGTGACCTGGTGGCGGCGGCCTTGGCGGGCGGCGCGGGCGCGGGCGGCGTGGGCGCGGCGCGCGCGGCGCTGGTGCGCGTCACCGACATCTGCGGGGGGGGGCTCACTTTACGCGCACATTCTTATGGACGGAATACTGTTTCGAGTCGACACGATTACATTTTGTAAGAAATAGACAAGCAAAATATGCAGAAGTCGACTGCAGTTGTGTTTTAGTTTTTGACAATCACTCGAGAATTTGATTTGAAATTAAAGAGAAACGGTAAACTTGTAATTTTTTTAAAGTTCAAGGTCGGTTCTAACTTTTCATTGCATGCGATTTATTTTTTACTTTCGAACATTCGTTTCTCAAAATTTGACCTGCATTTTCTGTCTTTGTTTTTTATTACTCTTTGTGATCTTTAATAAAGGTACATAATATGCGGGTTTAGTGACGCGTCACGTAGCAGTCGCAATGAAATATGCCGAAACAGAAAAAGTGGTCAAAAATAGATGGAGTGTTCGTCATCGCTACCTGCGGCGCGCGGTGCGCGTGCGCGGGCGGCGGCGCGGGCGCGGGCGGCGAGGCGCAGGCGGCGGACAGGCGGCGCTCGATCTCCTGCTCCTGCTGCAGCGCGCGCACGAACGCCGTCTTCAGCCGCGCCGTGTGCTCCGCCTGGGGGACATACCGCGTCTTATTAAAAAAAATGACGTGTAAAAAAATATAAATAAAATATGGCATGTAAAAAATATACTCTTCGTCGATTGACTCGTCGAACAATACGAAGACTTAGGACTTCGTTTCGCGAAGTTAAAACATCTCCAGCTACATTGTTCCATCCCACCGACATCCACCTGCCCAAACTTGACGACTTTTTCCTAATCTAGGCCAAATAGTAAGTATTCCATTATACTACTGGTCGATACTGTACGTACACTTAATAGTAGATTGTATAACTAGGGTCTAAAATAAGCCATACCTAGTACCACGAGATGGTTATTTTCCCGAGCAAAGCGAGGGAAAATTGTTCGAGGGGTACTTAATATGGCTTTTAGACCCGAGTAATACACTCTATTTTTCACTTCGATTGTGTGAAAATAAAAACATTACCTATACAAATGTAAAAAATTGCAAAGATTATCCACCACAAATTTCACGCCACAGACCGTGTGAGCATTTAGCGTTGCACAATCGATTTAATCATATTTTAACGATTGTAAAATAGGGACTAAAAAACACCTGTTTTGAGAAATGAATTCTGTTACTTCATTGGTCGATTTTAATACAGCTGTATTCTGGTTGGTTGATACCAAACACAAAGTTTTAAAGAGTTAAGTTAGTTAAACAGTATACGTACCAAAAAGAACCTAACATTCCGATTGACAGTCGATGTGTATCGTGATTGGTGGATTTAATTCGGTGAAGTATTTTGATTGGTGGATTTAATTTGGTGAAGTATTTTGATCGGTCAAATTAAAATGTTTTGTAAATGTAAATCATTCTATTTTCCATTTAATATTTTCCCTAGGGAAAATATGAATATAATGTATTCTCTAGGGTTCACATGTACCGCTCGAGTCTCGCTTGATAAGTCTAATATGACACACTTTTTGAGCATGAGAAGTGAAAAAACATTTGAAAGTAATAAAAACACAACATAAGCCGCGCTGACTCCCGGTCGCCCGGCAGCTGCGGCGGCGCGTACCTTGAGCGCGCGCTTGACGTTCCCGCTGACGCACAGCTCGCACAGGCGGCGCGCCTGCGGCGGCGCGGGCGGCGCCGTGAAGGTGGCGTCGAGCCGGCGCGCGGGCGCGCGCTCCCAGCGCCACACGGGCGTGAAGTCGCAGCCGCACTGCGCGCACAGCGCCGGCACGGACGACCGCGGCATACTACTTGGGGGAGGAAGCTCACTTCGAACAACATTCACGCCCAAGGAGCGTTTTTCAAAACTAAAACTGACAACGATAAGTTTCCCATTACGTCACGACAATACGGGTGTGTCCTGGATAAAAAAAAACTAATTCCATCAGTAACATTATCAAAATATATTGAATACATATATTTAGATTTTCTAAATCGATCAAAATTGACATATATAACGCGCCTCTAAGTTCGGAAGTTAAGGCTCTTGACGTCACAACCTCGTAAGGTCCACGTCAAATTTCGTTAGTTCGAAAAAGAATCTTATGTTAGTCAACTAAAGTCAAAAGTTTGAAAAAACTTTGACAGATGACCTAAATTTAGGACATCGGGCCTACGAGGTATTGTGCCACGGCGTGACGTCACACGAAACTTCAACGCACTTTATCTTCGTCATTCATTGTTAAAATGACAAAAGAAAAAATATATGTTCAATATTTTTTGATAGTGTAAATGACGGATTAATTAGATTTTTTTTGTACACTAGCCTATTAGTCATAAATTTATTAATGCACTCATACGCCAATAAGCGCTATCTCACATTCAATAACCGAAGCAATTTCAACCCTCACTCATAAATAAACTGGTTGCATTTGCTACAGGAATTTAGTCTGAGATGACGCCAATATTTGTCTTACAGAAGTATAATTAATTGTCGTGACGTAATGAAAAAGATACCGTTGTTAATTTTACTCCTTAACTTTGTGCACTTTAAAAAAAAAAGGCCGATTGACTTCGACGTGTTTTTGTATTGTTTTAACTCAGCCGCCATTACTGTCACGTAAATAAGAACTATCGTAACGTTGACAATACGATAACACGTCAAAAGCAATATGGTTTCACGGCGTTGAATAGACCCTAAAATTGGTGCGAATTGAGGGCTTCGCGTTGCGACATTAGCCCGGAACATCTTGCGAACTTGGGACAGTTAAAATACAAGTTGTCAGAGATCTTGTATTTTTGGTATTCATCTTCATTATCATCAGCCCACTTCCACTGCTAGACATAGGCCGCTCTCATAGGCATAGCATGCCACTGAGCTCGGTTTTGATTATATTAGTATTACACTTTGGTAATTATAAATGTAGTGAAATTTTGTGTTTTTTTTTTACATTTTTTTTTTAAATAAATATAAATCACTGACCGGTCCTCGTTGGTGAGGTAGTCGACGACGTGCTCCAGCCCGACCAGGTACACGAAGTCCGTATTGGACGGCGACGGGATGAAGTTCATCTCCGGCGGCGGCGGCTTGGGCGGCGGGATCTACACACACATACACATATTACAACAAGAACACCAAGGTCACGGCATACAAAGTGAAATAACGGACTATACTCGAGCCCGATATTAAGGCTTGATTTGACAGCTGTTAACGCAGCACAAAATATAACCGCAAACATATTTTGAACTGAATTGACAGCTGTCAAATCAGGACTTATAACGGCGCGACTATAAGTTTAAATACATAAAAAAAACTAAATTCGAAGTTTATTTACAATGCACCGAGTTAAGAGAATATAAAAATACAACTAATGAAAAATGCAAAACAATTTGAGTAATTAACCCTTCAATCGGCATCGATATTTTGCGCAATTTCGCTGATGGTGCAAATGCTGCATTTAGCAAACTCTCTTTGCGGGACAATATCATAGCCCTCTTTTTGGTTACACGTGGATTTAAAGTACAGGTAAAACAAATTTAACGCTACTCTAATTTATACTAATGCGAAAACGAGAAACAAGGATAGACTCTAATTTAAAATTGCAGCTTTTGTAGGGAGTGAGACTTTAAACTTTTCAACGTCATTGACGGATATATTCGCACCACTGGTTCAACACCAACAGCGGATTTCCGTCAAGTTCGCCAGAGTAAAATAGATTCAAGTATCTATGAGGCAAGGTTGACATTCGCCTTATTTTTAAACTGTCATTGGTGTGTAAGTGACGTCTATTGTACTTGACATAGCGTTGATAAGGTTAAAGAAGTTCCTCTACTGGTATTCTGCCAGATGTACTTTGTGCAACAGTGGGGAGCGTCAGAATAGGTAATTTTCTTAACGTTCACGCGGGAATTTACCAGCCAAAAGGCTGAGGGACTTGAAGGTAAGTTAGGCTAATAAATGTGTGTGTGTGTGTGTGTGTGTGCGTGTGCGTGTGCGTGTGCGTGTGTGTGTGTGTGTGTGTGTGCGTGACCGACCTGCAGAAGGGTCTTCTCGAGCTGCTTGCGCAGCGCCAGCTTGGCGGCGGCCTGGCGCTGCGCCGGCGTCTGCGCCTCTTCGCCGCTGCGCGAGCTAGCCTGCAACACACACCAACAACAATCACTTTACTATCATTCAAACTAGCTACAGTCTGTGAGCACTTAGAAGGCGCTTCAGGGTTGAAATTTGTACTTCTCTCTCGATCGCTGTTAATAATAGTGTACATTCATTTATGTCACACTTCAAAGCCAGATTCATTTATGGAAAAATTGATCCACATGGTGGGTCCCAATATACAGGCTCAGCCTAGTTTGGAATCTACTGGATACTGCTTGTGTATTTGTTTGTAACCATCTGATTTTTTAAATAAAATTACTCTTTACGTCAGGTGGGGTAAGAGCGTGAACGGGGTAAGTGTACAAACCGTATCTTTTTTAGGAGATATTGTTGGTTAGACGGACTTGCCCCGTAGAAGCACTTGCCTTACCTTACCTTAGGTATTTACGGCTTGATAAATTTAAATAATCAATTTAAATTCGCCTAAACATAAACAATGAAATCACACAGTTGAGATCATATCATGAGTATCAAGACTCATGTATGAACCATCAAAACTTGCATGTTAATACTAACTTATCAGGTTCCCTGTCCCCATACAAGATATATTTTCATCATCATACGTCAAAACCTTACTACTGTATGTAAATTTATATCCAAAGGTTGCGTACAGAAACCATACTGGTGGTAAATGATGCAGATACAACCCACATTTTATCTTGAGCACATAAAAAAATAAAAATCTATCGAGGTAATAATGTGATAGTGCAAATAAGATCAGATGTTATATTTTGGATTATATGAAATCCGTACTTAATATAGTAGTTCAGTCTTGGGACTGCTTGAAATCGCCGTTCACTATTACTATTAAAGTTTACATAGTAACTAGCTTCTGCCCACGACTTCATCCGCGGAGATTTCGATGATTATTATTCCCTAGGCGTCTTTTCAATTTTCCGGGATCAAAAGTAGCCTATGTCCTATTCCAGGACCTAAACTTTATGTGCTAAGTTTCATCCCGATCCGTTCAGTGGTGTGAAGCGTAATAGAGTAACACACATAAAAAAAAAAAACTCTTTATGTACTCCCTGGGTATGGTTTTCATACCATGGTAAACATAGTGGTACCATAGTGGACCTTCGATCACATCTGATTCATGAACGTGTCGACATCGGAACAGGGAAAAACTATGTCCACGAGTCATGTGTGATTAACGGGACAAAGAACCTGTTATTAAATATAATAATACATTGTGGGATGACATCACATTCCATACTCACTGCGTCGCTCGTGCTACTCGTGACCGACGAGTTGTCCTGAGCGGGCTTGCGGGGAAAACTACCGTTAGCCATTTTTGCTTATACGTTAATAAAATTTATTATTTACTACTACTTATTTTGAAAGACCTTAAATGAACTATGGTTAATGGATCCGTAATACATTCATTTTGATCCCCATTGGATCATAGATATTTATGGAACAATGGATCAGTTTTTAGACGGTAAATTCACTATAATCCAATGGATCACAATCATTACACCATAATGTTACTTTGATCATTGTGATCATAGTTATTTATGGAACAATGGATCAGTTTTTAGACGGTAAACTCACTATAATCCAATGGATCATAATAATTAGACCATAATTTCACTTTGATTATTATTCAATCATTGTGATCATAATTATTTATGGAACAATGGATCAGTTATTAGTCCATAAATTCACTTTGATCCATTGGATCAAAGTTATTGAGTGTATGAAGTATGCAGTGAACACTTTCTATTAGTACCTTTGTTCTATTTTGGAGCCCAATACGGGAGCCCTTTGTTTCCCATAATTTTATTGGTCATAATGTAATTGTTGACATAATTTTTGATAGTCATATTTTTTTATATCGCTGAAACTGTAACGTGTAGACAAGGCTAGGTTAGGTTAGGTTTGATTTATAAAAATCCTGAAAAAGTAACAGTTTCTTTAAAAAAAACACGTTATGACTTGCGATGATTATGACCTAAAGCATATTATGACTAAAAATAATTATGTCAGTCAATATAAACCCGAACGATACAAGACATCATACTTTAGGCCCTTCCGAGTGAGTTACTTGCTTTGCGTTGTATATTTGGGGAATGATCGGAAGGCCTGTGTTAAAGCTGGTAAACATTATTAGAAGACATGAATGAGTTGGACGCAGGTAAAATTCGTTCTTCGCTCCGCAACTTCAGAGAGTGGACAGCGATAGCACGCGCATCCCAACTTTACCGTCGCCGTCTTGGAAAAGATAGACAGATTCCAGGATCCGATAGCCGAGCTACTCTAGCTGAAGGCACTTGAAAACTTCCGCTAATGCCTTGTATGTATGTTGGTGTGTGTCATGTGTGTGTGCGCGTCCCCCCCCCCCCCCGCGTACCTTGGCGGCGTGCGGCGCGGGCGGCGGCGCGGGCGTGATGGTGACGGACGGCGTGATGCTGGCGCCGCTCGACGACGTCTGTGGAGGGGACTACTATTATAACCAGTGCCGGAATAGGAAATGTTAACATTACTATCTACATAATGAGACGCGAAGTACATAGTTTACTGACAATTATCAAATTAAAAAAAATAAACATTGCGTGCTCGCTACACAAGCCCGCAATGTTGCATACAAATTCCATTACTATCTAGCTTGTAACTTTTTAAAAAGTGTCAAAGCCCGTAATAAAATGATGGCACAAGTCTTATACATCCAAATTTTATTCGAAACATAACTTTTTTATCTGTGTCTGGAATAGCTTATGTTTTTTTAAAAACAAAACTTGCGTTTCTCCTTGTGATAAACAAAAAGGCGGTAAAGAGTGATGTGATGTTTTTTTCACATGAAGTTTCTGTTTGTATGCAATTAAAAAAATGAGTTCAAGCGATGAAGATTTTACTCCAACACAATTCTTTTCTGGCGATTTTTGAGAAAAGCACTATATTTGCCTCGGCAGGAACAGCAATTGCGGGTTTCGTATTTTTAAACGGACTCGCAAGCTCGTCCGTTTAAACCAATGCTCGTCCCGCAATTGCCTACTTCCATGACTAGGCAATAATGTACTATTACTTTTAAGTATTGTTGTTGTATGTTTTATGATTGAAAAAATGACCTGCTGGAGTTTCTTGCGGCGCTTCTTCTCCGCAATGATGGTCTTGTCCGAAGCGCTGGTAGATTCACTCTATATTACCGACGTGTAAAAGAGCCCTCATGTGGCCTATTTGCGGAATAAATATTTTGAATTTTGAATTTTTGAATTTTGTTGGAAGAAACGTTATCGCAATTTTGTATGAAAATCTTCAGGTTCACAATTGACAACAATTCATATGTGCTATGGTAGTAAAATAAAATACCGTTTGTAGATTTTACACTGCTGATTACAGTAAAAATATTTTAGGATTTTTTTATGCAGTCGTTTTTTTTTTAGGAATTGAAAAAAATATACATCTGTCATGTCCATTTTTCATCTGTCTGACGGATTACTTGTTCTAACGACACGCTTTCGATTCTCGTAATACTATTGTTTTTATATACGCTATTTAAAATGAAAGTGACTAACGGATTTGTAAAAGCGGATAGCCGCAATCTGCCTAAAGTCGACGAATTCATGTTGTTACAGTAATCTGTTGTTATGGTTGACAAGTGACATGACATGACAGGCAGTTCTGTTTCTGTTTAAAGTTACTTTTTTTTATTCTATATCATGCTAAGATCACTACATTAGTATTCCTAACTTTGTATATAAGGTTCTTAGTGACTATTTCTTTAATAAATTATTAACGACGAATTTAAGTTAAATAAAGAAAAACCAAGAAACACGGGTACTTTAATTTTTAACCAACTATTATAAACGCGTTTTTTTTTTTTGAAATGTCAATACTCGTAGAGTGATATATCTATGATGGTGAAGTGAAAGTAGTAGGTCGTAGTGGTGATGGGTGTGGGTACCTGCGTGCGGTAGGGCCCGGGCGTGAGCGTGGCGCCGCCCGGCAGGCTCGACGTGCGCCGCGCCGCGCCGCTCGCCGCCGAGCTCGGCGCGCGCTGCCGGCGGAACACTCATACACATAAACCAGGCGCATTCAACTCCACTGACACGAGTGGACTTTCCAAATTACATACATATTTCAGGTTAACATATATAGGTATAGAACAATTGTAGATATGCACTTGAATTGCCTATTTGAAAACTAATTAAGCGTGTTTACGACTTCAAAATTGAAAACCAACAAAAATAAGTTTGGGGATCGATGAACCAAAAAATCATTCTCCAAACCCTGAAATAACTGGACGATACACTTGATTATGTACGTACTAGCGTAGTAGCTTTTAAAAAGCATTTTAGTTGTAGTAAAAGCGGTTAGAATAGACAAAAAGCGTATTGCAGCGAATAAAGAGACGTGCAATCCCTGCCGAGGTAGTAATAAGAGCTATAGCGTCCGGACCTTGTTCTGCTGGTGCGCGGGCGGCGGCGCGGGCGTCACGGTGACGCCGGGCGGCACCACGCAGCCGCCGGCCGCCAGCGCCGTGCCCGCGCTCTCCTGGGGACCACTACTGCTTAGTATCACTCATTTTCGTGGCACGGGAGAAAACAAGCACTCAGGCCACCTGAGCGGTTATTGTGACGTAGCTATAGCTATGCGGGTCAGTCGACGCAGAGAGAAAAGGACAGAGCTATATAACCGCTATAGCTGTGTTCTTAGCATAGCTTTGTCATAATAACCCCCCTGATGGTAAGTCAGCGGAGCGTTTCGACTGCCGGCTCAAAAAGTACTGGATAAATGTGGTTATTGGAAGAGCTAAGTAAGGAAAGTCACAGATTTCGTTGCTTTCCTTTTTTCATAATCAAATGTTTTCAAATTGCTATATTTTTTTAGTCATATTATATTAGTCTTTAAGATTCTAGTGTAACTAACACAATATAGACACTATGTATGGTCTGAAACCATTTTTTTATAGACATTTTCAATGTCAAGATTAAAATCTTACAGTGACAATTTCAATTGCGTTGCCAACACTGAAGACTAAAATCGAATTTAATTTTAAACTAGTCATTTAACTGACTATTTTACTCCCATATAGTATCAATGCGAACTCTGCTGTTTAGCGTGTAAAATGGTAATCCAGACACTATGTCATATAATTTTTCATGACATGGAAAAAGCAGGACTTTGAAGCTAGACATTTACAATCTTACAATGTCGATTACAAGACTGCTAATGCCCCCTCCCCCTGCACCCTGCCTGTACCAGGTCCGAAATAGTGGTTATCAATTTGAAGTAACGGCGAGACAGCCAGTCAATTCAGTTTCAAACCCGGATGAGAGGTTTGTGTGGCGAGTGGTCGCCGAATGCGTGTTCAGATTCGCCGGGTGGGCGAGCGAGACGGTGAGGGGAAGCGGAGGAGTGGATACTCGGCCTAGTAAAGAGAACCGGGTCCGAGTGATTGTGTCGGCCATGCGAGCACTCGGCCATGTGTTTACAAATACCTCGTGCTCGGCCGAGGGCACGGTCTCGCCACTCTACTCGGTAGGTCATCACGGAGTGTGATGGTGGGTACCTTGTTGGGCGTGTGCTGCGACTGGCGGATCTTACGCAGGAGCACGAGTCGCGTCTCCTCGGCGCGCAGCTTCTCGCGCAGCGCGCGCACCAGCCGCTCGCGCTCCCAGATCTCCGCCGACGACAGCTCCTGCCAGTCACATGGAGGACGATGTCAATGAGACGGAAACACAGGGACCATTTTATACTAAGGCCTTCTGTCCACGACGCGTAGCTGCATAAACGCTGCAAATATACGCCGTGCAACTTTCATGCAGCCCGGCGTACTGACGTTGTCCGCGAAGCGTATCGTAGCCTACAACGTTGCCACTCCGTCGACAGAGTTGTGCGGTTTTGTAAGTAGGCTGCAAGCAAGCGGACAGCAAGCGTACAGTGAAGAAAACGCGTCTACGCAGCTACGCTTCCGTGGGCAGTAGGCCTAAGGGTAGTTGCCTCAATTAAGCATACGTTATAAAGGGGAACACCTTAAAATTCGTATTTTTTTTTCGAATATTTATTAGTCCGAACTTTTTTCCGATATGCTGGAACTGCTTTAGACTAGCTTCTGCCCACGACTTCGTCCGTACTGATTTCGATTATCGTTATTCCCTCGGGAACCTTTCAATTTTCCGGGATAAAATGTAGCCTATGTGTTAATCCAATGTATAAGCTATCTCCATTCCAAATTTCATCCAAATTCTGTGCAACAAACTAACACACACACACACACACACACACACACAAACGTTCGCATTTATAATGTCCCAGTAGTCCCAGTAGTGAGCAGTATCAAATTGTCCTGGAAGTGTGCAATTTCGACCAAAAAGTGCAAAATTTTGACCCGGTGTGGACTATAACGTCACGGCAACGTGCTATATTAACAAGATAGTGTTGTATCAACCCGTTAGTACACTATATCGACCCAGTAGTATGCTCCAGTAGCTTGTTATAACTACCCGGTATTGCACTTTATCGTCACAGTGGTGTGCTTGTCACAGTAGAGCGTTACATCTACCGTTAATTGCGCTATATCGACTCGATAAACGCTGTCTCGTTCCGGTATACTGACCCGGTCGGCGCTGGGTATGGGCGGCTCGTTCTCGTCATCTTCCGACTCGCTCTCGCGCGCGTCCCGCGGCGACTCGGGCGCCGCCGCAGTTATTGACACGTTCACCGCGCTAGAGTTCATCTTGCTACTTATATCTGTAAACAAATAAACAGAATAAGAAAACTTGTTTCGTAGATTTGCACATTTCAACAAGCACACATGGTTCTAAAGCATTGTCGACATTTGCAATCATAACATTGAAATCTCAAAACTGTGAAGTTTTGTCAATTCTGCAGACTAGCTGGCATGATATGTTATGAATTTTTAACGACATTAATTATATTTGGGAACTCGGGAACGCCTTAAAATTCCGAATATTTAGTGGTTCTCTGTTATAGATAGGTATTTTAGGAAAAACCACGAGCAAACTCTCTACTTGGGACCACAGGACGGAACAAACCAGTTTAGTCCGAGCCGCGTCGTCGCCGCGTCAGGCTGTGTGCGTCGAGCGACGCGCATCGACGCAACCCTAACGCCCGAGCGGCAATAGGTAACAGAAACTCTTAAAGGGCCGGAGACGGACTACTTTTCTATTTTTATTATGGTAATGCTGGCACAAATTCAAATAGCGTTTATTCAATGATGATGAATGAGAGGCCCGCTTCACGAAGGTACAAGTTACAAATTACAAGCGGAAGTCACTGGAAGTGTTTAACATTGAATTGAATGAAGGCACAAAAGTGAACGAGAGTGGCGGCAATGGTGCAGCGTGTTACCGGAGAAGGGCGCCTGGGGCTTGCGGTGCGGCGGCGCGGCGGGCAGCAGCACGATGTCGGGGCTCTCGGCGTAGCTGCGCTGCTCCGCGCGCGGCCGCAGCACGCGCTTGCCGCTGGCGCCCTGCCACAACGCGCGACATTACATTAACACGCTATAAACAATACGACCACGTTTACATACGAAGTAAGCGGCCCCGGCGCATTTATAAAATCTACCTGCGCTTCCCGAGAGGAGACCACCGCTTAGAAGAAGCGCCCCGAGAAACTAAACAGTCAGTCGTTCTCTAACTTTTGCAAATAATAAGGCTCGATTTCCTCCAACGCCGCTCCAATGTCGGTCGCTGACGTCGGTCGAGCGTACGAATATACACGGGGACACCGTACAGCGACAGATTTTTCGCTACGCGCCGCTGATGGCGCGCGGCGGTCTCGCTCGTCAGCGCCGCTTACGTCGGTGTGCTGACGCGCTATACGCCACCATCGCGCGGTCAGTGCAAAGTAGACCGGTCGGGTTGGCTGTACGCTCGTGTGCGCAGTGCAGGCGAGCAGAAACTGTTCCGTACAGAAATCGGTTTTGCACTGCGGGAGGGTTTCGCCTTGTCATACGCGACCGACGGTACGCTTAATCGACGTCAGTAACCGATGTCAGCGTAGGAGGAAATCAAGCCTTATACTTAACCTAGCATTAAACAATTATAAAAATTTAATTCATTCGATTTTAAACAATTTATTCAAACTTAAATATTTATTCTAAACTTAAATAGTTCTTTATTTATTCAGTGTTCTTTGATTTTACAGCAATTTTCCTATTATTCCTACAAAAAAAATATTTTTACTAGGTGAGAAGACAGAAACTAGTCAAATGATTTAGCCCCAAAAATTTCAATATCTGCTTATGAGATACCAAAGGGATATGGCTAATGTTCAGTCACCAATAGAGGTATATAGTTGAGTCAATCTAGGATAGGGTTGCCGGATTTTAGAGATGGCAACCAGGACAAGAAGCATAAAATCCCCGAATTTTTAAACTTTTAAACCCAAAGCACAAAAGAAAGTCTGCCTCGATGCTCCCCAAATGCTGTTTAACCTAGGACAAGTCAGATTGCATGTGTAAAGGCCTTAAGGTTACATGTTTCAATTCCGAACACCCTTAAACAAATCTTCACATAGTGACTATTCACCACTTCATTTGGTCTATAAACAGTGGAATATGTCATCTGCATCTTTTTTTTTCCTCATCTATTGTTTCCTGAATTAAGTCAAACCTATTAAGTTAATTTGATAGCCTACAAACACATTGATACGTAACATGTTCAAAGGCGGCCTTAGCCCATGTAGCACCAGATTGCCAATAACCTGGCCCCCTCTAGGGTCTTTGAGAGTGCTGCATGCTCTTTACAGGCATCATGACCAGAGGTCGCCCCCCCCCACTAAAACCTTGCACCCATGTGTGTGTGGCACACCCTGCACCATAGGTAAAGCCGGCTCTGAACATGTTCTAATCCTCAGTCCTTAAGAACAGCAAATTTTAAGCATTCCATAAATCAGAAGCCTAAGAACAAATGTAACTTTGGCTTAAGCTCAGCCTAACTGAAGAAAAATGATAATGGCTATGAATTCTATTACAATTTCCTCCTTTTAATCAGTATAAATAATTAATACTCACTCTATCAATAATCTATCCAGGAAGCAGTAAAGAAAACAAAAATTGTAATTATTACCAAGAAAATATTATTGAAAAAAAAGCCTAAGGTAATTTTACTTTTTTAACTCACATGTGGCGGTGGCTGCGCCGGTGTTATGGTCAGACCGCTGGCCGTGAGAGCCCTGAGTTCGCTCAACTCAGGGGGCAAAGACCTGTAAATTAAATTATATAAGTTACACACATTAAACATGTTTAAAAGATTATTGAGAGCAAATACGGAGTTAGACTGTACCTGACGCTGAGATCCACGGCCGAATCGTCCACTTCCATCTCTACGCGATTAGCTGAAACCGAATCAAAGCCATTCTATACATACTCGTACCCAATCAATAAAAATCAATATATTTTAATCACCTACCTATGCAGTTAAAACCAAGACCCTTATCACAATTTCCGACTCAAATCCCTTGTGATTTGTTTGTTCAATACAATAAAAATAAAACTAGATAACAAAATCAAATATTTACTAAGATCATACGAAATTTAGGATGAGCAAGTACACACCGGGAGGGTCACTTACTTTGTTTATGTTCATTACTATTTAAAACCTTACTAATCAAATAAATATACTGGGATCGTTACTTACGGATTTGATAAATTTCACAATATCGATTAGCATCTAAAATAACTTATTGTAATTCAGTAAAAAACAATTCAGCCATTTTCAATGCGTACGACTACAATTAATTAATGTGTTTTTGTTGCAGTACGCTGTACTTCATCAACTCGTGGAGAAGAACAAGTATTTAATTGGTTAGATTAACAGTCATCTTGGAGAATAACCAATAATAAACGAGCACAGCGCTAAAAGACAACACACACATTTTTTGGAATTTTAGTCTGCGTTCAAGATAAGGATAAAAATGTATTTATTTTGCCGCCGTCAAAATCTAACGAGGCGATTTTATTTGTACCTTGAACAGAACTATAAAATAAGCTATCAGCACGGGTTACCAGGTACATACTTATTTTGTAAATATAATTTTTCATAATATATTTTTTTCGCGTATTTAGGTTTCAGTGAGATTATTTTCAAGTAAAGGCGTCGTAAAAACAGTGAATCGAGTTTTTACCCGACTGCGTCAGAAGGAGGGTTATGTTTTTATTTATTATCAAACTCGTCATGTTACAAGCTTTCTACTTATCTCTTATGCAAGAAGCCAATTCCCACAAATTCAAATATGATAAGTCTAAACAGCTACGTTTTTTTAACTAAACGCCGGCATAAAGAATTAGATATTTTTCCAAAAATCATATTTATAAACATGGATGCAATAAATGAATATAAATATGAATAAGATGGGAACTCTCACCACACAACATGGCCACATTTAAATAAAAGTCAAACTTCAAACGTCATTTTAGTCCATCAATGTCATATGCACGTTTTCTTTACATCGCATCGGTGTTCTCCCATTGTTTATTTTTTTCTCGATATTTACTTAACATTTATTAACACGCCTAAAAAGTTAAGGTTCTGATAAAACAATATATCCCTGCGTTCCCATTAAATCATGCCTGGACCAGAGTTATTGTCAAGTCAAGGCTTACGATTAGATGGAAGAAGACCAAACGAACTCCGGCGCATTCAGTGTAAGCTTGGCGTGTTCACACAGCCCGACGGAAGTGCTTACATAGAACAGGGAAATACAAAAGTTTTAGCTGCAGTCTATGGCCCACATCAGGTTATTATTTGTACCTATTTTATTTATTGTTTGACGAAGGTCTTGAATGAAACTTTTATAGCACTATTTTATTGCATTTTATCCCCCGATACAAAAAAAAGGATGTAATAAGTTTAGCGTGTGTATCAATGTTTTTTTGTATAATTGCGCCTGACTGTCATCGAAGCACCCAAACAGATGAACTGTTTTTTTTTAAAGATAGCTTGTTAATTGGGATGTTAAATACTTTGTAAGGTTTGTTAGGTTTACACTTAACAGCTCTGAAATGAGGGGTTGCATTATACCTATGGTTTTGTGTAATTCTACCAAAGTATTTGATATCAAATTATGATTTTGAAAGAAAGTTGTGAAACTATAAGGCTTTTCTATTCCAGGCATCAAAATCAAAGGCGAACCCAGAAGGTGTTGTTGTTAACTGCCAATACAGCATGGCCACATTTTCCACAGGTAATTTCAATTATGAATATCACATTTCTAAATACTAAGTTATGGAAACTCAATGTCATTTTAACTATAATTGAATAACTCTATGTCTGTAACATACTGTGTCACCATCATCAACTTGCCCTTATCCTAATAATTTTAAAACATTGACCTTTTAATTGTTCAGGTGAGAGAAAGAACAGGCCCCGCGGTGACCGCAAGTCCCAGGAGATGTCAATACACCTGAGACAGGTTCTCATAGCAGCCATCAAGACAGAGTTGTATCCTCGCTCACAGATTGATGTTTACGTAGAAGTTTTACAGGTAGGAAGTATTCAGCATTTATGATTACTAAAATTTGGTGCACAAAATCAGTTCTAAATGAGGATGTTCATTAAAATGTGTTCTAAATTATATTTGGTGGATGTTAGACAGATTTGACTAAAATTGGCTATGCAGAGATGCATTTGCGGTCATCAAATTGCAAAATGTTTCTTAGCCTCTCAGTTCCTTACCTTCAGTTACCCTATGTCCTTATTTGCTTTCACTATGGCTTAAAAAAACAATTTTCTGAGTTTTGACCGAATTATGATAAAATTCTTTATTCTGCTTGATATGAAAATTTCATTCTTTGCCAGAAATAACGATAAAAAATAGCATCACTGAGAAAGTCACTAGCAACAGTTTCAATTATCATTACAACAAGTATAAGCATAGAGCTTAGTTTGAAACCAGCAGGCCTATTGCCTAACGCACTTGCAATTATGATGGTTCTCGTTTTCAGTCTGAATAGAAACCGACTTTAAAAAGAAGTTCATGACTATATGAAGAAGAGAAGATTACGAAGCATCACTGAGTTTAGTTTAATTTACATTTATTTTGAAGTCGGTCGCATCGACTTTGAATTCGATTGCGAGTGCCTTAGGCAATAGGCTGCAGGTCGATTTGCGCGAGATTGTCCTCTGACAAATATTTTAAAAATTTAGGCAGACGGCGGCGCATTCTGCGCGTGCGTGAACGCGGCCAGCCTTGCGCTTATTAATGCGGGCATCCCGCTGCGCGCCATCGTGTGCGCTAGCTCGGCGTCCATGGCGTGGCGCGGCGCCGACCCACAGCCGCTCGTGGACGTCGGCCACGTGGAGGAGGCCGCCGGCGGAGTGTGCCTCACCGTCGCGGCCATGCCCACTACTGGTCAGTGCTATGCCCACTTTACGTCGCATTTAAGTGGTATTTCTTCTAGCTCGCACACATATACACACACACATACACACACACACACAATACTAGACATTCAATCAATAAAATCATTTAAATTAAATTGTTAAAATTGTATTCATTAATTTTTTCTGTCACTTTACATGTCCGGGTGAACTCTTTTGTGATTGTGATTTCTGTGTAAATCAACAGACTCCATGGGTTTCAAGGTACAGGCCCAGCCTAGTTTGAAATTCACCGGATACTGCTTTATTTGTAACTGTTTATTTAATCATATGGCACTCGATGAGTAACTATGTGATTTATAAATTGTTGTAAATATAAATTATTCTTATTCTTATTTACACAATAAGTTTTGGAACAAAGCCATATGCAAGACACAGATTGCCACACATGTTTACCCATAGTTGCCTCTAAACTTACAGCAAAAACTTGCAAGTGTAAATGCGGCCTTACACTATACTCGAAAATGTAATTAAAGACCAACGTGGGTTGCCACTAAAAAAAAACAATATTTGCCTTAGTATATATCCACTTTTTAAAAGACCGCACTACGAATATTTATTTGTAGGTAGTTTTAAACCTTCGATTTAAATAAACAAGTTAATTCAAGTTACTTACACAAATACAAGATGGCCTATTAAATATTTAACCATAGAAGATTTTTGGTAGCAAAACTGTTATTGCACTTGTAATACTTCAGGTATTAATAACATTTGGTACGATAAATAATCAATAGTTGTAAACAACGTTAGATGCAATTTAAATATTACATACGTTTAGCTATTCGACAAAATAACAGGCCAAAAGTGTGTAGTTCACTTTATAATGACAATCATCGGGCATTTTACCAGCCATGACACCATGGGGTCCATGGGTAACTGTCAATTTTAAATCTAGCATAAGTGTAAGGCATCCGAATTTAGCTTGTCATTTTGTTTTAGCTGATAAAAAAATCGCCATTGAACACACACACCCGCCATTTAATGACTTAACGCATTATATGAGAAAATATTTGTTTTGGGATATTTTAATGTTTTGAATATCGGGTAGAAAAAACATTGAATGCATATTCCCTATTGTTAAATATAACTTTTGATATTGAAAATGTTAGAATTATCTACAAATATTTACAACAATTTGATTATCAATGCAAAAAGGTTCGCTAACTCTGAAATGTTAGATGGACACTGACATAAGTGACTTTGACACTTATGACAGTGACGTATCTGTCGTAGATTTTTTGGTCTTAAATTAGAATTTCGAGTATATGCGCAGGCTAACATGCGTATTGCATATAACGGCATCCTGCATTGTAGTTAGCGTCAATTAATATACCGAACCGTACCAAACTACACACATCAAAAAAGTCCTGGGATACTCAGTATCCCTAGACAAATTTGATGTTTTGACTCAGTAGTAATATGCCTTTATTGAAATGTTCAAAACTGTCTAGGGATAAAAAATATCCCTAGGCACTTTTGATGTGTGTATTTGAGCACTTTGAATGTTACCTTATATGACTCTGACTGGAAGTATTTCGGCTGATATGATGAATGCGAAAATAAATTAATACTGTGCGTTTCAGGAAGTATAGCCCTGTTGGAGATGTCCCACAGACTGCACATGGACTATTTCGACCTCGTCCTGAGTCGAGCTATGCAAGGCTGTAAAGATATTGAGGTAAAACCACCTATTATGCCTCATGATTTTAAAACTAATTATTGTTTAGTAATCAAATTCGGGATGTACTGAATAAGGGCCAAATTAAAAGCACCCAAAACTGATGTACGTGGATGAAGGTTGATGAATTTAGTGAAGCGAAAGAGGTAAGTTTGGACCGGTACAACTCGCGCTTCCTAGTCTCGGCCTACCCCATTCGAAGGCAGGCGTGAAAGTATGTACGTAATATACTGTGTCGCCACATTCGGCAAGTAACCTAAACGGAATTTCTTACCGCGGAGCTTGCGATTCAAATAAAGATCACCTTCTTTTATTAGTAAGAAGATATTTTTACTTTCAGATGGTGATAGACCAGGCTGTGAGGGATCACTTAGCTGAAGGGTGGACTAAATCAGATGCTTGAAATAAACTAGTACAATTATTATTTCTATTATTTTAATGGTACGAACAGCATCATAAAATTATACACTTTGCTTAATATCTTATCGTTTCAACTTTGGCAATTCGTATGGCAGTGCAATATGACGTTAAATCGATAAGGTACTAAGGTCTGGACCCGTATTATGGTCGCCTTTATCGCGGTGGATAAAGCTTCCGTCACTCTCGCACTTACATACTGGTTAGAAAGTGACAGATGTTTTATACACGCTTATCTACGTCGATAAACACGACCATAATCGGCCTGCAGTTCATCCTTACTTGTCTTATATAATAAACAACTTTCTAACCTCAAAATAAACCTTTTTTGGCTAAAACAGCTATTTTAAACAAAATAAAGCAATTACCGACAAATCATTGGCCAAGTGATGTCCAAAATGTTAACTCGGTTTACTTTATTTACGATAAAAGAGCTGTTTTAGCCAAAAAAGGTTAATTTTGAGGTTAGAAAGTTGTTTACTATATAAGACAAGTAAGGATGAACAGAGCTTAGTATGCAATAGTGTTAAGTAAATTATGATTCTCAATATAATCTATGATGTACATGCGAAAGTTTAAAAACAAGTGTTGCCGACTGTCATACCTACCTACAAAGCCGGCCAAGTGCGAGTCGGACTTGCACACGAAGGGTTTTGTAATTTACTTTTTTATTCTTAAGTTTAAAAAAAAATCATTTTAGTTTCTTTGTGGTATTACTATATTTGTCCTACTGCACCATAAGTTCACCTAGATTTCGTTAACTGTGGTTGTAAAAGAAGGTAGGTTAGGTTCGTTAGGTACCTTCAGATGCCCGAAGGGCAAACCACCCAGAAGTAGCAGCCCCGCCCCCGGGCGGGCCTCCGCCGAAAGTGATTATGACAAATATAGTGGGACCACGAGGAAACAGCCGTATATCACCAGTACCAAATATCAAATTATTTGTACCATTTGTGTAATAATAAGAAACTACATTCGGCATGGCCCCAGAACTTTGCGTTTATTAAAATAAAACAACGTGCAAATAGACTTACATATTTATTAGAGATCTGAACAAAATAAGAAATTAAATAATATGTACAGTCTATGTTAAAACTAACTAAATTATAAGTAAGTTAATAGGTACACACTGCATTACGTAGCTTCACTGGATGGAAAACAAAACTTATCCTTAAGTGACATATCTATTTATGGCAAACGAATGTGAAGCCCGGCGTCGCCGGAAGCGTAGCAAAATGCAATATTCAGCCTACAACTTACGATGCGTAGTAATCAAGAAAAATAAATAAAACTTTTTTTAAACGGATGTTAAAATCAGTCCATCCGTTCCTGTGATTGCACGCAATTCAATAAATAAGAAGTAACATTTGAATAAATAAAAGAGTACGAAAAATTGTACTTCTTAATGCTCCAAGCCCCAATTAAAAATATCGCTTCCTCGTAAGCCCCTTAAAACTGTGATATTAAAATAGTATCAACTCGCCGCTCGCGTCGCCGCGCGGCAACCTATACGTGGATATACAAAAAGTTATATCTTAATACACTGAGTTGCTAAGGCACTCATCTACTCGTTAACATCTATGTATATAGAACTCCTCGAAGGTCGGGACTCCAGGAGTCCAACGGGAAACTAAATAAAAATAAAAACGTGTTAATTCGTTCACCGATGCATGCAAAATAAATTTCGTTCAATTCCAAGAGACTTAACCTAATTGTATAATACGAATAAATGTTTTTGTCACATCCCTATGGCTCTGTTACGATAAACGATAGTAATGCGGTAAAAAAGTCTAGTAACCGAGTCCGTTAGTTGGCCGCCACCGCCGCCTTTTGACTGGAGTCGGTCGCCCCTGTCGCATCTGGAACACATTCAATTACATTCAATATAAATATAAATAAAACTGGCTTTTAGGCCGCATTTCGTCCCTATACTTTCTCAACCTCGTATCTGATCGAATAGTTAGATAGCAAAAGTACTCGTGTAGAATAAATACTTCCCATCTAACTATTCGATCAGATACGAGTTTGAGAAAGCAAAGAGACGATTTACACTTTCAAGTTATTGATGTAAGTTTGTAGACGCAATAATGGGTAAGAGTGAGTGACAAATATCAGCATCTCTGTCTGAAATGTAAATGGCGTAACTAAACATGTCAGGTACTACAGAATACAAAATATATCGTCTCTTTACTTTCTCACCTTCGTATCTGATCGAATAGTTAGACAGGAAAGTAGTCTTTATTCTTTAGGCAACATGAGCGCTTTTCCTATCTAACTATTCGGTCAGATGCAAGGTTGAGAAAGTAAAGGGACGATAGTTTAGGAGTATACATAGTCGGTTAACATAGTGGTTTCGAGCAATTGGGCAAAAAAAAAAAAGATGCGTCAAATCAGACTATGAACGTCATTCTTGATTGGTGAAGTGTGACCTATTAGTCCAGGCTACAGGTAGTCTAGCCTAGCTAGACACCTGTACCTAGCACCATACTACAGAGTTCTATGTGCGTGGGACTTTGAATCTACCATCAAGGCAATAAAGTTTAATTACATTCGATAATCCCATTTTCAGTTTAGGAAGAAAGGAAAATAAACCTTATACCCATCGCAACACAGTTCAAATTACATTGCTTTTATTTTGTACATCCTACTGCACACTGGGCCTTACGAGGCTAGGCGCGTGTGCGTGTGTTTCTGTGTGTGGGTGCATGCATGTGTGCGTGGGTGCGTGCGTGCGTGCGTGCGTGTGTGTACCGACCGTTGGTCTTGCTGGGCGAGGTGAGCGGCGAGCTGTGCTGCGACTCGCTGGTGCTGCCCTCCGCCTCGCCCGTGCCCTCCGCCTCTCCCTCGGCGGCGCCCTGCTACACATAATAATATATTATATATTCTCTGTGCTATGCAAATCGACTAGCTAACCCACCAACCCACTGGGAATTTCAAACATACTACCTCGTTTACCCTTACGATTTGAGATCATCCAATAAGTACGTACATAGTTCTCTGTCCCTATAACTTTCTATGGAAATGTCCAGTCCGGGTTAAATTCAAACAGGGCCGAGATTCTAGGCGGTAAAAACCATATCGTCTTGGACCTGTTATCATATTATCCACGTTTTGATAGTTCTTATTTACTTAACAATAATGGCGGCCGATAAAACCAATACCATTACAGGTCAAATACGATTTGGATTTTACCGCCTAGAATAGAGACGCAGTAAGTCGTTCTTAAATATTAATATCTAATCAGGCTGTCAACTTTGACGCGTCCCATCTTTAGCATTGAAAAGGCCAATTGATTTATAAACGCCCAATAAAACCTGTTTTAGTTAAAGTATGCTTTGTTCATTTCTGTCAAATTCTGTGACATATAAAACCAAAGCTTATTTTAGGGTGGTATTCCACTTGTCCAAGACCTTTGTCCAATGTGTATTTGCGTCTCAATGCGCATTGGACAAAGATATTGTAAAGGTGGAATATCACCCTTAAGCATACTTTGCGCGTTTATAAATAAAGTCATTGCTTTGAAAAAACACATTTCGTGACGTACGATTTTAAACTTAAAAGTGAAGAGAATTAAGTTCAAACTCGTACAACTTGACATATCAGATACGAGTTTTTCTAAAGTAGTAACGATAAGTCAGTAAGTGACTTACAATACATATGTATAAACATACCCTAACCCTATTTCTCGGCGTGCGCGGCTTTGGTCCCTTCGGCTCCTTGGCCGGGTCGAAATGGCAGTCGAAGATTTCAATCAGCTCCTTGATGTCCTCTTCTTTCGCAGACTTCGCTAGCGTAGCTAATTCCTTCTCTAGACCTGCAAACAGTTAAATTAGTTTTATAATTGCTTGCAATGCATTGACAGACGAGATGGATTACACAAATAGTAGATTGTTAAACAAGGGACTAAAATAAGCCATAATAACACGAGATGTTTAGCCACGCGAGCGAGTGGCTATAGTTCGAGTGTCGTTATGGTTGTTTAGTCTTGCGTTAAACACTACTTTTCACTTTGAATGCGAGGAAAAAACGACGTTCTATACAAAATTACAATATTTAACAAATATGTAACAAAGTTTCTGACAAATTGTTTCGCGGTTGTTAGTTTTTTGTAAAGTGACACTTTAAATGCTTGCATATTTTGCCCAAGGCGTAATCATGAATCGTGTTTCACGAAATTAAATAGTTTTTCTTTAATAATTTTACACAGTTGTCAATTTGAGGTTATTTCCACGGCCTAAAAATGGTCCATACACAATCACTGAAAATGGCGATAATCCTCCATTCACAAATACCGTGATTGGTTGATTAAGGGTTTCCAAAGTAAATTTAAAAAAAAAGTACTTTAGTCCCTAGGGAAGTAAAGTGTCGTTTTAATCCATAGGGATTTAATTAAATACATCACTTTAGTCCGCATATACAAGGCTATTACGAGTAATTTTAGAGCTTGAGAAGTGAAAAAATCATTATCGTCCATCGATCAATGTGATGTGATCGATAGATACCGACGGTCAATCGGTGTCGACTGATTTGTTCTAGACCGTAGTCTGGCAGAGGAAGCCCTTGGCCGAAATAATGATTTGATTCTACGATCGGTCGGTAAAATGGTGGGTTGCATGTGTGCGTGCCTCGACCGTAAGCGCCGCGAGCCACCCCAAGCAAACTCGACAGGACGTCGCCGTGTTTAGTTGTGTGCGCATCGACGCTTAAGAGCTTGAGACGAGGTACTTTTCTATTTATACTTTGACACTGATGTCAGATAATTAAGTTTTGATTGGTTGTTAATCGGAGCCACGTGGTATGGCACGGTTTAGTTACATTTATTTAAAATCAGATAATATTTGTGTGCGCACCTTCGATCTTGTGCTCCGTCCAGGCGTCCTTGAGCTGGTCGTAGAGCAGGCCGGCGTCGGCCAGCAGGCGGCGCAGCTGCGTCACGCGCTTGCGCTCCGGCCGCGCCGAGCGCAGCAGCGGCGCGAACACCGGCCGGAACGTGTTTTGTCTGAGGGACAAATCAAAATAAATTAAATAACATCCCTTTACTTTTTCAACCTCTTATGAGATGGAATAGTTTAATAGTTAGGATGGAATAAAAAAAAACATGTGCGTCTCGGGACGTCCGACAGAAGTGATAAACTAATCTACGAGGGGTGATCCATAAGTTTTGAGAATCAGTAAGAACCATCTACATAATGATATTCTTTTAATGTGGACTATACCATGGCACTAATGAAACTTAAATTAGAGAAAAAAAATGTATACATTATTCATTTGTTTTCCTGTGATAGCTAAACAATTTTACAAGACGGCAAAAAGTTAGTTAGTTTTGTAATAATTTGGAGCTGTGTGGAAAAAGTTCTGGTACACTAATAAAAAATATTGTTATTGAAAATGAAACCTCGATTTATCATTATAATTTAAAGGATAAATAAGTTATCATTGCAGTGGATTTTTTTATCTCCAGCTCTGTCACCAAAATGTAGGGTGATTTCTGCGGCCTTTTCCAGGATTATCGAGGCCTACAAATAAATACGACATTAGTTTTTAGCAATTGAGTTCAAATAATCTAGGAGAGTTATAACATTATTTTATCCTAATTATGGCAAAACAATAAAAATAAGATGAAGAAAAAAAAATACGAATTTTCGGCAGGAATTGTGCTTCAGAGCTTTCTAATTGATAAGGGTGCTGCTCGTCGACCAAAAATCAGAACTGATAACCGCTGTCCTCGTTATTTAGCCCTAACTTTCGACTACTACTTCTCATTCACTAATGTTCCGAAACAAATACATAAAAATCACGAGCTGGTGATGACATAGTGAAGGTACAAAATTTGGCCATTTTGACCTCCAAAAGTAAAATTATTTTTCTCAAATATGCAATGGAATGTTGGCGTTATGTTAGTTATTTTAGGCCTCAAAGTGTCACGTTGCGGGCGAAACACCTCGAGAGAACTGTAAAGGAATTTCATACAAAATTGAAGGCCTATAGGCCTGGAAGTTTTTTTTTTAATTTTGTGTATACATGGCGGCTGTGTTTAGAACAGCCTAAATAGCTGTTTTTTTTTAATATGCTTAGCCGTGCTGCCAACCAAAGCGTTTGCATAAAGGCACCAGGTACCAGGAGGGCAGAGGTTTTTAGGGGTGGTACAGCACGGGGCGGCGCGCGCGGCGGCGGGCGGGCGCTCGCATTCGACACAGCGCGGATGACTGAGCACTGTAGGTTACTTTTAATGTTTATGCACTCCTAGTATTTGACATTGTAGTTTTTGTTTTAATTTTTTTAATGAATTATTTATATGTTTGAGAAAAGCACTATACAAACCTCGGCGTGAAGTGGGGTTGCCAGCTTCGTAACTATCCGGCCTCGCTTCGCTCGGCCGTCTATATGAACTCGGCCGGCAACCCCCTACTTCCCGGCCTCTGTAGTAATGTACTATTTATAGTGGTACATTAAAACAATCGAATGACGTTAATAAGTGTTCAGAAATATAGAGAGTGTGCTCATTCCAATTAAAATATAACGATTTACATATCCCCCATTTGAAATACCGATTATCAAAACTTTTGGATCACCCCTCGTAAGTTAACACCCCGCTGCAGAATGCGTGCGAGAAAGGGAAGCCAGACAGACTGGCGCCGTAACGCCTTACATAACGAAGCGGTTTACCCTCCCATAAGAAGTTATCACTTCAAAAAGACTCGTTCCAAGGTTTATAAGAATTACTATCGTATAAAAATATTCAATCAGATAAGAGGTTGAGAAAGTAAAGGGACGTAAGTGATCAATGTTGTCCGTGAACTCGACACCTGCAATACCAAAGGATTGCGCTTTTCAGCATAGTGGGGTAATAGAATCGACAGGGTTGTAGTGTAGTAGCGAATCTTATCGATTGCGCCAGTCACTGTAACTGAAAGAACATGCCAGCCGAAACATCAAGTCAGTAAAGGTAGCTACTAGAACCTTTGTTGTTACGTGATGACTATAAGATCATTTTCATCGCTAACATTTCAAGTAATTTTACAGCACTTTACAGGGGATAGTTTGGTATATATTGTGAAGCTTATAATTATTATACGTAGTTTATATAAAAAAATCGGCCAAGTGCTTTATTTTAAATTGGCTATTACAGTTTATGAGATATACATACCTACTCACAGAGAGACGGACAGATGGATGAACAGCGGAGGCTTAGTAATCAGGGTCCCGTTCACACCTTTCGGGTATGGAACCATAAAAAGGGATCTCATATGACTGCAGCTAGCATCAGCTGAGTGTGCTTGCTCCTTTCGGTGCAGTAACTTTTTGTAGATTATATTGAGTAATAATAGTGTTCGGTGGAGCAATAGTAAATGAATGTCCAGTGTGTAGTACCTCTCTAGCAGCTGCTTGAGGTTGGCGAGCGCGGCCAGCTCGGTGGCGACGGGGCGCGCCCACAGCCGCGCCGTCTCCACCATGTCGCGCGACGCCGCGGCGCCCTCGCAATGATAGTGTGAGCTGGAGTAATGTCGAGTGTCGCGTGTACCTCTCGAGCAGCTGCTTGAGGTTGGCGAGCGCGGCCAGCTCGGTGGCGACGGGGCGCGCCCACAGCCGCGCCGTCTCCACCATGTCGCGCGACGCCGCGGCGCCCTCGCAATGATAGTGTGAGCTGGAGTAATGTCGAGTGTCGCGTGTACCTCTCGAGCAGCTGCTTGAGGTTGGCGAGCGCGGCCAGCTCGGTGGCGACGGGGCGCGCCCACAGCCGCGCCGTCTCCACCATGTCGCGCGACGCCGCGGCGCCCTCGCAATGATAGTGTGAGCTGGAGTAATGTCGAGTGTCGCGTGTACCTCTCGAGCAGCTGCTTGAGGTTGGCGAGCGCGGCCAGCTCGGTGGCGACGGGGCGCGCCCACAGCCGCGCCGTCTCCACCATGTCGCGCGACGCCGCGGCGCCCTCGCAATGATAGTGTGAGCTGGAGTAATGTCGAGTGTCGCGTGTACCTCTCGAGCAGCTGCTTGAGGTTGGCGAGCGCGGCCAGCTCGGTGGCGACGGGGCGCGCCCACAGCCGCGCCGTCTCCACCATGTCGCGCGACGCCGCGGCGCCCTCGCAATGATAGTGTGAGCTGGAGTAATGTCGAGTGTCGCGTGTACCTCTCGAGCAGCTGCTTGAGGTTGGCGAGCGCGGCCAGCTCGGTGGCGACGGGGCGCGCCCACAGCCGCGCCGTCTCCACCATGTCGCGCGACGCCGCGGCGCCCTCGCAATGATAGTGTGAGCTGGAGTAATGTCGAGTGTCGCGTGTACCTCTCGAGCAGCTGCTTGAGGTTGGCGAGCGCGGCCAGCTCGGTGGCGACGGGGCGCGCCCACAGCCGCGCCGTCTCCACCATGTCGCGCGACGCCGCGGCGCCCTCGCAATGATAGTGTGAGCTGGAGTAATGTCGAGTGTCGCGTGTACCTCTCGAGCAGCTGCTTGAGGTTGGCGAGCGCGGCCAGCTCGGTGGCGACGGGGCGCGCCCACAGCCGCGCCGTCTCCACCATGTCGCGCGACGCCGCGGCGCCCTCGCAATGATAGTGTGAGCTGGAGTAATGTCGAGTGTCGCGTGTACCTCTCGAGCAGCTGCTTGAGGTTGGCGAGCGCGGCCAGCTCGGTGGCGACGGGGCGCGCCCACAGCCGCGCCGTCTCCACCATGTCGCGCGACGCCGCGGCGCCCTCGCAATGATAGTGTGAGCTGGAGTAATGTCGAGTGTCGCGTGTACCTCTCGAGCAGCTGCTTGAGGTTGGCGAGCGCGGCCAGCTCGGTGGCGACGGGGCGCGCCCACAGCCGCGCCGTCTCCACCATGTCGCGCGACGCCGCGGCGCCCTCGCAATGATAGTGTGAGCTGGAGTAATGTCGAGTGTCGCGTGTACCTCTCGAGCAGCTGCTTGAGGTTGGCGAGCGCGGCCAGCTCGGTGGCGACGGGGCGCGCCCACAGCCGCGCCGTCTCCACCATGTCGCGCGACGCCGCGGCGCCCTCGCAATGATAGTGTGAGCTGGAGTAATGTCGAGTGTCGCGTGTACCTCTCGAGCAGCTGCTTGAGGTTGGCGAGCGCGGCCAGCTCGGTGGCGACGGGGCGCGCCCACAGCCGCGCCGTCTCCACCATGTCGCGCGACGCCGCGGCGCCCTCGCAATGATAGTGTGAGCTGGAGTAATGTCGAGTGTCGCGTGTACCTCTCGAGCAGCTGCTTGAGGTTGGCGAGCGCGGCCAGCTCGGTGGCGACGGGGCGCGCCCACAGCCGCGCCGTCTCCACCATGTCGCGCGACGCCGCGGCGCCCTCGCAATGATAGTGTGAGCTGGAGTAATGTCGAGTGTCGCGTGTACCTCTCGAGCAGCTGCTTGAGGTTGGCGAGCGCGGCCAGCTCGGTGGCGACGGGGCGCGCCCACAGCCGCGCCGTCTCCACCATGTCGCGCGACGCCGCGGCGCCCTCGCAATGATAGTGTGAGCTGGAGTAATGTCGAGTGTCGCGTGTACCTCTCGAGCAGCTGCTTGAGGTTGGCGAGCGCGGCCAGCTCGGTGGCGACGGGGCGCGCCCACAGCCGCGCCGTCTCCACCATGTCGCGCGACGCCGCGGCGCCCTCGCAATGATAGTGTGAGCTGGAGTAATGTCGAGTGTCGCGTGTACCTCTCGAGCAGCTGCTTGAGGTTGGCGAGCGCGGCCAGCTCGGTGGCGACGGGGCGCGCCCACAGCCGCGCCGTCTCCACCATGTCGCGCGACGCCGCGGCGCCCTCGCAATGATAGTGTGAGCTGGAGTAATGTCGAGTGTCGCGTGTACCTCTCGAGCAGCTGCTTGAGGTTGGCGAGCGCGGCCAGCTCGGTGGCGACGGGGCGCGCCCACAGCCGCGCCGTCTCCACCATGTCGCGCGACGCCGCGGCGCCCTCGCAATGATAGTGTGAGCTGGAGTAATGTCGAGTGTCGCGTGTACCTCTCGAGCAGCTGCTTGAGGTTGGCGAGCGCGGCCAGCTCGGTGGCGACGGGGCGCGCCCACAGCCGCGCCGTCTCCACCATGTCGCGCGACGCCGCGGCGCCCTCGCAATGATAGTGTGAGCTGGAGTAATGTCGAGTGTCGCGTGTACCTCTCGAGCAGCTGCTTGAGGTTGGCGAGCGCGGCCAGCTCGGTGGCGACGGGGCGCGCCCACAGCCGCGCCGTCTCCACCATGTCGCGCGACGCCGCGGCGCCCTCGCAATGATAGTGTGAGCTGGAGTAATGTCGAGTGTCGCGTGTACCTCTCGAGCAGCTGCTTGAGGTTGGCGAGCGCGGCCAGCTCGGTGGCGACGGGGCGCGCCCACAGCCGCGCCGTCTCCACCATGTCGCGCGACGCCGCGGCGCCCTCGCAATGATAGTGTGAGCTGGAGTAATGTCGAGTGTCGCGTGTACCTCTCGAGCAGCTGCTTGAGGTTGGCGAGCGCGGCCAGCTCGGTGGCGACGGGGCGCGCCCACAGCCGCGCCGTCTCCACCATGTCGCGCGACGCCGCGGCGCCCTCGCAATGATAGTGTGAGCTGGAGTAATGTCGAGTGTCGCGTGTACCTCTCGAGCAGCTGCTTGAGGTTGGCGAGCGCGGCCAGCTCGGTGGCGACGGGGCGCGCCCACAGCCGCGCCGTCTCCACCATGTCGCGCGACGCCGCGGCGCCCTCGCAATGATAGTGTGAGCTGGAGTAATGTCGAGTGTCGCGTGTACCTCTCGAGCAGCTGCTTGAGGTTGGCGAGCGCGGCCAGCTCGGTGGCGACGGGGCGCGCCCACAGCCGCGCCGTCTCCACCATGTCGCGCGACGCCGCGGCGCCCTCGCAATGATAGTGTGAGCTGGAGTAATGTCGAGTGTCGCGTGTACCTCTCTAGCAGCTGCTTGAGGTTGGCGAGCGCGGCCAGCTCGGTGGCGACGGGGCGCGCCCACAGCCGCGCCGTCTCCACCATGTCGCGCGACGCCGCGGCGCCCTCGCAATGATAGTGTGAGCTGGAGTAATGTCGAGTGTCGCGTGTACCTCTCGAGCAGCTGCTTGAGGTTGGCGAGCGCGGCCAGCTCGGTGGCGACGGGGCGCGCCCACAGCCGCGCCGTCTCCACCATGTCGCGCGACGCCGCGGCGCCCTCGCAATGATAGTGTGAGCTGGAGTAATGTCGAGTGTCGCGTGTACCTCTCGAGCAGCTGCTTGAGGTTGGCGAGCGCGGCCAGCTCGGTGGCGACGGGGCGCGCCCACAGCCGCGCCGTCTCCACCATGTCGCGCGACGCCGCGGCGCCCTCGCAATGATAGTGTGAGCTGGAGTAATGTCGAGTGTCGCGTGTACCTCTCGAGCAGCTGCTTGAGGTTGGCGAGCGCGGCCAGCTCGGTGGCGACGGGGCGCGCCCACAGCCGCGCCGTCTCCACCATGTCGCGCGACGCCGCGGCGCCCTCGCAATGATAGTGTGAGCTGGAGTAATGTCGAGTGTCGCGTGTACCTCTCGAGCAGCTGCTTGAGGTTGGCGAGCGCGGCCAGCTCGGTGGCGACGGGGCGCGCCCACAGCCGCGCCGTCTCCACCATGTCGCGCGACGCCGCGGCGCCCTCGCAATGATAGTGTGAGCTGGAGTAATGTCGAGTGTCGCGTGTACCTCTCGAGCAGCTGCTTGAGGTTGGCGAGCGCGGCCAGCTCGGTGGCGACGGGGCGCGCCCACAGCCGCGCCGTCTCCACCATGTCGCGCGACGCCGCGGCGCCCTCGCAATGATAGTGTGAGCTGGAGTAATGTCGAGTGTCGCGTGTACCTCTCGAGCAGCTGCTTGAGGTTGGCGAGCGCGGCCAGCTCGGTGGCGACGGGGCGCGCCCACAGCCGCGCCGTCTCCACCATGTCGCGCGACGCCGCGGCGCCCTCGCAATGATAGTGTGAGCTGGAGTAATGTCGAGTGTCGCGTGTACCTCTCGAGCAGCTGCTTGAGGTTGGCGAGCGCGGCCAGCTCGGTGGCGACGGGGCGCGCCCACAGCCGCGCCGTCTCCACCATGTCGCGCGACGCCGCGGCGCCCTCGCAATGATAGTGTGAGCTGGAGTAATGTCGAGTGTCGCGTGTACCTCTCGAGCAGCTGCTTGAGGTTGGCGAGCGCGGCCAGCTCGGTGGCGACGGGGCGCGCCCACAGCCGCGCCGTCTCCACCATGTCGCGCGACGCCGCGGCGCCCTCGCAATGATAGTGTGAGCTGGAGTAATGTCGAGTGTCGCGTGTACCTCTCGAGCAGCTGCTTGAGGTTGGCGAGCGCGGCCAGCTCGGTGGCGACGGGGCGCGCCCACAGCCGCGCCGTCTCCACCATGTCGCGCGACGCCGCGGCGCCCTCGCAATGATAGTGTGAGCTGGAGTAATGTCGAGTGTCGCGTGTACCTCTCGAGCAGCTGCTTGAGGTTGGCGAGCGCGGCCAGCTCGGTGGCGACGGGGCGCGCCCACAGCCGCGCCGTCTCCACCATGTCGCGCGACGCCGCGGCGCCCTCGCAATGATAGTGTGAGCTGGAGTAATGTCGAGTGTCGCGTGTACCTCTCGAGCAGCTGCTTGAGGTTGGCGAGCGCGGCCAGCTCGGTGGCGACGGGGCGCGCCCACAGCCGCGCCGTCTCCACCATGTCGCGCGACGCCGCGGCGCCCTCGCAATGATAGTGTGAGCTGGAGTAATGTCGAGTGTCGCGTGTACCTCTCGAGCAGCTGCTTGAGGTTGGCGAGCGCGGCCAGCTCGGTGGCGACGGGGCGCGCCCACAGCCGCGCCGTCTCCACCATGTCGCGCGACGCCGCGGCGCCCTCGCAATGATAGTGTGAGCTGGAGTAATGTCGAGTGTCGCGTGTACCTCTCGAGCAGCTGCTTGAGGTTGGCGAGCGCGGCCAGCTCGGTGGCGACGGGGCGCGCCCACAGCCGCGCCGTCTCCACCATGTCGCGCGACGCCGCGGCGCCCTCGCAATGATAGTGTGAGCTGGAGTAATGTCGAGTGTCGCGTGTACCTCTCGAGCAGCTGCTTGAGGTTGGCGAGCGCGGCCAGCTCGGTGGCGACGGGGCGCGCCCACAGCCGCGCCGTCTCCACCATGTCGCGCGACGCCGCGGCGCCCTCGCAATGATAGTGTGAGCTGGAGTAATGTCGAGTGTCGCGTGTACCTCTCGAGCAGCTGCTTGAGGTTGGCGAGCGCGGCCAGCTCGGTGGCGACGGGGCGCGCCCACAGCCGCGCCGTCTCCACCATGTCGCGCGAAGCGGTAGCGCCCTCGCCGCCCGCGCCCACCTCCTGCTGCTCACCTGCCACACAACACACATATGTACACCAGAAACAAAAAAAATGGAAACTATTTTTTAACCAATGCCCCGTCCCATGAATCATGGTTTGATATGTTTATGAATAACTTATAAGGCCTGTACCTACCCAACAAATTTTAATAAGAATTATAGTTGAGTCGTTTTGAGAACTGCAATATGCTTGCAGAGTTACATTTTCATTGTGCATATTTAAGAGGTAATTATGTTGTACCGTTCCATACATGACTTTTTCTACAAGCTTATAATGAAAACTACAAAGTTCTATGATGATTAATCCAATATTTTTCGCATTTTGACACATTTAAATTGTTGTTAAAACAGTTTTTGACACGTAGAATATAAACATTGAGATGTCACTTGATTAACAAACACCATCGCTGACACTGTTCATACTTGTAACCATGGTACCGATGCTATAATAATGATTATAAAACTGTTATTGTTATGTCCACACATTATACTCGTAGGTACGGTATAGTGACCTTGCGCGAGATGGTCGAGGATGCGGTAGGCGGCGGCGGCGCGGTCGAGCGCGCTGTCCACGGCGAGCGCGTCGGCGTCGAGCAGCACGCGCGCCAGCACGCGCAGCGACACCGACTTCACCGTGGCCTTGCACTTGTCCGCCGCCAGCGCGTAGCTGTCCGCGAACCCCGCCACCAGCGACCGGAACCGGTCCAGCAGCTTGAACCTGCAACACGCCACGTTCTACATCAACATCAGGTACCCTACATGTACGGGTAATAAACGTTTCATCGTCTTTATATTCGTTCATCTCATGTCTATATATTCACATTGCTACAGATTTCCAACTCGCCTCTGTAGATTCCCGTGTCTACAGATTCCAATGCATGTTTACAGATTCCCAATAATACAGATTTCCAATACTACAAATTCCGGTGTCAACAGATTCCAATACAAGTCTACAGATTCCTGTGTCCACAGATTCCAATGCATATCTACAGATTCCCAATATTACAGATTCCCGTGACTACAGATTCCAATGCATGTCTACAGATTCCCGTGTCTACAGATTCCAATGCATGTCTACAGATTAACAATAAATTACAGATTCCCATGTCTACAGATTCCCAATATTACAGATTCCCAATACTACAGATTTCCAATATTACAGATTCCCATGTTACATTTGTAAGTTTTGTCACAGTATATTTATACTTCTAATTATGTAAGGGCAAGATTGGATGATACTTGTAATTTTAAATTCCCCTAATATTAAAATAAATGGGTTGGTTAGAAATCTATAGCAATGAGAATCTGTAGAAATGGGAATCTGTAGAAATGGGAATCTGTAGAAATGGGAATCTGTAGAAATGGGAATCTGTAGAAATGGGAATCTGTAGAAATGGGAATCTATAGAAATGGGAATCTATAGAAATGGGAATCTGTAGAAATGGGAATCTATAGAAATAGGAATTTGTAGCAATGGGAATCAGTAGAAATGGGAATCTGTAGAAATGGGAATCTGTGGAAATGGGAATCTGTAGAAATGGGAATCTATAGAAATAGGAATTTGTAGCAATGGGAATCTGACGATATGGGAATCTGTAGAAATGGGAATCTGTAGAAATGGGAATCTGTAGAAATGGGAATCTGTAGAAATGGGAATCTGTAGAAATGGGAATCTGTGGAAATGGGAATCTGTAGAAATGGGAATCTATAGAAATGGGAATCTGTAGAAATGGGAATCTGTGGAAATGGGAATCTGTAGAAATGGGAATCTATAGAAATAGGAATTTGTAGCAATGGGAATCTGACGATATGGGAATCTGTAGAAATGGGAATCTGTAGAAATGGGAATCTGTAGAAATGGGAATCTGTAGAAATGGGAATCTATAGAAATAGGAATTTGTAGCAATGGGAATCAGTAGAAATGGGAATCTGTAGAAATGGGAATCTATAGAAATAGGAATTTGTAGCAATGGGAATCTGACGATATGGGAATCTGTAGAAATGGGAATCTGTAGAAATGGGAATCTGTAGAAATGGGAATCTGTAGAAATGGGAATCTGTAGAAATGGGAATCTGTGGAAATGGGAATCTGTAGAAATGGGAATCTATAGAAATAGGAATTTGTAGCAATGGGAATCAGTAGAAATAGGAATCTGTAGAAATGGAATCTGTTGTGTTGGGAATCTGTCGATATGGGAATCTGTAGAAATGGGAATCTGTATAAATGGGAATCTGTAGAAATGGGAATTTGTAGAAATGGGAATCTATAGAAATAGGAATTTGTAGCAATGGGAATCAGTAGAAATAGGAATCTGTAGAAATGGAATCTGTTGTGTTGGGAATCTGTCGATATGGGAATCTGTAGAAATGGGAATTTGTAGAAATGTAATTCTGCAATGGAAATCTATAGAATTGGGACCAAACTGAGTTTTGACGCTTAGTTACCTACCTACACAAAATTATGATTTATGAAATGAATGCTTTATTTAAATGGCTTTATACAATTACTGTATTAACAAATACAGTAATTGTATAAGTTTTTTTTTTATATACCGGTAATTCAATTATATAATGCAATAAATAATTGAGCATGAGTAAGGCATGAGATTTAACATCAAAGTTGACCATATCTCGCTTTACTCTTATGCGCTTACCACACGCACAAGCTTCACCAGTTTGGCATGCGCAAGCTTCTCGCACGAAAAAACTGAACACTTCGTGTGCTACCACACGGCACAGTTAAGTACGCGCAAGCCACATTCTTGTCGAAATCCTTATCGTGGAAACAATGTTTCCCAATGAACGACGAGCGAGCCCCAACTGTAGCTTGAACACTGAACGCCCATCCACACGCACAGACAAGTACAGTCAAGGTCACCAATATGTATACACCACAAAGTCTCAAAAATATGTACACATACCTTATTACTATGGCAATAAGGCCTATGTGTACATATTTTTTAAACTTTGTGCGGTTATTTATTTTTGACCTTGACTGTACGCGCAGGCCAGGCTTGCGCAGGCGAATTTCAAGCAAGTCGAAAATTGCGCAAGCCGCGCCATGGGGTTGGCGCGTGATACAGTTTTAGCAACCACACGCTCTGTTTTCCGTGTACAAACCGGTCTGCGCAGGCAAAACTGTGGTCAAGCTTGTGCGTGTGGTAGGCCCATTACCATGCTATGAAAAATCAGATCCCTAGTGATGACAATGCCTCATAATGATACACGACACAGACTTATTGAGCAGATGAGTACGAGTAACAACTTGAAACTTTACCTAGTGAGGGCTTCGAGCAACATGGTGGGGCTGAGGCGGCGAGGCTCGTGGTAAATAAGAATGACGCTCCCGTCACCTTTCTCCTTCTCCAGCCAGTCCAGGAAGTCCGTCAGTGCAGATATTTCCGACTTTGTCTTCAATATCTGATAAGACGTGAAAGCTCGTTACTTTCAACTGAAGAAGATAATTGAGTAAATGCGAATTGTTTTAAAGATCTAGCTTCTTAGCATGTTTACTCTCTTACTAATCTCCCTATTCCACTCTCGGTTCTCTATTCTACTGGGTCAATCCATATTGCCCTTGGCACGTTATTGTATTGTCAACTTTACGAAGAGTAGCTTGGTAGTGGCAGAGTTAAAAACAATATAAAAATATACTGATCCGACGAAACACGATGTCGTACGATTATGCACTACAACCGTAATGAGCTATGAAATAACAAAAAATGACAATTCTGCAAAATTCCTTGTTCTATGGAACAAATTGGAATCACCATGGCGATGCAGTTAAGATTAATATCTAAGTCTGCTACCATAGTTGCATAATAGTTTGTAAAAGTAAGTTTGCATGTATACATTCCTAGTAAATCCTTTTTAGCACTAGGTATGGTTTTTATGTTCGTCTTGTACTTTTATATTTTTGTATTAGCGCTAGTGTTAATTAAACACTCGCCACACTTACACCTTTTGTTAATTAAATTAGGTCCACAATGGCCACCAAATATTCTTCTTAAAGGTCGTAACTCTTTCCAAAGGAACCCAAAAGATCTACTAATTAGTAGTTCGTAGTAAATTATTGTGTTTTATACAGATCACAGATTAATTAATCTTTTGGGATCCTTAGGAAAAACCCACAAACTTTAAAAAAAACAATTGTTAGATATTTTGGACCTACATTAGCAACAAAACACTACAAGAAACATCCAAATTAGTTTAATATTTTTGAAGATATTATCTCTGATTTAAGAAGTGGTGGGCGGGTTTTTTGACGGTGCGTGTAGTCTTCTGTCCGTCTTACTATTGAATTCCAGTTACCTTGTGCGTGTTGGTGTCCTTGAGCATGCGGTATCGGCCCACGGTGACGACGCGGACGTTGTGCCGGCGGCGCGCGCCCGGGTTCAGGTCGCCGTACGGCATTATGTACTGCGAGTACGACTGCTTCGGCGTGTAGGCCGCTATCTGGCATATCTAGAGCAAACAATACAGAACAGATTAATGAAGTACGGCTATGACGAACCCAGTGTTGAGATGATTTAAACCACGATAAAAATCGAATGACTTCTATGACTGGCAAAAATGCGAAGAGATTTCCCTCGACACAGCGCACACACTCGCAAGTCGCAATCTACACACTGGCAGGCTATCCCCACGCGTTCAACGCCGCGCGATAAACCCCGATCTCTAAAGGCCGTATTAATAAACTCATCTTGGCCGAGATGCCGGTCACAAGATACGTTAAAGTAAACGTCAAACCATAGAACACTGTCATTTTTAACGCATCCGAGACGAGCGTTAGAGTTGAGATTAGTTTATTAATACGGCCCTAAGCGTCTCCTAGAGGACACAAATTCTAGTCGGCTGCCACGCCTCGCAGCGCACGGACGGCTCTGCTTATAATCTCTGGGTGCACTTACACGGGCAACTTTTAACGGCACTTTATATCTGGCAACAATAGGTGTCACTCTAATAGGGAATATGCATGTTTTTTTTTTCAAAGCTGATTCATGTTACAAACAAGTGAGAAAAATCATTTTTTGAATAGCTATAAAAATAACCAAGATTAAGATTTGTTCCTATCTCTTTCTAGCAAAACAGAATTTTATGTGGAGTTTATATTATGGCCGAACTGCACAATGACGTCACCGGTGCACTTTGGATCTCTGTCTAATTAGCAGTTTCAAATGCTTGTATCATCCGTATTTCTCGACCGATTTTTATTTCACTTTTAGTGATCTCTTTTACGGTATTTTCATATTGTGTTGAGAAATGCGATAAAAAATCCATGCATATTCCCTATTAACGTTTCCCTTGCAAACGACTCTCGCACGAAGCGCCTGCGTCCTGTGATGTCAAAAAAACAAAATGTCGGACGTATTGCACCAATGTACCAGTCAAAAAACGAATAAAAATTGTCTGTTTATACATCTTAGAATTTATTGACTTTATGTAATTTTTTAGTAGGGAACTACAAAATATACCTACAACGATTCGAAACTGGTTCTTACAGTTTTTGTATATGTATTTGACGTGATATTAATATCCTATTATCAACTGACTTAAAAGAAGGAGGAGGATCTCAAGTCGAATGGTTCTTTATCAAAATTATTTAGATTTAGGTGTCACTATGGACTCCCAATTGAATTTTATTACTCATATTGATAATATATGTAAACGAGCTTACAAAAATCTGGGAATGATACTTAGAATAGGTAAACCATTCAAACGTCCAGAGACCCTTAAGATTTTATTTTATTCTTTTGTTAGAAGTATTTTAGAATTCGCTTCCGTGGTTTGGACTCCTCTTTACCAAATTCATATAGATCGGTTAGAGCGTATTCAGAATATTTTCCTGAAATCACTCTGCTATAAGACTGGGAAAATTTTTAATAATTCAAAAGATTCTTCGAAATACTTTAACTTTCTTTCACTCAGGAACAGACGTCTTTATCTAGATACGATTTTCCTTTTCAAAATCTTAAAAAATGAAATTAGGTGTCCAGATCTCGTACAAAGCATAACTTTTAATATTCCACGTCCCTCCTTACGTCCTCGTAAATTATTTCATGTCAGTTTTGCTCGTACTAACTACACCAAACACACTTTCTTCAGACGAGTTCCTCGTTTAATTTATGAGCATTTATATGATATTGACCCATTTATTAGTTCACTTAGTACCCTGAAAAAAATTGTCAAGCAACATTTTATAGATAATTAACTCTGAACCCTCTTTTATCTTCTTCCTGTATAATTCGTGCAATGACTTTACTATAGCAGTTTTTGTGCAATTGTTGTACCAAATAGTAGTATTGTTCATTTTTAATTTCCGTACCTAACATTAGTTTTATATAAACATTAGTACCTATTTCTGTACTTTTTATGAACCTCTAGGTCTTTATAGCGTTACTTGATTACCTGTATACATATTTAACGTACGACTGTATGTGTTCTTAAATAAATAAATAAATAAATAATTTTTTTTATGCTTTTACTTCACAACTCCGCCATTTTTGAACGGATTTCGAAAAATATTTTTTCATTTGAAATGGTCCCATATAAATTTGGTTCGGATCGGATTCGGATTGGAGTAGATTTTTATAATTTTCTCATTAAATTTAGTATTTTATCAGCTTTTTTGTTTGGTGCAAGTCCAGCTTAGATGTTTTTAAATAAATTTATTTAATAAGTTGAATTTGTTATTAGGTTCTCTAAGATACCGTACCTACTAGTTAGTTTACTAGATAAACTATGACATCGTCCAGTTAATTAAATTTCGCTTATTTGAAGGTCGCTAGTCGAAATACCTAAAATAACAAACAAGCGAAGGCGCGAGAAAAAGCTAGCGTTTACATAACGGAGGCAACCCTAGCGCACATTCCAATGACGTTGCGTCACCCGCGTCCAATAGGAGCGGTAGGCATCGATAGCGGTGGGAATGCCCTCCGTCCATACAACTGGTGTATCTGTTACGTAGTAACTTGTATATAATCTGTGACACGCGGCTGGGAATCCCCTGAAATTAAAACTCGCGAGGTTTCGAGATAGCATTCATAACTTTAATTTTGATTTTTATATTGTTGTTGGTTTTTTATCAACAAGTTATATTATAAACCAAAAGTATAATTCTTTTTCAAAGCTTCTAAACATAAAAAAATAATGCCAATTTAAAAATGTTTAAATTATTATTAAGATCAAAGAGTTTGATTTAAACGAAAAAAAGTCCAATTTACATCAAAAATTAGGCTTTTTTTTAGTCTTGATTTATAAGTATGAACCCTGGCAAAAACTTCAAAGTACACAATGTAGCGGTCCCGCGTTCGATCTCCGATATACCTACCAACAATGATTCTTGGTAGTCTCTATTCCTCGACTTGTGTATGTATATTGTGTCTAAAACACTTATTCCTGATATACCTACTCAACAGAATTTGAAAATACCCCTCGTTATACAATCATCCCGAAGTTCAAATTTATTCATATGTACTGATATTATAGGTAATCTATACTCATATTATCCAACCTAATATTATGTTTTCACGGCTAAACTGCTCAATCAATTTTGATGAAATTTGGTTTGCATAAGAAGCTAGAGCTATAACGACTTCTCGGCAGATGGAGTCACGGGCAGTACGGGCACCAGCTATACTCATACTCATTTATTTATTGCATTATGTGTATACATGATCTTAAAAATATATTTAGTCCAAACATAAACCCTGCAAGGGCGCTGCAATCGAATCAAAGGAACTACTTACGTTATTAACTAATTCAATTCAGCTAAGCTAGTTAACATTGTTTTAGAAGTTTGATGTAAATTAATTTCTATTACTTTGAAATTAAAGTTTGTAATTATCTTTAAGCTGACTTAATCATACCTATATCAACAATAAGCAGTCTAGAGCACATTTGAGAGTGCATTAATTAACAGATGCTCCCCGATATTATATGTATTTAATCATTCTCCAACTCCATTGCCACATGGTTACCTCGTCAATGAGCCGTCGTCCCGTGGTGTCCATGTCCCAGCCCACCAGCGAGTACTGGCCGGGCGGGAGGCCCGCGGGCTTCTCGGCCAGCGCTGGTGGCAGCTCGCCCGGAGCCTCCACCTCGCCGCCGTTCACCTTCGCTTCAGACACCATTGCCATTAATACTTCAAGGCTGAAACAAGCGAACGACTATCATTAGGTAAGTTGAGACGTCCACTGGAAGGCGAGGCCTGACTCAAAACGCTACAACGTATTATGAATATGAGTAGAGAAGTGGAGTTTAACATTTGGTTTATTTGTCAACTCTTTTTTTTAATGTATAGCTGAAAAACTTAAGTAAATGACCTCTTGCATGTAGTTGTGTACAAAACTAATATGGAATTTACGTCAAATTTGAAATACAGAATGTCGAACGGTCTATACAGATGTGTTACAAATACATGCAAGAGGTTTACTCAAGTTTTTCACCTATAATAGAATGAACAATGTGTAGATTTTTTAATGTAAATAAGTAAATATTAATATGCGAAATAAATGATCTACTACTCAAAATGAATCTAATGATTTTCAAACGGTTATTAAGTGTCAAACTGATAATGTTTTCCCTATTTAAATAGGTATCAACCAAGAGCGCAAGTTTTGTTGTGATATTGCCGCTGAAGATATGTGAACTATACATACGTACTCGGAATTATTTTGTATATATAATATCAGAACCAGTTACTGGCCACTTAGTAACAGTTTGTTTGTATAAATGCATGTCTATGCAAATTTAACTATCTAAGGCAGTGGTTCTTAACCGGTGGTCTGCAGACCACTAGTCCTCGGAAGCATCTCTAGTGGTTCGCGAGCCATGCCAATAAATAAGTGACAAGAGTCTAAAAGAACCCTTTATTAACTGAATATTACCTCCAAACCAATAAACCAACTGGGTGGTCCACGGCATAACGGAAATTTTGTCAAATGGTCCCCCAGGACTAAACCAGGACCAGGACAGGGTAAAGAACCACTGATCTAAGGGCTTGTTTACGGAGACGCGGCGCGACGGGCGTTTTTCCGTTTAAAGCCCATCCACACCAGATGCGTGCACGTAGACGTGACGTGCGCGTGCGCTTTCCACTGCGTTGTCTAGTGACATGTCGTATGAGAATTCATACTATACACAGCAGTGAAAAGCGCACGCGCGCGTCACGTCTACGCGCACGCATCCGGTGTGGCTGGGCCTTTATACAGTGGCGGCGCGTGCAGCGGCCCGCGTCATCACACGCGCAAACAATGTTCGATGTTGTTTAACCGCCGGGTACCGCCGTTATTGACGCGTGCAACGCAGCGATGCCCTCCGCGGGATCCGCCGCAAGTAACGCTGTATTTCAAGCAAACGCGCGTAAAATCACTTCTCCATAAACGCTTTCATACAACGCCATATGTTTGAATTAAGTGCAAACCGCGCCGCTTGACGCCTCGCGTCTCCGCAAAAAAGCCCTAAGTCCAGAAATATTTTAGTAACTGAACAAAGTGTGACACTATTGTTATTGAGAATTTACACTTTAAACCGTGAAAAGGATTGGGGAGTTCCCCTTAGAGATAGGATTGGGGAAGTCCTCTAAGAGAGGAGATTGGGGAATTCCCCACAGAGATATGATTGGGGAATTCCCCTGTTATAAGTATTTAGGTATCTTAAGATGAAAAGAAGTTTCCACTGACTTACTATTTTTAGGGATTGTTGGGCTTTAAACAAAAGTTATAAAAACCAAAGAATCATCCATTATTCACTACAAAGTAGTTACATAAAGATGCAAAGATAACCAAAGTTATTAATTTAATCCAGTTTCTTTTTCCATCCACAATAATAGTAATTGTATAGCTCGTTATTTATGTTCCTATCCTATTCAAATCTAGATAGACTAACATATCACTGTCTCTTATCTATTCCAGGAAAATATTAATTGTGTAGGTGGTGGATAAAATGTCATGTAGGTACCCACTACGTATGCATTATATTTGTTATTAGTACCCTTTATTTACAACATGTACAAAGGTATTTGTTTCCTCTGTAACTAACCTACTTAATTATAGATATAGAATACAATTCTCTTGCAATGAACATTGACATTGACATTACCTGAGGCAGGTAGGAAGATGGCACTATGATTTCCCAATATCCAACCAGGTTTGGATGGCTAGGTTAGAAGATGGGAATCACTATTATTTGAGTATATACTAATTTTCCAACACAAAAACAAAGCTATAAAATTTTCTTTACACAACTGCATTGTCATTTTGACAGTGTAATGTTCTTACTTCCAAGGTTACATATAATAACATATTGATGATTAATATGAGTTACATATAACGAAGTAGCTAGCCTCACATCACAGTTAGTTTACGGATATAAATGAAATTTAATCTGAAAAGAAATCTAAAATTACAATTACCTATTGGTAATACCTAGCATAGATAGAATTTTTAGATAAATATTGGTTTCAACAGCACTATTTCTACTTTGGCAACGCATTAGGATTTGTTTAACTTGTCAGTTTAATGATACATTTTTGATTGTTATACCTTGATTATGTTTAAATCAAAGTTGACTGAGGTAAAATCAACAAAATACCTGTAACCTTGGGATTGCTCTATGGAGTTTAGGCCTGCATACATATAACAGGATACATTTTACATATTGTAAAAGGTATTGTATGACCAAATACTTTACACACAGGTGCTTTCAAAAAATCCATAGTCATATACATAACCAAAAGATATTAGAATGATATGGTATGTAAGAGTAACCTCAAAGTTTCAAATAAATGGTGGAGAAATGATAATTACCACAATAATTTAATATTGTCATATTCTAATAACAGAAACACCAAGTTAACAGTGACACAATAAATAAATAACAGAATAAAAGCAATCAACACAGAAAAAGTGGTTAAACATAGGTATGTAAGAGTAACCTCAAAGTTTTAAATAAATGGTGGAGAAATGATAATTGCCACAATGATTTAATCTTATCATATTCTATAGATAACAGAAGCACCAAGTTGACAGTGATATAATAAATAAATAACAGAATAAAAGCAATCAATACAGAACAAGTGGTTAAACATTAAATAAGTTTATGTTCATACCCTCAAGGTTATGAATTACTTAACAAAATCTTTGCCAATGTTCACATAATAAAAGTAAAGATTGAACACCTGTTTTGATGTAATGGTTGTTTGATAACCATAATTTATAGCTTTATGTAAATAAACACAACTTACAAAGATACAAGTTATTGAGAGAACACTGATCCATGACGTTTAATTTCCGACGCCATAAAATGCATCTTTAAGTGGGAAGCGTAATGAGGTCATAATAACCAATGCCGATAAGGTTATATTGTTCAACAGTAGTTCTTTATAATCGATCTTCAGAAAATCTTGCATACCGACCAGTAGGTAAAAAACGCAACTGTTATTCTATAGAACCAAAATGTATGCGTAACACTAACACAGCAAAGAAATATCGGACTGCGGCAAATGCAAAAACCGGCGGCCAAATATCGATCAAGAAAAACAAATTAAAATATGTATGATCAGCGGTGACTTCCGCAATGTTCATAGCTGAACTAAATTGAATGACTTCTCATACTACTAGTTAAACAACCTTATTATTTAAATACGATTCGAAATGATAGAAATTACAGGAAAAATAAAAAATAGGACACGTGGCGGTCTCTCCCCAGAGACATTAGCCCCACCCCAGTGTCAAAATAATTAATAACTATACTTACAGCTGAAAGCCGCAGCTGTTTTTCTGCTTGGTTATGAATAGGGTTGGAAAGCGTAGGTTTTAGAAGATGAGAAAAGCTGGAAAGAAAAATAATTAAAGTAGAAAATATCACAAAATCTCGGCACGTGTGCGGCAAACCGCAATAGCGAACGAGCGAGAGACCGATAGAACGAATGACGAATGAAATGAAATGAAATAACAAAATCTTGGTCGCGTTCACTATATTCATCTACGTTTCCAAATTTACATAAATTATATTGTCGGCAAACATATTGAAAATAAAATGAAGGAACAATAATGTACAAAAAAAGAGTGGATACGTGAATTATCGTACCTGAATAAGTAAGTTTTTATAACTTTCACAACATACTAACAGTAATATCGCCACAGAAACAGCTAAAACCTAATTCATTTTAATCCTCAGCTAAATATAAGAAGATTACATAGAATATTTAACGTGATAGCAGTAGCATGACAAAGCACAATAAAACAAAACTTATTCGTTTTTCAAACTGGCATCAGAAACCGAAGAGTTTTGTTTAAAAATAAATATTAGAACTTAGGGGACATTTCTAAAGAAAACTATTTAAAATTGAACGCAGCGTTATCAAAGTTGTCACTAGTCTGTGGTTGTCACTAAGCAACGTTCCGAAACTAAAATTCGAGTATCTATTTTATTTCTATATTTGAAAGCGTTAGTATGTATCTAGGTAGATAGATAGTACGAGTTAAATTCGTTTAAGAAACATTTTGTTCTTTATTTCGGCTGTAGGCACTCAAAACGACCAGATTCATATAATATTATTATACACGACGAAACTATTAATTAGGTACGGCTAGTGTTGTTTTGAACGCATCCATGTTCTGTCAAAGGAAGGATGCTAGTTTGCGTTGCCAATATTTATTGGAAATTAATTTACTTACTTGAAGTAAAGTAATTGAAATAAGCAAATATGACCGAAAATGTGGAACACTACCGAACGCAAATAGCTTTAGCTCGGACCGAAATCAAGAATTTAAGGTAGAGTTAATACGTTGTTTCATTAAATTAGTTTGCGGCTTGTTCTGCTCGATTACACTTTACCTGTTCTACTTTTTTAGGCAGCAGCTGTCTTCTTTAAAACACGAGCATGTAAAAGAGATAAAAGCCATCAAGTCAGCTCTGAGTGATCTACGATGCGCCAACTGCGCTGATGCAGGTATAGAATAAAAATTATAAATATTCGCATACAATTTGCAAGATAATTATTGTCCTTAAAACAATCTAATACAATCTGTTTCAGCTACGACAGTTCAGAGCAATCACAATGAACAGCCATCTTCTTCAACAGAAGATGGCAGCATTGTGTACCAGCCCCTGGGCGTCATAGAGACTTCTTTTCAGAACAAACGGGGGGTCCCTCGACAGCCGTCGGTGCTGGCCAAGACTCGGGGAGCAGTGGTCATTGATACCAGTGTCTTCAATAACCCAGAACATGCTCTGAGTGGCTTGGAGGAGTTTTCTCATATGTGGTATGTTAAAAAATATTTTATAAACAATTTCACTATTCAAAAGTTTTGGCCAGCAAATGAAGTGTTGTTAGCATACTTTGTCATATATACCTTCCATGTTTGAGATATTCCCACTTTAATTTGTTCCCACTGGAATAAACATTCCCAGTTATGTCTAAAATGAATAAAACTTCCCAGTATTTACCACAGGTAATAGAAGGGAAAACTTGGTACTTACCACCACATTCTTTTAATTTTAATACCCACTAAAAAAATGCAAGTCTGTAATTACTGCAAATTTGATTATCAAATCAAATCAAATCAATTTTGCGCGTACGCATTTGAGGAAACAGGGCGAGGCGTGCGTGCCTCGCCCGAGACTGCCTCTAGTCCGTACACAGCTTAACAACAATAAACCTCTACTCTTTTTGAGATATTTTGTGCAAGATAAAATAAACCTCTAATCTCTTTGAGATATTTTGTGCAAGATATTGTATCTGTTTGGGTTCTTTAGCTTGGTGAGACACTTCTTATTACACGACTGCCCCAAAAAAGGAGTGTAATGTTTTCAGCGTTCATGTTTGTATGTATGTATGTATGTATGTGAGTTTCTTTATTTCACTATAACTTCTAAATCCCTTGACCGATTTACATGTGTGAGGTATCGTTGGAATCCTTACGTCATCCCGGGTGACATAGGATACCTAAACTGTTAAAATTGAAATAACAACAATGGCAAAATGACAATTATTATTATATGTCGGTATATCGACGACAGTATAAAAAATGCAGTCGGGTTTTTAAAGCTTGCTTTTGATATTTTGAGTGTGTCATTCCATCCCTAAAAAAATAATCTAGTAGGTTTAGAACACTGCCTCTCAATCTCCTATACTTAACATATACTTTTATCTCCCCAGTCTGGGGGCAAGTTCATTGCTATGATTTTGAAGTCTTCTGGGGCACGTTTTATAAAGCTACAAGTAACAATTTTACAGGTCTAAACTGGCAACATTGCTCAAATGGCTGGGGCACGTTTTATAAAGCTACAAGTAACAATTTTACAGGTGTAAACTGGCAACACTGCTCAAATGGCTTGCCGTCACTGGTCGATTGTCAAATGGAAACTTTTAACCTGTAAATTGTAATATGTAGCTTTATATAGGTTATAGGTTATAGGTTGTGGCGGGCTGTTTTCCGCAACTCGACGACTTAAATATGCGCCTATTTTGCGTGAGAGGGTTGGTGACACTACTCCTGCCAACCCAGTTCCACCAGGAAGCCTAGCAGACCCTTGACGTTGCCGACGACTTCTGGTAGCGACCTCGGTACCAGTCCGAGGTGTCGCGCCCGGTATGTTGCCACCTCTGGGCACTCCATGATGACGTGGGCAGCGGTTTCTTCCGCTGTCATGCAGGCTCTGCACAGGGGGCTGTCTGTAACACCTAAAGTGTGTAAGTGTCTGTTGAATAGGGCATGACCGGTTATTGCCCCAGTTACGAGTCTAAGTTGAGTCCTTTTCAACTTCCGTAGTTTCCGTGACAATCCGGGATTTATTGTCGGGAGGGCTTCTTTGGCCTGCCTGCAGGTGCTTAGGTTGCTCCAGTATCGTTGGTGTTCTACCTTGGTTAAGCGTCGCAGTTTGGTACGCAGCCATCCGAACGGGAGAGGCAATGTAGCTTTATAAAACGTAACCTGTAAATTGTAATTTGTAGCTTTATAAAACAGGCCCCAAGCTCACAATGTACATGTCACCTGTCATTGTCAGGATGGTGAAATAGCGGGCTGGTCGTCATTGGTCGAGGTTGTATCAAATGTAAACTTGTAACCTGTAAATTATGAGCTTGGGGCCTGTTTTATAAAGCTACAAATTACAATTTACAGGTTACAAGTTTCCATTCGACACAACCTCGACCAATGACGACCAGCCATTTGAGCAGTGTTGCCAGTTTAGACCTGTAAAATTGTAACTTGTAGCTTTATAAAGGGGCACCTGTGGCACGTTTTATAAAGCTAAAGGAAATTCTCAGTAGACTAGTTTACAGTGATGGGCGGGAAGCGAAATCACAGACTCAGTTGAAGCGCAGGGTACAAAAACAACTAATTAACTAAAAAAAAAATAGATGTTGTCCAACGTATGATGAAAACGGTAAGAAGAAAACAAGTGATTCAATAACAAAATAAAACAAAAATTGTAATTCGTGCGGATGACACGCCAGCCGTGTCATCAAATGTTTTTAACGTGTGGCGTATGCGTGTCATCATATTCTATGGCATCGTCCTAATATTACGCGATTGCGCGATCATCGCAAGTTCGCGCGACTTTATATGACAGTTTACATACAAACAGTCGCGCGAACTTGCGATGATCGCGCAATCGCGTTCTATTAGGACGATGCCTTTGGCGTATGGCACGCCTGGCGTGTCATGAAATAATTGCTCGCCGCCACAGCCAAAAGTTGTCGAAAATGGAAGACGTAACGAATCGGTTAACACAACCCGTTATTTCCACAGCTAGATCGCCCTAGCTAGATTTACATGGGCGCTTAGCGAGAATAGGTGCTTCGAATTGTGATGCCACAAAACGGTTCCGGCCCGAACAGGGGGTTATCAGCACCGTTCGTTGCCAGTTCATCTGCCATTTCGTTTCGATCAATGCTGGAGTGCCCTAGTACCCATATAAGTATGACTTTGTTGGAGTTTGCTAGGGCATTTAAATTTTCTTTGGATTTCTAGTTTGTCTAGTGCCAAAAGGGTAGCTTGGCAGTCCAAGATTTAGATTCGAGGTGGGAATATCCCCCATGTTCTATGTGAAAAGATGCTGCTTCATTATTTCAGATATACCTTAGGAGATGAGAGAAATATTTCAATTACATTTGCAAATTCATAATGTTATGCAGGGCGTCCCTAAAACCAACGCTAAAACTGAGAGGGCTGATAGAGCAGCTAAAAAGCTATCGATTTACCCCTGTGTATGTTCAGCGATTATTACTAGTTTCGGAGACATTGATCATTTTAATCTGAATTTTGTAATTTGCTTTATGTCCATGTCACGAAAAATCATTAATTTCATGTTTTATTTCATAAGTTTTTCAGTGGTATCATAAATAATTAGAATCATTACGAATCAGTGAAGTTTTAAAACCTATTTGCCCGTTTTTTTTTTAAGTAATCACATAAAGTTGGTTTTTCCATACAAAGTGAAAAGCAAACACTGGGACACCTAGTATGGAGAAACAAACTTTATGTGGATACTTAGTTACTGTAAAAATAAACGGGCAAATATGTTTAAAACCTTCGCTGTTTCGTAATGATTCTAATTATGTAAGATAACACGGAAAAAAATATGAAATAAACCGTGAAATTAATGATTTTTCGTGTGACATAGACATAAGGGAAAATTACAAAAGTTCAGATTAAAATGATAAATATCTCTGAAACTAGTAACAATCGCTGAACATACATAATAGGGGTTATATCGATAGCTTTTTAGCTCTATCAGCCCTTTCAGTTTTGACGTTCGTTTTAGGGACACCCAGTATAAAAAATATTAATCAAGAACAATAAAAACCATTATAATATTTATACTTGTTTGGGCTGATGCAGGTTTAAGGTACGATTTTCTTAAAAGCTTCCATAATTATATCATATAAAATGATATTTTCCAAGTTTACATAAAGCTATCTAAGTTAGCGAAACAAGATTCTTATAAGCCCTGTCCTGTAAAATGTGAAATTGCAGTTGACATTGGTAATCAAAAGGTGAAATGTTTTATATTATTTTCCAGGGTGATATTCCACTTCCACGCAACAGAGAGCAACAGTGTGCAAGCCAAAGTGGCGCCCCCGCGGCTTGCGGGCCAGCGGCGAGGCGTGCTGTCTACGCGCTCCCCGCATAGGCCCTGTCCCATTGGCTTGTCCCTTGTTAAGATACAGAGCATTGAAGGTAAACCAGCATTAAAGGTCAACATTTACAGGTTCGCTTTATACACATTAGACACATCTCATCATAAGGAGTTCATATTTCTTTGTATAGCTGATCATACAATCACCGGCAAAAAAAAACATGGCCATTTTGGACCTACGTTAATTGGCAAGAAAACACTACAATGTACATCAATTGGACCTATGTTAGCACATTCATTGCCGCCCAGCCAAACAAAGACATTGCGCCAGGCCACAAAAATATCCCCGACCATCGCGCCAGGCCAGATAACCCGACTATCGGGTCATCCGGCCTGGGAACGAAATCATAAAATACCCGATAGTCGGGGTTTCGGCACTGAATGTGTTAATTGGCAACAAAGAGCTACAATGTATATACATAGAAATTGGTTAAGTATTTTTGAAGTTACTCTCTGGTTTAAGAAGTTATATTTGTAAAGAGTTGTCTGGACAAAAGACGAGTGGGCTAGTTTTTTTTTGCCGGTGAGTGTACAAAAGTGCATTCAGTGGTCCTGCCTTGAACTCATTCTCGCAAAAGGAGTTTAGATTTCTCTTATTAGATTGTACAAGTACGTTGACAGTAGGGTGGTCCAAAAAACAAGTGTGTAATATTGTTTCTCCACAAGTTTCTTTTTATTTCAAAATACTCAAAAAACCGTTTTACCAAGTTTTATTGCAATTGAATAAACTTTACAGGTCGCCCATAATGTTAATTTTTTTTCATATAAAAATGTATAGAGCGTCACACATCTAATAAAGATATCGAATGAGAAAGACTTTGGAAAGATCATGACACTGTATTCCGAGTTGCAGCAGTAGGCAAACAAAATTCTACTTCTGTTTTAAGTTTTTGCTAAGTTTACTAGATATCCTGTTTGTATGAGAATGAGATCTTTTTGGCATAAACTAAACGCTTTGGGCGACCAGTAAACGATTACATAACAAGTTTAAATTTGACACATAAGTAACTAATTTATAGCAAACAAAAATAAGCCTTGTGGAGGAAGGATTTGATATACACTTTTTTTCTTCGTACTATTTTGGACCACCCTAGTTGACAGGTTTGATTTTAGAATGCTTTGTATATTTAGTCATTCAAGTGCATATTCACTGATCCACATCGGACCGGTCGCGCTAGAGTGGTTCCGCACTACGTCCGATCCGAACCCGTGAAAATACGGATCTATAGAGAAATTGGATGACGGATGGCTTCCGTCATCCAATTTCTCTATAGATCCGTATTTTCACGGGTTCGGATCGGATTCGGATCGGACGTAGTGCGGAACCGCTCTTACGCCTAATAATTTATCTGTCCAATGCGTACGATGCGGAGCTGTTCTACATATCTTCCTACATATTTTTTTTACGTCAGCATCTGAAAGCATATACCTACAGGGAGAAAAAAACGAACGCCACATGAACGGCAACTAAGTTATTGGAAATAGCAAGTTCTACGCAAAGGAGACTTACTTGTATTTTTGAAATAAAAAAATCCTACATTTTTAGATTATTGAGATTCGTCTGCCTTAACCGGGAGTCGAACTGGTCGTCTATGAACAAATAATAAGGAAGGGTTTTAGCTTTTTACGGTCTTTATTTAATTGGTGTATGTGTTATATACATAAATGATCGCTATCAATCACCCTTTCCATCTGTATCATAAAACACGACTTCATTTTTTTGTCATATTGGACCAGTTCGATTCCCGGTTAACCGATTCGTTGCGTCTTCCATTTTCGAAAACTTTTGGCTGTGGCGGCGAACAATTATTTCATGACACGCCAGGCGTGCCATACGCCATAGGCATCGTCCTTATAGAACGCGATTGCGCGATCATCGCAAGTTCGCGCGACTGTTTATATGTAAACTATCATATAAACAGTCATTAGGACGATGCCATAGAATATGATGACACGCCTGGCGTGTCATCCGCACTGAATCGGTTAAGGAATGCAGTAATTTTTGTTTTTAAAAATAAAAGTAAATCTCCTTTGCGTAGAACTTGCTATTTCCAATATTTAAGGTAGTTGCCGCTCATGTGGCTTTCGTTTTTTCCACCCTGTATAACAACGTTACGTATGTGCTTTTACATAAGTTTAGCCTAACAATTAAGTTATTTTGTCTCTTCCTTTTACTAATCCACTACAAAAAAGACAGGTGTTATAAGGCTAACGTTTATCTGTGTTAGTCTGTCGCATTATAGCTCTCAAATAGATGGACTGATTTAGACGCGGCGGATTATTTTTAAAGTACCTAAGTTAGTTTAATCGGGATGATTCTTAGCTCGTTTGGGCTGTTGAAGAGGTATCTAATATAGCTTTGAAAGAAGGTGCCATTACATTGGAGGTTTATATCTATTAAATAGTAGTGTAAAATGATCATTACGTATCATAAGATTTTTTTTTTTATTCACCTGCCTGAAAATTCAAATAATTTTCACAGGCAACCGAATCTACTTCCTAGGCGTGGATATGGTGAATGGCACCCCAGTTCTAGACATCAAGCCCTACATCCCGCAGTACGATTACCCTGTGCCTGTGTTCGACACCCCTATGTCGGCCCTGGTCCGGCCGCCGACCGAGGGCACCAGCGACGGCACCGAGAACCTTGCCAGTTTGCAAATTGATGATGATAATTATGATATGAGGTGAGACATATAATTTATCGTTTAACCAGGACTTTTCTAGAGATTTAACTCCTTTTCATTCCGTACCCTATTACTAAGCTTTAGCTGTCCGTCCGTCCCTCTGTTTGTTTGTCAGCGGGCTGTATCTCATCAATCGTGATAGCTATACTCGAAAATGTAATTAAAGACCAACGAGGGTTGCAACTAAAAAAAAATATATTTGCCGTAGTATATTTCCACTTTTTAAAAGACCGCACTTAGAATATTTATTTGTAGGTAGTTTTAAACCTTCGTTTTAAATAAACAATTTAATTCAAGTTACTTACACAAATACAAGATGGCCTATTAAATATTTAACCATAGAAGATTTTTGGTAGCAAAACTGTTTTGCACTTGTAATACTTCAGGTATTAATAACATTTGGTACGATAAATAAACAATAGTTGTAAATAACGTTAGATGCAATTTAAATATTACATACGTTTAGCTATTTGACAAAATAACAGGCCAAAAGTGTGTAGTTCACTTTATAATCATCGGGCATTTTACCAGCCATGACACCATGGGGTCCATGGGTAACTGTCAAGTTTAAATCTAGCATAAGTGTAAGGCATCCGAATTTAGCTTGTCATTTTGTTTTAGCTGATAAAAAAATCGCCATTGAACACACACACCCGCCATTTAATGACTTAACACACTATATGAGAAAATATTTGTTTTGGGATATTTTAATGTTTTGAATATCGGGTAGAAAAAACATTGAATGCATATTCCCTATTGTTAAATATAACTTTTGATATTGAAAATGTTAGAATTATCTACAAATATTTACAACAATTTGATTATCAATGCAAAAAGGTTGGCTAACTCTGAAATGTTCGATTGACACTGACATAAGTGACTTTGACACTTATGACAGTGACGTATCTGTCGTAGTTTTTTTGGTCTTAAATTAGATTTTCGAGTATAGACGCCTAAAATTTTCTCAGTGTTGTCGCTGGAACAACAAGTTATAAACAATAAATTAAGAATTAAAAGTACATGCAGGAACGGTACGGAACCATTTGCGTGCGAAGTCAGACTCGCATTGGCCGGTTTTATTCCATTTCTTTACTTTTTCCGTGTAGAACTAGTGTTATTTGGTCAAACCTATTACATGGACTATCTGCTAAGTCACTTTAGATCATCCATTGATATTATAAATGTATAGCTTCTCTAAGTTGAACTGTTGTGTAAGCTTTTTTTTTTACTTCCAGCCATAGCCCGCGGTTAGCGAACCCGATCGGGATTGACACAGCTACTTCCTTACCACGCTCGCCCACCGAAGACGGCATGCCATCACCCGAAAACCAACCAAGAAATCTCACCCCGATCTCACCATCACCCGAATCCCCGTCTAGCATTGACTTACTAGATGGAAACTTCAGCGTCAGATCCCCAATCAGACGGCCAGACACAGAACGTGGTGCTCCCGATGGCCAAGAAAGGTTCACCCCACCTCAATCAGCACATCTTACAAGCTTAAGCCATGATGGCATAAGGGTGGCTTCATGGATAACAAATCCACCATCCCAAAGGTATGAAGTCAGGTTCACGGACGATGCCCTAGCGAGGCTGGTAGAACTTATTGGAGACAGAGCTCAAGCGTTCAAGAATAATATTACTACTTTGCTCTCTGAGGATCCTAGGTCTCATTACGTACGAGGTCGTTATCCAGATCATGAATACAGCTGTGTGCTGGAAGACCTGTCCATCAGCTGTGTTTTTGATGCCAGCTCTGCAGTCTGCAGCATCATAGCTGTACGGAACGCAGACGAACTCCAACAGAATTAGCTATTTTATTGCAAAAATGACATATTTTTCGCCTAATATTCAAATCTTAATAAATTATTTTATGCAAGCACAATTACAATTTGTTGGCACAATGAGGGTTTTATTTTACATGGATGCGATTGAAAATAAGATTGTGATAAAATATTTATTACATGATTTTTAAAGTTTATACATTTTTGATATAAGTAAATGCGATTACATTGAGGGTAATGATAAAAAACAAATAATTAAGAATATTTAAATTATTAAATAATATCTTAGGTGAACAGATCACATTTCAATCTTACTTTGTGGCTATAAGGTGTGCCTTCTCGTGGTTCACGGTACGCGGGAGGGGACTGCGCTCGACCAATCGACCAATTTAGAGCCGTACTGATAAATTCATCTTGGTTGAGATCGTGAGACGTCCAGACATACATACCTAGTCGGTTGATAAGTTCTGTTACTGAGACATATTACAATAAAAAATTAAATGAAAGGAGTTTTTCATAAATCTGTTCATTAATCAAAACTATGATTTATATTCAATTTTAATAAAAATAATGTATTCTAAAATATTGCAATTATTTCATGTACGAGATTGAAGTATTCCCATTTCGGACGAGAAAATCATAGTTCAAGTCACGCACGACGACGATACTGATAACGGCCACAACTTTTTTAAGAGTTCTTGTCTACAGTTGTAGACTCTAGAGTTCAAATTTGCGTGACATATTGAACAGACTTTTAGCTTTTTAATTCTGATATATTCCAAGCAACTAAAGATCCGCTTGTACACCGGTTAATTTTGGTGTCTCATTCAATCTGCTGTACCATTTCTCATAAATTTGCAGCAATACGAAACCACACCAAATCTTTTGCTTCATAAGCTGGGATTGAGTCGCGTTGAGAAAAATAATGCTGGTCTCTAAACATACACAGAGATAGGAAGCTTTATAATATTGAACAAAAAAAGTTCCTAGGTAAACAAATACCAACATCTAAGCGTTTTCAAAACGTGAAATTTAAAGAAAAGTCGTGCGTAATCGTATCGATGACGGCTGTGAATGTTAAACGATCTTTTCAGAAATTGAGGCGACTATATAGATTTATCTTTCTTCAAATTTTACATATATTTTTAATTTTTTTTAATTTTTATACATATTGAATTTGAAAAATAAACATAATTTTTTTGGCTCAACCCTAGTAACAGAAGTTATTAATCAACTAGGTAGAATACTATCATTTTTAACGCATCTTGAGACGAGCATTAGTCGAGATCAGTTTAATAACGCCCTTAGTGTGTCGACGGCGATCCCCTCCTGCGTCTCGCGATCATGAGAGGGCTAACCAATTGAGCTATAAAATAATATCATCAACAAAATTTCGAATATAGTGAAAAAAATATCTTCTAAAAACCACACGAAGTCACACACACACGAAAGTAGTTTGATATTGGCATCCATAGCGTTAATTATTAACCAAACTGAAACTGGACTTTACCACAAAAACACTGCATTTACTTTGCTAATCTCTTTTAAACACATTATAACAGGTATAAAGGAGATCAGTCAAAAACACTGACTGGTATTTATCTTAGATATGTTGTATATGAAGTGACCTAATTTCGTCTTCACAAGCAAAAGCATGAATTGATACATCAAATACGTACTTAAATGTAAATTTATAAATGCGTTATATTAATAATCGGCGTGGTTTCTACAATTCTAAACTTTATCCTTTACCACAGTTTACACTTTCTTATAGAAATATACCCGTTTGCCGGAACCGAAATTACCTACAGTTTTTAAAAGATTTAACTCCATGTATCTCAGTTTGACACCATTAAGTGCAATTGTTTTGACCATAGAGTCTTTTTTCCAGACAATATTTTCGGACAGGAAAGTCCAGTTGTTTCCGTCGACTGAATGTTTATATTGAAGTTCTAGAATGGTTCCGTTGCCAGCGTCGTCTCTTGGCACGTATTCAAACTTGTCTACTTCATAAACTTGCCCAAGATCGAAGTTTAACTTTAAAATCTGTCCCTCTTTCGGATTAGCTGTGCCCTGTGCGCCCCAATGAGTATGCCAGAAAGTATTACCGACCCCGACAGTTAATTTGGAGACATCTTGGCTTGGCTGACAAGGAAAATTGCAAGATACCTTTACATCCTTCACTGTGTTTTTGTGCGGGTCTTCTTTTGTTATAACGGTTATCGGATTACTCCACTCTGATACTCCGTCACTTACCGCACGAATCCTAAACGAATACTCAGTTGAATATTTAAGGCCATCAAAGGTAATTTGGTTTTCAATAATATTACTGAAAACAATATCATCTCTTTCTACTTCATATTTTGAGGACCCATCTCTAGCTGCATCCCAAGACAGAGTGACGGATGTTGACGTAATTTTATTTTCGTTAACCACAAAATTGGTCGGCGGTGTAATTGAAGATGCCAGACTTGATTGACTTCCAAGAACTTCTTTCTCGTTTGCAAATCCAACTACTTTTACGTGAAGCTTTTGTTTGGTAACATCAACTTTTTTCAATTTTATCAACAAAAACGTTTGCTTGAGTTCTTCTTCAGCGAAATCGCGAAGATAAGGATTCACAATAAAATCCTTCTTCACGAAATAAACATCTTCCAAAGAATCGAATTGTTCTTCGGTTTCTGCTTTCTTTATTGGTTCAAATTCCCCGTGGGAATTTACTTCTACCGTTACTGCTTCAACGGATGTCATTACACGAATTAGCGTTTTTCTGTCTTTAACCATGCCTTTGTAACTACCAACTGTTTTTTCAATACTAACAAATAACTCCGCTGGGTTCGAGCTGTCCTCTAAAACCATTTTTACTTTTGTTTTAGCTATGTGTCCTTTTGAGTACTCCATAGACATGCCGTCATCTTCGTAAACCTCAAAGCTTGATTTGCCCCAAGGATACAAATTAAAGATTCTGCTATCCCTTTGTATTTCATGCGGGTTGTTGTTAGGATTGGACATTGGGATTATGGCACCGTTTTTGACAAAAACTGGTATTTTCCACAATGGTGTTTTTATATTATTATAGATTTTACCACCTTGATACATAAGTCCTGTTAAAAAGTCGATCCAAATTTGGCCATGTCCCGGCAAATAAATCCCATTTCTGCAGGGTTCCGGTGTGTATACAGGTGCGACAAGAATACTAGGTCCCCACATATATTGATACTTAGAATCATTTGTATAAGCGTGGAATTCATTTGGGAATTCGAGAAACATGGCTCTCACCATCGGCAATCCTCGAATGGCTTCATGATTGATCGTATAATTGTACGGCATCAGCATTGACTTTAATTTCAAATAGGCTCTATTAATATTTTTTGCTTCGTCGTCAAAAGTGAAGGGTGTCTTAGGGACCGATCCCCATCCATCCATGTTTAACTGTAAAGGAGTAAACGTTTTCCATTGATAATCTCGAATATTAATATTTTTCTTTCCTCCATCGTAAATTCCGTCCATATCTGATCCGACAATAGGTTGGCCTGACAGGCCTGTCCCAATGTACGTCGGTATATGGAATCGTATATATTCCCACTCCCCTCCCGACTGGTCTCCACTCCAAATTCCTGCGTATCTTTGGGTCCCCGCCCATCCATCGACCATAATAATAAAAGGTCGAATGTGTTTCTGCGTTGCTTTTTCGAATATATCGGTAGCTGTTTCAACTGCATTTAATCCGAATGAATATCCGTCTCCGATCCAAGCTACGTCACATTTAAGAGCGACCACCCCAGCCTGACTAACCTCTTGGTTCAAATCTCTTTCTCCCTTTTTTGGATGTTGGGGATCTTTTGGGCGGAGGTTAGACTCCGTCCAAAGTGCAACTTCTACGCCATTCTCCCTCGAATATTCAGCGAATTTCTTCAAATTATCTATATCGCCTTGCAGTGAGTCGGTTTGTCCGTATCCCGAACCATAACCATCGTTGGGAATGAACCAGCCCAATGGCATATCGTGTCGCTGATACCTGTCTATCATGGCTCGTGCAGAAAATTGATAGTTGTTTAGTTCTCCATTCAATGATTCTAAAATTCCCTCTTTGTTGCCAATTTCACTGGGTTTATACTTCTTGTAATACTCTCCATCTTCAAATAAAATTGCACCTTTCGTATCCTTTGTGACTTTAACCCAATAATCGCGGTTGAATGTGTTCAAATGTGCTTCATAAAACGCATACTCGGGAAGCAAAATCGGCCGTCCTGTTAGATGATAATAATCTAATAAGATACTTTTGGGGTGCACATTGATGAAATAGAAGGCATCATAGTATTTCTCATTATGTGTAGTCTTTACACTTTGAGGGAATTTGTTGCCGAAATCATAAACACCTGGCTGCCAAGTATTCCTCATAATACCATAGCCATATGATGACCAGTAAAAAGGGTTAGGTGATGTAACGCCACCATCTATCCAGTTGTTCGTGTTCACTATTTTTATGATATCGCCCTTATGAGCAAAACTGCCATTCTGCATTCCCCCACCAAAGAAATGTTCATCTCCATGATGGACCAGTACTTGTGCACTTTTATTTCCAGTTAATGTCAATGACTTAGCCTCTTGCAAGACCACTTTGTCAGTGCGTTTATCTTTGATGCTTAATGTGCCTTGTTGTTTGTCAAAGCAGATTTGTACATGTTCAGCATCTATTATGTAGGAGTCTTCATTTTCCACAATCAAAGAAATTTCTAATGGCACCGTATCATACTGGTCCACAGACATAGTAACAATTTTAGCTACATTTTCCTCTGCATTTGGTACTGGAAAGTCTTGGAAGTGGTTATTCGATGACACATAATACCTAAAGCTATGGCCATTTAACATATAAATTCTACCAAACTTGTGTTGTTCATATTGGATTTCGAAGTAAGTATTTGTTTTAACTATAGATTTGATTCGACCCAATTGTTTTTCCTGTTGTTCCATTATCAATGAAGTATGTTAGTACTTACTCACACACTGCACATTTATGGATTGCTTTTTGATAATTTACCTGAAAATAAGGGAAAGCATAAGTATTATGGACAATGTGAAATTTTGTCCTTGCTTGTGGTGAATTATTCCATTATATGAATTAATAGCTAGCTGGTTTCCATAGCTCAATATCATTCAGCATGACTAGGACCTACATCTACTCTGGCTATCCTGGTCAATGAAGATACATCTTCAATTATACTACAGATGCACATCGCAATTCTGATTACTGAATCACACAATTGCAAAAGAATGATTTATTACTTGAAATAAAAATAGATAAATAAAATGGAACCAAATCTTGAGCCTTAGAATACAGGAATGTGCTGGTCATAAGCATTGATATTTTGCCAATAATTAGGGCAGCTAAAACAGTCAATAGTGACACGAGTCATATACCCTCAGTAGAAATTATGACTGATTTTGAGCAGGCCATGGTGCCATTATTATAAATGTGCATGCCAAGTTTAAACCTGCTAGGTATATGAGGAGCATACATTTAACCTAGGTACAGGATAGCTGTTTATTTTATTTAAAACCTCAAACTTACATGCAATTAGATAAGAATGCAGTCAACATAAGTTTAAAATACTTAATATTTCAGACTACAAATACCTAGACAGGAATAATGACCTAAGAAATGGTTAAGAATAAAAATCAACAAAACAACAATGACCAAAAAAAATATGATTACATGACAAATTAAATTATAAACTCGATTTCAATATGGATTAAAAAAATCTGTTGGAATACACACACATACATACATACCTCACGCCTTCTTTCCCAGTGTGGCATAGGCAGAGCTACAGAATTACCAACAACTTTAAAAATTTGTTGATATTCTGTAACACATTTCGCACAATTAGCCTAAGATGTTTTACCAGTGTATTAGTGACAGGTTGCAAACCCATCACCTAACAGTACTACAAGTCTTTATTCCCTTAGTTGCCTCTTAGTTGGAATAATAAAAAAAAACAAATTTTAAATTAAATACTCACCATGTGGAAGATCTACACTTAAGCCAACCAAAGCTTGACTGCAAAAATAGCTAAAATGGTACAGATGAAAATTATTAATATGTACACTGCCAATACCTATTAGCGCACAAAAATTAATGACAATAAATTGTAATTTTCCCCTTTTATACGCAGCGCATATCGTACAAACAATCAATGCTGTTCTCGATTTCATTTCTCGATTTGTTTCATAAGTCAATAGACCTTGTTATCAACTGTATTTGATATTCGATATCAAATATGTGAAACAATGGCACGTTATCGTTTATTTAATTCCCCAAACAATTAATTTACTTAATGTTTAAATATGTTTAGTTAGGTTTATTGTTCAATATAAAGTCGTGAAAAACTTTGAATAAGTTTGGAAATGAAAAACTAGAAGCAAATTCTTTGTTACATTTCCATGCCAGCCGATTTTACTTGGTCAACCTCGTATGTACCACTTATTTAGTAAAATTTTACTTTACTCGTTCATCAATAATTAAATTAAAAACGTTTACCTACTTACCTCCAACTACAACTTTGCCGGTCGGTTAGTTTTGTTGGTTCCCACTTCCCACTCACCCCACCTCACTTCCCACGTCATCGTCAGTGAAGTCAAATAGGTACACAGATTATAAGAGTAGGTCAAATACTGCTTAGTTGTCAAAAACTTTGTAAATGGTAAAAACAACGTGAACTTTTTTTAATATTTAGAATTATTTTATCAGACGACATTTCAATATTGCAAAGGTTAACCGATCCAGTTTTTATCTGTGGTTTTTATTATTGCGGTGGCAAATTCTGTATTTGTTTTACAAAGATAATCAGTCCTTTCTACAAAACTCCTATATTGGCCGTTTCAAAACGTTTTAAGTCTATATTCTATGTTTCTGAACGAACAGCTTCTTGACATTTCATCGTTTGCATTTTTTGATCGCTTCCATCACTTAATTTTTGATTACTCACTGTAATTTAATTTGTGTTAAATCGCTTTTAGAATACTATAAGTTAAGGTAAGAAAACGTGTAAAGATAGTTAAAACAGTCTAAGGATTCTGATTTATATGTGGTAAACCGCTTTGTCATTGTCACATAACCTCAGCGGCCGGTTTTGAAACCGTTTATTTTTCAGATGTTTCTGACTCGATCTGAGTACGACCGAGGTGTGAACACCTTCAGCCCCGAGGGAAGGCTGTTCCAGGTGGAATATGCCATTGAAGCCATAAAGTTGGGGTCCACGGCAATTGGCATTTGCACTTCGGAAGGGGTCGTCTTGGCTGTTGAGAAGCGCATCACTTCTCCCTTGATGGAGACGACTACCATCGAGAAGATCGTAGAGGTTGATCGACATATCGCTTGCGCTGTCTCGGGGCTGATGGCTGACTCCAGGTAAGTCACTACAGTTAGCTAAATTATAAGAACCACATCTTACAAAAGTACAATAAACAAATTTCATCAATCCATTTCTATGGCGAAAAAAACAATTTATAAACAAAGCAAGAGTCTGTTCTGTCATACAATAGCCTGACATAATCTCATTTGATTTTGTAAAGGTATGACATTTGAAATTCCAAAGCTAAACATGTTGCTAATAGCAATCTGTATATAATATTAAAATTAAATTTGATGAAATGAAATTTGGTAAAACGATGGGTTACTGATCCTAAATGTCCCACTGACGGCCACTGTCGGGGAAAGATTTCCATCTCATCCCTGTGTAATGAATGTGTAATTTGTCAATAAGCTTTATTTATTAACTTATATGTCTTGCAGATGGATTGCAGAATCAGCAGTTTTACAACTGTTAGCTGTTTTACAAAACTATTCGCTGTTTTACAAAAAAACTCTGTTATGTATTCAGCTGGATTTTGGCTGCGCTATGTTTTACACATTGACTTCCCTATGGCACAAAATTTGTATCATAAATATGAGGCATGTTTAGTTTGTATAGTTGTTGTTCAACTGGGCCAAAATACTCAGAAACAGAAGCTCTATGAGAGCAGAACTCTGTTGGCTCTGTTCAATTTGAATTAGATTAGCAACGAAATCCAGCTGAACTATGTTCTGACTGAACTACTGTTTATACTCTTCCAGTACTAATTCCATATTATGGCTGTTGCATTTTGCAATCTATGTTTATTTAGCTACTCTACTTAAGTTTGGTCTACCAAAATGTCAATTGAAAAACAGTCTTTTTTTTTAAATAGGTGTTCTGGTAAAAAGATGCTTAATGTTTGACTGAAAAGTGCAAAAAACATTTTTCTAATTTTTGTGATTATTTGCTGTGAAAAAAATATTGAATATTATCAGTGTTTGCTTCGGCATTGGACTAGTGGTCGGAATTACGTCATTTTAAAAGTCTTAAGTAAAATACTTAAAAAATGACGTCATTCCGACACTAGTAACCTCAGTCAGCTAGTAAGCTTGAGCTGTGACGTAGAAAGGACCGTGTTGCATTCAAGCTCTTTAGCCATTAGCAGAAATGCGTTCATTTATTCTTACAGTAAATAATGAACGAAAAATTGTATGACTTTTTTCTAAACAAACCTCTAAAAGCGTAATTTTTTCCTTCTTCTTCTTTTTCTTCTTAGCTATAAAACTTTTTATTTTTGTCCTTCAGAACGTTAGTGGAACGCGCGCGTGTCGAGTGCCAGAACCACTGGTTTGTGTACAACGAGCGTATGAGCACGGAGTCATGCGCGCAGGCCGTGTCCAACCTCGCCATCCAATTCGGAGACAGCGACGACGACAGCGGCACAGCCATGTCTCGGCCTTTTGGAGTTGCTGTTATGTTCGCTGGTAAGTGTCTATTGTTAACATTTCTCATGTTATCCTGCAGGATATTATGTGTAATTAAGAGCATAAGTTGGAGGAGGCCTTTACCCAAAAAGGGATCCATAGTAACACCATTTAGCTGTGTAAAAATAAAAACATAATTTGTTTAATATGTAACTATGGAAATAAATGGCTTATTATTATTATTATTAAGAGCATAAGTTACTAAAAATATATTCTGGGGCACATTTTATAAAGCTACAAGTTACAATTTTACAGGTCTAAACTGGCAACACTGCTCAAATAGCTGTTCATCATTGGTCGAGGTTGTGTCAAATGGAAACTTGTAAACTGTAAATTGTAATTTGGAGCTTTATAAAACAGGCCCCTGGTGGTGTACCCAAGTAAGAAACTACACTGAATGTACTGACTTCGAACAAACAATACGAAGTCACTACCTTGCGATCGCGACTCATCTAACTAGCCGAAGCCCTTAAACACTTAGTTTGTTGTGTACCTACCTACCAGTTAAAATTAATTTATCTACTTTACATTTTGGAGTCAATGTTGTTGGTATGCAAATTATATTTGATAGATAAGCATAAAAAATGCATTTTAATGAGTTGTTCAGCATGAAATGTTTCAGTTGGCTATACATAAATAACGTGCGGGTCTGGAACTAAATTCATGGGATCGCAGATTATAAAATATTCGGTCACCTTGAAATATTAAGTAACACTTAATAAATTAACTGGAAGGCAGAACAAAATATATTGATCAGCAGAAAAACACATTGCATATCGTCATCTATTGAGATAATTGAACTGTGTTTGTAAGGAAAGATTGGCAACACTTCGAACATGACTATGATTGCAGGAAAGAAACGGGAAAATAACAGGAGGTTCGGGGTGAATATTCGGGCGTTTCAACCGCCGTCATTATTGTCTTGGCATATATTGACGAAAATAATGATTACTACCAGCAATCTTTTGATTTGAAAATCAATGGACCCGCGGGTAGTATCCATTCCATTTAACAGACAAGAAATTTATAAAGTTTATCTTGAATAATATGCCAAGACAATAATGAAGGCGGTTGAAACGCCGAATAATCACCCTTCGTTGTTTTGAGATCTTATGAAATTAAGTTGTAGTGAAATCTTCTATCTTCTATTATATATCTATATTATTATTAATTATATAAAAGGCAAACCTGACTGACTGACTTAGATATCAACGCACAGCCGAAAGTACTGTACCTAGAAACTTGAAATTTGGTACAGGGGTTCCTTTCATGATGTTAGTGCTCACTAAGAAAGGATTTTCCAAAAATCGACCCCCAACGGGAAGAAATAGGGGGAGTAGCGGGAAACTAATTGTAGGCGTACGAAGTCGCGGGCGTCCTCTAGTTTCTCATAAAAACACCGGATCTTTGGCACAATAATATTGCGTTATCACTCAATTTCAACATGACTAAGGTTCAGTTCAACTTGATACCCAGAAATGGGCGAATTTCACTTAAGTTAAATATATCTATCTAAAATGGCCTGGCCACGACATTGCGCGAATTGCGGCGCGGCGAGCGATTTCCTAATACATTGCGTGTGATGCCAACTAACCGCAGAACGTTACGCGTCTCGACCGTGCAATGTATTAAGAAAACGCTCGCCGCGCCGCAATTCGCGCAATGTCGCGGCCAGGCCGTAATGCGTATTGCGCCCTGCCCCACTGCCGGCGGCATCCGTAGGTTAGGTTTAATTATAATGTTTATTATTTCTATTTGTATTGTTATTTAACTTTCATATGTATTGTAAGAAATCTAATCTATAGAAATGAAATAAATATATACAAAGTTATAAATAATAATATAATAATGGAAATGAAATTAATAATGTATGAAATTGAAATTTTATACAATTGCTGGTGATTGAAATTCAAATTATTTGAATTTGAATTTGAATAAATCTATAATTTTAATCACGCTGGCTAAGTTGTAAAATAAAATCATGGTTTTTTTTTGTTACTTGCCAATCTTGCCATACACCTAAAACGGGGATGAATTTTTTGACTCTTCAATTTATTTGTGGGTAAAAATAGTGGGTTGAATGTGAGGATTTTTTTTAAATTGGTTTACGACACAATCCGGTAATTTTTGTTAGATTCAAATCTTACCCCTTCCTACCATAACTCATACTTGTGGTTTTTGGAGATTGTTTTCGTGCGGTACGGCGACGGAACACTACACTGAACATGGTCGGACATACTCTTGGCCGGTTTTTTTTTAAATTATTTTAATACACCAGCAACCTTTTTAAATGATAGCCATTTTATTTACACCACAAAAATAAATAAATAAATATAAGAGGACAATTTCACAACAATTAACCTAGTCCCAAACTAAGCTCTAGGCTTGTACTATGGGTACTAGACAACGATATACATACTTGTACAGAGAAATAAAGACTTAAATACATAGAAAACATCCATGACTCAGGAACAAATATTCGCGCTCATCACACAAATATCTGCCCTTACCGGGATCTGAACCCAGGACCGCTAGCTTCGTAGGCAGAGTCACTACCAACTAGGTCAGCGCGTCGTCAAAACCACGCTACCAATACCTACAAATATTGTTCACATCATTGTTTGAACAATCAATTCAATTCAATTCAATCATTTATTGATAAAATATAAATACGTACATGTCATAATTTATAATCGATCCGATTAGTTTAGCATGGGTCTGCGAACCAATTCCTACGGAAAAAAAACTGAAGAAAGCATCAGTAGAGTAACAGGCGTCAGATGCCAGTTTGGATTTGAGTTTGCTAGTAAATGCTCCGTCACTACAGGCGTGTTTGATTTCTCGGGGTAACCCGTAGTATTTCTTGGTCCTCACTGTATTTAAGCATTTTTTTTTGATTTGGCGGTGGTCGTAGCTCACCGTACCCCCTAGTAGTTGTACCACGGGCGATACCATAAATAGGAAATATGCAAAGATTTTTTAAATCGCATTTCTTATCAAATTATGAAAATACCGTAAAAGAGATCAAAAGTGAAATTAAAATTAAAATCGACCAAAAAATAGTGATGATACAAACTGTTAACTAGACAGCTATTCTAGACAGAGAGATCCGATATGCACTGTGACGTCATGTAACAGGTCGGCCATATAAACTCCATGTTAAAGTCTGTTTTGCTAGAAAGAGATAGGAACAAATCTTTGTTGGTTTATATCTTGGTTATTATAGCTATTCAAAAAATGATTTTTCTTAACTGTTTGTTGTATGGATCAGTTTTTTTATGAAGCTGTAAAAAAAATGTATATTCTCTATTGGAAACTGTTTCAGGTTGCGGTTGGTTGTTTTTATTTATACTAAATTAGATTTCACCTAATTTACTTACTGTTACAGGTATTGACGAGAAGGGCCCTCAACTGTTCCACATGGACCCTAGCGGAACCTTTGTGGAGTACGACGCCAAAGCCATCGGCTCCGGCAGTGAGGGTGCTCAGCAAAGCTTGAAGGTAAATTATATCTTTTAGAACAACTTTACCGCGCGAGTGTGACTGTGCCTGTGCCTTGATTTGCGACAAATATGTTATAAAAACTTGTATCAAATTATTCCGACATATTTAGCTATTGGTGACGGCATTCAAAACATGAATTCTTTACATTATTTAATTAAGTACGGTCACGGAAGTTAATTTGCTAGAAAATCTGCTTGAACATGTCATTGTCAATAGAGATGCCAAGTCATTTGTAATTGATAGGAAACTCAACCTTATTGCTGTAGAATGTCAGATTGAATTTGGACGTAAGGTGGGTCACGAATTAAATTCCTTGACTGTACTTATATTCCAATTTTTCGAATCAATTTTATTGTGTAATTCTAGATTTGTTATTTAGGTACAGTAGATTACCTAAGAGAAATATCTCCTTTGGACCTTATTAAAATGCAATAAAGTGAAAAAGTGGATATCTCTTTGTTGTCGAAAGTACACGTCAGTTTATAGCCATTCAATACCCATCATGATGATACGATTTTTAGATTACCTTTAAAAAATTAGGCCTAATTGGATTTCACTGAGTTTTGAGTAACATCATTTTCCTAAAGCCGCTCTGTCACTGTTCTCTTTAACTCCGTGAAAATTGAATTTACTTACTTAAATGCAATTTCAGGAAGTATACCACAAGTCAATGACTCTGAAGGAAGCCATCAAGTCTGCACTTACCATCCTCAAGCAAGTCATGGAGGAGAAGCTATCGGAGAACAACGTGGAGGTGGTCACCATGACTCCGGGCTCCATGTTCCACATGTTCACCCGGGAACAGCTGGCCGAGGTTATCAAAGACATACCTTGAGTAGATAGTGTAGTTGTAGGTTTTGGCGTGGTCATGGTATAACTAAACGTTGAATTGATTTTTGAAAAAATAAAAACACCCTGTGGTTAAGGTGCACTTATAGGGGCATTTTTTTGAGCAATAATTGTGCGTTTACAGTATGGACGATCTTATTCTATTACATACAATAAGAGTACGACACCTATTGTTGCCAGATATAAATTGCCCTTAACCCTTAACCAGGCTGACAGGTCACACGTCACAGTAGAGATTCAGCCTTAGGTACTAAAATACAAGGTACTATTGAGTAGATTTTATGTGGTACACATGGATCCCTTGCCTGGTTAAGGGTTCAAATTTGCCTGTGTAAGTGCACCCAGAGATCCTAGTGCTGTGGTAACCGATGGTTACAGTAAATGAAAATTGTGAGGAAACATGCATATTTAGGGCCGAGTTCACCAACCAATTGAACAGACGGTTAAGTCTTAATCAGCTGTTAATCAATACTTTTGACACCCGTTAAACCGCTAACCGTCCGTTCAATTTTTGGTGAACTCTGCCCTTATGCCACCAAATGTATAATGAATTCAAAGATGTGTGTTTAAAGCGAACTACATCAGCCAACTGGGGTGGGGTTTATATTCAATTTGATTTGTGAACATTCCTAAAAAAAATATAGTTATTTGTGACCACGTCCAAAACCAACGTAAAGTATTTAGTAGTAATATTTGAAGTAAATTGTATTTTAAGTACTACACCCGAATCATGTAATGAGTTTTTATAACATTTGACCTTTATTTTACTATATATTTATGTACAGTCGTCTACAAAGAGATGTATCCACTTTTGGACCTTATGACAATGCAATAAAGTTAAAAATGGATACATCTCTTAATGTATCTACACACAATCAGTAAAGAAACGTGAAAAAAAAAATATTATTGTATTGTAAAATCAATGCTAATGCAGTTTATTTGAAATATTGCTTACGGTGCCGGAGTTTTTCTAAAGAATCTTACAGTAAGCATTCACTGTTTAATAAAAAAATAATCTTCTTTATTATAATCGAGTATTTATTTATTACCTTTAGTTTTAATTGTAGCTCTAGAGTAGATAGTCCTAGTAAATAAAGTGTTTATAGTAAATATTACAACATTAAGGTACCATAGCAGTACTCAGCCATGAAAAGTTTAGAACTTTAGAGCAAAGAATAGCCAATTCGATTGTTCGAAATATAATTGGGTTAATCTTTGATTCCTATGCGGTCGTAGTCGCATGCGCATTGCGCAAGCAGAGTCTGGAAACCAACGGTGTGGAGGGAGAATCGCTGGGTTTTTAGTGGGTATTCTTCCTCTCTGTTGATGAGTCCCATATGACCATCTTGGGTTCCCCCGGACCCAGATGTTATGCGTAAATGCCCCAGCGTAAAAAAAGAAGGATCCCTGTGACCTCTCATAATATACCCGTATTACACATTACTTTGTTTTTCTTTAAAGATAATTGATACAAACCTCGCGACGACTGATTTAAACGATTAATTACCTTATTTTGTTTACCTCTTGCGGGTATAGGCAGTGTTTGATATTACGAAATACGACTGTCCCAGGGATTATCCTTATTGACCGAATTATAGATATCTCTACAATCTGATTGACAGTTTTCTCCGTTTCGCTTTGTTTGACTCAGCTAAGTTTTTAGGTTTGGAGTGAAAACACATTCCTAGAACCATATAAGGCTAATGTGTACAGATTTAGTAAATTGGATTTATAATAAAAGTACAAATGTCAAAGGATTTCCTGGAAATGCATTACGATAAACGCTTGCATTGCAGCGATTGCAATAACGGAAATGCATTGCAATTGCGAAAATCGCCTGGGATTTCTCAGTAATCTGTTTCCTGTTGCTTTGTGATATTAAAAAATATTGTGCGCATAATATCGACCTTGTCGTTTGGACTGAAAATAGAATGCATCAACCGGAAGCCGTACTTCGAAAATCGAAGTTACGTTAGCTCCATCCCTCTCTCTCGATTTAGTCTGGAGTGATGAGTGACAGGGACTAGGCACTCGAAGCTTTGAATTTAGTGGTTCGTGGTAATCACCTGTATTTGTACAAGGTAAGTGTCCAATTTTTATACGACGGCGCAAAGTTGGAAGGAGGGAGGGTATTGGATATGGAGAGTTTAACACTAGGTATGTTTTGTATATGAGGGTCTCATAATGATTTACCAAATCAGGGTTATTCCCACCTGTTACCACCGATTTGTTACCACTCGTAACAGCTGGGATATTTGTTCTAATCTTTTACCACTAAAATATTTGGTTATAACTACTGGGGAAAAAAACCCCAGTAGTTAGTGGTAATTTTTATTCCCATTAGTTACCACTGGTAAAAGATAAGAAAAAAAATCCCAGCTGTTACCAGCGGTAACAAATTTGTGGTAACAGGCCAAATCATCAATTGGCAAATATGACATAGAAACAAGAAATCTTCATCGAAAATCAATCACCTATATTAGTCGTTCGACAATCCGTTAATAATTCAAAAAGTATCTAACCTTTAAATTGAACTTCCTATTCCTCGCAGTTGATTGCTGCCATACCGGAGCTGCAGTGGAGCGAGTCCAGCTCTCGGAACACCCTGCAAGACTTCTCCAAGCTCAAGCTCAGCCGGCAGACGGTCTGAGTCAACTGTGTCCTAGGGCCGGTTTCATAACCTGATCTTGAGTAAGATGTCCGTCTCAAGACTCATCAGAAATGTTAGTTTTATGACTTAAGGTTTACTTTGACGGATCTTGATACAGGCTCGGTTAAGATCAGTTTATAAATTCAACCGTAATTTTTGTTTTTAGTCATAATTTGAATAAAGTTTTGTAATTTTTCAAAGATTTTTATTAAAATAATTTGTATAAAATATAATATATAATAGATATAAAAGTATAACAAAAACATTGCTTAACTTATATGCACACTTTGGATATGTATGAAAATAGAGAGTAGAGCGGTGGACCTCCTTTACTTATTGGTAAGTAATTGTATGTATAAAAGATAAAATTAAAAATTATAATTAATTTGAAGGCTGGTTTTTAGCAGCCCGAAAGAGCAAACTGTGTCTGAAACTCTATTGTTTTTCATTTGAGGTAACTAACTTTATCTAGTTAGGTTGTTCTGTACAGTCACGAACTTAAATTTGGGACCCCCCTTAGATCCAGTCATTCTGACATTCTACAACAATAAGGTTGAGTCTGCTATAAGTTACAAATGACTTGACATCTCTAATGACATTGACGACTTCAAGCCTATTTTTCTTGCAATGGGTCACAAGTTAACGATCTTGATAGTACAGTCAAGGAATTTAATTTGTGACCAACCTTAGGTCCAAAGTCAATCTGACATTCTACAGCAATAAGGTTGAGTTTCCTGTCAATTAAAAATGACTTGACATCTCTATTGACAATGACATCTTCAAGCAGATTTTCTTTGAAAAGGGTAGCAAATTAACTTCCGTGACCGTACATGTAGTTAATGGTATTGGAAATCTTGTTTAGACACTCATTACAATAGCTAAGCTGGCTTTGATAATCGATTGAAATTCTCAAAAATGGTCTACTAACTTACACCATGTGCGATGATAAAGAAAAACGATTAAATGCAACGTATCCAGCACGGTTATTGTATGATGGCTCCTAATCAAATACATAACAAGTTCAAATTTCACACACGGCGCGTTCCATAGTAATTAAAATTGTGACCAATTAAAAGTATTTAGCCAAATGGGCCTCCATTTGCATCGGGCTGGTGCTAGGTCCGAACCGTTCCACCGGAACACCGTTCCTGTCCACAATAAACTTAGAAAAGTTCCACTTTATAGCATCAGTCAACATCCCGCTTTGAGCACCCTTGAGGAACTTCCACAGTGGATGAGCATTCTCACCGTTCACATTAACTTTCTCAAACAAGTCAAACCGAACTCGCTTCTGCTTCGTAAACGTGAGGATATCCTGAGGGCTTCCAGGTTCTTGGCTTCCGAACTGGTTGCAAGGGAACGCCAGTATCCGGAGACCCTCGTTTTCGTACTTGTCATACAGCTCGTTGAGCTCTTTGTAGTGGTTGTCGGTGTAGCCGCATTGCGAGGCAACGTTGACTATGATGGATACGTAGCCGTTGTATTTCTCTAGTTTCACGTCTTTCCCGTTGATGTCTTTCACGGTGAAGTCGTAGACGGTTTTTGGAGCGCTGTATCCTGGTTCATCAGAGTTTCTGTAAGTTGATTTCGTTACGTTAACCCCTTAGCAGCTTTATGACAAAAATTTACTTCCGATTCATTAGTAAACCGTGGCCGGGGCTTAATCCCCAAGCTCCCTCCACGGTTTACTAATGAATTTGCGACGATTGTATCGGTATCCTATCATTTTATCGACAGTCAATAGGCAAGCAAAGTTTAATTTCACAACAAACGATCAGCAAAAGTATGATATGACATATTAACGTTGTGCAACTACAGGTTTAACAAATGATTCATAATTTAAATAATTTATTTGACATATTTTTATTTTACAACATTTCAATTCTAAAATCTGGGGTCCTAGTGAAAAAGGGTATAAGTCTTCCGAAGATCAAGTGAATTAAGTCTAGTATACTCCGTTCATGTATATACCCTTTTTTATTACGAGTTAAGTCGACTTGTACCCTTTTTCACTAGGACCCCAGAAAATTGGCTGAGATATGGGGTCTCAAATAGGTTAGGTTAGCTTTTATATACGCCCGAAGGGCAAACCGCCTAGAAATAGGAGCCCCGCATGCATAGCGGGGACCCATCGATTAAAATGCAAAAAGTTGGTAAATGTAATGTATGTTACTTTGTGTAATAAAAGTATGTAAAGTATTTAAAAGCCATGTTTTTAACCAAAACATTTTTAAAGTGTACTACTTGCTAATGATTAGTTGTTAAACGGCGTAATTTAATCTGAAATTAATAGTATATGAAACGTTGTGAAGTGAACATTTGTGAAACAATTTTCGGTAATACTTTACTGAACCTGTATCGTATTCGCAAAATCGCTTCCCTAACAGTTAATACCAAATTTTCGTTTCGGCTAATGATCACTTAGGCATAACAACATTTCGCACTTAAGTTTTCGAAACTGATTGTTACGGCAAACTATCGTTCAACAAATGATTGTTATCTTTTCGTCGAACGTGTCGATTGGCATGACATATTTTCCCCAAAATAAAGCAATATATGATTTATATCCTAATTCAATAGGAAATAAACGCAAATTTAAGATCAATTAAAAACATTGAATACTAGCTTCTGCCTGCGACTTTGCGTAGAATTCGATTATCGTAATTCCCTCGGGAACTTTAAAATGTTCCGGGATGAAAAATAGCCTACGTGTTAATCCAGGGTATAAGCTAAATTTCATCCAAATCCGTCCACCCGTTGCACCGTGAAGAACTTTCGCATTCATAATATTAGCAGGATTCCGTCGAGAATAAATGTACCTACCGACTCTTGGCATGGAACTCCCGGAAGGCCTTCACCGCGTCGAAGATGTCGTCAGCCATGATCTCCGGGTTCTCCAGCGCGGCGAAGTGTCCACCGCCATCCACGACGGTGCTGCGCAGGTAGTTGGGGAACTTGAGCCGCAGCACGCCGTCCGGCTGGAACACCAGCTCGTGCTTGAACTTCAGGCCCCACGCCGGGACTTGGGTTGGGATGCTGGAAATTGTTGCATTTATTCACCAGTGGTAGGGATAGGACGGCTCTAGATTTAGGGGAAGGGGGGATTTCTTTCTTTGAGTATCGTAAACCTGACCTAATTCACCATATAAAACGCAAAGTTACAATTTAATGAAAATAATAATAGCTTTCATTCAATGGTGATTAGTTTAATTAAATCAACAGCTTATTTTGTATAATTTAAATAAAATGAATTCAAATGACTACTTAATTGATGAAGACCCCCTGAATTATAGACAATGTTTTCTGTGATAATATTTGTTGGTTGGTCTCGTTTTCTAAAATGTGTAATATCATTATTTAAAACAAAAACAGTATAAAAAACTCAAAATTTCCAAGAAATTCTCACGTATTCCAGCCGATAAAAAATCATATCCATTATAAATTATAATAACCCGTGTTAAATGGCACCAGTTGTTATTGATCTCACACCATATAAAATACTTTTACATTATCAAATAGTTTACTTCCGACCGGAGGCTATTAAAAAAAGTTACGATATGAAACACCTCAGAATCCCAAACAACAGCCTACTCACTTATCCAATCCCATCGCCAACTGCTTCGAGCTGAACGTTTCAGCATACAGCCTCATCGAACTCGTGATGCTGTTGGAGACCCAGTAGATCATCACGTTGTCCAGGAGATGGGCGAGGGTGAACTTGGCCAGCAGGTTGCCGTCGCTGGCCTGCTGGAAGGCTGGGTCGGTCCAGGTGGAGAACTTCTCGAGGATGTACGCGGCGAGACCGGCCGGGGAGTCTGTGAGTGCTGCGCCTGATGAAATAAATAAAGGTCTTTCTTAATGAGAAAAATCAGGTTAATTGTGGCTCGGTCTCGCGCTTCGAGGGTTCCGTAACGGCCGACTCACACTTAATGTTTTTCTTTAGGGTTTGCACTATAATCACATTATATTTGACGCAAGTTTGCATTACATTAAACGTAATCCGGCAAAGTTGTAAAATAAAATTTTAATTATCGTCCTCCTTCGGCATTTACTGAATAAATATTTTGAATTATGCAGTCGGGTAGAAACTAACGGTAGATGGTTGAAGACACAGACCTTAATCTAACTTATCTTTATCTTTATCTTAATAGATTTATAGATTAATATCTTAATAGATTAAGGTCTGTGGTTGAAGAATTGGTTTACCCTTGAAATATCGAAACTCATCTCATAGCACGTTTCACTTCGCCGATTTTCATTTCATCGACATGCAATTCCACGTGACGGAGCTTTATTTTTTTTTGTCGTCACAAGTTTAACCTAACCTAACCTACGTAAAGAATGGTTAAGATAATCTGAGAACTATAAGGTTTCAGCTGAAATTAGCTCCCGATGAAATTAAATTCGGTGAAATTACACATTCGATGGAATGTTTGTCGACTAATGTCGATATTTCAAGGGGATCCCTATTGAATTTGCTTTGGCTTTTTAATTTGAAATACCGCCTAATAGGCTTTGAGGGCAGAATAGGCGTGCAAGTTCTTTCTCCCCATTGTGACTGTATTCTGCTGGTAGCTAGTCAATCGAGCAGGATTATCTACTGTTCCTCTGGGTCTAGTAGGAATTGTTACGATATGATTTATTATGTAACTGTGAATGGTCCATAATGGCCTAGCAACCCAATTTGGTTGATAGTAACTTGGCCTTTAAGGTAAATAAAACACTTAAAGGGCATTGGGTAAATTTGTTTGAAGAATATTGTCATTTTTTTTTCAGCGGCCACGGATGATTCTTACATAGTTATTTAGAGGACCTCTAAATACATATAGATATATAAAATTTATGGCGTTAAATAATATCGGAGCGGAGATTTTAAAGATTTAAGTGTTCAGTTTTTAGTACAAAAGTACGCCCAAGTATGAATATTTAAATATCTCGGCTCCGATGCACTTAAGAGTATTACATTACATAGTAAAATATGTTTATTTTTAACCGACTTCAAAAAAAGGAGGAGTTTTAATGTTTGTTACCTCAGAACTTTCGACTGGGTGAACCGATTTTGAAGATTATTTTTTTATTTGGAAGCTGGTGTTTCCAGATTGGACCCCATTTTTTTCAAAATGAAGATCTGGTGGTGGAATCCATGAGGAATCGACGGAACTCTTCAAAATTTATAGGCACACCTATAGCGATTTTGGTATTTTTCATTGTAACTCGTGTATTTGGTCTTGGAAAGCACTATTTGGTGAAGTGGAACTGATGATGAAGACCACAGATGGCCACCGGAACTCCTAAACGGTATATATTTCGAGGGTGGCGACAAGATATTTCGATTAAGATAGTTGAGCGACTATGACGAAGCATATTTAGGTTTAAATATATGACTATGACTTTCCCACGGCGTTGCTTGCGGCGAGATTGAAATGTTCTATTGTTTCTTGAGAAATGGGAGAATAACAGCATAATTATTATCACTAAAAAGTATAAAATAAAAAAAAAGTTAAAAAAAACAAAAACCCGCCTTCAAAAAGCAAAAAATAACTTCTTTAAAATGGTAGGTAAATAGGTCAGTCCAACTGAAGTCGGCGTCCAACAATATTTTAACCAAAAGCAGACTTCAGTTGGACTGACCTTTTTTAAACTTTTTTTTTAATAATTCTATCATAATTTGCCACTTTTACGAATGGCCGCTCACCTTAAAAAATTATGAATTTTACAAATGACAACACTTTTACCCAAACCCCTTTCAGGAAACGCACTTCCCCAGTTCGTAGAGTTACTTGTTAATGACGAAAATAAGATAACTTGGTCTTAGTAATAGTAATATACAAAGTACCTACTCACCAATAGTATCAGGCTTTGTAGCCTGAATGTGCATATAGCCAGACTCCTTGATGAGGTGTGAAATTTTCTCGGTCCAGGGGTACAAGCGATCCTGTACTTCAGGCTCCACTATCAGGCTAGGCCAAAACTGACCTGTAAAAAAATACAATATCTAATGATCTCATCTGATTAAAAAACATTATTTTACTTTACTTGTGAAGAAAATGATGAAGTTCCGTGATGACGTGTTCGTGTTCCTTATAAGTTAACAAAGTCAGAGGCTCGTAAAAAACACTATTAAGAACTAAAGAGCATTGCCAAATCTGAACTCCTTACTGGGAAGAATGCATATCTAATACCTTTAAACGAGCAATTCTTTTATATATATATATATATATCTGAATCTCCGAAACGGCTCCAATGATTTTGATGAAATTTGAAATATAGGGGATTAGGGGGCGAAAAATCGATCTGTCATGTTGTCATCTTCGGGAAATTTAGTTTTCAACCCGAGCGACGGTCTTCCGGGTACTCAATAATAATTTGAAAAAAAAACTGTAGTGTCCTTTCACGAGGGCACTCTACTAGTCTTAAATGCGTGAAAAGCAATAGACTATTTTATTCGATTCGTTTTTAAACAAATCGCGTCACTGTTAGATGACGTGATACGAAAAGTCACGTGATCTACCGGTGACGCGATTGGTTTAAAAACGAAACGAATAGAAACGCTAGTTAGCGTAGTGCATCTTGGCAGCCTCTATTCTACAGGGTAAAACCATATTGCCTTTGACCTGTTATCGTATTGTTTCTAACTCGGCCGCCATTACTGTCAAGTAAATAAGAGCTATCAAAACGTTGACAATACGATAGCAAGTCAAATACAAGGTTTTTACCCAGTAGAATAGAGGTCCTGTGCACATTCGCGAGTGTCACTGTGTACTTTAATATAAAAAAACGGCGTATTTAAAGGTATACATATATATACATATATAATATACTCTTCTTCTTCTTCTTTTATTTTATTAATGGCGATCCATCCCGTAGCGATTTCGCCAATGTCAAGTGGGTAGAGTAAATCAGTAAACAAAATAAAATATCCAAAAGTAATCTTCCCTCCCCGAAGGTTACCGGAAGACCAGGCATATACTCGTAGTAACATAGAAATTAACATGACAGTGTCAAAGCATTCAGACGTTTTTTACGTGACTCACCGAAGAACGTGTACACATTGGCCATCACATTGAACATGACGACAGGGAAGTTGGTGTGCAGCCCCCGCACGTGGTCGGGGAACAGCGTGGCCATGTGCGAGCCCACCACGTGGCCCGCGTCGCCGCCCTGGATGTAGTACTGCTTGTGGCCCACTCGCTGCATCAGGTTGTGTAACACTACTGCTGCCTCAGCTGGGCCTAAGCCGGGGCGAGATGCACCCTAGAAAATTTAGGTACATGGGTGGTTTGGTGGGTAGGCCACCGTGATACCAAATTCATTATGAATTAAATCCATTGTAGCCCGAAGGCTCCATCACCATCTGGAGCAGGTCCCTTTCAGGTCCTGAATTCCTCTGAATCTGAATGACAGAATGAACCAAAGAAGACGGCTAACTGCGATGTAGTAGTCGAAGCATTCCATACAATATCGGTAACCACATTAAATCATCACTATCACTACATACCTACTATCGAACAAAGTCCCTCGCCGCGACTGTATAATTTTGACAGCTACCAGATTAACACCCGTGTTCACAATAGTTATTTATGTAACTGGTACATAATGAAGCTTCTTAAGGTACGAGCGCGAGCTTGTGAGCGCTCTAATTACAGGCACGGGTACCTTAAGAGCTAATTATGTACCGTTGCATAAATAACTTTTTCTAAAAGCTTAAAATGATAATGACAAAAATAAACAATTGCTAACTTTTCTTGTCTAATTTCCTCGATTTTTCTGCTAAAAAATTACCTACTTGTCGGCAAAGTAGGTAATTTTCATTATTGGCGTTAATAGTGTGTGAATGTTATTGTTAAATATTAACAAATTTCATGCAAATTTTAATAGTTACTAACTAAAACAGTTCTGACAATTTATCATACAAGTTGGAATGCCAAACGAAATACGCCATTTTGTTGACAACCATATTGAACGTAACCATGGTTTTAGTAATTTAATAAAAATTTAATTTTAAACACATACTTAGTATAAAAAAATATTTTGTTTTTAAAACACGTAATTTCAGTTGATATTAAAATATTTTTAACGGTTTATTATACAAATTAAGATGTCAAGTGTTCACTAAACGCCAAGATTTATATCCCGAATTAACGTAACCATGGTAATAACAATGCTATAATAATAATTATAGAAATGTTATTACCATGACAACGCTTATTATAGAATTGTTTTCACGCTTCGGTTACGCTATAGGTGGTATTCTGATACCATTAACGATATCAATATTAGCGGTTTATAGTACGCGAGCAGAAAAACAATACTTAAGGGATCCTTCACTGAGTAAACGCACTGCGTTCAATACAGCTTTGTGATTGGTCCTTTTTTGACAGATCTTTTTGTTTATGAGACGATTTGAACCACCCTGTGCGTTCGTGAGCACTGTGAGACCTCATAGTGACGTTTGTGAATACGGGTGTAAGTGTCGGTTTACAAACCTCTTACCTCGCTTAAACACGAACTCAGAGCGGCATTTAAAGCATTCCATCTTAGCCTTTAGGGTTGGCAACGCATTCTTGAAATTGCAAATGTCTATGGGTTTCAAAAACAAGCACAATCGTTTTGTTCGGTTACCTGCGAGAAGCCGAAGCCAGGCAGGCTGGGTATGACGAGCTCGAAGACGAACTTGCAGCCCGGCCGGCGCGCCGTCAGCCGCGGGGCCAGCTCGTAGAACTCGCGCACCGAGCCCGGCCAGCCGTGCAGCAGCAGCAGTGGCACCGCCTGGAGAGTTTTACTAGAGATCAATAAGATATAAAGACAGAAGATGTTTATTCAGTAAGTAGGCCGCATGAGCAAGGCTCAGAAAACTGGTTAACTTTTAACCAGCTCGTTAGAAACGCCATACATTTTAAACAGAGCATTTTCATTTCGATTCCGCTCGAACAGAATCGATATTAATTCGGTTCTGATCAAAGAGCAAAAGAAAACTGTTCCTGCTCGAAATAACCATCGATTTCTCGTCTTTCTTACCCTATAAGCTAGCTCTTTTTGCATTTTCTCTTGCTCAGCTTGAAGTCGAGCCGGCCTTAACCAACTGCAGGAAGAATCAAACACCAGAAATACCAGGTTAATCCCAGCGATCATAAGGCTCGCGAATCGATTCCGCTCCGAACGAGTAAAGAACCCTGGTGATAATTAACCGGTATTTTTCGAACCGTTCCCATGCCTTCGAATAGAAACGCTAGTTAGCATAGTGCATCTTGGCAGGGCCCTCTGTTTCTATTCGATTCGTTTTTAAACCAATCGCGTCACTGGTAGACTACGTGACTTTTCGTATCACGTCATCTCCGAGTGACGCGATTGGTTTAATAACGAATCGAATAGAAACGTTAGCGTAGTGCATCTTCGCAGGGCCCTCATGATTGAATGTGAAAGCGTAACTGAAAGTAGATGTATAGATAAAATGAATTACGATGACGATTTAAAAGACATAACACATCTTTAAATTAAATAATATAAGACAAAGCTGCTTTCCGCGTCTGTCTGACCGTCAGTCCGTCCGCCCGTCTGTACGTACGTCCGTCTGTCCGTCCGCGTATGTCCGCCTATCCTTCCGCCCGTCTGTACGTCTGTCCGTCTGTCTGTATATCCGCTATCTCTTCCTAAACCACGCAATGGATGTTGATGTGGTTTTCACAATCAGGGGCCGATTGCATAATAAAGTAAAAGGTATAGTATTAGTGGTTTTGCATGGGCTTGTACTTTGTTATGCAATAGGCCCGTTTATTTTTTAAAGAAGGTTTTTATGTACAATAAAGGCCCAGCCACACCGCTTGCGTGTCGTGCACGTACACGTTCGCTTTCCACTGCGTTGTATAGTATGAATTCTCATCACGACATGTCACTATACAACGCAGTGGAAAGCGAACGTGCACGTGCACGTCACGCAATCGGTGTGGCTCGGCCTTAAATTCTGGTTTATGTACGTGTATCAGGTAAAGAAAACTCGCATAAACCGAAGCGAAGCGAGGGCGGGTCGCTAGTTTGTAGTAAATATTTTATAAAAATACGTCTCACGTTATGTATGAGCAAGATAATAAATAACGCGGTTACATTAAACAAAGATAACAAATGAACTTTTGTTGTCATTGTGTTCAACTTGACTGGATAGGTACCTATCTATGTGCGCCGTTTCATGACATAAGATAATTCATATAATTATGGTTTGTCAATAGAAATATTATTTCTCATGGCCTATATTGATAAGGGCCATATGTTAGAAATATTACGGGTGATGCACAAATCTAGGGGGCCTGTGTTTGCCTTCAAACAATTAAATAAATAGCACTTACTTCTACATCAGTAGTTTTCGGCTTCACATGAATATAATGGATGTCCAGGCCCTGTATGTTCGTGATATAGTGGTTGAACTGGTTAAGGAACTGTTCCCGGTCCTTGAAGTTGTAGCTGTTCTGCCAGTAGTCCAGTACTCGCGTCAGGAATTGGGAGTTGAAGCCGTAAGAAAAGCCGGTTCCTTCAAGCGGTGGCACGAAGGGTCTTCGGTGGAGCAAGCGCTCTCTCAAGTCATTTACGATCTGTAAATTAATACATAATATTAAGACTGCACCGAAAGGTCCATCATTACTATTATTGTATTTTCTATATTAATGTATTATCTTGAAATCAAAGAGTGGTCTTTTGTTGTTCAAATGAATACTGTGACAAGGTATTGAAATGTAGGTACAGCAACTTATGAGTTCCAACTGTATGATTCCCACCAACAATGTGCTTAATGAAATTGAAATGTTAATACAGTGGTTAAAGTTCTCAGTAGCAAATGCTGCATATGCGAGAACCCGAGCTACTTTAACTACCGTATAGATAAGTGTTGCCAGGTCTAGTCTATCATGAATTGGGACTGCACTAGAAAAAAATCGGTATTTGGGTTTTCAAAATCGGGACAATACTCCAAATCGCGCGAATTATAGCCCTCTTGCAATGCCAATTATGACAAACTGTTTTTTGCCTTATCGGTTGTTTTAAATTAGTATCTTAAATATGAATTTTCTGGCGATGTGCTTGTAATCGGGACAATCTGCATTCCAATCAAGGGTAAACTGGGACATGTCCATAACCCTGAACATCAGGACATCTGGCTCTGGCACTAGTATAGATGGACACTTCAATATCCTTAAGGACATTGTAACTGCGCTGCGGCCCGATGCGGTTGGTGGGAATCATAGGTACATATGAGGTGAACTCATGATGGAGTCTGAAGGTGGCAACATTATCTTTGCTGTACTTAATAATCCACCAAATTGGGATTCATTACATTGCGGTTGAAACGCTGATTATGTCTGTACAGCAGTCAGCAAAAATTTCATCATGACAGTCTTTTAACAATGACAAAATCAACTTACGACATCAGAGAATTCAATCTTAAATGGTCTGATGGACAGGTCAGGATCCTGGCTGATGGGGAACTGGCCCCACCAAGCCTGCAGGTCCATCTGTGGCAGGGGTGGTGGTGTGGTCAGCTGATTGTAAATATAGTATGCTGCTAACACTGACAGCACTCCGATACCAAGGAATATTTTTCCAATCTAAAAAATATATATTAAATTATACATATGATTATCAAATTATTTAAGTATTTCTTAAAAAGTTTGAAGTTGATTCATTGTTTGACAGTTTTTTTTGGCTATTTTGTTACCATGTTTATCTATAAAAGAACATTCAGATAGTATATGTGTAATAGAACCTTAATTACCAGACAATGTAAAATTATAGTAAAAATGTGGTAATAAAAATGGTAAGTTAACAAATATTAAAAAATGGCTTAATTGATCTACAAACTTTTTTAGAGATGCTTGTTTATTATATTTACAAGATGCTGTCTCTGGAGAACATGGGTAACTGTCATTATAACAGTTCTAGAATCATGCCATATCTGAAATATGTAGTGCTTATACCTATATTATTTTACAGAATTACTGTTTATAAAGCTATTGCACTGAAGTCCCATAGAAGACATTACTTTTTGGGTTTTTATTAGATGTTTACTCACCACAAATGAACTTGGTTTCTTTGGCTGTTGTTTTTTAACGTCTTCTTTTCTATCCTTTTTATTCGCCATGATTGAACTTGTACAAAAAAGTCCTGAAAAAAAATTGATCACTTCTATTCTATGATATATTTACCGGTTATATTACAGACAGATATAATCAACGACAAACAAGTGCCTATAGGTTATGTTGTTATCCAACTAAGTGTCAAGAACTCAATAATGCACTGAGCTGACACAAAAACAAGTAAGCGTATTACGACTCAAAACGTTTTTTTTCCTATTTTTTTATTGAGAGTCATGACGAGCTAAATACGAACCCTGTACCGGCAAAACAATATCACTCCACAATTTAATTTAGTGACTTATCAGTTGGAACTAAGTACTTACGTGAAAGATTATTTCATGTAGCCGAAATTTCATAAGCATTTAACTTCTGGGTTGGTGTATTTGCAGAATTTTTGACCGAGTTGACCCTACAATAGTTTTTGTCAAATGTCATACGTATTCTATACGATAATGCACCGTTAACGCGTGTTATCAACGCACATTTCAGCTTGAGCCTAAATCATAAGGTTTAAAATTCAACGAACTTTTTCCTTTGCTTTATATTTTTTATATTTAGCGTGTAAAATGTCACCTCATCGGTTTGAGACACTTTTTAAATTGTTCAGTTGACTTTATATTTATATTGTGAAATGCTAAAAAAACAACAATGATAAACTTTTGCAAATTTCCAATACTATTATTTTTATTCATGCATCTTTATCGGTTTGTTTAATGACGTCTTTTAATTTAATTATGTACAGGAGCGACATCTTAGGGATTTCGTGACAGGGTGCCGGAAGCGGGAATCACGGGAATGTTAGTTTAGGTAGGTACGTGAGATAAATCAGATTAAACTTCGAAAAAACCGCAATTTAGTTAAATTTAGATTTTCGTTTTTTGTTCCAGTATTTTTTGTACCATTTATATAAATTAAAAAAATATTTCATTTTATGCGTATTGGTTAAATAGCGGCATCGGTATGAAATGTGTAACACATTTCTGAACAAACCAATGTTAGTAGGTAGTTACTATTTTTCTTGCAAATCAATGTTGAAGTTGAAAAGTTGGATACTGTGAAGCACTGGCTCGTGGTCCAATCAGTTTAAAAACTTTTAAATTAAATGCAAAATTAAATACAGTAGAGTTTAATAGTATAAGTTACTTAAAAAATGATATGCTTAAAATAATGGCAAAAATTCTTAGAGCTTCGAAGAAACCATCCAGTAGCCCAACAATCAACGATTTCGTCTTCAACTACGAATGGTCACGTTCGAGTTTTCTCTGGATATACTAAGGGCCAGTTTTTTTTTACCTAAAAAGTATAATTTGTTTACCTAGTAAATATTTGGTATTATATTAAGAATTATTGTCATATTGTATGCTAGGTTCTAGCAGATTGTGACAGAATACCTATTACAATTTATGTCGGTCACACCTTCTTACTATACCATCTTAATAAATTAATTAATTGAATTTAAATTTGAAAAATTATCTTTTTAGTATCAAATCCAAAATGAACAAAATTACCCATAGTAGGTGCATACCTACCTATCTATTTGTTATTATTACTACCTGCAGCATGTGCTACAGGTTGGCTGGCAATTTACGTAACATATGAGGGCGCTACTATTATTATAGGTTAGATACGTTTTATAGTAGATTTTATAGTTCAACGAGGGACTAAAACAAGCCATAATGACACGAGATGTTTAGCCACCCAAGCGAAGCGCAGCGCAGGTGGCTATGGTTCGAGTGTCATTATGGTTGTTCAGTATCGCGTAAAACACGTTACTCTACTTTTCACTTTGAATGCGAGGGAAAAAACGACGTTCAGTGCCGGATTACGATTTGGTCGTTATAAGAGGGCCGATTTGACAGCTGTCAACGCAGTATACAATATAACCTCAAACATATTTTGTACTGAGTTGACAGCCGTCAAATCGGCCCTCTTAGAACGACCAAACTGTAGCCACGTAGCAAGAGTAGCATATACTACGGGCCCCGCGAACTCACGTCTAGCCTCTAAAATGCTAGTCTGGTAGATATTCTCCTGTTTTGGTACTTACATCAGTATGCGTGTACTCATATCCATCAGGGTTGACGATAGGATTATTCATCCTATCGTCAACCCTGATGGATATGAGTACACGCATACTTTTTCCTCGTATTCAATAACCTAAAACAAACCCCCACGCAAAATAGGCGCCAATAACCTAAAACAAACCTCCACGCAAAATAGGCGCATAGGTACCTATCTAAGTCGCCAAGAGGCCCTACTTTGAAAATCGAAGTTCGAAGTTACGTTCGTTCCATCCCATTCTCTCGATTTAGTCTCGAATGACGTGTGACAGGGTTGGAGCTAACGTAACTTCGAACTTCGATTTTCAAAGTAGGGCCTCAGTTGCGGAAAAGAGCCCGCCACAACCTGTAACCTAAAACAAACCAGGGGTCTCTTTATAGAATTTCCTACGGACCCTATGCTTGCTCAATCCGGAACTGACGTTCTATACAAAATTACAATATTAATTATAAGAAAGTTTCTTACAAATTTCACAAATTTGTTCCGCGGTTTTTTTTTTGTGAAGTGCCGCTTTAAATGCTTGCATATTTAGCCAACAGGTTCGAACTTGAAAACCATTTTAAGAGTACCTAATTGGACCATTCATAATAAAATGAATTCATCCTTAATATAATTAAATAGATTCATATTCGTATTTATTAGTCGTGTTTCACGAAATTAAATCGTCCGAAATAAAATCTACACATAATCACTGAAAATGGCGATAATCCTCCATTCACTAAAAGCGTGATTGGCTGTTTAGGGGTTACCATAGCAAATTAAAAAAACATACTTTAATCCCTAGAGATTAATATGCAGCTTTAGTCCCGATGTGCAGAGACTAAAGCAACATTTTAAGAGCATGAGAAGTGAAAAAATATGAATAGCTACGCTCTTATGCTGGTATATCCGACTTTACCCCCAACCCGAAAGACTTACAAGTCATTGCACTGTAAGTATATCAAAATCTATAATCACATAACTCCTTACGTCATGAAATCCCGGTCCTGAAATACAAAAACCGCATTGAACCCCTCCGTTAATAACGACAAAACTATTGGCGCGCGACGAACGGACCGAGTGAATGGCGTCAGAGTTAATTGAACCTGCGGGGGCAATATCGTTCGTTTACTTTTTTCAATTTTTCCACGGAGGCTCTGAACATGGTAGGGTTGGCAGGTTGGAAAATAAAAAAATGTGAAATACAAAAAATCCAAGTTTTTCTATGGTCTACTTATTGTGTCATGAGATTTTCGTAACATATATGTAGGTATAAATGTTTTACTTAGGTATCTCATGAAAGCGGATGGACCATGCTTGTGTGTGTGTAGATGCACGTGCACGTTGTCTCTAAGGGCCGTATTAATAAACTAATCTCAACTCTAATGCTCGTCTCGAGATGCGTCAAAAATGACAGTGTTCTATGGTTTGACGTTTACTTTGACGTATGTTGACCGGCATCTCGGCCAAGATTAGTTTATTAATACCGGCCCTAAGTGCGTAAGCTGTCGTCGCGTCGCTAAAGCGGTTGCTACACGGTGAGCAACCAAGCTCTCCACCAAGGTGACCAGGTGAGGTGCTGGTTTGCGACCGTGTAGAAGGTGGGGATGGGTGGTGGGGTGGGGTGGAAGGTGGTGGGGGTACCAGAAACGACGAAAGATCGCGGGAACGCGGTGGATGCGAAAAGCACAAGATCGGTCTGAGTGGAGAGCCTTGGGGGAGGCCTATGTCCAGCAGTGGACGTCTTTCGGCTGACATGATGATGTGATGATGATGATGAGAAGGTGGGGTGCAACCAGATTTCGTTGGACCTTTCATTGCCCTTGGTTGACGGGCGTGCGCTGGCAACCGCGGTTTGATACCGCCGTTGTACACCGTGTAGGCGCGTGTTGCCAACCACGCGAACGCAGTTGTGTCACTGTAGGCAGAGAGTGCGCACGGCCTCACGTAACAACGCATGAGAACAAGATGGCGAACGAGCAGCAGAACGAGCGCGCAGAAATTACGAATATCGTCAAAGTCCAGTAAATTCAATAAATTTAAATGACTTAGTAATAGTCGTTCCTTCAGCCATTGCTTCATCCATATTCTTTTCTTTGTTCTTTTCTGTCCTCACTTGCGCACAAAAGTGCTAAAGCTACGCCATCCTTCTGAAATTTTGAAAAGCAAGGAGCCATATCGTGTGCACTGTGCTGTCGTACGATACGTGTTTTCTCTCCGCGAGCAGTAGACACACTACTGTTGGCAACCGTGTAGACGGAAACGCGACAGCGGCGTTAGCAACTGAGCCCCCAACCAAGGTCACCTTGGTGGAGAGCTTGGTTGCTCACCGTGTAGCAGCCGCATGGGTCGCCGGTCGGGTTAGTAGTGTGTGTATCCGTCTATACGCAGTACAACTACAAGAATGGTCCATCACCTTCCGTGAGATCAAACCGTGAGATAGAAAAACTGTAACAGTAGCCAAGATATATTTTCATCTCTAAACAAAAAACAGGTCCATGGATCTATTCAACTCTGTTTTTACCCCTATTGCAATGGTATTATGCTTACGAATCGGCCGCTTGTACCGTCAATATACGAGCTATCATTATAACGATATAATAGCAATAAGGTTTAAGACTATGTGGAAGAGAGGCTCACATGGATGAAAATAAGGGTTTAGGGAGTGGCACTCATCCCTATACGTGGTCTCATCCGTGGTTTCACCTGATGGTTCCAACGGAAGACCAGCGCTGACTTTAATGCCAGCATTACGCTGAGTTGGGACCATTTCGTGGCTACTTCCTTCTTGTACGTGTTAATCTGTTCTTTTTTTTATGTTTGTCATGAATAAATGATTTTTCTTCTTTCTTTCTTCTTCTATATTTTCAAAAGTAATTGAAAAAGTGATTTATAATAGTATATATAACTACTTTGAAGTTAATAATGTTTTTGCTCAAGAGCAGAAAGGTTTCCGTAAGGAGAAATCAATAAATATGGTGATTTATGATCTATTGAAAATAATTTTGTCTAATGTTTATAAACGAATTCCAGTTTCAGCCTTATACATGGATATGACAAAGGCTTTTGATTTTGTCAATCATGATATACTTTTAGATAAATTATATATAAACAATTTAATTAAATCATACTCAATTAACCGAAAACAAATCATACAAATAAATAGATTATGTGTTAATTCAAAAGAAGAATTTACATATATATCAAAAATCAGACAAATTCATTATGGTGTCCCACAGGGCAGTGTTTTGGGTCCTTTATTATTCTTAGTTTATATTAACGATTTGCCAAAAGCGATAAAATCCCCTATGGTTCTCTTTGCTGACGATAGTACAGTAATTTTCACTGGTACACGCTCAGAAACATATGAAAGTGAAATAAACGACTCACTGCAAAAAATAATTGAATGGCTAACTAGTAACAATTTAAAAATTAATTTAGGAAAAACCAAAATTATGACATTCCGACAAAGAATGAACAATGTACGTACTTTAAATATAGCTTATAAGGAACAACGGATTGATCAAACTGACTTTACAACATTTTTAGGATTAAATCTAGACCATAAGTTGACTTGGAAAAATCAAACTGACATTATATGTAAGAAGCTAAGTAAATTTTCTTTTACCTTATATATTCAGATATGGTATTATATTCTGGGCCAATTCAACTGACAGAGAAATGGTGTTTAGAGCGCAAAAAAAATGCTTTAGATCTTTATGTGGCATTAATAATCTTAACTCATGTAAACCACATTTTCAAAGATTACGTATATTAACTTTTCCGAGTTTATTTATATATATATGAAATGATAATTTTTGTTGGATGTAACCTCCACTTATTCCAAAGCTTTAACAGTTTACGACATAGGAAAAAAATTGGAGTAGTGCCTTCTAAAACTGCTTTACTGCGGAAGAGCATACTCGGAATGGCCCCTAGAATATATAATAAAGTGCCTGACGAGTTAATGGAAATAGAAAATGTATCCGAGTTCAAAAATCTATTATTTAAATTTCTAGTGAAAAAAGCCTTCTACTCTGTTAATGAATTTATATCTAGTAGTTACAATTAGTTAATAAGAACTGCATGTGTACCTTATTTAACTGAACTACAATTTGTATGCCTTGCGGCTCAACATAGTGATACAATATTTGCTGCTGACAACCTCATGTACCTACCTGTGTTGGAACAAATAAATGATTTTGATTTTTTGGATAGTCTAAATCTAAAAAAATATGGAGTAAACCCGGACAAAGCTCCGGAAGAACCTATCAGTCAGAAATTGGTTAGGTCAAGATTCGTAAATTAAATGTGATAAGTATTCACTTCACACACTAAAATTAAAATGGTTACCGCTATATTTTCGAAAGCTTTCTTCCTACTTGCGTACAGGCATCGGTACAGACAGGCTAAGAAATTAATTGATTCGCGTATACTTGCGCAACCGCAGAACCTTGTCGCAATGAGAGGACGTAATTAAACGCAACATTATTCAATCAACTTGATGTCAATGCGGCTTCTACGCTATAACCAAATTTAACCGATTTCTTTAACTATACGCTTAACTTGTAAGAAATGAGCGTCAAATTAATGCTTTTCAAAAGAACTATTTATCGTGCGTTTTTGTTGCGTGTGAAATGTGAATTATCAATATTCAGAAACTTCTTGGTTGTGCAATATGTCAGATTGACTTCTTATCTGCCTAATAGGTATTTCAAGAGGTAAAAATAAAAAGGAATAAATAATCACCAGTTTTAGAATTTAAGGTTGGCAGCCCTGCGCGACACCCACCACGCTTTCATCCCGCTATCACGGCTCTCAGCGCTTTGTCACCGTTTTCCCATTTTTCCCGCCAACCTGCAGCGACCGAAAACCCTAGCTTAACAATATAACACCCCGCATCCAAAGAAAAATCAACCTAAACGTTCTTGACGCCGAATTCGAATTTTGAATGCAACGGTAACTCAGTTAAAACGTTCCGTTTCACGACACGTCAGTGCGGTTTTCCGAATTAAATCCTCTGCTGGGGGAACTGACATCCGAATTTAATATCGGATTTAGTGTGTATTTAATTTCGTTTAATGTTTATCAGCTGATAGTTAGCGGGCTGGCAATGAAGTGATAATTAAACTGGGAATCGGATTCGCTCACGCGTCATTTGACGTTGTAATATTATTTTAATTAATTTAATGTCGGCGTTTAAATGGCGTAATGCTGGCTGAAAACTGAATATTTTAAAAATGAAAAAGGTAAATTGTTTTTGTAAGTACTGTCGTAAGACGCCTACGAAAGCAGGTTTTCTATTTAGAACTTCTTAGATAGAGAATTAATGGAATTCCGACAAGATCCCGAAAAGGCGCGGACCCAGCGTAAATACGTTTCTTACAGAGGCCGTAAACATCGTGTGATATTGCTCGTTCTAGAAATGCAACAAACACGTTCAAGAATTAAAAATAAAATGTAACGGGGGGGCAACAAACCGTTTATATTTCGGTAGCGCTAAGGCTCATCGTTTATCGGGGTGCCGCAGCCGTCTTACTACGGTTTAGCGAGACAGCTTAGCTGTCGCTCCACTCCTTCATATCTGAAATACTTTGGGAGACAAATGGCTTGCGATCAGCGCATTTCTTTATTTATATTTCTAGACTGTTTTTGCACAGTTAAAAGGCATGTTACACATTAATTGTTTGCTCCGACTCGGTTATGGGTATTTTTAGCCCAATGGAACCCTAACATGTCCTAACCAACCATGCAACGGTGTCACAGTGGCGTTATAAAACAAATTGTTTGACATTTCTAACGACTTGCATCATAACGTCACTGTGACACAGTTCTATGGTGGGTCAGGGTACCATCAAGGACTTTAAATGTTGATCCACCCTAGAACCTTGTCATAATGAAAGGTCAAGTGACGAGATAGAAATTACATAGGAATTAATCGTTCTTTTTATGCGACAAGGTTCTATAGTGGTTCATTAAGTAGGTACATATACCTTTAGCTGGTGTGATAGTCACCCCAGTATCCCCGACCGATCCGACCACCCAACCCACGACCGGTAGCCCAAACCCTGGACCCTATAAATACGCCTACGATGTCCGTCCGTTCTAGCTTTAAAGAGCTGTGTCTTTTGAACCGTATAATAGAGTGGGCATTCTGTAAAAAAACTTGTTACTACGGTGGATTTACAAACTGTTTTTTAAGAGCGTGTAAGAATAAAGGGGTCCCGTATTATTAAGAATAAAGTAAGAAACGTTTTTTTCAACGTATTTTTGTTTTTGTTGTATCGTAAAAACGGTAAAACATACAAGCGTCAAATTTGCTATTATTATAGTACAAACCCTGAAGAAAAACAGCGAATACTAATATTTGGTCAAGCGTGAGTTGGGCTGGTAATATGCATGGATTTTTTAAATCGCATTTCTAAATAAAATATCGAAACACCGTAAAAGAGATCACCAAAAGTGAAATTAAAATTAAAATCGGTCAAGAAATACGGATGATACAAGAATTTTAAACTGCTAATTAGACAAAGAGATCCGAAGTGCGACGGTGACGTCATTGTGCAGTTCGGCCATATAAACTCCACGTAAAATTCTGTTTTGCTAGAAAGAGATAGGAACAAATCTTTGTTGGCTTATATCTTGATTATGTTTATAGCTATTCAAAAAATGATTTTTCTCACCTGCTTGTTACATGAAACCGCTTTTACTGAAGCTGTAAAAAATATATATAAATATTCCCTATTGGAATATATTTATACGTACTGTGCGGCGTCATCGTTACGGAAACCTCAGTGCGCGAGATCGACTCGCACCTGACCGGTATTTTTTTCACAAACGCAAACCTCAAGTAATTTAGCTACAGAATAGAACGGAACACAACTTGCTCTACCAGTAACTCTATTCACTTAGCAAGTCATTATTCGTGTATGCGAACTCGTGCCCCGAGCGCCCAGGGCCGATCCCGCCACGCCCACTCAAGCGTCGCCGAAATCGTCTTCAAATTTCATTGAAAGCTATCGTTACGTAGCAGCGAATCCCCAGATTATCTAAACCAGATCGCATTACCGTCCTCAAACAACCACCAAAACCTTAACTTAGTTCATATAGGGTGTGTTTTAGCGTGGTTTGTGGTTAGAGGATGGGCTGGTTAAGTTTGCGGGGACACAAGGGTGAGACCTTAAGTGGGGGCGGGCAGATAACGTCACAGGTCGGGGCTTAGCGGTTACCAGAGTCGCGCTTGACGCTCCGCTTCCATAGGGATGGGGATTTAGACGTTATTGGCTCGGCAGGGTTGCCACTTTAGTTTGAATTTGTTTTATGATTATTTTGAGCCAGTATCTAAGTGTCGTGTTAATAACTGATCTTGAATAAGATTTATTTATTTCAGAAACTCACAAGCTAACAGTAAATAAATATACTTACCAAAACGCTTATTCATTAAGACAGCTAGGAAAAAGAGATGCCCGTTTTAAGACGCATTGAGGTAAAAATGGGCGCACTCAGAGTCAGTTATTACTTATTTATTTACATTGGTCCAGGAAAAGCATGCCAGTGGAAGTACATTGACGGGTTGGTTGTCACGTTTGAGGCGAGAGCTATTGTAACGACGCAATGTTCTTCTACTCGCATGATTTTCCTGGACCAATGTAAATCAGCCATTAATGACAATTAACGGCCGAACCCTGTATTCAAACCGCAGATAGATAAGGTTTACTCCGGATTAATTGAAAAAGGAACGAGTTAATTGTCTCTAAAATGTTTCTGAATATGGAGGTAACGTATCGATCGAGTAAGTCAACTCATACGCGTACAGGATATGTATTTTTGTACACTGCGGAAGGTAGTTAACGTTCTTGACTTGTATATTACTTAATGTGTGAACATATGGTTATTTGTCCCTTCGAAGATGCTGAACGCATGGCTCGATTTTCGGAAGGTGTCTTTGGATAGGTCGATAGGACGGTAGGCACTGTAATTAACAAAAAACAAAACGGCGTTATTAAAACATATATATATAAAATCTAACTAACATACATAGGCGACATTATTAAAACATGCTTGGTTTTTTTATTTTATTTGTATAAGTAGGTACTATAGCAGTCCATGTTTCTGGCTGTTAACCATGTTCCAATAGCGCCATGATCTATAACGTTACGCAAACGCACCCGTTATTTTTCCCGTTCGTGAATCGTACGCGCACGTTGCGACACACGTAGCAAATGTTACTTTTATCTAATTGGAGCCGCGATTACTTCGTTAAGTATGTTTCAATTTTTAATCAATGTGAATGTTGTAGTAGTGGACCCGAGCAAATTTTGACTATCATACCCAGCTGTCGGGAGGATCAGAACCGGCTATTCGCAGTTGTGTCCGCGGTCTATTCCGAATAGTTACATTATTAGTTCCATTGATGGAACTAGTTGGACTTATTTTTCCCAGTAGTTACATTCAATGAAGAGGGTCTCGTTAATGGAACTACCTGGACTTTTTTTCCAAGTAGTTACATTAACAATGCAGGGTTTAATTTAATGCAATTAAATGGACTGTGCCATTACTTCCATGGCCTATTGTACTAGGTTTTACCGGTTTTACAATACAATGTCCAATTGAGAAATCATCATGCTATAAGAAACGCACTTAGTGATAGCTGTGATATAGCTATTTAGTTCCATTAAATTAACTCTGCATTATTAATGTAACTACTTGGAAAAAAAAGTCCAGGTAGTTCCATTAAGCAGAATCTCTTCGTTGAAAGTAACTACTGGGAAAAATAAGTCCAACTAGTTCCATCAATGGAACTAAAAATGTAACTAGTCGGAATAGACCTTGTCCGCACCCCTTTGTCCACACTGCGGACAAGTGGGTATAGCTCATTAGAACTATTAGAAGCATACAGTGTTAATTTTTTTTTAATATACTTCCAGTTTCAATATTTTGATTTTAGTACTTGTGTTTAATGTCGCCTTTAATACAAGAGCAAGGTTGTGTACTGTGTCCAAGTTATAAGTATTATTATACAAGCCTTAACATTTTGTCTTGTCACTTGATTGTGCCTAGGTAGGTCCTGTTAGAAAGTTAACTAGGATTTGGATAGATCCCAAATCACAATTAGCAATTATGAAGATTACATCATCCAAAATACACTTTGACTTGCAAAACCTTGTTTAACAGGGTTTAGTTGGACTTAACAGATCCTCTTCGGTCCTAGCAGACTAGGTCGCAGGAGAACGAAACTAATGGCGTGTTTACATTGTGTTATTTAGTATGAAAATAGTTATTTATGTAACTGGTACATAACGAAGCATCTTAAGGTACGAGTGCCGAAGTTAGAGCGCGAGCTTGCGAGCGCTCTAATTACAGGCACGAGTACCTTAGGAGCTAATTATGTACCGATGCATACATAAATTTTTCTACAAGCTTAAAATGATAATGACAAAAATAAACAATCGCTAATTTCTCTTGTATATGTTGTAGTTATATATATTTCCTCGATGTTTCTGCTAACAAATTACTTGTCAGCAAAGTCATTTTCATTATTCAGATTGGCGTTAATAATTTGTGAATTTTGTTGTAAACAAATTTCATGCTAATTTTAATTGTTAGTAAAACAGTTATAACAAATTTATCATACAAGTAGGAATGCCAAATGAAACGCCATTTTGTTGTTATCCATATTGAACGTAACCATGGTAACCAAATAACAAATCTATGGATATTAATCATCTATTTTCAGTAATTTGATAAATAGTACATTGTTGCAGAGGACAGAAAGTACGAAATTTTTGGACAAGTCATATAGAGGGCCGAAACGTAGTTGAGGCCCTCTAGTGTACGAGTCCATAAATTGCATTTTCTACGGAGACAGACATAGTGCTTTTCACAACTACTGAGAGGAAATAAAATGAAAATTCATATTCAAAACTCAAATTTTAATTCATGTTAATGTGACATCACCGCCAATTTTACCATAGATCACTTTTTTTTAAATCTGGACCCCTATTCTCGTGGCACTCGAGATTAATAAACTAACATGCGAGATGAAAATGTCAACTCCATATAAAATTGTATTTGTTTCGCCATATCTACCATGTAATTTCATCTCTAGTGGTTCGAGATTAGGGGCCAAGTTTGAATTACATTTAAAAAAAAAAGCAGTGACATAGTTTTTAGTCTGTGTATCTTTTAGCAAAAATACACCTAATATTTTACGACACAAAATGGTGTGTGCTGATTGGTCGATTTCAATTTTTCATTTTAAGGAGCTATGACACAAAAATTGATTGCTTGATTTTCATTGGTTCTTAAAGTTGGACAACAATGTTCTCGACCAATCAGCAAACACGCCGACAAAAACATTCTTGGTCTGTCCTTATAAGTGACGTTTTGTGACCCCAAACAAGACCATCTATGGCCATATTTCCGAGCAGTGTTGTGAAAAATAAAATTTTAAACAAATAATTAGTTTCAAAATTAATTTTGTTTTTATTATATGTAATTTTAATTGGTATTAAAATATTTGATACGGTTTATTATTCAAATTTGGATGTCAAGTGTTCACTAAACGCCAAGACTGATATCCGGAATGATCGTAACCATGGTAATAACAATGCTATAATAATTATTATAGAACTGTTATTACCATGGCAACGCTCATTATAGAATAGTTTTCACGTTTCGGTTACGCTATAGGTGGTATTGTGGTACCATTTATGATATCAATATAAGCGGTTTATAGTACGCGAGTAGAAAAAACGGTTTTTACAATAGTCGGTATCATACGGTGTCCGAAAATGGGTTGTAGTCGAATACTGCAAACTATGATTATTTGAGTGCCGTCCTTTTAAACGTAGTTCGATTTTCAAACTGTTTTTTTCAACACATGTAGACTTTTATGCACCTTCGACCCAGCAGCTGGTGTGAAACTACCTATAACAAGTTTCAACGGTTTTTCCCCACTGCCAACCCTAGCGATCTCGTTAGGTAGCAGGCCTCTCCACGGCCTCATCAGATAAGGGCGGGCGCAAGTTTAATTGGACTCCGCTCAAAGTTTCCGCACCACCCTGCGCGGCGTGCTCTGATTGGTCCCCGCAAGAAGACATTGTTCCCCAACGTTAGGGCTGGCAACAAACTGTAGCATGACATAAGTGGATTAGCCATTTTGAAATTGGAAGATGAACGATGAGGTGAATATGGAGCATTTTGTTAAGGAATATGGAGCGAGTACCTTGTCATTGCTCCTGTTAAATTCATTTTCACATAAAGGATTTTAAATGTTCCTTAAAGAAAGCACCCAACAGTTTCGGATAACTTTTATTCTTGAGTTAGATTAAAACCCAGAAACTAAATTATATTAAAACTTAACTGCTGATTTAATTGGTCCTGTAAATCCTGAGCAAATTGGGTGTGGTGTGATAGACGGACAGACAGACCGACACACGGGTAATATAAGGGTTTCGTTTGTTAATTCGGAGGTACGGAACCCTAAAAATAAACTTCTAGCCAGTAAATTTATAATATTTGTAGATACACTAAACTCAACGGTAGCTAAACATGGGTAAGTAAGTATTAATTTCCTATTCAACTATCACTCTGATAAGCAGAGCTCGGAATAGGTAGTGCCTATTTACCTAAACTTCGCGGGAGTGGTTACAACCACCAAAAAGAATTATTTTTCTTTTTATTGAATGCGGGATTTTCCGGTATTGAATGTATTACTCTAAAGGCTTAATACATTTAACTTTACTTATAAATCTTGCTATATTGCATATTATTTATTTATTTATCTTGAAATAACAATCAGTCATAAAACAATATAATATAGATCAAATTGAATCAAAGGAAGCTTGAAATTTGATCTTTTTTAGTTGATTTAAATAGAATTATAATATCGTAAAGCATCGTGCTATCTCTTTCGCACTCGCATGTCCTTAGAGAGCGTCCTGTTATCATCAGGGTCGCAAACTGCAGCAGGTAGTAAGTACACGTGTAAAGTGTCGGCTACATCTGTTTTTGTTGAATACATTCTATCGATATTATAATTCTATTTAAATCGACTAAAAAAGATCAAATTTCAGGCTCCCTTTGATTCAATTTGATCTATATTATATTGTTTCATGACTGATTGTTATTTTGTTTCAAGATAAATAAATAAATAATATGCAATATAGCAAGATTTATAAGTAAAGTTAATTGTATTACTTTAGAATAATACAGTCAATCCCTGGAAATCCCGCATTCAATAATAAGAAATACATATTTTTGGTGGTTGTAACCACTCTTAGTTACGTCCTCCCGCGAAGTTTAGGTAAATAGGCACTACCTATTCCGAGCTCTGCTGATAAGGCATTAAATGACTCGAGTAAAAGCGGTGTGGTGTGATAACATAACGAATCTTGAACTGGCTCTTTAGATTTGGGGATATTCGGACGTTATAGACAAAGAGTTCCTGTAGGCAGGTATTGTAGTTTAGAATATGGTTTATGGTTTATGGTGCAAAACGTGACATATTAATATCCTTTAACCTTCGATTTAAAAATACTTTGAAGGTCGAGAGCTGTGAATCCTACAAGCGTGAAGAGCGTCGGCTTACCGTCGCTTACCTAAAGACATTTCAGAGACTATTTACTCGTTCCTTTCTTCCGCAGTTCCAGGAGGCCCTGCCAAGATAAACTAGCGTTTCTATTCGTTTCGTTTTTAAACCTATCACGTCACTGGTAGATCACGTGACTTTTCGTATCACGTCATCTACCAGTGACGCGATTGTATTAAAAAGGAAACAAATAGAAACGCTAGTTAGCGTAGTGCATCTTGGGCCACCAGGCATTTTCTCGGGAACAGATAGAAATGGACCCCCGGCTTGTTTATTCGAGCAAGGCCTTTCTTCCACTTGCTTTTAACCACCTTGTTTTCGAAACCATATTATTTTTTACTATCGAGTGGCGCTCCTTTCGTTAAGTGAACCAAAATTATAACGATGATGATGATGTGGTTTAAGACAAAGTGAATTATCGAGGAACACCTAAAAATTCCGTTTTCTTTTCTCCAAATATTAATTTGTCCGAGTTTTCATTTTCTGAAAGCTATATTTTGTTAGAGCTGTTTTATAGATTAAATGCATAATATTCGTATAATGCATGCTAAAGTTAGGTTAAGTAGGTTAGGTTTGATTTATAAGCGATATAAAAAAGTCTTCTATCAAAAGATCGTGCTCGGAATTATGAAATTCGGAATTTAGATCAATTTGGAATTATGACTCTTCTTAATTATGTAGTGTACCCGAAATACCCCATGGATCCCCTGTCTATCGTACCATACATACATACATAAAATCACGCCTGTTTCCCAGAGGGGTAGGCAGAGACCACTTCTTTCCACCTGCTACGATCCTGACAAATCTCTTTCGCTTCTTCCACATTCATACATCGAGTCATGCATGCACGTCAGTTTCGGGTGATCCGGCCCTTTTCCAGTATTTCTCCGATTTGATTCGAAAAAGTACGCCTAGGGCGGCCCCTTCCGACCCTCCCACTCACTTTTGCTCTATATCTCTTTCGTCTATCTTCTTTCATCCATCCTTTCCAAATGACCGAACCATCGAAGCATGCCCTTTTCAATCTTAGTCACTACATGTTCTTTTAGTCCACATTTCTCTCTAACCTTTTCATTCCTTACTCTATCAATCAGTTTCATACCACACACTACGCAAAGAGCGCATTCTACCATAGACTTTAATAAAGCCTATTCCCCACACATGCAAATAAATTTCCTACGCAAACAATGCCACTATAAATTATTTGTAACCATCACGCGTAGAATTGCATCACGCTGGCGTCTATAGTATTTTGAACCGTGTCTTCTTGCCTTTTGGTTATGTTTTTGCTATTGTCTCGCTGGTGAATGATGACATGTGGAATTAGTTCCACTTTTGCCCGAACTGGGTTGGCGGATGTGCGGGCAGATGTTGCTCGGATTAGACTGATAGCTTTGTCAGCTCGTCCTTCAGGTAATTCGTCTTCCTTCCATTTCATCAGCGGCGACTGCTGCCTTCAAGCGTAGGCCTATTAAAATTATTGCTGGTACTGGTACACGTTTTACATTCTGTTTGGACTTTAGAATTATTGATTACTTATAAAGATATTACTGTTATAGTTAGCGCATAGTAAAACTAAATGCAGACAGAGACAGAACTAAGAAAGTGAAGCATAAAGTGTGACGGCTAAAATGTAATTAGGGGGCACCTACTTACATGATCCCACGGCCTTCACTCTAGGTGGTTAAATCATAATGCCTTTGACGTTTTATCGTATTGTCAACGTTTTTATTAGTCTTATTCACTTGACAATAAAAACGATAACATTTCAAAGGCGATATGGTTTAAACCTGTAGAATAATGCACAGGTTTAATGCTAATGTCCTCCGTTTTGTTTCCCACGGTGTACTCGTGTGTCAACATGTCTCGTATGGCCTAGTCAAGAGTAAGCGATTTTCGAAAATTTAGCCGCTTATGTCAAATCAATACATTTTTATTTGATAGAAAACAGAAACGTCAGATGCATTTGCATCTTGGCTTTAAGTGAACATGAAGTTGATGTTTTTTTTTTAAATTTATTTAGGCAACATACAGTCTTATAAGTATTACAAAAAATACATTTTATGAAACGACCTTGAGTGCCATACTTGAATATACTAATGTCATTAGGTACATTCTACAGTGGAAGCGGTAAGCAATGAGAAGCAAAATGAGATGTTGCTTTTAAAGTAAGTAACAAATTAACAATGAGGATATATTTGAGTCATATAGAAGCAAAGCCAGCAACATCCAATTTTTTTTTATGTAGCAGCTTTGAATGTAGTCTGGTAGTTTTGGTGGAGTTTCCCTGTAAATATTTCACAGTTTGGATGTTTAAAGGTATAATTAATCTGAAAATCAAAAATCCAATCATCTTGTGAATAAAATCAATCAAACCTTCCTATTTCTCGAAAAAAAATCCGAATGACGGTAAAATAGCGTGTGCCCAGTAGTCTTTTTTAGCACAAGAACAGAAAGAGAAGTGACCAAAGTTGGACCGTAACTACCTACGCTATTTAAACTAATTATCACGTAACGTGAATTACTGTCTATATTAACCTTGTTAACTGATTTTTTGCACATCTTTACAACGAAATGGACTAACATCGCGGTAACACCGCATAATTTAACACATCTTGCGTGCATAGCTTAAAGAGGCGTTTTGCGTACTATTCGTTACGTTATAACGATGTTATCGAATAAATTTAACGTATGAATTAAAGCGGTGATAGACGGGCGAGTAAGTGCGCCTTACTTTCACGACATTTGGGCATTTTCGCGAAAAAGGGTACCCAATTAAGGAACTTTAACTTTGTCAGTTTTGTGACGAAAATTAGCTATACATTAACGGCCGCCAAAACTGACAACATTAAACTTCCTTAATTTCAGTCCTTAATTGGGTACACTTTTTCGTAAAAATGCCCAAGTACGGCGTATTTACTCGGCGTCACTGGTAGATTAAGTGACTTTTCGTATCACGTCTCATCTACCAGTGACGCGATTGGATTGAAAATGAAACGAATAGAGACGCTAGTTAGCGTAGTGCATCTTGGCAGGGCCCTCAGCAGGCTTATTGTCTAGCGCACTCGCAATCGCAATCGTTTTCATTTTGACAGTCCGAAGACGAGTCTGCATACAAAATGAAAACAATTGTTCCACTTTGAAGTCGATTGCGACTGGGAGTGCGTTAGGCAATAGGCCTGCTGAATGGTAAGTGACATTTGGATTCTCAAGAATCTAATCCTAAGATTGAATATGCGTCGTGCGAATTCTGGGGACTAAAATGGAATGCCTCTATGCTAATATTTTCACAAGTGGTTGATTTAATCCCTACACCGTAACACAACAATGCGAACACTGCTGGTTGGCGGTCGGCAAACGGATAAGACAGTGATAGAGATTCAGAAGGACCCTGCACAAGGTCCTACTGCCTGACTAACATATATTGCCCGTACACTATCGGTAGGTTTTTTTTAGTAAACACCTTCGCTCCCTCCCTGATATCTTCGGCGACCCTAACTTGACCCATTAGTAGGTATGTTTTGATGTTTTCACAGTTATAAGAATCATTAGTGTGCTTTAATTGATTTATAGGTTTCCGAAGTCAACCTAGGCACCTCCGCGGTTAGACTCATATACTTTTGGTGGTATCCTATCGCAAACACTAAAAACGTTTGCCAGCTGTTTCATTTGCCATAATTTTCATTTTATTCTGAACCCAATAACTTTTCAAAATGTTTAATGAGACATATTTACGAGACCTGTAGGTTAGGTTCGGTTAATTTTATAACAATTCAGGAAAGTTAAACGGTTTCAGAGTAAAATGACTTTCGGAAAAATGAAAATTATGGCAAATGAAACAGCTGGCAAACGTTTTTTAGTGTTTCAGATAGGTAACCACTTTTGGTACTATAAAGCTATAATTTGGCATAGTTATACATTTAAAATACACCGACAAAGTAATTCTTGAAAAAAAAAACGGATGCCTACTAAAAATCATCTAAGTCAGCACCAAATAAGTTTAAATAGAAAATTAGTTTATACTGTTTTATAGTTAGTCGTCTTTTAAGATAGTTTTTTATGATTAATTAAACGGCTTCGAAACCCTACACTGAGCATGGTCTGACATGCTCTTGCAGGGTTTTTACAGATGACGTTCTATACAATCTTACTATGAATACATTATTAATTAAGCATTGCATAAATCGTATAATCGGCGCGGGCGCAGACGCTCGTTAGACTAACCAGCGGTTCCGCCGCTTTCTTTTACGCCGGTGAAATTCTTGATTGACGTGGTGATGAAGTTTCAGCTTCCTGCAACTGAAAAGTATCTTAACTTTACATAACTGGAGAACTGTGAAGGTATTCTCTTGTTAGTTTAAGCGTACTATGACAGAAGGATACTATAAGGATACGCTCGCCAGTCTGCCTATGTCGACGAACTCGCAGTCGAGTTAGTTTAATTAAGTATACCTGTTAAATTTAAGTATACCTAATATTTTTTACTTTTTTAACCGACTTCAAAAAAAGGAGGAGGTTCTCAATTCGTCGGGTTTTTTTTTTTGATGTATGTTCCCCGATTACTCGAAGACCATTGGACCGATTTGAAAAATTTTTTCTTTGTTTGAATGGGTATACTTTCTAGTTGGTCCCATTTTCAACACGTCAGGATCTGATGATGGAATCTTGGAGAAATCAAGAGAACTCCTCAAATATTATAGGCACACCTATAGCGATTTTGGTATTTTTCACTGTAACTCGTGCATTTGCTTTTGAAAAGTACTATATGGTGAAGTGGAACTGATGATGAACACCACAGATGGCCACCGGAACTCCTTAACGGTACCTATTTCAAGGGTGGCGACAAGATATTTCGATTAAGGTAGTTGAGCGACTATGACGAAGAACATTTAGGTTTAAATATGACTATGACATTCCCGTGGCGTTGTCTGCGGCGAGCTTGAAATGTTCTATAATTTCTCATTAATATTTAGAAGTGGAGCTACGTAACAGCATAAATAGGATCACTAAAAAGTATAAAATAAAATAAATGTTTAAAAAAACAAAAACCCGCCTTCAAAAATGCAAAAAATAACTTCTTTTAAAATGGTAGGTCAGTCCAACTGAAGTCGGCGTCCCACAATATTTTAAACCAAAAGCCGAATGCAATTGGACTGACCTACCATTTTAAAAGAAGTTATTTTTTGCATTTTCGAGGGCGGGTTTTTGTTTTTTTAATTAATTGTATTGGTTCTTGTGCACAAGTCACTTTAGAAGTGAGAACACATTGTGATTTTTCTCGCCGGACAAGTACATTTTTATTGATATATTTTGTCCGGCAGCATGTGCTCATGCTGCCGGACAAAATATATCAATAAAAATGTACTTGTCATGCTCACTTTAAGGTCTTTGCTTACGGCGGCGTTGTTGATCGGGTCGCCACGTTCCCGAACACATGGTTGAGGGAGGCGATGGCTGAGATTCGCGTCATACTCGTGAACGGGTGCTGTCTATGGCTTCCGGTCTGTTCACGCTTGCAAGGACCTGTTTTCCAGTTAGTTATTTTAATTATTGTTCCTGACATAGAGACCTCGTCATGTTGTTCTCCTAGTCACTATTTTTTATTTAAGTAATTTAGCATACATTTGTAATGATTTTATTTATGTTAGTTTTAAAATAATTATTTATTACCTTGTAATGTTACTTTTAAGTATTATTGTATTTTATGATTGGAAAAAATGACCTTCTGCTGGAGTTTCTTGCGGCGCTTCTTCTCCGCAATGATGGTCTTGTCCGAAGCGCTAGTAGATTCACTCCATGATACTGACGTGTAAAAGAGCCCTCATGTGGCCAATTTACTGAATAAATATTTTGAATTTTGATTTTGAATTTTGAATTTCCTACTAAAAATAATGACTTGGCTTACTTTACATAACTAGAGTACCTGCTGTTCATTTAGATACTCATAGAAAAAAAATATTATTGTTTGTAGGTACACTCGCCTATCTATATTATCTCACATTGCGCTTAAAAATATCTGACACGTTCCTATGACCCTATAGTTGCGATTTTCTAAGAGGCCCGATCTGACAGCTGTCAACTTACACAACTTATGGCCTATCGTTTGATCGGTAGTTAAACTAACTAATGGTCAAAAAACTTTACTAATGGTTAAAATCTCAAGGAAATGTGTAAAATTTTCCATTCCTTTTTCGAATTTTAACAATTAGTTAGTTTAACTACTGATCAAACAATAGGCCCTAAGACTTAAAAATCACAGCAATAATTCACTCCAGTATTTGTCACCAGTTTTGGTTACAAACAAAATCGGCCTTGATAAAACGTATACGCGGAGTGAGATAGAAAGTAAAGATGCGGTCTTCTTTATTTATATGTATTTCCGAATAATGCTTCTCTTTTACTGGTATTATTTTTTCGTGTCCCGTCTAGGTAATTTTCTAAGTTTGTACTGAGTTGACAGCTGTCAAATCTGGCACCTTAGAACGGCGCGACTATAGTAATTGAGAGGTGTCAGATATTTTTGAGCTGTAGGATAATATGTTATTGCCGGTGACGGATGTACTTACGCACACAAATTATTCTACGCGGACGAAGTCGCAACTAAAAGCTAGCGAGTAATATTGCATTGTGAAACTATGAGTTACTTCGGAATGCGTATTTATCGTGAACTGTTATAGCTACTTCATTTATAAATAGACTCGAATTATGCAAACATGTTGATTAATGTCCATCGAGATGTATAAAAGCCGTTGTCAGGTGTTACTTAATAATCTAGACTTGTCAGTACTATAAATGATTCTATAGTTAAGTACTGTCAGATGCAAAACATGGTAGCATTCAAAGTTCCAATAATTCCTACAAAGCCAAGACTAGCAAGCTTTAAGTGCGCTACATACGTAACGTGATCAGAACGCGGTAGGGACGGGGACGGGACGTGGTTGCATACATTTTCTATGAAACGATTTTGTCGTCTCGTCCCGTCACCGTCTCGTCCGTGTAAAATCACGTTACGTATGCAGCGCCCTTTAGACTTTATCACATGTTTTGATATAGTCGCCTATACTTACATACAAAGTCTCGCCATTTCGGATACCTCGTTTTTCGGGCAGTTCGTCCTGCATCTAAAAGGGAACAATTAACCATTCCCACAGACCATTCCTAAACCATTCCTAAGAGGTTAAATATCCTGCCACACAAGGGATGATTTTATGTGCTTCCTGCACGAAGAACGTGAGGTAGAGTTAATTTGTACGCGTCTTTATTGCAGCGTCTTTAAATAATTGTTATTTACTATACAATCACACCATTTACCAAAAAACTCAAGATTAAGAAATTAATTAGCAACTCAACTTTCTACGGTTTTTAAGATTAAAAAAAAGTGTCATGTAGGAAAAATAAAACTGTAGAGGTTTATGTTTCTAATCGTTTTTCACGTTTACATCACACTTTCGAGGGAAAATGATCAAGTTTTTTTAACCAAGAATGTGACTCATACGCCTATGGTTATTGAGATCGACATCGTTGAACACCTTTAGAATTATGTTGCCTCCTAAAGGGATTTTGCGTATGTATATCCCTATTTTCCGATTACGTTTACGTTTTACCTGTTTTGTTTCCTTTTATACAATAAATTGGTAACATAGGTACATACATATCATACACACTTACCCACATACATTCAGACCAAAAACATTACCCATCTTCTTGGGCTGCCGGGTATAAATAAGAAGAATTTTAGAGGGATCATTTTTTTGGAACTTTAATGCTACCATTTTATTGCAGCTGATTGTACATTAATTTCTTCATTTGTGAATAAATAGAACAACCGTCCGATAAACTTCCTTGATTACTACTTTACCATTAGGGCGCGTTTTCACTAAAGCGGAGAGAAGCGAAAACAATCAAACCGGCCTTTATTCTACTTTGGTTCGACCCGTTTTGCTCCGAAATCGTAACCACACTGTTAACGTTACGACAGCTCTTATTCACTTCACAGTAAGTGCTACTATGACATACTTCAACGACATTATGATATTGTTGGCTGAAACAAAGAACAAAGACTAGGTGGATAGACTTTGTTCAGGGTCCGTCCGGATAGCTACCACCATCTTACCCTTTAACCTGCCGCCAAACAGCAGTGATCGCATTGTTGTGTTCCGGTGCGGGGTAAGACAACCGATGATATGACTAGCATAGAGGCATACTTATCATATACAGGGTGTCCCAGAAACCGACGTCAACTCGCCTAGAGCAGCTAAAAAGCCATCGATTTAACCCCTATGTATGTTCAGCGATTTTTACTACTTTCGGAGATATTGATCATTTTAATCAGATTTTTTGTAATTTTCTCTTAAGTCCATATCTCGGAAAATCATTAATTTCATGTTTTATTTCATAAGTTTTTCAGTGGTATCTTACATATTTCGAATCATTACGAATCAGCGAAGTTTTTAAACCTATTTGCCCGTTTTTTTTTCAATATTTTTTTAAGTAATCACATAAAAGTTTGTTTCTTAGTACCCATGGTACGAGTATGTACAAGCCCCAGAGCTTAGTTTGGGACTAGGTCAATTTGTATGACATTGTCCCCTGATATCTACCTGTCAGGGTTGCCAACGCATTTGCAGTATTGAAATTGCAATCGTAACATTGCAAATGTCTTTAGCCTTTGGAGTCCACTTTCCTGTGCGTTTGATTGCCATAAAAAAAAACTCATTTAACATTATTTTATTTTGCACGTTGTTCTTTTGTTTTGTGTTCTACGGTATGAGGGGCAAGTGCGAAGTAAGTGCATAATTAGACCACACGTAACGCAAAATGGCCGACTCAATTAATTACGATTGCGTCGGACATTTAATACACTAGATGATTGATTGCTGTAACGTAATAATCCGTTAGAAGTCTATCTTTCGTATTTGTTTCTTTAATGCAACCCCTTCGATCAACTTGTCTTGATTTTTGGATCACGCATCTTAATTGTAGTTGTTGTTATAATTTTTTATTTATTTAATCTTGATTGCACAAAAATATTCGATGACAATTATAATATATGCTACTATCTTATCTTATCTTATCTTACAGATGGGCCCTTTCGGATACACTTCGACCCTTTAGGATCTTTTGTGCAATTACCCTCGTACACACTCAGCTGTTCGAATGTGCAGGTTTCCTCACGATGTTTTTCCTTCACCGTCAGAGCATCGGGTAATGCACTTAAGTTAGAAAAACTCATTGGTGCATGGTGACCGCGGGGGTTTGAACTCGGTACCTTACGATCACGAGTCGACCCCCTAAGCCACTTGGCCACCGACGCTCTCTATGCTACTATTAAACTTCGCATGATGATGGAGACGGAAGGTGGCCATAGGATAGGATCTTCTCAATTGTTAAATGACCATCAAGTTCTTTTCCTTTTAATTCCACTCTTAAATAACGAATGTCACCAGTGTTAAAAGTACAGTCAGCAACAAGTGTCTTTGACAAAAAAAAAGTATTTTGTAAAGTTCCGACGGAGCTTTAAAAAAATTAAGGTCAAGTAACTACCAAACACGAAAATTGTCCTTGTCTAATGTACCTTGTCGACAAAATCGTATTATAAAAACCGGTCAAGTGCGAGTCGGCCTCGCGGCCCGAGGGTTCCGTATTTAAGATAATATGGTGGGAAAAAGCAAAAGAAAATACTTTGTTTATTATGAACTGTATTATCTATGCATTAAGGCCCATTTTGACTAGCCTAAATTTTAATACAGATTTTTTTAAGTTTTTTCATAATTTTTCCAAAACTGTTAAGTTTGACAACTTCATTTTATTTTTCCTGTAAAATATAAGTATTTATCTTTAAATCAGGATTTTTTGAGATTTTTTGGTCCATAAACTTCGGAGATGAGGGGGGGAACGGTCATTTTTTGTACATTTTTGCGTATAAATCAAAAAGTACGTCCCGAAAAATTATTAAAAAAATAGTTTCGAAATTTGCAGACCCTTGAGCCCTTTCATATGACACCCCGTTTGCTATAATCAAATAACTTTCATTTTTCAACCCCCCATTCTAGACCCCTTAACAAATACTTAGAAAAATATTTTCATACTTTTTTTACTAAAAACAGATGCGGGCAAGCAAGTTATACAACTATGCCAAATTTCAAATTGATAGCTTCTATAGTTTCTGAGAAAAATTGCTGTGACATACAGACAGACAGAAAGACAACGAAGTCTCACCATAAGGGTTCCTTTTTTACCATTTTGGTACGGATCCCTAAAAAGATAAGGCAGACCAGTGATGGTAGTTAATAGACCATACATTATAGTAAAAATAAGGTAGGTATATCCGAATTGTACTAAGATCTATAAATCAATTAACAGATAGCATTTATCATAATTATCATGATACTAAGATTCAAATCAACACAATTGCTTTACTTGAAAAAGCACGAGTCATGTACGACTAACTGTTTCATTCATTGTTTAGTCTTATGTAATTTAAGTAGGTATCAAGATTTTGCTGTTGTGTGTCATTGTCTTAGTCTTGTTTCCGATCGGTTTCTTTATCTTGTCTTGATTTACTATTGCTTTGGAAAGGAAAATAAAAATTAGACAACAAAGCAAATTATAAAAACGATCCACGACTCGACTCGCCTAATTCTCGTGCTACTCGAGATGAAACTTAATTCGAGATGCATCAGCGCATACATACATCTGGGCCTCTATTCTACGACGACAAACAATATCGCTTTTGACCTGTTATCGTATTGTCAACGTTTTGGTAGCTCTTATATTTATGACCCATTATGTACCTTGAACTTTATATATATTATGATACGTACCCGTTTTTGTAATCATTGTATACTTTAAGTCTTTATGTTATTTATAGAAAAATAAATAAATGTATTTGATTATAAATTGTCGACCTTATTATATGTAGTTCCGTATTGCACGAGAATGGGGGGGCGATACAATTATCTAAAATACATCTGACGAGAGCAGCATCTCCCAAGCTCGACCGCAAAGGCCACTAATAAATAGCGTGCTGACCGCAAAATATCATTATCTCCGCTGGTATTTATATTTAGAAATTCTTTATTAGCGAGTATTCACGGCTAAGATGCGGTCGCGAACACCAAATAAGTATAATTAGAAAAAAAATGTGTCAAGTTTAATATTTAGTTACGTGTTAACTTTTACTTGTATCCACCCTGGTAGAGTTCATTTGCTGACGAAAATATATCATCATTTTAGACAAAAGACATCCATTGCTTGATACAGGCCTTCCCCAAGAAAACAGGCAAATGCGCATTTAACTACGATATTTTTATATGTTGTTAGGACCCTTGAGAGTAGTTAATAACCAAGTTTGCAACTCTGAAAACCCTGTACCCCCATGGTGCTCGAAAAACTACCAAATTTTGGCACTTGTTTCACTACCCTAAGGAAGCATTTTTCAAGTATCTTCAGTACTTTAATAAAGATAACTAAGTTTGCTCCAATTTGAGCGTAACTTGAGCACACTATGGCGGACATACAGCAAGTCAAGGATGGGCAATGTGCGCAGAGCCCGCTCCTCAGACCCTGCTTAAATTGATGGCTGGTGAAATTGCAACAACGTCATTCCTATCGTCCTGGACGAGGAGGACGAGAATGTGGAAGACCCAACGCCATATGCCGACCCCCCCGACCCGAAACCTCCCCCCACTGATCTCGAATGGATGAGACCTGGTGCTTCCAAAAGGGCGAAAGTCTGAACTGTTTTTGGTTGACAGTGTAAATAGTATTATTTTATAGTTTAAATATATGCTTGCTGTGTTATTTTTACGTTTACGTTTACTTGTTTGTTTTTACGATTTTGTGCAGCGGAAAACCTCAAATAACTGTGAGAAATATTTAAAAAATCTGGTAAATCGGGACGCCTACATAGACGACGTTAGCATAATTACTGTGAAACACCGCTGTCTTTGCTTGGCAATAACTTTTTTCATACAAAGAATTCGAACTACCTGCCATAGTAATAGTTTTACACCAAGGGTGTTAACTACTCTCAAGGGACCTAACAACTTATAAAAAAATCGTAGTTACATGCGCGTTTGCGATGTTTGCTGTCGTTAATGACTGGCCTATGTACTCTTTTTCGGTGCAATCAAAGGGCACGCAATAATATTTTTTGTTTAATATGTAGATTGCAGAAGGCAGACGAGCGCACAGACTATCCGAAGAGAAATGGGCTCTAAGTAGAGATGCACATTTACCCCTCGAATGCTTTGGAGTTCCAAAGCAAGGTAGATGCCAAAACCTGCATTTTTTTAAATAATCATATCTAAAGCGAATGGAACTTAAAATTAGTCCCTATCTCTTTTAAACCGTCTACATACGAAGGGTTAAGAGTTAAGACTGAGGTTAAAATAAACTACGTAAATAAATTTCACGGATGAAATTATACAAATTGACCTACTTAATCCTAAAATTAGCTCCAGGCTTGTACTATGACTCGACCGCGATAAACATACTTACATATATAGAGAAATACATATTTGAATAAAACAACCACGACTCAAGAAGAAATAATCCCGCCCAGATCAAACCCAGGATCGCTAGCTCCGAAGGCAGGCTCTAAAAAAATATATCTTTATTAGTCAAAATAAGTGAAAAAAATTATATTCAATTGCGACAATTATAACATTCTACATACAACTTTATTTAAAAAAATACATTAACGCAGCATACAAGATGTATGTCATCTGTGAAAGTGTTCTTGAAAACTATCGCGCCTTAGTTACAATTACCTGGTTATTCCAAGCACTTGAATCGAAACTTCTGTTGCTGTATCCTCTTCACTCTACACTTTTGATGGTATAGTAAGAAAAGGACAAAGCTAAAGTAACAGCTCACTTCATTTTTAGGAGTAGAGTCGTGTTGGTTTTGGCCGATGACGAAATTTGAGATCAAATGTTTGGGATCGTTTACTTAAGTGCCTGATATTTGAGTATGGTATTAAGTATTCGATATTCGAGCTTTGACATATTTTGAAGAACCGTTCTATGAAAACTAGAATTGTAGCTTTCTCACAGCTGGGCCTCTATTCTTGGCGGGATAAAGCATATCGTCTTTGACCTGTTATGGTATTGTTTTTGACTCGGCCGCCATTACTGTTAAGTAGATGTCACTAATTGGGTGTTTTACCCTACTAATTTTAGTAGAACAGAAAGCGATGGGAAAATGGATGGAATGGTGTTGCATCGGGTGGAGGTCTATTTTTGATACCAGATAAGGGCAAAATATTTGTGTGATGAGGCTGATGAGCGCGAATATTTGTTCTAAGTCGAGCATGTTTTCTATATATTTAAGTAACGTATGTATTTCTCTATAATACTCTTACGGGTATAGTATGTTTTTCGTCGACTAGTAGGTACCCAAAGTACAAGCCTAGAGCTTAGTTTGGGACTAGGTCAATTTGTATGAGACTGTCCCCTGGTAATTAGTTATTTATATATTTACTTCTCAATGAATGAATCAATGTGAACGCGATTTTAAGCTTGTTCTTGTCGACCAACTTATCGTCGTCGCGTTCTTAACAAAAAATAATATCGCAAGATCTCTTTCTTATTATTGCAGAAAGATATTTTTTCCTTCAAGTCAAAATATTTCGTTATACACATTTACAGTTCGTAAATAACTTATTAAATCGCCCATATTAGGATGAAATAATAATTGTGATATAATTTTGCATCCAATCGCGGAAACCAGTTTTTGCAGACTACATATTATGTATGTAACCTGGTAATACATATATTATGCTTGATTATTAATACGTTGGTTAATTTCCTTGCGAGATAATTGGTTACTATCTTTTATGACTACGACAAGTCTTATTACACTTATAAATTCCGAGCGGACTAAGATACATTAAATTTATTTATTACTATTTTAGCTCAGAAAATGTTTAATATTGATGGAAAGTAGTACCTTACGACTCCAAAGTAAAAAAATAATGATCGCTATATTTTTGACGTGTAAAAGAGCCCGTGCGGCCTACTTACTTACTGAATAAACATCTTTTATCTTTTTTTACTAAGCTACTGGTATCTACCTCGCGTTGGCACAACTAGACTAAATTAAAGACTAAATCTACATTTATGCTGCTGCAGGGAAAAAGCATGCAAAGGAACATGAATGAGTTTCTTCTCTGCTTGTATCTCTAACTTATTTTATGAGTTGCTTCAATCAGCTTTTGTCAGTGGCCATGCATATGACGTTAGAAAGAAGATAGAGTTTTCTACAAAACCCCAAAACTAAAACTAAGTATCACACTTTTAATACTACGTAACGTAGTAGTATAGTAGTGTATTTTAACCCTTTAACGGCTCTTGACACCTGTCACAGTTTTTGAAAATAGAACTAGGTACAAGATTAGTTCATAACACTCATTTTAATTTTATTATGGTGGTCAAATGTATGACCGATGACCGCTAAAGGGTTAAGGGTGTTCCAGAATGTTAGAAAGGGAGCATCGGAACCTATGCTGCAATTTTAAACTTGACCAATGTCGAACTGGACCTCTATTCTATTGGGTAACACCATATTGCCTTTGATATGTTTTAGTATTGTTTTTAACTTGGTCGCCATCGCTGTCAAGTTAATAAGAGAGGTTAACGTTGACAATACGATAACATGTCAATGGCAATTTGGGTTTACCGTGTGGAATAGAGCCCTGAGCAATTTACCTTTTGTATCCTGCCGCATGCTGTTAACATTTAGGACGACGATAGGTAAGTTTGAAGAGTGGCTTGCTAGTCGCCACAACTTTGGCTATATTCAAAACTATATTCTGCAGTACAGAGGGCCCTGCCAAGATGCATTACGCTAACTAACGTTTCTATTCGTTTCATTTTTAAACCAATCGAATAGAAACGCTAGTTAGCGTAATGCATCTTGGCAGGGCCCTCAGATAACAGTATTTTCCCGGATGGGAATCGGACGCAAAACTAGGCGCCAAGGTCGACGGTAAATAAAAGCATAGTTTAAATATTATAATGCTTTGTCTCGCGATAGAAAACCTATCTGACACATACTTACATCTGATAGTGGCGTAACTCGTTACATAAACCTAATTAGAGTAGAGGATAGGTGACCGTCTGAATGCAAAACAAAATTAAACACCGAAAACGAAATCACATTACGTAAAAATGCACACATTAGCGGTTTTTTTTTACAAGTTTTTTGCAATAAAAATGTGTTCGGAAGAATATCTGGTGTTTAACGCAATTATAAAAGTACTCGTGCACTGTGTCAAGGGTAGAAGAAATTGCAATCAGCGAATGTTTTTTTGTTAAGAGAAACGATTTTAATAGTTGTAGCTTGGAATAAGCCTATACTACATTTGTTTAGGCCAGAGGTCCCCAAACTTTTTTGTTTCGTAGACCACTTGGCATTTTTTTTCGGTTTTGGATGGACCCCCGGCTTACTGATTATCAAAGAATCTTTAGGGTCTTTTGTACAGATAAAATGGGAGGTCTAGTCACTAGTCGGCTAAAAATTGACACAGGCTACAATTGAAATTTAGAAAATAATAATAATAATTTTTTTTTGAAAATAAACACTTCCACGCACTGTCACCAACTGGCATTATGAGTTGTGTAAATGGGCCTTAAATTATAAAATTTGTCTCTGCCCCCCTCTATGATTGTTTATGTTAATAAAAAATGGCGATATTTGGTGATGTTTAATAAAAAGTGCAACTTGACGTGCGAATTTTAATTCATGCAAGTGAGAAGTATAAATCCCATACCTAAACCAGAATCCTACGAGCTATCGAAGAAGTAATACGCACAGAAAATAAAAACCTAAATTATTTATATATTCTTAAGAAAGTAATATTTAAGTAAGTACCTACTATATGTGTACGAATATGGATTATTCCATTAATGCAAAGCCATAATTAAAGTCACAACCTGCTTAAATGAGATCCACTATCGCGGACCCCCATTTTCATCTCGTGGACCCCCATTTCTTATTTCCACTCACGGGGACCCCTTGCAGGTCGTCGTCGACCCCTGGGGGTCGATATATACCACTTTGGGGATCACTGGTTTAGGCACTTAACGAAATGTAAACAAACCAAACCACGTGGCTCTGTTGAACAGCGAATCAAAACTGTTTTGTCGAGCTTTGACGTATCTGAGCTGCTTCTATTGGTTGACGAATTATATCACGTGGTTTTTTGTTTACATTTAATCAATTACCTAAACAAATGGAGTATAAACAAAATTGAGACACGTCAGGATGATTGTAATTTTGTGTAAAGGGTGTTTTTCTACACGCGATGCGAGGAGCGACGAGGCGGCGCGAGGATTAAAATTTGTATTAAAAAAACATTTTCACTGAAGATGCGCGAGGAGGGAATTGTTTTTATTTAACACCAATTTCTGTCTCACCTTGTCTCGCAGGTGGAACAGCACTGTAAGTCAGTTGGGATTGTCATGTATTTGTTTAAGCCTGCCTGCATTGCCTACACGGACGTAATACGTGTAGCTGAAGGAAAGGTACCAGGTATGCTGAAGGGCTCTTTTGTTAACTCTCCAAACGCATTGCCAGGCGTAATAAATCCATATAAAGCTGACTCCACATGTCATTCTTGGCGCTCTTAGTAAACTTCTCTCAAGGCTTAACATTACAATCACTATAAAACGTTGCTGAAATAGCAGTCATATATCGATAATAATGGGTGTTTCGAAACTGTGGTAACTAAGTCATAATGAGTTAAAAGTAAAGAAAACAATTGAATTGGTAACATTAGTAGTGTCAAATCCAACCAATCTATTATGCATGACTCAACATTTAAAGTCATGCCTAGTGTATATTTCAGCTACTCGTAAAATGGATTCTTATCGCATCGTCATTTAAGTAATTTAACAAACATTGTTTTCTATCTACAAATACAGGGTCAGCAATCTAAGTAAAAAACAGCTTTCCTATGCTGATGTAGAACTTATGCTAGGGTATTTGCATCAGCATGGGGAACTATTTTTTCTTTATATTGTAGATATATTTTAAGTACCTATGATGGTTATTTAGTTATTGTAAATCACGAGTGAACACAGCGGCAGATAAACTTGTATTGTTTTGTCCCCTGTCAAGCCATATTTTTTCAACTCCACCGGATTTTTTTAAAAGCGTATTTATAGGGAATTTTGAAACATAAGCCTTAGGGTAATCTGTTGTTATCTTTAGGAACCAAGACTTCGATGTTGGACATTTTCTGAGAAAAAGTGAATGTGACATACAGACAGACAGGCATACAGGCACTTGACACACTGTCACTCGAGGTTTATTTCTGAGCTGTGTCTTTAACTTTGGTGCCTTTGCAGCGCTTCTTACTTCTGTTCTAATAGAGAACATTATCGTTATCGACTTCGTACGCGTAGAATGACACGTATTCACAAACGTCACTATGAGGTCTCACAGTGCTCACGAATGCACAGGGTGGTTCAAATCGTCTCATAAACCAAAGGTCTGTCAAAAAGGACCAATCACAAAGCTGTATTGAACGCAGTGCGTTTACTCAGCGAAGGATCCCTTAAGTATTGTTTGTGAATACGGGTGTTAGTTTCCCAGTAATCCCCCTATTTTAACCCCTTAGGGGATGAATTTTCAAAAATCCCTTCCCCACCCGTAGGATATCCGAGGAATGGTATCGTATCGCAAATACTAAAAACGTTTGCCAGCTGTTTCATTTGCCATAATTTTCATTTTACTCTGAACCCAATAACTTTTCAAAATGTTTAATGAGATATACTTACAGAACCTGTAGGTTAGGTTAAGTTTATTTTATAACAATTCAGGAAAGTTAAACGGTTTCAGACTTTCGGACAAATGAAAATTATGGCAAATGAAACAGCTGGAAAACGTTTTTTTGTGTTTCAGATAGGTAACCCCGAGGAATATTACCTCCAAATTTCTAGTCCCTAGGTCAAGCGGCTTCAGCTGTGCGTTGATCGATCAGTCTGTCAGTTACTTCTGACTTTTGACTTAACTTAAGACACTGCGGTAACTGCGGCGAGAAGATGCTAAGTAGCGAACCGAACGCTGCCCAGCCGAGTTCGTCTTCAGTTCGTCCATGAGACGAATTTTAAGAGGCATTTTCGCATCGCTGTGTTCCGGTGTATGGATAAGACAACCGTTGAAATTTCTAGCATAGAGGCATTCCATCTTAGTCCTCAGGGTTGGCAACGCATTTGAAGTCTTAGGATTGCAGTTATGAGATTGTAGTCTTGAGATTTCAAATGTCTATGAGTCTCAGATCCCACTTATCATCAGGTGGCCTGAGTGCTCGCGTGCCTTCCCCTTGCCATAAAAAAAGGCTCTCATCCCTGAGCTATCAAACGATGTCAAAATGAGTTTCTAAAAAAAAATTAATTTTTGCGACATGTTTTTGTTGCCGTCTGTACTTTTTTTTGCAGAGTAATTACCTGCTTATCAAGACCAAACAAATGAGCTCTAACACTGCGGGTCTACGTTAAGTATAGCGGAGATTCTATCGCCACATTCTGACTCCATCATCAGATCAGCTCCATGTCATAATAGTATCGCATTGTCATCCAATTTACTCAACTATTCAAATTTTCAGCTTCATCGGAACCCGGGAAGTGGGTCAAATTTAACTTGCAAGATTTGACCCGTACATACATACATACATAAATACTTACATACAACATTGCAAGATAAATAAAAGCTTGTAAAAACAACAGCGGCAGCTGCGGTGGTCGGACGGGCGCTGTGGTATTACTCGTCAATTTAAGTTCCGTATATTATGAACAATTATTAACCCAAATAATAACACTTTCTTCTTAATTACCCTCTCGTTAGAAATGTCCAAGCTGCAATTATTTAGAAAACACAACACTACTACAAAAAATATAGTGCAAGGTTACTGAGAAATGAATTCGTTTGAAAACAAAACAACATTAATTTTAATTGAGCTTAAATACTAAGCGCTTGGGAAATCCTCTGAAGAAAAACAATGTGGGTATTAGGCAAAGTTAGCTGTAACTTTGTTGTCAATTAGCATTTGTTGAACATTGACGATGCGTTTAGCCTAGTTGGTAGTGACTGCCTACGAAGCAAGCGGTCAGAGGGCCCTGTCAAGATGCATTGCGCTAACTAACGTTTATATTCGTTTCGTTTTTAAACCAATCGCGTCACTGATAGATCACGTGACTTTTCGTATCACGTCATCTACCAGTGACGCGATTGGTTTAAAAACGGATCAAATAGAAACGCTAGTTAGTAGTAGCAGCCCTCAGGGTTCGATTCCCGGTAGTATGAGAAAATGTTGGTGTTACGAGCGCGAGTAGGTATTCGTTCCTGAGTATGTTTATCGCTTTCTATAGTACCCATAGTACAAGCCAAGAGCTTTTGAGACTAGGTCAATGTGTGTAAGATTGCCCCTGATATTGATATAAAGCTATTGTTTTTACGACAACAATTTGCAACGGTCAGCAGTGTTTCCGTCTCAGACATTTAATAGCAGCTCATCGATAAAGAATTGAGAATATATACTGGTTGACCCATCGGTAAGTAAACTTGACCTGCGGGCGTATTATGGTAGTGTTTATCGATATAGATAAACGTGGATAAAACGTCTGTCACCACTAGGTATGTAAGTGCGAGAATAATGGATGCTTTATTCACCGCGATAAAAGCGACCATGAAACGGGGGCTGGAGTGTTATTCTCTTTCGGCCGCACTCAGAGTCAGTCAATGACGATTCAGTCGTTCTTTATGACGATTTTTCATACGCAAGTTTGAAAAAGGAATGAATTAATTGTCTCTAAAATGTCTCTGACTAGGGCTGTTAAACAACTCGCTTTTTAATTGGTCGACCCGGCTAACCCGGCAACTTAAAGTTGTTCCGCGCACTTGTAATATAAGCCATAAAAAAAAAAAGAGTTAGGTGTACAACCGCTTTGGCCGAATTGTTTTATCGAAGAAACCTGCGACTAAAAATACACTTAATAAGATGTTATTAAGGCTCCGTCATCTATCAAATGACTAGAAATTGGCAAGTATTCAAAGTTTAATCAACAAAGACCAATGCATCTAATGTACACGTATCAGAAATCATTGTTTAATTTAAATTAAACATAATAATTCCCTCATTAGTCTATTTATTGGATTGGTTCGAAATTTTTTATTAAAGGGGCAGTCGGAAATTAGAACTTAGCAAGGAAGAAAAAAATGAGTGCTCCTGCTGGATTTAATAGGGTACTTAGTAAGCAATATATTTTAATGCAATAAAGATCGAATACCTAAATAAAATAAGTATGTATTTCTAGATTTCTACGCAAGATTTTTTCGTTACCTGTGGGCTCTAGGCAAAGTGGTTAACGCTAACGTAAACGAGTTTCAAAAACTGTCAAATGTATGGAATTGACATAAGCGGTAGACGCGACCGTCTGGCAGCTGACGTCAATCGTATATACAGTCGAGTCGAGGGCTTTAATTGTTATGCCACTATGGAACCTTGTCGCATAACGTTAATCATTCATTTAAGCGTAATTTCTGTCATGTGCTTTATGACAGGGTTCCATAGTGGCATAACAATTAAAGTCCTTGACTGTACATTTTCGATAACGATAACGTTCGCCAAATGCTTGTCTTGGGCCACAGGGTATATATACTTACTCGTACTTCTCTTTGCGAGTACGTACCCATATGTATAATTCAGGAATGTAGTTGTTCAATAAGTTAGTCAAGTTCATACGAATAATGACTATGTATGCGAGCAAAATATACTGCCTAGCTTTCTTTCGGTAGAAATGCTTTATTTTTTCTTAAATAAATTTCTCAACCCATGATTGATAGAATCGACATCGACAAGAGAAGATCGGACCAGTTTAAAATGGAATGCAATCCTAAATAATAAGCGAGTTACAATTAATACATGTCATTATCGGCCGGAGTACCCTTCTTCGTAGCTGTGTAGAAACAAAACGGTAGTAAGTGCATGCAGTCACCACCATAATTTGATCTCCAACTTTGAACTGCTGCTTTATTTTAAAAGTTTAAGATAAGGTGGTGGTGGTTTTGACTTAAGGAGGTTTGAGTTCCGTGTCGTTGCGCCCGCGCCGGGGGGGACCGTATATAATCTGCGCACACGCTGCTTCCACACACAACCAGTCTTCGGCAGTGGCGGAGACACACAGCGACATGAAGTTCTTGGTGAGTTCAGTGCAGTGCAGTGCAGGTTTTGAGACCTAAAAGTGAATTCCTAAAAATGCATTTTCATAAAATGTGATCGAGTGCAGTAAAGCATCGAGAGTGGGTTTATTTAATAACAGTTAATTTTCCACTCATCAAATGCGTACTACTTTATATGAAGAGTAATTTTCTTTTCACTTTCTAAGTCTCATAACCGAAAGTAGATATAAGTTTTAAGTAATTTTCCGCTTGTCGTTTTGTTTGTTTGTGGGAATTCTGTGCTTCCCACGGGAACATTTGCTAGGGATAAAATGTATTGCATAGGCCTTACGCTTAATTTCATCTGAATACATAATGGATAATTAATTATCTAGAACGTAAAACCAACCATTTTAATTTTAAACAATTTTTTTGTTTAGATTCACGCTCAATAGCATTATTTTTTTATCCCTTTAATTAAAACTAAAAAAAAAACTTGGGAAATTAAGTATAGGTGCACAGGGTGTTTGTTAGCATAATTACAAGTTGTAATTATTCAGTTAAAAGCTACAAAACACAAAAGCTTTTACGTTACAAAGGATTTTATTACTACTAACTTTCGAAGTTACGATAGTAATTATTAGCCATTTAAATAAACTTACACATTTATTTAATTACTTTGTATTTGAGTAATTAATTAAAATTGTCTAAGCGAAAGCTTTAAAGTCACTTATAAAACCATTACCCTACTTTAGCTTCATCCGGTTAATCTGTTTCAATTAAATGTGATTCAATGAATTATTTATTGTTTTTATATTAAAGTATATTTGCGTAGACTAATGATTTGTTTTACTATATAAACGTAGATAAATTAAATAACTATAAAGTTGGATAATTAGTGTTACGTCACTTTCTACTGATCAGATTAAAATTTAATCGGTAATTATTGGCGTGAGTCACACCCAAAACTATAATTTGTAAAGATTAAAGCTAGTTTCATGATTGCGAAAGTTTTGCGACTACACTTTGTAATTTGGCAGCGTATCTCTTAAATAATCCGGAAATAAAATAACGTAAAACAAAATAAAAACAAATAATTTGCATTCTACGAACCATAGATACTGCAGATATAAAAAAAAAAGGTATAGGATTGCCATAATCGTGTGCTTACTTAAGTAAATTCAGTATATAATTATACATGTCATTCTAGCACAGTGTTAGGGGCAGCTCTACTGATCATAGATGATTATTTATTGATATTAGTTTTATAGGAAAAAGTTTCTAATAATATGAATGGACACACAATTTCAATATGAAACCACCTCGTTTTAGCTTTAGGCCTGATTTTTCAATGTCCAGATAACAGTAACTGTTGGGTAAATTTTAGTTTGGTCCTTTTCTATGTCAAATAAAAGAAAAGGACCAAGCTAAAATTTACCCAACAGTTATTGTTATCTGGACATTGAAAAATCAGGCCTTAGTCAATAATACAATTAAAAATTAAAACTAAATGTATTTAAATTAAAATAAAACTAAGCAACTGAAATATTAAAGATATAAATAATAAGCACCACTATAGAAAAGAACGCCCCCTCTAGCAGGTCCCTTCGCGGCATGGTCCCTTTAGCTTCAGTTGTATTTCAAATGCATGTTAGGTACCTAATGTGTGTTTTTTTGCAATGTTTGTTCCTCTATATTGTCTCACTGAATGCACAATCAGTTCCTCACGCTATTTTGGCCACAAATTAGACAATTTTTGGGAGAAAGTGTGTGATTTGTGAGGTAACAGTCGTGTGTCCGATGTGTTGTATTTGGTATTCAAATAAGTATCTGTTTCGGCGTGTAAACATTTAAAAGTGTACAATTATATATCAAAAGCTCATTGATGTGAAATCTGTTGCATTTGACCTACGAAAAAAATACTGCCTTTATCTAAGATAACCTGTTATAGCAAAAATTTCGTATTAATAACTAAAATAGGGATCAAAATAGCATACTATTGTATATTTGTCCTTCTTTGACTTTTTTCTTTAAAAACAGTGCAATGTCAAACAAAGTAATTCTAATACGGGGTTTAATTTCAAAAGTCTTGTACATAGTTAAAGGCTCTATTAAAAAGACGTTATTTTTTTCGTTCTTGTAACAAAAATTAGTCTTATCATAAGACCATGTGGTTAATTTCGTTACACATAGAAACTAAATTAAATGTTTTAATTGATTCCTTGAGAATATTTAGAGGTGACACAAATCGCGTAGCTGTCTTTTTTTTCGTACAACGGTAACGTTTTTCTCCCCCTAAATCAAGTCCGATTTTTGAATATGTTGAAGACATTATGAAAAACCGGTCTATACCTACGTTTTCTACGAACTTTACCGCCATTCGTATGCTAATTTTAAACCTCAGAATCCTCCTAAAGTACAATATTTTTTAAATCTGCTGAAATTGTCATAGACACACGTACGTCACGGTATGCATGTATGAGAGTAAAAGTCAATAGTGATTGTCATCTAATTCCATACACACAATGTATGCAAACGCAAGGACTAAATTAATTATGTAGACGTCTTATTCTGGAATAAATAGTTGCGTGGGAGATCAAAAAGCAATTTTCTATATTTACATGAACAAAGAGACCACATCACATAAATTTAATAATTAATTAAAAGACATTTATTACCACAATCATAATAAACGAGTAATATTACGTCCAAGTTATCACGCGGCATGTAAACAGCGGTAACTCGCTGGAATATAGATCGACGCATTCGACGCGTAACACCGTTACGCAATGCGTCGAGCTTGCTCGGGCTGATTACGCGTGCAATTAAATTATTATACGCATTCGGAGCGATCGAGCGACCCGGGCGCCCGAGCGTGGCTCGTCAAATCATACTTAATTGTTTCGATAATTTAATGTGTCAGATTAGTAGAATGCCGGCAGACCCAATACGTTTTTACATAACAAAATAGCTTTGTAATTGTAACAGGTTACAAATAAAAAAATGGCATAGCTTGTATAATACACAAGAGTTTCATTGAACATTAGTGTAGTCAAAATTATTTATTTACAGGTAAAAATGTCTCATATATCATTTAATTTCATATCAATTACTACCTAAGTCCCTAAGTAAAATAATGGAAACACACGTTCGAGAACCTTCTAGCGGCAAAAGATAATTAAAACTTGGACAACAGACGTCGCAATATTTTGACAATATCCAAACTAGTAATTAAAAGGTACAAGTTTTTCGTCAGCGAATTGGCCGTTCGCAATGTCTGTGTGTCATACAGAGTGGTCCAAATCTGTTACGTATGCCGTATCTCATTGCTTTCACTGGCGCAGTATCGTAATTAAACAGTAAAACAAAACTATTACAAAACATTGCATACTTAATTACATTTGAGAAACTTAAAGCTTTTTAACTTATTTTTTTTGTATCTCTGTAGGTAAATCTAATGTTGATAGGTATTTAAAGCCATAGGTACTAATTCATCTAAGTAGATACTACATTTATTTTACTTAATAATGCGATATTGCATCAATACTAAAATTCATAGCAGCCTTGATTTTGTTGAAACTACGATTTCTTTCCTCCGATGAATATAATAATTATTTATTACCTACTCTAAATAGGATAAGACGATTAATAACTTACAGAGGAAAGACCGAAATTTATGAACATCCTGTGTTATTACACGTTCATTCAGAACGGAACAATCTACATTATATCTAATTGTCTATTGTTTACTGGAAACCAGGTTAATTGTTGATTTTTGAGTTACGGTCAACACACACCGCAATGAAATTTACTTGTAAGGTTTAAGTTTAAGTTTTAGAAGAAAAAGGTTCCATCTTGAGAAAACTTAACCTGTTTATACAACATCCTGTAGGTGTAGTTATATGACACTTTCATACTAGATTTAAACTAGCTTATGAAACGTAATTTTCCTAAGACGTGTCTTTAGATTTATGACCACATAATATAAGAAACTATTCTGCTTGACTCTCAAGTATGTTGGATGCAAAAAAACATGAATTATGTGAGTTACTTCGGAGAATTTGAAATCGCATTACATATGCCCGTTTTTTTCTCCGCGTAGAACTCGTATTTCTGGATTAACATGTATAGTATGAGCTTTCGTGGGGTTCAAGCTTTAGCTGTGAAAGCTTAAAATATGCAGATATGCTTTTGCGTTTATATTATTAGAGTGTACATTGAATTAGTAAATAGAAAAACGATTCAAAGCTGCCTTTATGTTATAAAATGTCAATAAACACTTAGTTTACGACCGACTCTACAGTCCGTTAACTTTAGAAGTAACCTGACTTGCTAGAAAGTTTAGTATGCAACTCGCTATTAAGATCGGGCGATTATTAAACATCCACTATGATTATCGAAGGGGAAGTTACGTATGAATCGAGCCTTAGTTACTACGGCGCCAACAATGTCTGCCGTGGGGATATTTTTTCCAAGTGAAAACCCGTAGTTACCCAGTTATTGAGCAATAAGTGAAAGATACATTCTTGCCACGTGTACTTATTACCACTTCCTCTCAACGCAACACGCATTAAGATTCCGCCGTGTAATTAACTTAAATAACTTATTGACGAACGTTTGCGTGCGTTTAAAGTGCTTGTTCGTGCATGGTTTGACCTTAGTCGTACTTTGACACCGCTCAACCAAGATCATAAGTACTTAAAGCGGCATAATACCTACGATGTTTTCCAAAAGAGTACTATAACTAATGTTTTTGCTTTGTCAACAGGTTGTTTTAGTTGCCTCATTGGCCGTGGTGGCCTTTGCCAGCGAGGAGAAAGGCGCACCTAAGCAAGCGGCAGCCGAAGACAAGAAGCAGGACAAGAGAGGGATATACGATATCGGCCATTATGGCGGCGGCGGCGGCGGTGGCGGTGGCAGCGGTGAGGGACACAGCTTCGGAGGACACAGTTTCGGTGGACACGACTTCGGCGGACATGACTTCGGCGGTCATGAGTCTCACGGACTGAGCCTCGGAGGAGGTGGTGGGGACTACGGAGGCTCCCACGAGTCCTGGAAGCCTATCGAGCACGGACACGAGCACCACGAGCATCATGAGCACGTCAAGCACGTCGAGGTCATCAAGAAGGTCCCCGTACCTTACACCGTCGAGAAGCACGTACCTTACACCGTTGAAAAGAAAGTGCCTTATGAAGTCAAGGTACACGTACCCCAGCCCTACACCGTCGAGAAGAAAGTCCCAGTTACCGTCAAGGAGTACGTCAAATACCCCGTGTACGTGCCTGAACCTTACACCGTTGAAAAGAAGGTGCCCTATGAAGTCAAGGTCCCCGTCGACAAGCCTTATGAAGTCAAAGTGAAAGTGCCTACCCCTTACACCGTTGAAAAGAAGGTGCCTTATGAAGTCAAGGTCCCCGTGCCCCAGCCCTACACCGTCGAAAAGAAGGTGCCTTACCCAGTCAAGTATGAAGTGAAAGTGCCCCAGCCTTACGAAGTCGTCAAGAAGGTGCCCTATGAAGTGAAGGTCCCAGTCGACAAGCCCTACAACGTGTACGTGCCCAAACCCTACCCCGTGACCGTCGAGAAGCCCTACCCTGTGACCGTTGAAAAGAAGGTGCCTTATGAAGTCAAGGTGCCCGTCGACAGGCCCTACAAGGTTGAGGTTGAGAAGCCGTACCCAGTGCACGTGAGGGTGCCAGTGCCCAAACCTTATGACGTGTACAAGAAGGTGCCTTACACCGTTGAGAAGAAAGTGCCTTATGAGGTGAAGGTACCCATCGACAAGCCTTACCCCGTGTACAAAGAGGTTCAAGTCCCGCTGGTGAAGGAGGTGCCTTACCCCGTCAAGGTCCACGTGCCCATATACTTCAAGAAGGAGGTAGAACACCACCACCATCAGGAGCACCACGAGCCCCAGCACTACGAGCACCACCACGGCTGGAACTAAGTGCCGTCACTAAAGTTGGCACTATTTGCCACAACCATTGCTGGCGCTAAAGGCTAGCTAGGTCTCACACTAGTACCTTATTAGGCTTAGTTCGAAATGTGATCATTTAGTATTTGTAGTGTATATATGTTTGCAAAATTGGTGCTCGCTCGCGAAAGGTTGTGTGCGTCTACGGCTCGAGGCTAACGCCGCATAGCATTGACGACAATGCGCGGTTCAGTTGTATTATAGTGATCTGTTATTACTTGTTTAGCTTTTTGTATGCTTTTGTTTTTATGTATGAAAAATAATCAAAGTACCTCGTACTTTGAGATGAGGCTGATTTATTAAAAAATATGAAATAAAAATGATTTGTTTTTCTGGTTAAGTTCCTTTCTGTACAAGAAATATCCTGTTTGCATGGGATGTCCATTATTCTATCAAAGTTTTGGACTGCCAAAATTAGATTTACAATCTGTCTAAACACAATAAATCACAGAAAGAGAGAGAGAATAATAGAGCTGAAATGAAAAATACGCCTAGACCAAAACCTCTATATTCTAATTTGTAAAACCATTTTGCTTTTCACATGTTATGTTATCGTATTGTCAAAGTTACGATAGGTTATTTCCTTGACCGTAATGGCGGCTGAATTAAAAACAATACGATAACATCAATAGCAAAATGGTTTAACCAAGTAGAATATAGACTCGGCACATGCAAATATCCTTAATAGATAGCATAGATAAACTATGAATTAAATTACATTTGAGTCGAAATAAGAAAGTGTAAAGAATTCTAATAACGATGATGACACGAAAGTAGGCTACGTTTATTTGATTACACGTCAAGACATTCGAAATGGTAGCGTGAACAAATTGAAAGTACTCGTAAGCAATAAAAAAACAATAACGTAAGACAATACAATGGAGGCCAAAGAAACTATAACACGAAAGGAAAACAATAAAATTTCGTTGTTCAAATCGTAACACCAGATCTTATCCCGGCGTTTATAGCATTGAAATGTTTTACTATTGTGCAACGTATGTAATGGTATTTTCGCAACATTGATTGCTCTTTTAGCCATGCAGTAATTGGTGCATTACGTGGACGTGTGCATCGAATCGCGCGCAGCTAACTGTGTATACTTACACACAAGACTCGCCGCAAATTCTAGGTTTAGTCCAGAAACTAGATCTTACGTGAACATAATTAAATGCATAATCCATTAATCAATGTTAGATTACAGTACAGGAAGGTGTCTTACAACCGTAATTTATATCCTTAGTTGATTCAGTTATGCAATTAAAAGCTCATCGATTTGATTTAACATTTATAACCAAAACATCTTTTATAAGTTTTGATAATCGATGATCAATAAAGTTTAAATCGATCGCCGCGGCCACAGCGGATCTTGCGCATGATTTAATGACTTGGCACGCGATGATATGCGATTTCTGTTAGATCATTGGACACACAATGATTCTGGGTTACTAGGATTGTTGTGTAATTAATGAGTTTAATGACCTTCTTATTGCGGCTTTATGATAAAGGTAGTAAAGAAATATAAAAATATATATATTACATTGATTGCCATGCCCTATTGCATACATTTTTGTTCATATTATACCTATAACTTTATGTTTCTTCTAACCGTCATCTAACACCTTACAAATTTCTCCATACGATTGTAACCACTTAACAAACGATTAGAGCGTTAACAGCTGTCAAAATGTATGAACTAACAGTCGATTAAAATTAATTAAATTTAACATCGTATGGTGAAATTGGTACTAAGGCTAGGTTTAATAAATACCCGTTAGATCAAATTTCGATCGGGATTGTCAAAAATTGTATGAAGTTACTAAAATTTGATTTGATATAGTTACTAACGGGCCTTTACAAAACCGGACCTTAATGATTGGATAGATTTACTGGCAAGCAAGGTAGCAACCTACACAATAACTTAAGTATGTACTTCATGAATTTTGAAAGTTTTGTCGGATTGTACTGAGACTTTGTTAAACATGAACCCCCTTACTAATTATAAACGTTGAGTAACGGTGGTATAGCTATAGAATGTTTTGTCGTTATCTGTCAAATTCAAATGTCACAATGACAGATAAGGACAAAACATTGTATAGCTATACCACCGTTACTCAACGTTTTATTAGTAAAGGGTGTTAGTCTCTAAGGTTTAACCATATGAAAATAAAATAGGAACAGTACGGAGGCTGCGTACTAGCGACTGATGATGATGAACTAACATTAAACGGCAACACACCAAGATAAAGAAACATTGCAAAACTTTCATAACGTATAACATTAAAGCGCCCGATACAATGTTTGACATTTTCTCCACTCGAATACTATTTGGTCATGCGATATTCTAGAATACTTAGTTTCGACATACCCATTGAATCAGCGGTTTGAGTAACGTCCGTCGAAGATAAACTCTAGCAAATGCATATAAACAGCTGGTCAGTTTGTACTGGGTTTCTTTGTAAAGTAACCCGATGATGGTGCTCGCCACGACCGTGTTGTCATCGCATCTTGGACGCTGGAGCAAGGTGTATAATAATAGCATTTAAGTTATGTTCCAGGTTGTTTAATGACGTGCTAACTGTTGGTGTTTTGTTTTGATTACTAGGCTGTATCATGCTATCGGCGATTTTTAGGGTACTGAAGTCAAACAAGGAACCCTTAAAGTTTCGCCATGTCCGTCTGTCCGTTTGTCCGCGGTTTAACTCAGAGACTCGTGGTACTAAAAACTGTAATATGGCATAGTTGTACGTTTAAATTACGCCGATAAAGTTGTATTTTTTTATCTTAAATGAAACCACATCTAAGAGGGCCGATTTGACAGCTGTCAACTCAGTACAAAATATGTCTTTTCAGGTTTTATTTTATACTGCGTTGACAGCTGTCAAATCGGCCCTCTTAGAACGACCAAACTGTTGAGTTGATTTGTTCCTGAGATACAGTAAAGGTGGCTTAAGGGTTTATCTACTAAAAATCATTTAAGACAGTACCATTAACTTTAAATATAGGTATAAAATTAATTCATACCTACACGTTGTTTTTGACATAGTTTTTTGTGTTTGTAGTGCATGGTTCGACACGACATGCTCTTGCCTAGTTTTTCTTTTTGAAATTCCGGTATGTTGTACCTTGGGTATTCGGGTCTTTTGTTTAAAAGGAAATCTTACTCGTATCTTAAGGGCAGAATACTGCGAGATGCTATTATTGAACAATCGAACTTCACTCTTGGCCTCGTCGACTCTACACGTCGAGATAAATGGAGTAAATCACTGGTGTCCATGTACTTTGACTTTCCACCCATGGCACTATAAATCGAAGTATGAATGAGATATGTAAATTCACCGAAGAAAATGATAATACCCGAAATAATTACAATAGCAGTGGGCGGGGCTCATGGCACATTGCATAAAGACCGGGTGGCCGCTGGCGCCGGAGAGTTTGCAGCGTGGGAAGGTTTCCCACAGAGTGGACCCGAGACCATATTTAGAAGCTTTGTGCAAAAAGTCTTTCAGGTTCGGGTAAAGTGCGTAAGATTAGCATAAGAGCGTATGAGAGCGACTGAAAGAGAAGCCTAAGATTGTTTTAAGTGATATTGCACTGTACAGTCAACAGCATAAATAAGTGATCATTTATGTACCTTGTCACTTTAACGTCGTGTTTGAAATGTCATATAAAATTGTGAAACGATTGAAAGCGACAAGGTACATAAATGATCACTTATTTATGCTGTTGACTGTACCACATTTACTTGTGTTGATATTAACTACTCTATTAACTTACAACTCGTAATATAGCAAAAAGTCTAATATTGTGGCCTTAGCAGGGTCCATAAACTAAGAAGCTAGGGAGGACGAGCCCGCCAGAATGAAACATAAGTGTGTACAGTATTCCCAGCTTCTTAACAGCTTTCGGCTGGCAATCGCTATCTCGCACTCGCAACTGATTTGTCACTCACGTGTCATAGAAAAACGAAGATTGCCGATCGCTATTAAGAAAATGGTTGCACTGTATGTACGTATAAAATGCCAGCCAAGGTCACAATTCAAGTGATCGAAAATTGCTCAACGAAAGATTTTAAAGCGAATACAATTTTATAACACTCCATTTATCTTGCGCAAGTGTGTAAGAATATAGTCATAAGGTCACGATTATTACCGATCATATTGATCTTGATCTTAATTTAGATTTTGATAATAATCGATTTTCTTTCGTATTTTCTGTCTTTCACTGTCACTTTCGGTTTTTTTTGTTGCGGGTTTACCTACAATTTCTATTTTACTTATGAGCTACGGTCTTCTTTGGTGGAGCAATTGTCACTTTTCTCGATTCTCTGTCAGCCTTTTCACCTCCTGATACGACACGGCATTAGCCATTTGTCTTATTTGCCCAAAACATCTCAAATATATCTCTTCTTGTCTCTCTTCTCCTTCGACTTCAAGAATGTTGACAAAAGAAACTGTCTTGCGGTATTAGGTGTCCCACGGTTTTTCCTTTTCTATTTTGTTTATAAGTACCTAGTTAAAAATACACATCGTTTACTCCTTTTCCAGCTTTTTAAGCTTTTTCTTTGTTTTCTTACCCGTCCAGTTAATTCCTTCTATTCTGCGTCAGCATCACATCAAATCTTTCCCTTTTTCTCTTTGTTAGTGTCCAGGACTTCAAATTTTTATTGATCATAATGACGTGCCAGATATTGAATGATCATGCTCATTCAATATCTGGCACAACATTATGACGAATATAAAATAGCTGACTTAGACACTAAGTTGGTAAGATATTAGTGTTATGACTGTTGTTAATGTTAGATACAAGGTATACTAAGTAGCTCTGCCGCGTAAATTATTGCAATAATTCCCGGATCAATTTAGCCATCAATTATGGCAGCAGCGGCGCGCGCGCTGGTTATACAAGCATCGCGTAATACGTGGAAGGCGAGATCTGCGCAAAGGCATTGCTTAGCGGAGTCGGCTGTTCACGGTAAGACTTAATCCAAAGCAAAGTTAAAGCAAAATAACCGGGGCTCTATTCATTTGTTTTTATGAAAATAGACCGAATAGACCACTGATGGTAAGTGGGATCTGGGACTCATAGACATTTTCAGTCTCAAGAATGCAATGTTAAGACTTCAAAAGCATTTGCCAAACCTGAGTTTTAAGTATGGAATGCCTCGTTCCTAGTAATTTCATTGGTTTTATCCCCACAATAACACAACAGTGCGAACACTGCTGCTTGGCAGAAAGTGGGATACGATGGTGGTAGCGATCCAGACTGACCCTGCGCAAGGTCCTTCCACCGCCAAAGCTTATATTACCATTTTGTTGACGTTATGGTAGGTCGTTTAATTGTACCGTCAGTAATATGGTTAAAACATAAAAGCAAGATAGGCGAAACAAATCGAAATATAGCACCACTAATAATATAGTTCCACTGTTGGCACAATGCTGAGAGGGGTCTTACTTAACGTAATGTCTACCGTTTACTTTATTTTTTTCTATTGTATTTCTTCTGTGTGCGTTGAATAAATATTTTCTACTCTATTCTATTCCATTCTAAATATACCGGACTGGCAACATTCTCTCAGGTCTCTGCGCGACCGTAAACAGAATAATCGCGCGTTTGAATCGCACGTGAATGGCGGCCTGTCGTCTAACCTGCTGGCACACTTCCTGTTATTAATATTTATGGATCGCGGAAAGTCTGTTTTCTGCTCAATTTTCGTAATGTTTCTCGAGAATAATCTTAGTTGTGAATTACCCTATCTGTACGTCAAAAGTTGAAATGCATACACAAGTCCGAGTACGATTCTAATATAATTACCTGCTTCAGAACACAAACAGTGGTGGAGTGGCACTTAATTGCTTAAACACAGTCCAAGAAATAGGCTAATAATTTTTGGGCGTATGTAAGTATGCTCTAATGTTTGTTTTGAGCTCTTGTACTTTGTATGAATGATAGATCTTGAATTGTGGGGTATCACTGGATATACAGGGTACCCAGGGGTGTCATAGGCTATATTTGTATTTTTATGTGTCGGTCCGAGCAAACATGATTGCGCGCAGGTTTGTCGGATGCTCTAGAGCGGCGAAAATATTACTATTCAGAGCCTATTGTGCCTCTCTTTATACCGGCAGCCTGTGGGAGCGGTACACGAAACGGGCCTATGGGGCCCTCCGGGTCCAGTATAATAATGCGTTCCGGGTGCTGATGGGGCTGCCTCGCTTCTGTAGCGCATCAGGGATGTTCGCGGAGGCGCGCGTGGACTGTTTCTATGCGGCCATGCGGAAGCGCGGCGCGTCCCTGGTGCGCCGGGTGCGCGACAGCCCCAACACCATCCTGCGCATGATAGCGGGCAGAGTAGACTGTCCATATATGTCTCACTGCGGGGGACTGCATTGCCCTACTAGTGTTATATTGTTTTAGTGCTGTTTAGTTTAATAACTCTAATAAGTATTACTAACACCTTAGATTAAGTATTCTTAATAACAAAATAATGTGTCATTGTGGGTTACACGAAATAAACAATTTTAATTATTTTTTTTAATTTTACTAATCATGGGAACTTACATTCTAACTACTAACTACCTACTAGAATTTTACTTATTAATTTCACACACTCTTAAATTATCCATAATATGCTTTGTTTTTTTACGGCCAGGAGTAGGCACACGAGCACTCAGGCCACCTGATGGTAAGTGAGATCTGGGACACATAGACATTTGAATTCTTAAGACTACAAACCCAAGACTGAATCTTAAGACCTCAAATGCGTTGCCAAGCCTGAGGACTAAGATGCTATCTGTGCTAGTAATTTCACCTGTTTTCTTATGTGAACGCTGCAAGTAAAGGCGAGGCGTGCCTTGCCTTGCTCTGGTGGATAATCATCTCATTATGGCCTATTTGAGTCCTTTGATAAATAATGTGCCATTTTATGACATGAAGCAGTCAATCACATCATTGTAAATGCTTTGTTATTCTGAGGACCAAGATGGATGAATGCTAGTAATTTCACCGGCTTTCTTTATTACACCCAACCGTGCGAATATTGGTGTTTGTCGGCAGGTGAGGCGGGGAAAATGAACGATTTCTCAAAATTATCCACTTAAAAATGTGTCAATTTTTAACCTAAAGTAACTTAATCTATCAAAGATCTAAATATTGGAACCGGGCATAAGCGTTGTTGTAACTTGTAACAGAGGGCCTAATCAAGATAGGTACGGTCACGAGCGTTAATTTGGGATAATTCAAGAAAAATATGCTTGAAGTCGTCAATGTCATTAGAGATGTCAAGTCATTTGTAACTTTTAGGAAACTCAACCCTATTGTTGTAGAATGTCAGATTGACTTTGGACCTTAGGCGGGTACAGAATTTAATCTCGTGACTGTACCTACATCGCAAAATTAGCGATTTTCGAAAATTTACGAAATGTATAGGATTGACGTAAGCTAATGACAGATGACGTCAATCGCTATGCTTATATCAACTCCATACATTACGAGTCGATATAAAACAGAAACGTTTGCAGGGTTTGCATCTTGGCTGGGCCCTCAGATCGTTTTCTCCATCGTCATATTTTGGCTTTTTCATACCTACTAAGGGGTAGATAATGTTCCTAAAAGAATAGATCTCCTTTTTCAATATAGCTTAGAAGACGGATGAATGATAATAGACCTGGTAACTATGCATGTTTTGTTTTCATTACATCGATACGCAGAAACCGATCGATTAATTGCATGTAAATCACGTTGATATAACTCGTAAGTTAATAATGCATTGATCGACTAAAACACCTCATTACACAGTGGTATACTTACGTTTGTTAACTAAATACAGCTTCCGTAGTTACGTGTATCCCGTGTATCGCTTAACGTCCCAGTAGAACAATGAGGGGTGCTGTGCTGGGTCTAAAATGGTAAGAGCTAGCGAGGGACAGATTACAAAACAAACCGAACCGATCAAAGCCTTTGTATACAGGAAACTACGAGTATTAAGGTGCTTTTCCACCAGCGAGGCGAGACGAGGCAAGACGGGAATTAAAATTGGTTTTGCAAAATTTATTCCCTCCAGAATCTTCGGTGGAAATGGTTGTTTTAAAACAAATTTCAGATCTCGTCTCGCCTAGTCTCACCTTGCTTCGCCAGTGGAAAAGCGCCTTTAAACTTTTCAGGATTGATTGATTACTATCCTAACTACCGACCCTATTTGGAGGTAAGTATATCCATATATCAGGAGCTAAAAACATGTGTAATAGAATTAAATGAAAATTGATACGCATTATACATTAGTACAAAAAAAGTTATTACAAATAAAAACGACTCTATGATCAAAATTTACTTTGCCAGCTCTTATCCTAAACAGAGGGCCCTGCCAAGATGCATTGCGCTAACAAGCGTTTCTATTCGTTTCGTTTTTAAACCAATCGCGGCACTGTTAGATCACGTGACTTTTCGTATTAAGTACGTCGTCTACCAGTGACGCGATTGGTTTAAAAACGAATCGAATAGAAACGCTAGTTAGCGTAATGCATCTTGGCAGGGCCCTCAGACTGGCGACGATTGCTATTGACGAAAACGAAAACGAAGAGGTCATTATCATTATAGTTTGACTTCGTGACCATTACTCCACTAAAATAGCCACATGTTAACTAGGCCCCTAACATATACACGCGAAGAAAAATGCAATGCATTGGTGTCAAGCGAAACCCTCTTTACATAAAGTCATTATGAAATAACACCTTATGCATATCACCGATTACTAGTGAAGTGATGACTGGTGATGACACAGCCAATTACACGAGTCGATGAGAGAATACATTAACACATTCAGCACCGACGACACGAAAGCGAGTTTAAATTGCATACAATTTTAAATCTATGGCAGTGAATACAATACAAATACACATTGACAGATAATACATGCCATATCGGGTCCAGTTTATATAGGATTCAGAGATTCTGGGCACCGATTGCGGTTTGTAACGGTATTCGTAATAGTGCATAAATCGGGTGATCTGGTTGGTTCTCGACTTCGCTAGATGTAGCGGAGAAAGCTCGCAGGATAACGTTCGGACGTTGACTTCAATGTTACCAACAGAGTCAGATAACAGATACTATATATAGTTCCCTTTACATAGAGGAATTGCCTTTATTTGCCTTAACTTCGAAGAACACCTAATGCATATGAGGTCATGCAATCATGAACGTTCACAGAATGCAGCTTGAGTAGCTAGAGAATTCGAAATTCCTTTAGATTTAGAACGTCCGTAGGCGTTAAAGCCCGCAGGGGCTACAGGGGGCCTCTGACCTCTTTTGTATGTTTTGTGCCATGGAAAGGAGAAATTCTTCATTTCTTTCCTGTCTAACCCAACTCCAACCACAGGTTTTGTTTATCTGTCTCTCTTATTGCTCTCAATTAAGCATCTGTCCACTTAGGTACTGTACACAATGCCTTGATCCTCAGTATAAGTAAATTAGATGGTATGTACGAGTATGTTTACACGATTTTTTACATTTGCTTACAATTTTGAACGATGGCGTAATATTACGCGAAAAGTTCTGTTCCGAACCAAAACGCATCACAAACACAATAACACTATCAATATTGCCAACAAGTTATCATAACTCTCAATACGACGCTATACCATTCAACACTCAACCGCTTAGAAGTTAAGATTAAAATTTCTACAGAATCTCATGTTAGGTTATGTCTTTATTTCTTTAAAACAACGATATGTATTCTTAAGGTGTAGCGGCTCGTGTGAAACGAGTGCCTCGAACGAGATCAGATAGGAATGTTGCGTAAGTAGAAATCTAAATAATACAAAACAGTAGCACCTCATTTAATGCTATATATTAGGTAACTAGTGTGGTCGCTGCTACCGAAACAAAATCAACTCTACCTACACCACATACATTATAATTTCCCTTTACTTAAAAAAGTAGATCTTTAAGCGATGATGGTCAATTTAAAATGTTATTAAAGTACTGGGAGATTTGGTTCATTTTCGAGTCTAAACGTTTGCGTATGTTTGAACGTATGAGCTACAAAAAAGGTTTAATAACTTGGGCGAAATTTTTAGTTTGTTTTGTTCTAATTTGAAACTTGTCATCAAAGTAACACCGTCTAAGCTTTATGTAAAGTAGTCTTTAAACGATTCTAATATAGTTTCTAATGGAATGCTTACACTTAATATTAGTTCGTTGGTTTATAATTCCAATTATGACTTTAGCACGAATGTGTTAGAGTTTATTTTTGATTGGTCAGTCGAGTGGTCAAGTGATACGATCTCGGCCTTGTCTTATCGACTCACTTTCATACTTTCCATTTCGACTAAGTTACTGATTAAGATGCTTTATTTCTTTAATTGAGATTAATGGACGCTCGCTTCAAATTCTGTGTTATTGTGGTTTTTATATCATCGCGGTATCAAGAAGAATAAGACTTCAAATGCTTTTACTACGTTTTTGACATAAATAAAGACCAAGATACTGGTTATAACTCATTCGTTCCATCTAAATTAGTTCAGATCATTAAAAAATAGAATATATCTTTAATAATTTGTACCAATAGATATTGTTATCGATTAGGAATTAATCAGAAGGCAGTTAGTTATAAAGGCCTGATAAAAAGTGATCATTGAGTAATATCTTTACGATTGAGCGATCAAAACCGGATAGTTATTTAAGTTTTGGTATTGTTCCCATTCGCCTTAAACCCGTTTGGAGACACGCGAGAAAACGCATTTAATATATTATACCATATTTAAAAATACGTTCGTGTTCAGTCTAAAAAAAATATTAGCTATTAACTAGCCTATATTTAACACTAACTTCACAAAAAAATTATAATGTTTATAGGTGTCACAAATGAGAGTGTGGCCAGTCTAAAGAGGACATAAGACGATTGATTTGACTTCCATGTATTTTCCATGATTGTCAACATTTTCAGTATTTAAGCACCACCCAATATTATTACGATTGAACTTCACCTCTCGGTTCACCCTCAGTTAAGTCTACACTACAGTTGTGACTTTTTTTTTGCAGTTGCAGGTGGTCATAGTTGATCTTAAATCTATTTTAATTACATATTTTATCATTGTAGTCGAGAAAACACGAAGGATTTTTTGAACTACATACGTAACCCAACTATAACTCCAAATCCAACTTTCGAAGACGAATAAATTTTACCTTTAAATGCATAACCAACAAGTTCTTTTTTTTATAAACTCGCTGTTTATAAAATTTTTGCCTTTTATATCATTTCGTATGAACTATTTATTACAAGTTTTGATTTACCTTGCAATGTACGTATGCACGGGTCAAATCTTGCAAATTCAATTTGACCCACTTCCCGGTTTCCGATGAAGCTGAAAATTTGCATACATGTGTAAATTGGATGACAATGCAGTTCTATTATGACATGGAGCTGATCTGATGATGGAGTCAGAAGGTGGCGACAGGATCTTCGCTATACTTGACGTAGACACCGTGTTGTGACTCATTTGTTTGGTCTTGATAAGCAAAAAAAAAATACAGTCGTTAACAAAAGCTTGTCGTAAATATATTTCTTTTGACAGAAAATTATTTTTTAGATTTTACTTTGTGCATTGTGGCAAAACGGAACGCTATCGAAAGGGAATGTGTACCCTTGTTACTTACTTATCATTTAAGTCAATCAGAGCGATAGGGTTTCCTCATTTACTTAGGAGGCAAACTATTACTTCATTACAAACTTCTCTTAACAGCCAAAAGTGACGTTGTCTTCTAAAGTTAAATCAGAATTAGTATGAGCTGCTTTTTGTTCTAATTTTACTCAAGCGCAAAATTAAGTTTGTATTCATAAGGGCGGAAGTTAAGGGATGCTTACAAATAAAATGTTTTATATCTCTTAATATGACACAGGTGCTATCGAAGTGCAATAAAAATAGACATGATAAACCAACGATATCTAGAATAATTAATAAGGAATGAAATTAATTTGTTTATGTAGAGGGTAATTTGTTACGTCGAAAAGTAGGTTTTGTTTAAAAGATTGTGTGCAATAAAGTATTCAAATTAATGGATATAAAAGGAGTTTGTGTAATTAAAATAATTTTTTGACTATTCGTGTATATAAAGGCAAAAGTAATAGCAAGTTTTAATATAAACCGTCTACCTTGTACGCATGCTTGGCGGTGGTGTAAGGTAAGACTAAGGGCCTGTTGTTTGATCAGTAGTTAAACTGACTAATCCTTAAAAACCGCGACTAATGGTTAAAATCTCAAGGAAATGTGTAAAATTTTCGATTCCTTTAACGAATTTTAACAATTAGTTGAGTTAACGATAATTGAAATCTACGCGGACGAAGTCACAGGCCCACCCTTACCATGAGTTACAATTACCATACTCGTTAGCGAGTCGAATGCTTTGTCCCTCGCACTCTAAAAGAATACTTACTGCGAGGTCTGCGAGGGACAGAGCTTAGGTAATTGTAACTCATGGTAAGGGTACTGGAGCTAGTTAGTATATATATATTTTTTTCTAACTCATTGTTACATTCTTAGACAACGTCTGTTAACTAGAAGTTTTGGGATTGCCATTTCACTCCGAACAGGGGCTCTATTATACTTCGTAAAACCTAATTGCTTTTTACATTTTGTACAATGTCCTATTGTTTTTAACTCGGCCGCCATTACGTAAATAAAGAGCGATCATAACTGCGAAAATACGATACTTAACATGTCAAAAGCTATATTGTTTTACCGAGTAGAATAGAGCCCCAGACAACTATTTAATTATAATAAAACAATATGGATGAAACCAAAGTAGAATCAGCTCTGAAATATTTATTTACTTAATTATTATATTAATAATTCTTTGTATGGAATACTCATTTTCGGTGTGTTGCGGGTAGTAGGGTGTAAACATACGACAAAGCGCCCGATCTAGCGATAACCAGCACCTGTGGCGTTCCTTGTAGCCTGCCGCGTCCGCAGACCTGGCACACTATTATTATAATATCACATGCTTCTTCCCGCGACTTGACCGCGTAGATTTCTATTATCGACATTCCATCGGAAACTTTTAAATTTTCCGTAATGAAAAGTATTAATCCATTATAAGCTTATGTGTTAATCCAGGGTATAAGCTACCGCTGTTTTAAATTTCATCCAAATCCGTCTAGCCGTTACAGCGTGAAGTATTAACAAACTAACACGTTACCGTATTGTTTTAGCTCGTGTACCGTTTATTATAAGTAAGTAAAAGCTACGTACTTTAAGATAACATGTCAAAAGCAAATTGTTTTAAAGTGAAGAATAGAGGCCCTGGCACACTGTTATTATAAAATCATATTCTCAGTTGACACAAAAATAAATACAAAAATAATCAAGAGATATGTGTGATATAATGGTTTTATTTTTAATCCAGAATATCAACTACCTAAATCCAAATTGGTTTTACGAGGCTAGTTATTCTCAAGAACAGTCTTATTCACAAACACGCAATCATCGCGCAATAGCAAAAGTGTGCTTGAAATATGCTCTGTCCTTATCTGTCATTATGACATATTATGTATACAGAAAGGGACAAAGAATATTTAAACTAAAATAGGTTTATTGTGCGTTTATGAATAGAACAGGTGTTCTAATACGATGAACTGACAGGCCAATATCAGCCGAGACGCCGGGTGTTTGGAAAATTACAGCATAAAACTCCTTTTTTTTTGTCATACAATAATTATAAGTGTCATTATAGTTCTTGATTACTATTTCAAATGTTTTCAAAGGTTATTTCCCAATTAACTAAGTACTGTATAAGATTTTTCCAAGCCCTAGTAACGAGTCAAAAATGTCTTAATGTTAGACTAATTCCATTTTCAAATTCACTATCTTCTATAAGGAGGGATGCCATCTTCATACCACTATTTAGATATGAATAATCCTTACTTTCTGAATAGGAAATGAAAAACTAGGTACCCACACATGATTAAAAAAAATACTGGCCGCATCTACTCTCTTCCGAACTCTTTGTCAATAACAAAAACGCAACTCATATGTTTTCACATGAGCTCACCGCGTGCGCTGCCCCGAATTGAGATCGTAATCGAATCGCTACAGCACTGCCTGTTAAACTATATCGTCCCATTAGACGAACTAGTTAACAACATTTTACTTCCAATTAACCTGGAAATGATTACGTGGTCGGATTAAGAATTAACCGTATTTGTTACGAAGAAAATTATTGCTATAATGAATTTACAGGCGCTTTCAGTGGGGTAACTGCTGTAATATAATTAATAATAGGCTATAAACCAAATTAAAACCATAAATAAACCTATTAAAGCAGTAAGAAGCAACTTTAAATGTCGAATAAATATTTCGAATAAGAGTTCCCTGGACAAAAAGTGTGTAAACAGTCGTGCTAAAGATTTTGCTCATACAAATTGAATAGGCGTTAAAATTATTAAATAAAAAAAAACTCCTTACGTAAAAACTACTCGAATTTCAGATCAAATAGTCCGATAACAAATAAACTTGTCTGCTTTTACTTTTTATACATTGATAATCACCCCATTTTTAGGGTTCCGTAGCCAAAAACGGAACCCTTATAGTTTCGTCATGTCTGTTCGTCCGTCCGTATGTCACAGGTATTTTACTCAAAAACGTCAAGAGGTACATTGTAAAAAGTATAGGTGTCTTGTAGAAGCCGCTATTTAGTTTGGTAGTTAAATAATAAAAATAAATATTTGTAATTATTTGTAGGGGGTGTATACGTGTAACAGAAGACGAAAAAAATAATACAGTATAAATCATCGTGTGGCACTTATTCGACAGTTATTTTAAAGACCCTTTAAGGTTCCTAAGTACTTTTTTAGATTAGGTGAATATTTTCGGAATTAATTGCTCCGTATGTTGCATAAGTGCACTTTTCCACATCGTATTTTTTTGAGATACATTTTTGTGTTTGTAGTAACGGCTTCGGAACCCTACATGGAGCATGGTCAACATGCTCTTGCCCGGTTTTTTATACATCTGTCAAAAAAGCAACCCTATTTTGTAAGAATGTATCTTAGTTTAATTTGCGTCATCAAACAACCCTTTACGGTGACAAGTTATTAATTAAGGGCGGTTAACCCTCCGGCCGCTTCCGCTTAACCCTCCACGGCCGAGATCGAGATAACATCCCTCAATCAAAACACGTTAGATTATTGTATTGCACGGAATTATTTAAGGAATTTCTCGGTGCATTGGTTTTATGGTATGAGTGTGGGATGGGAATGTTGTCAGTGAGAAAAAGTGACAAAGATTTTGAAAAGTTTGTCTTGGAGTGTTAAAAAAAACCGTTCATGGTTTGTTTAATGTCTGAGCAAACAATTTATAGACAACAGTAAAACTATTGCTTACAATAAAAGTACTATAATAACTTCCTTGATTAAATAAAAGTGTTCCAAAAATCAAAGAAATATAAATTGGCTTCAATAATTTATATAACTAAATATATACTTATACTTTTTAAGTGTTTACTCGTATCGAAGAGATAATTCCAATTGTCATCAATTATTTTAAGTTTTTCTTGAAGTCTTCGCAACCGCACGCATTGGTGTTTGACTGACCACCACTGGCATTTTTTTCTCCCTTAAAAATCCCTTGAAAATTCAGTTGCATTGATTTACGTTCTTGCCACAATGAAATTTAGGTCTATAATTGAAAAAAAAACAATATGTGCATAAAACAAAAGACGACTATAAAATTTGACGCGTATCTAAATAAGTCTTAAGTATCTAAGTAAAAAAAAAAAAAAAAAAAAAAAAAAAAAGTCTTATTTACTACTCTTTAAAAAAATCTCGTACCTATCTATTATAGAGTTTCTGTTACATGTGTGACCTTATTAACAACAAAGTAGGATTGATTTTACCTTTAGAATTAAAAGGCGGTTTAGTTAAGACGTGTTGATTTCTCTGTAGATAACTTTGGCGACATTGTTTCGATGAAAAACTATTGGCGACAAGTTTTTTTGTTTATATCACCGAAGGCGGCGATTGGTAAAGGATCTCGATAAGATTAAGAAGGTCGTATTACTTGCTTTTTGATTAATTATGATAAGTTTTAACGGGCTATTAATTTTGATATATGCTATCCGGTTTCCGTATTTCAATATTAGCGGTTAAGTTTTTAAATTTGCCTTTTAAAACTTATTGGTGAGTGAATATGAGGAAACTTTGCTGAAATCTATTTGTAAGGCGTTTAAATAATTTTAAGTAACGGTAAGAATATAGGGATGGGTAGTAGAGTTGGATAAGGAGTACCTTTTAGGGGAATGAGGATACAATAAAAGCAATAACCAGCAGCAGAAAAATCTGGTTTAGTCCAGATTTGCCACCAATGCCGAAGTTCTTTGGAGGATGGCGAAAAGTGTAGATCTAACTGTACACTTCGTACCTGCCATTGATCATAAAAAAATGCTTACCTGGGCCACATACTCGTACTAAAAACCCCAATAACACTCAAAGAACTCCTTGACGAGCTTGACGACGCATTTACCCTAATTCGATTCCCGGTATGGGCAAATATTTGTGTGATGAGCGCGAGTATTTGTTCCTGCGTCTTAGATATTTTCTATGTATTTCAGTACGTATTTCTCTATATGAGTATGTTTATCTTTCTCTAGTCCCTAAAATACAAGCCTAGAGATTAGTTTGGGAGTAGGTCAATTTGTGTGAGATTGTCCTCTGATATATTTCTTCAAACCATCATGGTGAGGAATACTGCCTAGAAGGGGGAAGTAGAAGGGAAGAAGAAGGGAAGGTAGTCACCTGGCATCAAAACAGTTGAATAACTGTACAGACTCACTCTGTACAAGGGCATATTTAAGAAGCTAACTAGTCTGACAACCGAGCTGTAATAAAGTGGATGGGAAGGAAAAGACACAAAAAGAAGATTTGTCACATGATGTAGAACCATGTGTGCGCCTACATTATTTACTTGAGGCCGTACCGACTATCTATGTATTTCTTACTTCATAAACCTTAACTGATTAAATGAATACCTACTATGACTTATTACGACGACGTCATTGAAAACAGTTATAACTTATAATATACCTAACGTGACAAGAAAGAAATGCAAAGTCATCTCTATTCAACATCCCAATTGACCAAGGTAATACCCGCCATTTTAAAAAACAAACTAAATTGTATCCTATGCTCATAACCAGAATGTCCTTTTCAAATTATTTTTGTAAATACGATGACACCTTTTCTCTATTTTGTTCCCGTGACACACCCCCCGTTGCCATAAAGCAGTGTAAAATGCTCCTGCCGGGGGTCGCAGTAAATTAAGTTTTTAATTTAGCAAAAAAATGCCACCATGCGCTTGCGCATAAATCCTTAATGGGCTTAATCTTGATGACAAGTGCCTTGAAATCAGCGGCAAAGAAACGCATGAGGTTCTGGCACGGTTGATGCGTTTTTTTCTGCATTCCTGCTACAAATTTACAGGTTACTCAAATAACTGACCACGCCGTTAGTTAAACTGGTATTTGATAACTACCGACCCCCTAATTCATCAATTTGATTATTTTGGGTAAAAAACCTACTGTCTGCACCAAAATGTCGACTAAAAGAAACGACTCGCAGTCCCTATTTCATGTGCCAGAAAATATATAATAAGCTTCCAAAAGATATGAAGGATCTTCCTTTGAACATATTAAAAAATAAACTTTTTCATTGGCTATGTGAATTATGTGTATACTCAATAAGTGATTTTTTAAGTATTAAGACTAATAATCGATAATACAGTCTATTAAATTTAGTATTAAGCAAATTCTTTGTTTTGTCTGATATGCTAAATATACGTGTGACAAAACTAAGATTTATAATTTTGCATGTTCATTCGAATAGAGTATGGCGGAATTTAATTTGTAATTGTAAACAACTATGTATTGTTACCCATATTCAGCAAATAAACTATTTCATTTCATTTCATTATTTCTAAAAACCTTTTTTACTTTTAATCCTACTTGCTTCTCTGGCAGATCAGCTTCAACAGCAGAGATCTCAAAAAACTTTTTAACCACATTTTTTTTCACACGTACCTAGTTTTACAGACACACAAGTCATTTTTTTTTAAAGTCTAGCCTTTAAAGGCAGATTAGTCTTCTTATACTTAAGATGGAAATTGAAAGAGAGATACGTACATTTAACCCAAAATGATTCATAGGCCGCAATGGAACGCTGTCGAAGTGACGTTATAATTTAATTCATAAGAAGTCTCTTACGATTCCAATCATTACGCCACTTTGGAATAGCTCTATACTGGCCTATTACTTATGATTCAAATTGGTTGATTGTACGTACGTCACCAAACAGTAAAGTTTTTATTTTTAGTCGTAATGTGTTTTGTTTTAGGCCATATTTATAGCAAGTTATAACGTTTTTAATAAGAAACGGTTTCTTTTACACGATTTTCATGAATCAAACCTAACGTCACCTAGCCTTGTCTACACGTTACTTATTTAAGAAATTTTGAAAAGTTTACGGATCCAGCGATATAAAGATTATCACTATTAATTATTAAGTTAACAATGATATCATGGTCAAAAAAATATGACAAACAGAGGGTATTTTACATAAATACTTCAGGAAATATGATTTGGCCGTCTGTTATCTACTATGAGATATTTTTTTCTGCGTTAAGACTAACCGGACCTAACCTTAACCTTAACCTTTCAACCCACTGTGCTGTTTGAAGAACGAGGGCTGTTTAACATTACCTTTTGTTGTTTGATATTAACAAAAAGATATTAGTGAAGATTACAGACGGCCAATTCATATTTCCTGAACTATACAGTTATAACAGTAGCGTCTCGCGGCTTTTCAATAAAGACTCTTATAAAAGGACAATACTCACAACATGATCGTAAACGATGTAGATACAATCGATGCTAAAAACCTTGGCCCGGGACCGCGGGGGGTACTACTGTTGGCCCGAAGTTTTTATACCGACGTCTTAATTTAGTTTTACGGCTATCTTTAACCATTTGGCTTTAGATTTATGACTTTCGAGACGATTAGCGGAGTTTCATAGGTTTTTGAATCACATTATTTGACAATATTATGGTTTTTGATAAAAAAATGATTTGTTAGTCAAAGATATTTAATTTATTTTACAACGTTGTCGACCTAATTACAAGGTACAACTATGCCAACTTTGTAGTACCAAGATTCTGTTTTAAACCGCGGACAGACCGACAGACGGACATGGCAGAACCATAAGGGTTCCTAGTTTACTAAGGACCCTAAAAATAATCTAAACCAACATCAAATAACTTTAAATAGAAAATTAGTTCATGCTTGTGGTTTTTTTGAGATAGTTTTTGTGTTTGTAGTATCGCCTTCGGGACCCTACAATGAGCATGGTCCGACATGCTCTTGCCGGTTTTAATAAAAGAGCCATCAATTTTGCTCCTTATTCAAAACCAATAACCGATCATCGCATCAAACAAAATAAACAAATAATCACATTTAAACACAATAAACACCCTTGAATCCATTCTCATTTAATTATCTATCACATGTTAAACTCTCCCCCCTCGAACAAGCCGAGGGGAGACCGCAAGCCGCAATGTTGTGATTCTCCCAATTATGTGATTATTTATGTGTGACAAGTCATTTGGACGCCGTTCGTTTTAAACAACCATTTGTTTTGGCCCTCCATGTTGGCTTTGTGAAGAGACATTTTCCTATTTAAATATAATAAGTCTTCGTAGAATACTCCATAGTTTACTTATTTTTATGAGTGGACAATCTCACACAAATTGACCTAGTCCCAGACTAAGCGCTTGTAATATGTGTATTAGACAACGATAAAAAATACATAATATGTGATGTCCAAGTTCAATCTTCAATGGGCACAGGGCTCTAATCTACTCGGTAAAACGATATTGCTTTTGACATGTTATCGTATTGTCAACATTACGTTAGCTCTTATTTACTTTACAGTAATAGCGGCCGCGCTATAAACAATATGATAACGTATCAAAAGCAGTATGGTTTTATCTACTTATTAGAATAGAGCTCCTGTGGGTAACCGAGACTGCAGGGTCGAAGTCTACCTGGAAACCTAGCAACCTAACGGAACAGGATCCCTAAGGGCTTGTTTACGGAGACGCGGAGCGTCGCGCGTGGCGTGCGGCTTGGCGTTGCGCGGAGCGTCGGGCGTTTTTTCCGTTTACAGAGAGGCGGCGCGTGCAGCGGACCGCGTCATCACACGCACAAACACAAACATATGGCAATGTACGGTGTTGTTTATAAAGAAAGAGAGTAGCGGTGTCCGCTACATCCGCGGCGGACTCTCGAGCGTGTAGCGGAGCGCGCGGCGGAGCACAAGACTGTCAGAAGGTTCCGCCGCGGGCCCCGCTGCGGGCGCAGTGGCGGGAACCGCCGTTATTGACGCGTGCGACGCTGCGTGCAACGCGGCGATTCCATCCGCGGGCTCCGCCGCAAGTAACGCTGTATTTGAAGCAAACGCGCGTAAAACCGCTTCTCCGTAAACGCTTTTATACAACGCCATATGTTTGAATTTAGTGCAGAAGTTTTCTTCCCGGTAATAAGACTAATAAAACCCACGTCTTGCATTGCCTAGCCTTATAGGTTTTAGGTTGTGGCGAGCTATTTTCCACAACTCAACGACTTTATTTTGCGTAGGGTTCAACCACAGGAACTTGCCTAGCCTTAGTAACCTTGCATTTATATTACATAATCTGTTCCGGGCGATGCTAACACATCTCTAAAAGGGTCCTGTTCTGACAAGTGTCTAAATAAACTGGTTGACAGATGATAGCAACAGATGCGGTAACAACCTGACAGGGTTCCCCATTGTTATCTATTGTTGGTAAATGGTGTTGATAGCTTTAACGACTGCGGTGAGTGCGGAAAATGAATTGTATAAAGATTGAGTGGATCAGTTCATGATGGTGGAGATGAATTAGGAAAACATATGCCATGCTGTAACATTTTATGGTTAGTATAGTTGTAAAGAGAGATGAAGTTACATTCGAAATGAACTATTTGTATTTCGTATTCGACTAAGTTCCGCTTGAAACTTGAATTAAGGCTATTGGGTTAAATTTATTATGTCGAGGTTAATGCCGTTTAGATGTTTGTGAAGGTAATATAAAATATTAGGAATAAATCTAGATAGGTACTTGTACTGAGCAATGACAGAAAATAAACTACATTTTTTTTTAGAACGACGACATTTAGTTCATGTCATGGAATGGAACACATCAGCGTTATACGTAAGGTAGAGTTTGCATATACTTTAAGAAAAGCAAGCATTTACTTCTAGGGAACCCCAAAAATACGAGTATAAGGAAAATCTTAAAATTAAACTTAATCAAAAACTTAGCTTAGTTCATGACTAAGTGACTAAATTGCGTTAAAAAACGAAAGCTGATATAATTATGTCTCCTCATTCTCTCTCTCACTGCTTCCCTATTACTTTACAAATGTTATCTAGAAGATAGCAAGAAAGCAAGCAAGAAATAAAAACATTTATTTTTCTACCAAGCAAAAGCGCCGTTAGTTTTTTAGCGCCCCAAACTCCCAAAGGACCTGTTATCAGACTTATCATTTAATTACCGAGTTCTTCCGCGTCGCTGGGTTGAGTGACGTCGCCAACGTCTCACGTCTGGGGAGCGCGGGGGCCACGCGCAGGCCGCCCGGTGTAATCCCGCCATTGACGCTTGTTATCTGCGGGTGCAGCTTACAGGGCGCTTAGGGGTCCCTGGGATGAATCCAGAGGCCCTTGTGAAAATGGATGACAAGTTCATTTAGCTCGAAACAAGAAAGGGACATCATGTACAAAGTATACTAAACTTAGAACGTTTTTCACTTGAACCTCGAAACACTGTATGGTTTTACTAGGGCGCGCTAGTTTGTGTGGTGGTTGATTGTAGATTACTGTGAATACGGTTTAACCAGGCCTATATTGGACACTGACTATTAATAAATTGGACAGCAAAGGCGGCCTGAGAAGAAGAAAAGATATCGCTTGGGCATGTCTTTGTAAAATTATGCCTGTAGATAGGAAAGTTAAATTTTTGCTGGCCACTGAATATTTTGATAAATTAAATTCTAAATTAATACAATTTCGGAGCTTCTCAAGTCGACCTAAAAAGATTAAAACATATATCATGCTTAAATTCACTAATTATTATGGTTGTAGAACAAGTAATTATTTGATTCCTCGAATATTCAATTAAAGAAGAAGCCAGAAGAAAGTCAGAAATTACTTTAAAGGTAAGTCGTTTCCATCGGTTTCATAGTAAAATGTATTCTATAGTATATTTTTAGTTTTATCGCAAACGCCAATACAGTGGTTGTAATAAAAAACTGGCCACAATAAATCGTATGCCTATTTGCGACGCATTGATTTCAAAAACCAAATCCGCCATTGGAACGGAACCCTCATCCACCCCAAATTAAACTTATCAGCCATTTATAATAGTTTAATTCGGATTAGATAATGTCCCACGGGTGGTCCGGCGCCGCGGGGCCCCGGGACCCTCTCAGGCAGGTTGAAGGGTGCTCAGCTCCTGGGGTGATGGAATTGATGTCATCGCGTGTAGCAGCCGGGTGAAGAGATGTGGGAGTGCGTGACAATTGGAAAGAGGTTAAGGACTGTCTGATTGTGTTTATGATAATAATTGTAAAGGGACACACTTAACTAACTGAACTCTGGCCGACTTCAAATTAGAAAACAAATTATAGGTTTCACTTAAGGTTTGATTTGATACTTCCATTTCTTCAGAGGTTTTGGACAGTCAGGCAGCCTGACAAACTCGGAACTGCAACACTGTTAGACTGGGTTGCCTTCAAGTTCCACTTCAGGCTCAGACAGGTTGTGGTGCAGTTATTTCAAAAGACAAAGTGTCAAAGACATTGTATTTCATTTTATCAAGACAACTGTCACAAGAGACAAAATCATGGTCGTTTTATAACATTTAATAATAAATAATAATAAAAAATAAATTATTAATTTAATTATTTTAAATTTATTTCATTTAATTTATCTATATTGATGCAAACATGTCTTGTAATTGTTTATAATGCAATAAAGAGGTTACATACATACATTAATAACCTCGATATCCCCTTAAGTTCCATAATAAAATCACGACTCACGGCTCCCGGGATACAGGGTCAGCCTAGCTTAGGGTCCATCGAATATTCCGACTAGGTACCCAAGAAGATTGTACATTATGGTTTGTTTTAGTTTAAACTTTTTTTTTTGCTATCCTTATCCTAACTAACGTTATCCTTATCCTAGACCTTAATTTGTAATTTTTTGTTATATAAAAGCTAAGTATGATTGTTCGTTTGTTGGTTCCGTCTTCACAGTTTAAGGATTCAACCGACCAGCGTGGGTTAAGAGACAGTTTACGGCCTGAAAAGGTCATAAAGTAATTTTTATCCAGGAAAATCGCATCGAATATCGCAGACGGAGTCGCGTGCAAAAGGTAAGCTAGTATTAAAATAAATTTAAAACGACAGCTTCTTAGCCTGAGGCATACGTCGCGTCACCAAATTAGACCTAAGCCACGCGTAAACCCTCCTCGGCTAATCTTCGGTGACCATCGTAAAACTTCGGATGTTTTTCGGCAATTGTCGTGCGACGTCGTCATCTATTACAGATTGGTCACGCGCGTCGCCTCGGGTGCAGCCGTCTTCATTTAAGGGGTAAGATGGTGAAGAGAGCACTTCTGTTTTTAAGTGAAGGTAAGAAATTACCGCAGGGGCTCTATTCGACCCGGTAAATTAGAGTAAATAAAATAAATAATTCCTATTAATACTGAAAATGCAACAGTTTGTGTGTGCTTGTGTGTTAGTTTGTTACTCCTTCACGCTGCAACAGCTTGCAAATTTGAAATGGCGATAGATTAACACATAGGCTTTTCATGTCAGAATATTAAACAATTCCCGAGGGAAGAACTATAATCGAAATCTACACGGACGAAGTCGGAGGCAGAAGCTGTAAATATTAAGGGACAATCTCACACAAATTGACCTAGTCCCAAACTATGCTCTAAGCTTGTACTATGGGTACTTGGCAACGATATAAATACTTAAATGAGAAATTAATACTCAAATGAATAGAAAACATCCAAGACTCACAAACGAATATTTACTCGCGCTCATCACACAATTTTTGGCCCATACCGGGAAGCAAGTAAAAAGTCCTCCTCCACGATATTAAAATTACAAATTACTAGGGAACAAATCATCCAAACAATATCAGATAATGATTGATCCGCGCCGTCCATATATTTCTCAATAAAGAGCCTGTCCCTTTCGCCTTCAGGCAACATCAAGACGGTTGCTCACACAAACGGAATCGAATGCTTCCGAGCAGACGCAAGATTCTAGACGGTAATAATAACAATATCGTATTTGATCTGTTATCGAATTGTCAACGTTTTGATAGTTCTTATTTTCTTGACAGTAATGGCGGCTGACGTCATAACAATACCATAACAGGCCAACTATGATATCGTTTTTAACGCCTAGAATAGAGGCGCAGATTTGTAGGAATTTAAACACGACAGTAGTCTATTCGTTTAATTAATCTAAAGTGTAAAAATGAGGGGATTTATGTGTATATGTTTGATTGTTTGCCCTCGTCTAGTGTCCGAAAAGGAGAACCAATTTCATTAGCTTTATGAGTATGATACCTCTATAAAGTGACACGTTTATTGCCAAATGTGTTTAGGTATCAGTTTCTATCGTGTTGATCATTTAAGTAACCTAATTTTTATCATCGTAACAATCGTAACTATTTAATCATAATAATTTAATATTTCCGATGGTCAGACAGTGGATGATTCGAGAGTGAAATAGTCATGATAACAGGGGTGTTATTTATTATGACATGGCTATGCTGTTCATTGTACGGTGAGCGTAAACGACAGAGCTATAGCAGTTGTAAAGCAGTGTCCTTTTCTCTCAGCGTAAACTGAACTGCATGGCTACATCGTAATTACCCCCCAGTTGTGTTACTATAGTCCTGAGTCATAACATATTCCAGAAAATTCCGGTTTAGATAGAGATTGGCGTAGCGATATCATTTTGACAGACCATTATTTCAAACATTAAAATACCGGAACGCATCTTTCGGCTTGAAGATCACAGACTGACAAAGGGTAGTAAACCTTTTTTTTTGTTGGGGTTTAATAAAGATTCGAGTAATCGAACTTTTGTATGGCAGCCTGTGGAAGCCTTTGGGCGTCGTCACCCGTTCATTAGGAGCTCTTTAATTCAAGCAGCGCCGTTTATTCATGAGTAATTGTTATTGGTTAATTTGGGCAAACGTTTTAATGTGCGCTCAATATAAGGGCAATGGAAACGGGTCGCTGTTCTTCTAAATAGGTACGCAAAGTGATTTGTTTTCATTGCACTTATAGATGTCGTGACTGTCGCGTCGTGATCTTTGAAGTAATTGTCTTGTGGCTATTATGCTGAAAAAATAATGAACGAACGAAATTTAGAATTGTTTACAATGCCTTATCATCAATGTTGATTAGTGGATGATTTTTCAATCGTCTGATTAAATTGCCTGTCAGTCAGTTAAAATTAGCCCTCCGGTTTTATTTCACCATATTATTATGTTAAGAGGCCTTTCACAAAATCTCAACTTGAAAGGCTGCTTTTTTTAGATTTTATTGATTCTTAAATGTTATCAATTAATTCTGTACATCTGGCGTGATTTGAAAACAAATTATTTTACTACACACATTTAAATTGCATGGAATTAATGGGAGCGCTTTGTTTCATATAATTATTTTTAGTCCGAATGTATTGTTATTCATAATCATCGCAAGTCATAAAGTATTTTTTACTGAAATGGTTTTTATTTCAGGATTTTTGAAATATCTAGCTGGTAAATGAGGTTAGGTTAGGTTAGATTAGTTTTATAAAAACCCTGAAGTAAAAACCGTTTCAGTAAAAAACACTTTATGACTTGCGATGATTATGAATAACAATACATTCGGACTACACATTTTTATATGAGCCAATATGGACCCAGAATTAAAAGATTCAAGTTGAGAATTTCGATCAATTTCCCTTCTATTCTATTCTATTCTTAATTAATGGCTTTCACTCCTATTAAGGTGTATTTCGCCAATGTCGAGTTATTTATAGACACTCCCATGGACTTATTAGAGAAATAAGTCCATGGATATCACACGCGAAGACAATTGTTCGGTAAAAGAGAATTTTCTCAAATGGACTAAACAGAAGCACATGGGGTTAGCTCCACACGCTTCTGTCAAGTCATTTCACTTCAATATTCATCAAAACGAAAACAGTCGACGTTGCCAGTCCAGCTTCTGTAAGACGGCTCTTAAGGTGTACCTACACGGCAACAATAATTGCCCGTCAACAGTCTTATTCTATTGCTGGCAAAAAATTGCTTTTAAGCCTCTAAAAGTTACCCTTGTAAGTGCACCTTTATCATCCATCATCACTGTTGATGAGACAGACGCTGGTTTAAAGTCGGTTTAAACCCACCTTAGGGCCTGTTGTTTGATCAGTAGTTATCTCAACTAAACTAATTGTTAAAATTCGAAAAAGGAATCGAAAATTTGACACATTTCCTGGAGATTTAACCATTAGTCACGATTATTAACAATTAGTTAGTTTAACTACTGATCAAACAACAGCCCATTAGTCAGTTCAAATTAGCCCATTGCTTTTCTTTTTGTCATGTTTACGAATAGGAGAGGGTAAAATTTACCAGGCGTGGTCTGGTGACGCTAAAATGGGCATGGTGATATTGGCAACTTTTAAATGGGTCATAATGGGGTTGTAAACTATCAATAGTGACTGATTCCATATAACACGGTTCCTGCCTAAGAATAGGTAATAGATCAAGCTCCTGCACTGACGCAGCTAGGTACCGTAAAGATACCCCTTGAAAATAAAAATAAGGATTTTATTTGTTTAGGAGAAACATGAACGCAATCTTAGTCCCGGAGTTGGCAACGCATTTAAATACTTAATATTGCTAATGTCTATGTGCCTCAGAACTTGCTCACGTGGCCTGTGTGGTCATTTGCTTTCTTCATGCCATAGAAAAAAAAGAAACACCATAACCACCGTGCATTCCCTCTAATCTTGGGCCCAAACCACCCAAGCATTTAGGCAATATTTAGCAAAAAACCTAAACAGGGCCGAAACGGCGTACATTTATTAATAAATTGTCATTAGCATGTGCGAGCGGTAATGACAGGGCGGCGCGGTAATGGCATGATGGCCGCCGCCGCCATCGCCACCGATGCCCGAAATTCATTTAAACATTGACTTATTACCGATGGACCGGGAGCTTCGGTGATAATCTGAATTGGACGGAGGAGGACTTTTTAATATCTTGGGCCTACTAAATTAGATTGCGTTCGTAAATTATGTTTCTATATCGCTGTTGTTTAGGTTATTTTGCTGAAAGAAATAAAAGTTATGATGCAACAAAAGCAATAATAAATTTTGCTTTGTAATATGTTGCGCCAACAAATTAGACAGAACTACAACAAGCTGAAGAAGCTGAAGAAATATAAATAAGTATTACAATTGTTTGTTGCACAAAAACAACTACAGTAGGTATTTGCCTATTTCAATGAATCTACTTGCTCGTTTGTCGTTTACGACTACGTATCGAGCTCTTAAAACAATCGTTAAGAAAACACCCAAAATAATAAAAGCTCCCGCGCTATGACCACGTACCAACAAGTAGGCACTAACATTGTATCGGATGCCGTCCAATAAATAATTTGGATATTGGGTGCTATAAAATTAAGACTAATTTTATCACTACTCACACTCGCTATAATCCCAACATTGTATGAAATCGTTCCTTTAATTCATCCTTCAAAATGAGTCATACCAGGAATGAGAAATGTAACGGTTTTCTCAAATAATGTCTGTATTATTATCATTGTTTTATTCAGTGCGTGACCCGGAAAATATAGATATTTAATAAAAGCTGATAGTACTGAGGCGGTTGTGAAGTCTTACATCTGTCAAGTTCCAGGCAGTGGAAGGAGATATATACCTGTAATTACTGTAGCACTGTCTAGCATTCTATGATCATCATCAAATTTTCCAAAGTGACATCCATCCCGGACTTCCGATACCGTCGTGGCAGGAATTACGACCAATGAATACATTGAAATATACTCCGCAAGAAATTCTCATTGGTTAGAATATCAATTTTTCATCAATCATTTTATAGGTAACAGTAGAGACGGGCTATTGCAACTCCATAAGAAGGAGCCAACGGATCCAATAATTTGTAAACCTTTAAAGCAGAATCATAAAAAGACGGCTAAGTTCTTTAGGCGTGAGATTGTCTTAATCTTCCACGATATTCACACGCGCTGCCCTCCCAACCGAGATTCCTTCTTTCCCAGTCGGCATACCACCGACAATCGCTTGATCCACGATCCACATTTCGCTCGCCATAAAACATTTCCCACTTCGCAAGTCTTACCTTTTACCGGCAATATGATGCCCTTCCAATCCGTACACCAATCAAAATCCTCTCGATACTTTTTACAAGCTTTTGAGATGAAACTTCATACATCTTTCATGCCTCGGACGCGGCGAAACCTGAATTTACCAAGATAGTCCAACTCTATAACACTGTAATGTAGACTTTATTCAGTTATATTAAAGGTGTTGAAGTGTGTGTTGGTATGTCGGTTTATCTGTTTGAGGGCAATTAAAGCGCAGAAACGCACATCATTAGCGCATCGACAATATTCCACGGTGTTTTTGCGACGAGACCGGTTTGATGTCATTTTCACCGTGGTAATCTGATAATGCTGAATTTGGATGTGGAAGCCTTTTAATTAAGTAGATAACAGATATACATTTTTAATCTAGTTTGATGAAAGTAATTGGAAGTCGTAGGATATTTTAGGGATGGCATCTTCCGTAACTCGTGGAACTGTTCCAAATATTAGTGACTATATATATATATACCTATGTCGTAGGTACGAGTACATGTTTGAAGTTGTTATTAATTGTTCTTGTGTTTGATATTAATCTGGCCTGCCAGATTTTCAGTACGGAAATTGTAATCATAATTACACGACTGCCCAAAAAAAGGATGCCCAAGGAAAGGAGGAGGAGGGTTCTTTATTCCACCATTAATTAATTATTTAAATAAATAACTTCTAAACGCCTGAGCCGATTTAGATGTGTGTGGTATCGTTAGAATCCTTTCACCATCCTGGGTGACATAGGATACCTAAATTGTTGAAATTGAAATAATAACAATAGCAAAATGTCTATTATTAACATAGATATCGAGAAAAATATAAAAAATGCAGTCGGATTTTTAAAGCTTGCTTTTCATTTAGATATTTCAAGCAAAGGACGGTTAATCCTGGACACAGGCCTTCTTCAAAGATATCTCCACGACGTTTTGTGCAATTCGGCTTCTCGCGATCTTTACCCGATCGTCAAAAGGTGTGGGAGGTCGAAACACTTTCCAAAATGCGGAAAATTGACTAATAAGGAAAATAATACCTTCAAAAAAAATTTGAGGAAAATTAGGTAGACGAATCTCTTAAATTACTTTTCTGCCATGAAATTAAATGGGGTAAAGTCACCAGTGGTCAGCCAAAGACCTGTAGTCAGCCTCTGCTTATACTTTGTATGAGTGCGAAGAGTACGAAAGATATATTTCCCACTCTTCGCACTCATATAAGGTCTACTGGTCTGTGTCTGACCACTGGTGATTTTATTCTAGGTACGGAACCGTAAAAAGGTGTATTCCAGTATTCCCAGTGAATAATCAGAGTTTTTTGCACTCGTCACATTAAAACCCAAGTACTTCACTCTGTTATTACGTGTATGTGTGCCAGCGAAGGTTAGTTTTATTTCTCGGAACATTGCGAGGTTACGGGGTGAATTACTAACAACATTTATTCAAATGCAAGTTCATTGCAAAATTATGCATTGCTTCATTAACGGCTCTGCGTGTTTACCCTCGAAATAATGTCACCCGCCAGGAAATAAGTCAAAGTTAAAGGGGTGGCGTTGGGTGGGTTCAGGACCCAGCATAACAATGATTAGGGACTAAATTGTATCACTTTGGACTATTTGTACAGGTAGCTGCGGAATTTTGTCAAAGCCTCGTTATCAATTAAATCCCATGATTATTTTGGGATTCAATTTGACTTGCATGAAATAAATCATCCATAAAATGACAAGAAATAAATTAAACATTGGCTACCTTAGACAGTGATTCAATAATTACATTATTCGTATACCAAATTTCAAGGACATATTGGAGTTTGATATGAGGAAACAAAACCAGAAACAATCAATTTTGTGAAATTGGAAGCATACGATGACAAACATAAAAAAAATCAGTTTACTCATGCCAGGCTTGGAGGAGGCTAAATAAATAATAAAGTATTTAAGCTGAACCTTTTATTTTTCAGGAAGACAGTTGGAAGACCGAAGAGCTACTTAATTGGAAAAAAGCAGTTGGAAGCCTGGCTGTACTTAATAAAATACGTCCTTTTCAATAGTTAAACTATTGTGATTTCGTTTATGATGGTCGTATACTTGGTCGGTCCAAGAGGCTAATTAATACAACGAGTCCAGAACGCGTGTGCTCGTTTTTGTTTTAGAGTCCTCCCCGCTCCCACGTAACTCCGTATTTGAACGCCGCTAATCTGCTAAACATGACTTCGCGGAGGCGCGTGCACCTGGCGAACCCTTATGTTCAGTGTGGTGCAACAAATGACCCGTACCTCTTTAAAAAGATTCAGTGGTCCAGTAATGTACGCAGGTTTAAAGCTAGGGCGATTGTGCCGCTGCACCGAACCGCGGCGTTACGGGGTAGTTTCAAGTTTGCGGTCCGATGGTTCCAAGTGCTGGAATGATCTCCCTCCTCCCATCCAAGGAGCGCCTAGCAAGTTCACCTTTAAGCGTAAACTTAAAGGTTATTTGTTGACGCTCTAAAAATCCTAATTCCCAACCAGCACTTTGTAAATTAGAGTTTAGTTTTCTTTTGTTTTTATTAATTGTGCCAAATTGTCGATGCTGTATACTCGCTAAGAACATACTCGTATTTCTACTTTAAATATGTTTATGAAAGGTATTTGCACGTAGTGTTTGTATTTATTTTGCCGCCAAAGAGATATTTAATTCGTTATATTTTAATTGGAATATGCACTCTTTCTATATTTAGAAACATTTATTAACGTCATTGAAATGTTTTATTTTACCCCTATAAAAATATATTTACTTTTGGAGGTCAAATTTTGTACCTTCACTAAGTCGTCATCAGCTTGTGATTTTTAAGTATGTAGTTGTTTTTGAACATTGGTGAGTGAGAAGTTGTAGTCAAAAGTGAGGGCTAAATAACAGAGGGAGCGTGTATCAGTTCTGAACTTAGGTCGGAGAGCAGCATCCTTGTGAATTAGATGGCTCTGAAGCATAATTCCTGCCAAAAATACGTAAAAAAAATTAATCACTTTTTTTTGATTTTTTTTTCTTTTACTATACGGCAGAATAATGTTATATAACTCTCCTAGGTTATTTGATAATTGCTAAAAGCTAATATCACAGTATGTATTTGTAGGCCTCAATAATCCCGGAAAAGGCCGAAAAAGCTACCCTAAATGTTGGTGACCGAGCTGGAAATAAAAAAGTCCACTGCGAAGATAACTTGTTTATCCTTAAAATCATAATGATAAACCAAGGTTTCTTTTTCAATAACATTTTTTTTTATTAGGGCATCAGGACTATCTCCACACCGCTCCAAATAATTACAAAACTAACTCTTATTTTTGGCGTCTTGTAAAATTGTTCATACACATGTTTTTTGTTTAGCTATCACAGAAAAACAAATGAATATTGTTAAAAAAAAGCTCTGATTTAACGTTGATTAGTGCCATGCCATATAGTCCACATTAAAATAATAAGATTATGAGGATGGTTCATACCGATTCTAAAAACTTATTGATCACCCCTCGTATGTATTTGTTTAATAGTATCTATATATTTATTTATTTTTTAAATAGCACTATTCGTTTAGCGTACCGTCCGTCTGTCACACTCGGAGCTGGCTGAAAATCAGCGCTGCAGGTGTTTAACACCTCAGCATTATGCTGAGACAGTGTCCGATTCACTGCCGCGAAGACACACTTACTACTTGTTTATTGCTGTTTTCTGTTTTTACTATTTTTCTGTGTGTCTTGTGTGTGTAGTGAATAAATGTATTTTTCTTTTTCTTTTTCTTTCTTTTCTAGTTATCGCTATTAATTTCAATTTATTAGGAAACACGATCCGGTCAGCTTGATAGTAATAATAATAATAATAATAATATTTATTGGCCAAGTAACAATACATTACATTTAGCAAGTCATGTTTGGTACATATTTTCCTTAAAAGTAACATGCATCTATATTACTTATAACATTTATAGCTCTAATAAACATTTACTTCTGAGTAGATCCATGTATTCGTTGATGGAGTAAAATAGCCGGATAGCCGGAGGAGGTAGAGAGAGAGTTGCCATTTCGTTGCAAATTAAAACTTTAAATAAGTACCACATAAATCTACACTAAATCTAACAACAATAGCTCCTGCGGCATAGTGTCCCTTTGTTCTACATCTGCCTAGAACGCATTATGCCTGTGTCGCGTTTTACCTAAACTTCATTCTTTGGTAACATTTAGGCTACATGGTTAATTCGTCTAATTCGCTGTTGATCTATTGAGTATAAAGTCTATTTCGGTAATGTACCTACTCCGCCATTTGCCTAAGTCGCGTTTTGCCTAAACTTCATTATTGTGTGGTGCTGTACCTACTCCGCCATTTGACTAAGTTTTGCCTAAACTTCAGGTAATGCAATTATTACATTTTGATTGATTTTGCTTGAGAAGGCTTATAAGGCGAAAATTTAAAATAAATATTCTAATATAGCCCAAACAGACTTAGTAATAATGCGTTTTAGTGCAACAGAGATTTAAGCATAGTGATAATTAGGAACTTCGCGTTTTATACTTAACGCGTTTTAAGTTTATGCAGCAACAAGGCATAATGCGTTCTAGGCAGTCGTAGAACAAATGATTCGTAGGTTTCACTTGCCCAACGATCCCGATGGACAAGGGACTGTTGCCGAATGGAACAAAATATCAAGACGTAAAGCAACATAATGATCTAACTTATTGTCTTCTTCCATTTTAGTCACTGCACTAGCCCTATTGAAGGTATGCAGTACGCAGGCTATGCGGCGACGGGCTGGTAGAGTTAATTCATGACTGTTACCTACCTCAAGTCCTAGCTTACATTCTGATTATTATAAAAATAAATATTGCAGCTTTCTTTACAGCCAGTGGCACATGGCACAAAACAATAATGCCGCCATATATTCCCAAAAAAAAAACCTTTCAAAAATGGAACGCTCGGTCATTCCACCGCACTGTGACGCGCTCGCCAATCATACCTGGATATTTATGAGTCGCGTCGCATGCGTCGTAAAAACCGAACGTATTCCGTCCATGCCGCTGACCTTTTTATGTCTTCTTCCCGTCCCGCATTTTTCGAGCAAAACTGATTGTTTACCGGAAAAAATTACGCCTGTTAGTCGAAACGGAGCACATAAATAAAAGATGCGGTCGTTGGAGAATTTTGATTCGGTGTTTTTGCCTCAACAGAATACCGATTGTGGAGCGAGTCGGTAAAAACACCGCGATGTACGATTGAGAAAGGAACGTGGTGTCAAGTGTGCCCGAGAGATTTATATGGTTCTCCTTACACCCTGCGACACGCGTGACATATATCTCAAAAACCATTCGTAGCTTAAATTATAAAGCGTTCCATGGGAACAGGTAGATGAAAAAATGTACGAAGATGATGATAATAGAGTGCAAAAATATGTCTAGGTATTTAAATATGATGGCTGAAAATTAGATTGATTTGTCATTACTATGTACTTCGTACAGTAAGCATCATAAATACACTTTAATAGACCTTGCGAGGGAATCGTCTGTATCGGTCGCTACCACCACCATGTTGTGTTCTATCAGGCCACCCATCCAAAAATACCATCTTATCCATAGAGTACATTGAATAGGTAATAGGGTATTAGCCGCCGGGTTGGCATCGCATCGAAGTCTTAGGATCGCACCGCGTCGTCGTTAAGATATTTTTGTGCTAATTGTAGAAAAATTTGGGTTGGATTTTGATTGGGTTTTAGCGTATTTAGTATTTTTTGAAATAAAGGTTAAAACCTATAAATTTCAAGTCGCTACTCGTAAACAAATAAAGATGATTTACTGTCATTAGGTACAAATGTAAAATCGTCCACTTGAAATTATGCGTCAGTTCAGAAAAATGACCATTTGAAACACGTCGAAAAAAATATGTCTATTTGTATTTACGTACACTCAGAAATATGTAAATACGTCCCATCTGAAATATGTACCTAGTTACAATTTCTATTATATTTATATGGTCTTAATTCATATTAGACTACATTCACTTGTGCGTATTTCAAACTGCTCATAATTTATAATGGACTAAATTCCATTGGGACTTAATTAAATTACAACGAAAATAAATTTGGTTAGAAATACTTTTCAGCACAATTACATTTTGACTAAATTGACTTTGTATACTATTCCTTTTGACCCAACTTCAGAATGGTTATTTCACGTGGACGATTTTCCATTTGTACCTAATGACAGTAAATAATAAAGATCTCTAAGTAAATAATTTGTGCTAGTTGCCCTAGAGTAAATTTTCCTGCGCAACAAATAGATTACTATTTTTTTGTTAGTTCTCAAATAGTGGATCGACTTTTTACTCATTTTTCAAGGTATCTTATTGTCCGAGAGCCACGTCAAAACCAGTCGTAAAGTATAAATGCTTACAAACTGTTGGTTTTAGTTGTGAAATTTGAAGTGTTTTAATAAGCGGTAAATTCATTTAACATTGCCTTTTAAGGCATAATTAATAGCTGGATCTACGAGGTGGTATTTGCGGGATCTAAAAATGTACGGGCATTCCTTTACGTACATTGTTGGACGTGCCTTTGTAGGAAATATGGGTCGTATAGGCATTTGCTGCGGGTGCGCTTGAAGAAAATGGTTAAAAACGATTCAGTGATTTGCCAAGAATATGAATGTTTTAAACATTCAAGTAGGTACATTTAAGTTTACGTTCCCAAAATTCTAAAATTCTAAAGCTAGTAGATTTATTCCACATTACGACGTGATGTGATGTGGCGTGATGTGGCCAATTTACTGAATAAATATTTTGAATTTGAATTTAGAATTGTCTAGGTTTTTTGACAAAATTTAGATTATTGGGCAAAATGGTGGTGTCGATATGTACGGATCTATCACCATTTGAATCTTGAACACTCACTTTGTGTCAATGTCGAAATAGTAGTTTACGTGACGGTTGCGTAATGACAGGCATTACAACATGAGTGTGGTTTATGAAACGAGCCGCAAGGCAATATAAGTCTCGTACAATACTTTATCTACACACATATTATAAGTATTCTAAGATTGGTTCAGAGACCGAAAGGCAAATGACCAGCATTACCTTACCTGTGGTAGTAGGTGACAGCGATGACAGCTGTAAAGTAATTTTGAAATTACGTTATCGAATATTCTATTCTCTATTCTATTCTTAATTAATGGCTTTCACTCCTGTTAAGGTGTATTTCGCCAATGTCGAGTTATTTATAGACACTCCCATGGACTTATTAGAGAAATAAGTCCATGGATATCACACGCGAAGACAATTGTTCGGTAAAAGAGAATTTTCTCAAATGGACTAAACAGAAGCACATGGGGTTAGCTCCACGCGCTTCTGTCAAGTCGTTATCGAATATTGTAAGGTAATGAGATCCAAATTTGAAACATCTTCCAATATTAACAGCTGTCATCGCTGTCACCTACTACCACAGGTAATGCTGGTCATTGCCTACGGGTTTTGAATGCATAATAGAGGACTTATGATATGAGTGTAGATAAATATCTTTAATAATTTAAGTACGCGCGCTGCCATTGGGGGTCGCGACGACACTTTGAAAACCTCTGCTTTAACAGAAGTTAAAATGTTTTGATAAACATAATGACAGTAAAACAGACTGACATACCAACACACTCCTTACTACGCTAACTACTCACTCTGGTAATGAGATAGCTTTAATTAGATCATTATGTGCGAATTAATGTAGTTTTTTGCCAATTATAATTATATACGCGGTCTCGAGATGCGCGTACCGGTTTCAATTGTGTCCCGATCTGCAGGGGCAATTAGTCGGCGCGTGACTGGATATCAATACAGCCTTAAGCGCAACCTGTAGATCATTCATGATTTTAATAGGTATACGTCTATTGTTAGAATAAAAAAAACTTATTGAAATAAACTAAATTTACCAATAAATATTTAAGGCTGCGGCTCCACTGAGGCGGAGATGAGCGGAGTGGAGCGGAGCTGTGCCAATATTAACCAATAGAATCTAAACTAACGTTCGCAAGTCATGCTCGACGTGACCGCATGCGCCTTCTATTGGTTAATATTAGCACAGCTCCGCTCCGCCTCAGTGGAGCCGCAGCCTTAAGGAATAGGTTCACAGACGGATTTTCAAAAATGTTTTTTTTTGACATTCACTTTTAGGTTTTTTAAACGTAAAATACATCAACGTGTCCAAACCATGGGAAATTGTACCAAGAAGAAGAAAAAATCTTAAGTAGGTACAACAAAGTAAATGAAATTGGTTTCTTAAAATGGTGTAATTTTAAATAATTTTCAATAAAAACTGAAGTTAATTTTTAAAGTATATCCCAATTGGAGTCAGGTTTTTAGAGGCATTATAAAGAGCGCGGCTATGGTTAGGTTACAATAATATGTGGTTTAATACTTTTTAATGACATAATACTTAGTGCTCTGCTTTAACATGTAAAAAAATATCTTTCAAAGTCTAAATACCTAATTACAAAATTTGTAATTATTTTACTACTTCACCAATAATAAGTAGGAACCTAAAGCCTTTTGTTATTTAACACTACTATTACAAAAGCAACATAATTCGATATAATACATTTAAGTACTTTCTGTGAAGCCATATGATCCGCTAGATCATTATTTATTAGGTATATTTTGCTTGCCTATTATAAATGATCCCCAAAATCAACACGCGCCCTATCGGGAGCGGATCCGGCGCCAATTGGCGTGGTTTCCGGCTACCATGCGCGCACGCACCTAACACCTTTCGACTGAACCAATTAATGAGGAGACCACGATTTTGGAGTCTGTAGGACACTCCTGTAGTCAATTGTGCATTTAACGCAGATTTTTATTTAGATTTATTAGGTACATACATATACTCGTAGCTGTTGCGAGAGACTCGCTATGTACGTCGATCCTATACATAGCGAATTTTGAAACGTTGCACTGTACTCTCTGGTCAAAAAGGAGCCACAGCACTGGGTTGTGATTCTCTCAACGAGCAAAGGTGATCGTTCGCTCGAGTGAAGGTCTAAGCGGCGAGTTTAAGTAGTCCCGACAGAGCGAACAAAACACATTTTAGCGCGTGTATTCAATTTGGCAGCATGACTTCTCGAACGTATAAGGCTCCCTAATTGACAATGCACGCGCTAAAATGTGTTTTGTTCGGTCGGACGGGACTACTTAAACTCCCCGCTTTTATTCGCTCGTCCGTCCGACCGGCCGCCGTTTTTTGAGAGCATAACACCTGCAAAAGTTGTCAGCTGAACCCTACTTTCTTCGTAGTTGAATTTGAACCCGAGATGAGAGAAAATAATAATATGCATAAAAATATAGCGTGTGAAATGTACACTGGCCCGCAAAACTAAGTATCACACTTTTAATACTACGTAGTGAACAATATAAAAAACGTTTAATGTGCACACTGCACAAATAAGCATATACCGGTTGGTCACAGACACAGCCAGTTGGTTACAGCGTCCGAAAGCAGCGAAAAAAATAAAAAATAAAGCGAAACCAAACGAAATTGGTCCAAATTTCTCCCGTGAGCCCGTGACGTACTCTTTGCTCGGAAAGGCGAGCAATTTGTTGGTTTTAGTGCGCACGGGCATCGGTCAATGATCCAAACACTGTTGACAGTTATTTTTATGTTTTTTTAAGTACATTGTAGGTAAACATTTTATAACGGACGAAAATAGTATATTTTTTTACCAGTACCTAATGTAAAATAAACTATACCAGTAAAATATCGATAGACAGTCCGTAAATAACAATAATTCTACGCAACCTACTGGATCTAAGTGTGAACACAATGGAGGCGATCGATCGGCTCCCTGATGATCAATAATAGAGCACCGGCGGCGCAGGCGCCAGGCTCAGTCACGGAATGCGCAGGAGATTTACTTAATCGATATCAAAAATCAGTAATCACTAACGTTAACGCATTCACTGCCCCGACGCATATATGCGTCACCGTGACTTCCACCCGGTGCCCTCAACGCATATGTGCGTTCTTACAGTAGGCAAGCTCCGTATAAAACAAAAGATGTGGCACCTGGCGAAAGTTCAAAAAACAGTACTGGCAGTGATTGCGTTAAACATATTTAAGTATAGGTTAAGTTAAACTTAAAGCTGTAATGGAAATACCTTGTAAATAAGCCTTTTTCATACAATAAATAAAAATTGAAATGAAGTAAGTATGAGGGTACAATCTCACACAAATAAACCTAGTTCCCAAAATAAGTTTAAGGATTGTCCTACGGATGGGTACTAGAACGACGAGAAGTACACTTTTTAAGAGGATTGTGAACCGCCGCTAAAATTGCGTAGCTGTCAAAAAAATTCCACACAAAACTAGCTCCGGGCGAAAACGTTTCTCATCCCCTAAATCAAGTCCGATTTTCACGATTTTTGAATATGTTGTAGTAATTATAAAGACCTAGGTCTGTACGTTTCTGTTTTTTGTTTTTTAAATTTGTTTCGTTCTAAGAAATATTTTCTTGGAAAGGAAAACGTACAGACATAGTTTTTCATGATATCTACAACATATGCAAAAATCGTAAAAATCGGACTAGGTTTAAGGGGAGAGAAACGTTTTCGCATTTTGTATGGAGATTTTTAGCTTCACAATCCTCTTAAACGAATAATACGAGGAATACGAGTACCTATATAATTTTTTACACTAAAAAACAAATGTTCGCTTCTAAAAAGATTGTGATTGTTGTGTATTATATGCGTCCTGATTCCATACGAGCCTCACAAGACGTTAGATACATCAACTAAGATGTCAGTTGAATCACCAAAGAACTTGCTGTTGTTACTATAAGCGTTGGTTGATATGATCAATATCATAACTATTGTATTCATTTTTTGTCAACTAAGAGAAAATCTCTCTTATTTGGCTCTAATTTTTTTGAGTGTACAGTTAATACAAACCTAGAGACTAGTTTAGGACTAGGTCAATTTGTGTGAGATAGTCCTTGTTTTTTAGGGTTCCGTAGTCAAACTAGGCACCCTTATAGTTTCGCCATGTCAGTCCGTCCGTCGTCCGTCCGTCCGTCCGTCCGTCCGTCTGTCCGTCCGCAGCCTAGTTCAGAGATAGTACTAGTAAGCTGTAATTTGGCATGAATATACATATTAGTCACACCAACAAAGTGGTAAAAAAATCTTGAAACATTTTTTTTTCTACACTTAACGTGGGGATGTATTTTTTTCTCATCTACCCATAGTGTGGAAAGTCGTTGGATAGGTCTTTCAAAAATATTGCAGGTTTGTGAAACAATTTTTCGATTAAGAGACCCGTTTTTGAAATATTAAGCTTTAAAGCGCAAATTTTTGATAGAGACAAGTCCCCCCCACCTACAGCCAAAACTACAAATACTAATAACTGAAAAATATCTTAAATGAAAGCACATATAATGAAATTTTAAGGAAAAATATCACGACTAAGTAGACTTTTTTGTTCCTGAGATTCAGGCGACCAAAGTGTTTATACCTACTAAAATCATCTGACAGCACCAAATAACTTTAAATACAGAATATACTCGTAGTTCATATTTGTTGTTTTATGTTATGCATGAGATTTTTCATTTACTTATTGCTCTTTCCGAGAATTGAATCATGTGAATTTGGAAAAGTTGCTTAACGATTTTCGAAAACTGACAAAATGTATGGAATTGACGTAGGCGCTTGACGCGACCGTCTGACAGCTTACGTCAATCCTTATACATTTTGGATAACAATAACGAACGCCGAATGATTATTGTCTAGGGAACCTGAGGGCCCTCTCAAGATGCATTGCGCTAACTAGCGTTTCTATTCGATTCATTTTTAAACCAATCGCTGGTAGATGACGAACGATACGAAAAGTCACGTGATCTACGAGTGACGCGATTGGTTTAAAAACGAAACGAATAGAAACGTTAGTTAGCGCAATGCATCTTGGCAGGGCCCTCTGGACCGCTAGCTTTGTTGGCGGAGTGACAGAAGTTAGAAAAACATTTATGGCTTATTTACATTGGTCCAACAAAAGGATGCGAGTAGAAGTACATTGCGTCGTTACATTAGCTCTCGCCTCAAATGTAAAAACCAATCGACAATGTACTTCAACTGGCATGCTTTTGCTGGACCAATGTAAATCAGACATAGGGCTTGAGTTCGGCAACGAAATATTGGTCAAGAGTGGCACGGGTGGTAGCTCCTGCAGACGCCGCCAGCCCAATCGCATGCGCTTAAACGGCGCGCGCCAGTCGCGTGCGCCGGCGCCGCCGCGGGCGCGCGGACGCTCAAATTGCGCACACGCTGCGCACTAAAACAACTTAACTACAAAACAACAACGTAGTACTAACAACCTTGTATGTTAAAACATGGAGATGGAATTAATTTGTGTTGTATTTTGAGTTATCTACCTGTTTTCTATACACGGGCAATTGCTTCTTTAGAATTCTTTAGCGACGTAAACATTTGTTGCACAATTATTAAGGATATAATTTTGTTTTTAGGGGCTAAAAATATGAATTTGATTATGTCGCGCGTGTGTGTTTTTACGTAATTTGCAATAAATTTAAGAGAAGCAAAAAAAGCTAAGATAATGTTTTAAAATAAATGACTTTTTTAGGGTAACAGGTGTACCATTTATCCATTTTTAGTTACGTATTTAAACCATAATATAAGAATTTAACATTTACTTAGTAGTCATAGAAAATCACCATGCAATTATAGGTATTAGAACTATTCGCGAGGCAGCGTTGAAGTTGAGATTTATTAATAAATATTTCACACTCGTCTGTACTCCCAGTTCAATAGATTCGGAAATTGCATCGATTTTCAGTTCCGAAATATAGCAAAATGTTTTTTTAAATATTTTTCGAGGTTATTTCCAAGCCCTAAAAATTGTCTATACACAATCACTGAAAATAGCGATAATCGTCCATTCGCATACACCCGTGATAGGCTGTTAAGAGGTTTCAAAACTAAAAAAAAAGTGTTTCTAGAGATTAATAAGGAGCTTTAGTCCCGATGTGCAGAGACTAAAGTAAAATTTTAAGAGCATGAGAAGTGAAAAATTTATTGCCACCGGAACACCCGATATTTTGTCGGATCCGACACCCGACAAGTGGGAAACTGCTGGAGTCCTATTTAAGCTGCATAAAAAATGTTAGCGATTTTCGAAGATCTACAAAATTGATAGGATTGACGTAATCAAGTGGCCCTGCCAAGATGCACTACGCTAACTAAAGTTTATATTCGTTTCGTTTTTAAACCAATCGCGTCACTGATAGATGACGTGATACGAAAAGTCACGTGATCTACCAGTAACGCGATTGGTTTAAAACGAATCGAATAGAAACGCTAGTTAGCGTCATGCATCTTGTCTAGGGCCACTGATGGCAGATCGTGTCGAACACTTATGTCACCTTTATACATTTCGAGTCGATAGAAAACAGAAACGTAAGCAGCGTTTGCATCTTGGCTATAGCACAGAATTAGTAATAGTACAAGCTATAGGCGTACGGATGTATTAGTAGGTACAGTCGAGTTCATAAATACGAGTATGTGTATACTTTAGTACCTTGTCCCTCTAATCGCTGTGACAATTCATATATGCAGATTAAACATGACATTAAATAGACAAGGTACTAAAGTGTACACATATTTATAAACTCGACTGTACAGGACCGATCGTGGAGATCTTCGGGCAAGACCCGCTGCATCAACTGACCTGATGGTGTTACCTACAGCGGGAAACCACCATCGTCGTCGAGCCCGTTAATTTGATATTCAAATGGAAATTACCTATTGGTCAGTTGGACAAAGAAATTAAATCGCTGCCCCGAAAAATAGTTAATAAAAAAAACGAAATAATATTGATTTTAAAACATTATCTCAGCTTTTTTTGCTTCTCTTAAATTAAAAACACACCCTGCGCGACATAATTAAATTCATATTTTTAGCCCCTAGAAACCAAATTATATACTTAATAATTGTGCAACAAACGTCGGTTGCTATTTTATGGTATATAAAATAATATAAATTAATATTATCAGCGATAAAAGACTTCTACTTAGGTGAATGGAGTCTCGCGAAAAAACAATTTACCTAATAAATGAGTTGTAATTTATCTCCTGATTAAATTTTGTTACAAATTAACATCTTGCTCAAGGACTGTCATGTTATTCAATTTAATAACTCGCCGCCAAGCTCGTTAGCAAAAAGGAACTGGCGAGCGTATCTCGAACCTTCTACGCGTATATAAGATACTTTAGCACATGTCCTGACCTTAGTCGCAGGTCGCAGGTCAACCAAGGTCGTAAGTACCTAACGCGGTGTAATGCCAAAGAGCTCGGAGGTCAACTTATGGTCGTCAAGCGAAACCAGGATCGAAGTGAGCGACGATTCTTACAGAATACCTACACTGATCTTATCTGCCACATTGCTGTTCAATCCACGTACGGGCCTGGTTGTGTCATGAATAATGTCCCCCATCGATTACTCGAAAGTAATCGGCTAATAAATTATGAATACAAATTTATCACGAAAGTAAACAGAATGGCTCCAAAACGCGACAAACTGCGTAATAACGGCTCCGATTAACTCACATTTTATTACATTAAATATAAATTACAAGACAAGCGCCTCTGGCTTATAGGCACAGTAGTGCGAGAGCCGACTGCTCCAAAACTTTTGTCGTAATGTAGTTGCTCGATTTCAGTAAGGAAAGCTGCAAAGTTTGGCGTTCATAAGTAACGGCACCAGTGGTTCGACACTTTTAACTTACAGGCACCAATAATCGACAAAAACTTTTAATTCAAAGATCATAGGGTTATAAATTGATTGTTGAATAACTCTTATCTTCTTTGAATAAGAATCAAGTGTCAAACGTTGGTCCTTTGTCGAGTCTGGTGCCGTTACTTCTTGTACAACTGATTTTTTTTGACAGCTTCTTAGTCGAGCTATTCTAGCCGATTTGTGCTCCTGACATAATATAGATACTTTCTTTACAACAATTATTTGTGTGCTAGAGGAGGCAGACGTGCGGTCATCTGATGGAAAATAACCACACCACTCATGGACAGTTCAGTTTGACCCATCTTACCTTGGGCTCTTACATTTTTCAACGAACTAGCTCTCGCCCGCAAATATTTTCAACTGATGTTGGACATTGCTATTTCCTCGGGAACAGTCTAATTTTGCAGATACTTTCCCTATGCCTATCTCTCGACTATACATTATCACTGGTCATTTTTTTAAGTAGATTTGGTCGGAAACACACAAACACCTTATCGCATTTATATTAACTACTAGCTTATGCCCGCGACTTCGTCCGCGTAGAATTAGTAATTTTGCTATCCCACGGGATTCAAGGTAGCCCTGTGTGTTAATCCAGTGTATAAGCAAACTCTATTCTTAATTGTATGTAACCAAATTCGTCCATCCTTTTTAGCAAAGAAATAACAAACTCGCGTACGCATAAACTTTCGCATTTATAATAGGTATATGAAGTAGGTATAGGATGTAAATAGGTAGGTACATCCAGCGCACAGAATCGCTCTGGCCGAAATCGTAGTCGATAAAAATACCTTCGGTATGTGAGTCCTACTCGCACTTGACCGGTTTTCAGTTTTTGTTGTTTTTTAGGTTTTTACTATGTAAGTATAATCAAACCGAATTTTGAAGCTTGTGTGTTTTATCATTTTTACGATACAACAAAAATAAAAATGGTTTGCATATTTTTTATCACATTTTTTTATTTGAATACTACAAACTGACAATATCCCAAACATAGCAATATAATAACGAAGGGCGAATAGCATAAGGACGAAGTTCTTCGATGCATGAGCGCATTGAGTGCAAGCGGGCTTTGCCGCTCCTATTTTAACTTCCGGCGTTAGCGACCCTGCGAAGAACTTTATCGCTGTACTTTTATGTATAAACTAAAGTAGCACAATTTCACCCGGAACGAATTATATGATTAAGATGTTAGTGTGTAAAGTATTATAGTAGGTGTAAGTGCACGATTCGTTTTTAAAGAACAGTTAGTGTATTTAATTTCGGTCACCAACAAAAAAATCAACCTAAACAACTGTACTTACTCCCAGTACATTACAGCTATTATCATAGCTCATAGCTATGAGTTTTTTTTACTACTTCTACCCCCCATTTAACCCTCCTTACGATTTCTTTCTAAATCACCATAAGTAAGTTTTTTTTAAGCCTAAATACCAATTTTCACATTTTTTATCACAATCATGACGAAATTCATACAAAATTCTACAACCCTCTTTTATCCCTTAAAGCTATATTTTTTATTTATAAACAGTAGCCTATACCTACCAATTTTCACGTTTCTTACTTCAAAAATGACAAAACTCTCATACGCACAAAATTCTACACCATCCTTTACCCCTTAATGTAGTTTTTCCGAAATCGCAAAAAGTTACTTTTATTTAAAATAGCTTCTGCCCGCAACTTCTTCCGCGTAGATTGCGATGATGTTTTTATCCGGGCTCAATCCGGGGTACACCTAAGCTATCTCCATTTCAAACTTAATCCAAATCCATCCATTCGTTGCAGCGTGAAAAAGTAACAAAGTAACACACAAACTTTAGCATTTATGATATTTACTGATCGGCGACTGGTAGCATTTTATGTCACTTTAACGTCAAACGTAATGACTAATAAAGATAAGTCTCATTAGTAGGATACTGTCATTAATAGGATTAGTGGATAATAGAATAGCTTTCGCTCCCTCGGGAACGGTCCAATTTTCCGGGATAAAAACTATCCTATGTCCTATTCCAGGGCCTAACCTATATGTGTGCCAAATTTCATCTCGATCCGTTTAGTGGTTGAAGCGTGAAAGACGGACAAACATACACACTTTCCCATTTATAATATTATAGTATATAGTATGTAGTATAGTATATAGTATATAGTATAGTATAGTATGGATATTAAGGATAAAAAAACTAACCTTGTTATCATCTTAGTAATCATGCACGCCAAAAAAAACGTCACTACGCTACTCGCATCCATCGGTCCCGTGATCTTCTCTACATTATTATTAGACTGTAAAACTATGAGGTGGGCTTTCAAGAAGCTGTCCCCGAGACTACGGCAGAAGACGCCGAATTTTACTCATAAATATTCGAAAAGTGACCGGTTCGCGGTCGGCCGGTAGCGTTTTTGTTTAGACGCCATAAATATGGTTCAGTAATTTATGAGATTGGGACAGATTTATCGAAGGCCGTATTGTACAGCTGAGTAAAAGCGACACGCGTCAACGTCTCTATCACCTAGAGAATATGTTTCATTTTTATTTAAACCAGGGGTCTTAAACGTGTTATAAAAGAACACGAGATGGATGAGGACAATTCGATCGCTTTTTGTTTTCCACACTACTTAGTTTTAGGGTTATTATAGACGACTGATCAGCATTAACACTCGATGGCAGAGTTGTTACTAGACAACTAAGGGGACAACTTCAGCTGGTAGTACGCCTAGTCAAGATGCAAACGCTGCTAACATTTCTGTTTTCTATCGACTCGAAATGTACGGAGTTGACATAAGCGGTTGACGTAATCCTTCCATCCTATGCGATTTGTCGATTTTCGAAATTCGGTAACATGGCGTTATTATGCATCTTTACTAAGCTCTCAGAAGTACATTTAATCGATTTAAGAGAAAAAAACAGTTGACTAGATAGATCCTCATACTCTTGAAGGCTGGGCGGACGGTCACCATCGGAGGAACGACTATTTCAAACCTGCGGTACGCAGACGATACCACGCTTTTCGCAAGTAATGTTGAACATATGGAGGAGCTCTTACACAGAATGGAACGCGTCAGTCTTGATTTTGGTCTCAAAATAAATCGCAGCAAGACTAAGATGATGGTTGTTGATCGTGCGAATAGCAACTCGCCAGAGGTTACACGAATAGCGAATTGTGAGGTGGTACAATCATACGTCTATCTCGGAGCACTGATAACAAATAACGGCGGCTGCATAGACGAAATCAAGAGGCGCATGACGATCTTCAGATTGGCTATGGATAAGCTGAAGAAAATATGGAAGGATCGAAACATCACCATGGCCGCCAAAACCAGACTTGTCAAGGCTCTCGTATTCCCCATATTTCTTTATGCTGCCGAGACATGGACCGTGCGAGAAAGACGTGAGAAGAAACAAATTGATGCTCTAGAGATGTGGTGCTGGAGGAGAATGCTCGGTATATCGTGGACGGAATTCCGAACAAATGAGTCCATTCTTCGAGAACTAGACATCAAGCAGAGACTATCAAGCATAGTAAAAGCTCGTATACTCACTTTCTTTGGACACGTATCGCGGCGCAGATGGGAATCTATCGAACGCCTGGTAGTGCAAGGCAAGGTCGAGGGCATCAGACCACGCGGAAGATCGCCGATGAGGTGGACGGACCAAATAAAAACCGCCGCCGACGGTCCTCTACACGAATGTACCAGGAGGGCGGCAGTTCGCGAAGAATGGCGTCGCATTGTGAAGCAGGCCACAAAATCAACGTGACGACCACGAACACTCTGACAAGAGTGTTACGCCAAAGAAGAAGATAGATCCACAATGCAATCAAAAAGCAAGCATGATATTTTCGTCTATGTGTATTAAATATGCAAAACACATACAACAAATACCGCATTTTTGATTTTTTTAATTAACTCTAAACTAAAACGAACTTAACGAAACCTCACTTGGTGCAATTGTGCCGTTTATTTGGCAGTCCGGTAAACAGTAGAAACCTGTAGGCTCTATAACTGGGCACTTATACTTGACCTCGCTTTTATATCCTTACAATCGCTAACAATCCCCACCCGCCTGGTGGCACTGTTCATTATATTCAACTGAGTTCACTGAAGCATCAATTTTCATCAAATTAATTCAAGCTGAAGCACCAATGAAGTCATTGCAGAACCCTCGGGCTGCAGACATCATCGGAATCAGTTCATCAATTGAAGTACCACCTGCCCACCATTCTACTATCCTAAAACAATATGATCTATATTTAATTCGCCAGTTAAAGTATTTTCTACATTATAAAGCTAAAAATAAGGCTGCAAATGTTGTAAAACAGTTGAATACATGCGACCTTTTTGGCTCGGCGGCGGGGAGCAGTTACCCAAAAGGACGCGTGCGCATGATTTGAGTACTTACGAAGTACTAAAGTATGTACTTTATTTTATTAATTTAAGGCGCCAATTTAAGGTGCTCTGTCTTATTGGGATGGCACTTGGTATGGTTTTTAAGGTATAAGTACGAGTTATATAGAAATGTTACGATTGTTTTTAGTTTCTTTTCTTCAGGGTTTGTGTTTACTTAATCATACCAAATTTGACGCTTGTATTTTTTACTGTCTTAACGAACCTTCAAAAATAAAAATACGTTGAAAAAAACATTTCTTGATATTTTCATTTGTTAGTATATCCGCCCGTAATAAATAACAAATATTCTGGAAAAAAAACTAAAGGTTCAATTGTTCTGAAGATACAGCTCTTTAAACTTAGCACAGATGGACAGATGGACGGACAATTTTAGACCAAAAAAAGACAATTACATTTTCATCTAGAAATGACTACAAAAATCTACAGTCAAGTATTGTACAAACTGCAATATTCTCATAACATTGTCCATGCAATGCACATGAGAGAACATAAGGGTAGAATTTTTAATAAGCTTTCGAAACATTTTAGAAAAAAAAACATATTTTCGTCTATGTTTATAGCTTCTTTAATATATGTATTGGACGCAAACAGATAGTTGGTACCTACAAAGCTAGCGGTCCCAAAGTTGCCCGGTACCTACGGGCAAATATTTTTTGGATGTCCTGAGTCTTGGATATTTTTAAGTACTCATTTATGTTTGTATTTTTTATATTTAATAGTCTTATGCTTCATTTGAGACTAGGACAATTAAGTGAGATTGTCTCCCGATATATTTATTCATTTATTTTATGTCATCAACTAAAGTTTAAGTTTAAAATTTAAATTATAAACATAATTAGAAGAAAAGTTGGTCGAGTAAGATTATTTCACATTTGTATTGATAAATAAGCTTAGTTTTCATCTAACTAGTTAAAATTAATTATGTACCTTTAATAATTATTGTCTCTCCATGGCTGACCACGACGGGTGAGCTCAAATTCAGCCTAGCTGTGCTCACGCCTTTTACATTAACGCAATCTTTGTTGTCTATCTATTTAAAATGGCTAATTGTAATGAAATAAATGAATTTGATTTGATTTGAACTAAACATTTGACTCATAACCTAACCTCAAACAATAACATCTCTAATCCATACTAATTCTGTAAACAAATAATAATCACATCACAAACACAGATAAAACTATAACAGATAAAAAGCTCTAAAAAGCACAGTTGAATTCACCCGTAGCGCAAGCTTGCTTGCAGCGCGTGCCGAGAGCTTTCGGGCGGAAAATCCGGAGCTTTCTCACGCCCCTGTCACTTGACTTGTACAATGAGGGGGGGTGGTCGAGTGACATGGGTGACGGCTACTATATGAGATGATACTATTTATTAATTAAATGCTTGGTGGGAATATGGGCTAAGCATCTCAAAAACCGTAATGGTGATTGGGTATTTAGACTTGTTAAAGAAAGTATAAAGTCTGCTTGCTCGCGTCTATACCTTTAAATATGATTTTCAGATGTTTAATAAGATAATTTGATAGCAAGTACATGAGGAGATTGTTATTACTTAACGTTGGAAAGTTTTTATGTTATGTGTAAAAATAGACCGACCTATCTAACGATGTTAAACTCTTATTATTTAATTCCACACTTCAAATCAATAAGCGATTTATAAAATATACAGTTTGTGAGCACATAGGTGCTTCGGGTTTGTACTTCTCTTTCATTCGCTCTTAAAGATACACTCTCATTAAGAGCGAGTGAGAGACAAGTAAAAACCCGAAACACCTCCTAAGAGCTATAGCACTGTACCCCCCGTATTACATTTCAGCCACATCGTGTCAACAGCCTCTGTAACATACGGACAGACAGACAAAAATTACAAAATTATAATGGTTCAGTTTTTGCCGCAATCGAGATCATCTGTATCAACGCGGGGCCTGTTCTATAAATACCCTCAACACTGTCCCTCTCTGTACAATCAGGCACAACTGCAAAAGATGCTCGCCGCTGGCGCGTGGCAACTTACTTAAGTGACATAATAACCTCGTACCGGACGCGACTGTACCCGCGGCCATTTTGGTGCTTTATTACCCACAATTTTGGAACAAATCTCATTCACAGGAAGCTTGTATAGTCAATGGCAGAAGTTGTTCAGGTACGAGGTGGTCAAAGGTCTTTATGCGTCTGTCTACTTTTTCTTTTCAGTGTTTTTTTATTCTTCATAAAGTTTTTGACCTCCCTCGTCCTGTTGTTCTCCTAGTACCAGGTAAGTACTTATTTTTTATTTAAATTCATTGAAAGAAAGAAAGAAAGAAAATAAATTTATTGACACAAAAACGACACGGTTTACAATAACAATAAAGAATTAAAACGAAGACATTTTGACAAGCCCAAATACTAAAATAGGTAATGTTAACACTTCTGGCCGATTCTTTATTTTTGAATTACCTATTTATAACTTTGTTACCTTTTTCATAGTTTATAATGATCCTTTTAAATTATTGTATTTTATGATTTTAAACAAGCACCTTCTGCTAGATTTCCTTGCAGTAATTACCTTATCGTCGTGGCAAAATTACAGAATAAATGATTAGAATTTATTACACTCTAGAAAAAGTGTAGTCTTTAGTTTGGTTTTTAAATACCCACTACTCCACTCGCTGCTTCTGCTGACTGTACCAAAATTAAATGAACAAACAGAATCGTAATAAAATGTGTACGAATCAAGACCTCTCCTTTGTCTTACAAACCTTTATAATTTAATTTGGACAGGATGTTCACTTTTTAATAAAACGAATGGAAGTAAATGACACTGGATACGTTTAATTTCAGAAATTTGTGAACATTAATCAAAGTATACGAACGCTGACTTTAATTAATCGTAAAGAGTGTTATTAGAAAGGTAAACGTAGCTTTTTAATTTGGTTGCAGTATGAAAATTACTGTGTACGAGTATGATTTAAATACATTTTGTTTTTGGACATATGACGCAATGGAAGAAAGGTTCTCATTTATAAAGCTTCGCCACTTTATTAACGCAAGTCGCAAATCGTTGCTGCTGTTTTAATATCGAATGTTATATTGACATGAAAACATAACGTTGTTCTTAAATTTGGTAATAGATGGCAGAGTAGGCTGCGGCTCCACTGAGGCGGAGACGAGCGGAGCGGTGCGGAGCTGTGGCAATATTAACCAATAGAATCTAAACTAACGTGCGCAAGGCGAGCTCCACGTGACCGCATGCGCCTTCTATTGGTTAATATTGGCACAGCTCCGCACTGCTCCGCTCGTCTCCGCCTCAGTGGAGCCGCAGCCGACTTCGATTCTTCGATTCTATCTAACAGTAGGACTGACAGGCCGAGAGGGATACTTTGAGTGAGAAAGGAGATCCCCTTTAATCGCCGACACTAATTTCATAGAATGTTTCACTTCGCCGAATTTTCATTTCATCGAAAGCTTATTTCTGCTGAAACCTTATTGTTTTTAGTTTACCTAAGCATGGGTTACGTAGGTTAGGTTATAGGTTAGACCTGTGACCACCATAAAATGATAACTCCTGCAAGTTTCTGCCGGTCGAAATGAGAATTCGACGAAGTAATACATTCTATGAAATGAGTTTCGGCGATTAAAAGGTAAACCTTGAGAAAGTTATATACATCTCTCCTTCTAGGAAATATATAGCTGCGTCCCTCTCGACCTTTCAGTCCGACTGTTGGTCTATGGAAGATTTCATGTAGATGATTAGTTTAATTTATAATTAGGTACAATTTTTTTTGATTTAAAATGTGTTGTTGTTTTTATTATTTCTGATGTTTTGACTTATTAATCTTATTATGTTTTTTTAAATTGATAGTTTGGTTGCAAACTATTTTTAAGACGATCCTTAACGGTGATAACTCCTTAGTTCTGTATTGTTATTGTTATCCTGACTTATTCTTTCTATTTTTGATTATATTAAAATTTGTGTATATTTTAGACGATTCCAATGTAATTTCTTGTACTTTTGACATAACATGCAATATATACTGTGACTTACTTTGGAAAATAAATATCATTCATTTATTCATTAACGAATGGACGCACACTTTCACAAACACAAGGCCAACAAATACCGTTATGAAACCAATATTTCATTCTACCTAGTTGGCTTAAAGTTATCGTCATGAGAATACGGAATCTAAAAACAACCGTAATTATACAACTAAAGAAACTTTCGAATCATTTATGTTTCATTTAAAAATCAATAAATAAATTCCTCACACACGATTAACCTATCCAATAACATTACACCTTTACAGGGACATGTGTTCTGAAACGAGCGAAAATACTTTTTACTAATAAGCAGATTACCAGTAAATTATCCAGCTAATCCTTTGTCTAATTATAAGAGTGATTTAAATCACACAAGGATCCAATCACATGCCCAAGCAATCAAAACGGAATCCAAATCATTTGATATTAGAGACTTATTCTGGAATCGATTAGGTACTTTAAATTTTAATACGCGAAGGCAAAAGAAGGGTATAAGTAGGTGAAAACATAACAAACTTATATCGAATTTTACGTCAAATTTCAAATATAGAATGTCGACCGGTCTATCTGATGTGTTACAACTACATGCAAGAGGTCTAGATAGGTATATTTTATTTTAATTCTTAAACTTCTGGACTTATTTAAAAAAAATGGGATGTTATATCATGGATTACACAAAATCGCCGTTACGTTAAAGTATTTTATAAAAACCAACATTTATACTCATGCTCGAAGCTCGACTAAGTAAATATTTTTTATTTTTTTTACTTTTCTTTTTCATATATCAAAATTTACATAAAAGAACCAATCAACTCCGAAGTAACTTAAAAACATTATTACTTTGCTCTTTACCCGATACTCCCAAGTACAATTTTAATAAAGTTACCTCTGTAGTCTGTATCAGAATACGCAGCCACCCCATGGGTTGCGAGTTCCTAAAAAGCCTTCTAAATTAAGATTGCACGAGCGCCCATTTGACAGGTGCCGTTGACAGATGAAGCCAACTTTTTCTTCTTTTTTTAAGATCGACATTTAGCGGAAAATCCAGTGGGTTTAGCTTTCGTTAAGGCTAACTTAGTTTAAAAAAAAAATCGTAGCTTGTAACATTCTTAAAGTTTAGTGTTCCATGGTAGGAATTAAACGCCGTTCTCAGAGACATTTGAGAGACAATTCACTTGTTCCTTTTTCAAACTTGTGTATGAAAAATCATCAATTCATCACAAAGGACCGATTTAATCGTCAATAACTAACTCAGAACGCGGTCGATAGACAGCAGCCTGTAGTTTTTAGAATATCGATATCTTAATTATATTTTTGACGTTATCAGCTGTTATTCAAATTATGGAAGCATTATGGGCTAATGCAATAATAGAGAAATAGAGGAATAGAGGGCCTGGGTAAATTCATTTAGGATACATAAGTTTAGCACAGGTAACAATGCAAGAATATAGGATACTATTAGTAAGTACATACATACATACATTAAAACACGCCTGTTTCCCAGAGGGGTAGGCAGAGACCACTTCTTTCCACCTGCTACGATCCTGACAAATCTCTTTCGCTTCTTCCACATTCATACATCGAGTCATGCATGCACGTCGGTTTCACTTAAGATCCGGCCCTTTTCCAGTATTTCTCCGATTTGATTCGAAAAAGTACGCCTAGGGCGGCCCCTTCCGACCCTCCCACTCACTTTTGCTCTATATATCTCTTTCGTCTATCTTCTTTCATCCATCCTTTCCAAATGACCGAACCATCGAAGCATGCCCTTTTCAATCGTATAGTCACTGCATCTTCTTTTAGTCCACATTTCTCTCTGACCTAGTAAGTTTTTCTAGATATTTATTTAATTGTCTGTAAATTAGGTTTTTTATTACAAATATTCAAATATAAAAGTAAAATAACAATACTGATACAAAAAATAAACATTATAAGGTGTATGTGTATACGGAAAATAATATTTGTAAACGTGAGTCTGATAAAGATTTAGATTTTTCGCAAAAGTTTTATTTATACGTTTTCAAATTAGTAAAGGTGATTCGAAAATGTGACGTATTATTCCAATGTTCGTGGGACCTACAAGTTATTAGTTAGTTAGGACCTACAGTATTCCCAGCTGCCGAATAGCTTACGGCTGGCTATCGCTATCACGCTTGCACTCGCAACTGACAATATATTTTCACTGGCGTGTGAAAATCGAAGATTGCCGATCGCTATTAAGAAAATGGTCGCACTGTAATAGGATTAGTAGGTAACGATTGTCCATTACACGGCACGGGGCCGCGACGGCTGCGGACGCAGAGATGTATGCAGCCGGGCCGTTGCCGTCGTCGTCGCCGCATCGTCAGTCGAAAAACCCCAAGCAATTGACAACGGTTTTTTTTTTTTTTTAAAGTGTCGTAAATCTTGCTTATAGAGGTTTGTCTCAAAAAAAAATTGTTCATATTTTTAAATTATTTATTACTGAGAAAAAAGCAATTAATGTTATATCAGTGCTACGCGTACTTTGGACTAGAGGTCGGAATGACATCATTTCGCATCTTTAGAATTCAAAAATCAAATCAAATCATCATTTATTTCGGATTACTCCATATCATATACTCATAGGTTAATTACAAAAATACAAACTTAAAAACTAATGTTAGTGTGTACATCCACTTAAGACTATTTGTCACGCCGTAATGACGAGAACGAAACGAGTAACGAGTGACGTAATTCACAAATGTTGGATTTCGAGTTAGGTCTCTTTAGTAATAAATATATGTCTCAAAGTCGACAGCTACAATGTTGAATTAGGTCACTATAATTCTAAAGGTGCGATTTGGTTTGTAACCGTGTTATGCAAGCACTAGCTGTCCCGTAGAACAGACCATGTGGCGTTTAAGGCTTGATTTCCTCCTACGCTGACATCGGTCGCTGAAGTCGGTCGAGCGTACAAATAAAGACTGTACACGATAAAATCCGGGCATGCATGCTCTGGTGTATCTTTGCAATGAATGCATATTTTCAAGCAGTTTTTTTTTAATAACTTATATAAATAAAATCGTATCATAATGTATGGGTATGTGTGAGTTTTCGCCGAATATATTCTATCATACCTGTCATCTCCTGTCCCTCGTTTTTTGACAATCTTCACTCGCTTCCTGCTACAATGTCACAACTGTATTTATATTTTTACAAGCTGTTTTACGCACATTAGAATGTCGTCCTACCAAAAACATAGTTTTTGAAACTCATTTCTATTTGTAGTAGTCAGGAAGACTTTTTACTCCAAGCACTGAAAGTTATTTTTGTATGGGAGCCATTTATTTGTCAAAAAGTCAAATTCGCCAAAGTTAAAAAACCTCAGAACTATCTCAATCTTAACACAATTAGAAAAGTTTTAACTATTGTGAAAAGATAATGTAATAAGGTATAATTTGGCTTGTATAATTAAAAGTAATAAAATGTTTATAACAGGAGAATTTGGTAAAGACTGTCAGTAGACCGTGTACAAAAAAATATTGGTACTGTGGATTATACTCGTATAATGGTCTAAGTCACAAACGCCCTAACATGATTTTATCGTGTACAGTCTTTATATGGCAAATCTGCCGCGGACGTCAGCGTCGCTGTGCGGTGTCCCATGGAACATGGTGTATATTCGTACGCTCGACCGACGTCAGCTACCGATGTCAGCGTAGGAGGAAATCAAGCCTAAGCTCTTAAGCCGTTTGCAGAAATTGGTAACAGTAAAAATTTAAAAAAATGCTTGCTTTCGAGACAAACATATTATTATAAAAGCATGTTTTTTTTATAACACCTTTAAAACGTTCCTAGTGCCTACTACTATACCAAACGGTTACATATGAAATATTCACACAGCTCATCAATTAAACCATAAATGATAATTAATGGCGTCACTGCGGGACCAAGGTGCGCCGCATAATGCCAGTTCTTGCGCGGGCGCGTGCGGCCAGAAAAAAACAACAAAAAAGGTCGATGGTGACATGAAAAAGTTTACTAATGCGGTTTGACAGTTAGACCGTGTAGGGCGGTAATTAAAAGAGTATTAGGGGGTTAAGGGTGATTTTTGATAGAAAATGATATTTCTGAGTAGCGGAAAGAAACGCTAGCGGCAAAGAATTCTTGACTTCTATTTTATTTTTTATGATTCCACACTGAAATTATGGCTTAGTAGTTAAGACGATTGTGAAGATAAAAAAATCTATACAAAATGCGTTAACGTTTCGTTTCTTAAACTTGCGTCGCTTTTGCCTAACGCACTCGCAATCGCAATCGGCTTCAAAAGTTCAAAGTGGAACAATTGTTTTCATTTTGTATGCAGACTCGTCTTCGGACTGTCAAAATGAAAACTATTGCGATTGCGAGCGCGTTATGCAATAAGCCCTCTGGTTCGATATTTACGATTTTCGTTTCCAAAAAAAAAAAATCTTGGAATTATAAAAAAAAGTGCATACCTAGTTTTTCATAACAACTACAACAAATTCAAAAGTCGTGGAAATAGGACTTGATTTAGGGGGTGAGAAACGTTTTCGCCGAGCTAAAGGGCATTGAGTAAATTTGTTTGAAGAATATTGTCTTTTTTTTTTTCAGCGGCCACGCGTGATTTTTACATAGTTATTTAGAGGACCTCTAAATACACATAGATATATATAATTTATGGCGTTAAATAATATCGGGGCGGAGATTTTAAAGATTTAAGTATTCAGTTTTTAGTACAAAAGTACGCCCAAGTATGAATATTTAAATATCTCGGCTCCGATGCACTTAAGAGTATTACATTACATAACAAAATATGTTTATTTTTAATAATTCTATCATAATTTACCACTTTTACGAATGGCAGTTCACCTTGAAAATGTATGAATTTTACAAATGACAACACTTTTACCCAAGCCCCTTTGTATAGATTTTTTGTGTAACTGGCCGACTTTTTCGGAAAACATGTACCTACCTTTTATATTGTTAGATTTCTTGAGACAAGTTATTTTTGGGTATCTTTAAAACGACGGTTTATTTAGGTACGGTCGACCTTTTAAGGAGATGCACCATTTAGTGCTTTGTCACATTAATATCATGTTAAACTACTGTAGGTATAATCTGTCAGAGGCATTTATGTGACAAGGTACTAAAGCGCGCAGCTAATTTTAAGGCTGACTGTACCTGTACCTACCAAATTGTATTCCTCATAGTTAGACAAACACCAATCAGCATGAATTTTCTTGTGATTGCTTTTATCTTTGAAGGTTAGAATTTTTCAAAGTGTGGATTGTTGTTATTTATATTATTTACTATATCATTAAATAGTAAATAATATAATGTGATGGCACGGAACCCTCAGTGCGCAAGTCTGACTCGTATTTATACGGTTTTTATAACACTGGTCTGGCTCTGAATGTTTGATTTTAGTGTCTATCACTGAATTGTACAACATTAAAAAAAAGTAAGTATAGACAATTTAGAAAAGCTATATCTACAAGTAAATATAATTCTGAAAGCTACCTACATAAATTGCTTTTATATACACGAGCATAAGTATGCCAAATGAGCGAATTGAGTAAGAATGACAATAAATAATATAGTTACACTAATAATGACAAATACCTCATTTTTTATTGAACACACGTCAAGGAGATATCACCCTATTAAACCACCTGCATCAGATGTATCACTTATTCCCACATATTGCGTGCGTAATATACATTGAGGCATTTATACTGTCGCTTCAGATGCACCGCGCTTATTGTGCTTCAGTGTACTACGAAACAATGGCGTGTATGCGGGCCTTACAAACTTACGCTCCTCAAACGTCACATTCCTATAAATAATATATACAAGCAATTAAGACCGCTATTCAACGGTAAAACGTACGTAAATAAAAAATATTCCGATGCTCCAGCCAGTTGTCTAGTCGGACACGCCTTCCGATCAACGACGAAAAATATGCTCGTCCTCTTCACACTTGCGTGTCGTGCAATATCTGTCTTTATTGCACTCGAGCGGAAGAGCTTAAAGGCGAGAGAAAATGTTTTTGTTAGAAAAGTGTCTATTGAAAATGGAAAGGGGGTCTTGTTAGGATCTCGATTTCTCGAAGGTGTTTCGAATTATCTTTGAAATAAAGCGTACTTATTACGTAAAATATGGGACTTTTTTTTACAAAAATGAAAGTTGTATTGTATTTAGTTATATAATTAGTTTGTGCCCGGTGAAGTTACCCGGGTGATTGTTTTATTTTATATAAACTATGTGCTGTCATAATATTACAAAGGTAACCAAAAAAACAGCCACTTCGGTAGAGCCGTTTTTGAGTGATGCTCCGTTATACATGTAACGTGGCAATTGATTTTATTGCAACAGATATTTTAAGTATTGAGATATGTAAGTAGGTAATTGACAATACCTACAAATATTTAATGGATCTTCTAAGAAAATAAAAAAACATTAACGAGCTGTAAAGTACTAATTTAATAAAACTTTTTTAAACAGCGCAATATCTATTAGGGATTCAAAAGTTTTCTTGAACATTCGGGATGATTTTAATGTAGTAAAAAAAAGACTAATAATTCCCATATCCAATACTTTTAAACTTCCTTAAAATCTACACGCAACATACATCTTGACGAAAAGAACACCACTTACAGGTTGTAAATGGCGTTCTCAAATGAAATGTCAAATTTAAAGTTTCCAACTGTCTTTAAAACAATAACTCATTCGGGTAATTTTTTGGACGTTAATTTGAACAAACGGCGGAGGGCGAGGAGCTCCTGCGAGTTATTTTCCAGAGTAATTGGTACGTGGAGGAGGCAGATGCGTGAGACGTTTTTTTCAAATTTCACGACAAATAGAACGGCGGCCGCGGTCACTCGGGACTTGGGGAATTATATGCGGTGAGCTTCACCAGGCATTCTTTTTTTATTACATTTTAATACATGTGGGAAAGTAGGAGCATTTGATAAATTCATCGTAAACCATGTTATAGAGTAAAATTGCTCTTTAGTAATGTGATCTGTGGCGGCCGCGGAACGGAAAGCGAAGTGTTTGCAGGTCTTCCACAAGGCGGACATGATGGACCGACGATCTGGTGAAGATCGGGAGAAGCCGACCGATGCGAGTAGCACAAAACCAGCCATCGTGGCGATCCTTGGGGAAGACCTATGTCCAGCAGTGGACGTCTCTCGGCTGCTGATGATGATGAATGTGCGGTCAGCACCAGCTGAGATTGCTCCTTTTGTTGCAGTAAAAAATATGTACGTTACAAAAAAAACATATTATTTCATTTCAAAAACAAACCATTTGTTGTTAGTTCATTTCACTTCTCCAAACAACTGTTTTCAAGTTTCACCAAGAGCTATACTAAGCCTTTTTCAGTTTCCATCATTTAATTCTACATCAGACAGATAAGATTATGTAGACTGGTCAAAGCTTGGTCAAAGCCAAGCAATGCATCAGCAACACAACTAATACCACAACGTCATCGCACCCATCTTGAAAAGCCTTTGCTGCCTTGTCGATTAACTTTTTCCACATGTTTCTGTCCTTGGCTTGTCTCAGGGCTGGTGTGAGTGGTAGGCCAGTTATGGACTTGACTTGGTCTGACCAATGAGTAGATCATTTCCCCTCCCCTTTTCAGACTACCTCTGTAGGTTATATGGGTCGCTGCGTGCGTAAACACCACAATATCAACGTTTAATTTCCAACTTTTAACTCCAACGATGCCTAAAGTCAATACACTGTTGTGTTTACAACTCCACTGATGCATAAGATGTCAGAAGTAGCTACAGTCCAAAATAAACTTCCTTTAACATGAAACGTTTTTAATTTTGCATAGGTTTTCAAACATGCTCGGCATGTAAGTGACACATTTGTATTTGACCTGGACCGATGCACAGGTTAAATAAATAAATTTAAAAATGTCCCATGTCCGTACACTACGTGCCGCACGGGCACTGTCCAGTAATTCCCGTAATTCGAGGGTGCCCACTCGGGTGCGAACGCAGATTGTACGAGATAGCACACACACACGACACACACACGAGTCGACCAACACTTCGAAGACGGTGGTATTCTTTAACGAGAAAGAATCGCCTGGATAAGAACTGCCTTGACTTGAAGTCCGTGTCAATGGAAATGAACAAACAAAGATGTAAACAAACTAGTACTGTTTGACACATAACCTCAAATTTTCATCGATCGTTTTTATTAATAGTTATTTAGACTTAAATGTATACGAAAGTCCCTCACCTTGATCTTCAAAACTACGTGAGTATGAGGTAATGGTAGATTGGTTCGTTCAGTTTTGTTTACATCTTTGGCCAATGCAATTGACACCGAGTTTAGGTGGTAGTAGTAGGACCTTGTGAAAGGTCTGTTCGCATCGCTACCACCATCTCATCGGCCGCCAAGCGGCAGTAGTCGTATGGTTGGGTCTCGGAAGGTAAGACTGCCTATAGATCTAAGTTCCAACGCATTTGCAATGTGTTTATTGATGTTTATGGGCCAGCGAACTAACCATCAGGTGGCCTGCCTGTGTGCTGTTCTGTTGATCTTCTATTGACTAACGAACTAGGTTTGGTCGAAAGCAAAAACATCTACGGTCATCACCTTATTATCAGGGGCATAGGGGTGTGTAGATATGTTTCACGCCTTGAGAACCAAGCAAAAACGTATACTCGTAGTATATGCTACATCAGTGCCTTAGTGGTGGTAGAATCTTGTGCAGGGTCCATACTGATCGCTACTACCATCTTATCCTTTAACCTACAACCAAGCAGTAGTGTTCATATCGTTGTATTCAAGTGTGGGGATAAGACAACTGGCGAAATTACTAGCATAGAAGCAATCCATCTTAGGCCTCAGAGTTGGCAACGTATTTGCGGTCTTGGGATTGCAATCTTTGAGAATGCAAATGTCTATGGGTCACAGATCCTACTTATTATCCGGTGGCAAAAAAAAGACAAGATATGCTCTTTGAAGAAGGTTACCATCCGTTCAGATTAGTCCGGACTTGTTCGGACTTTTAGACTCTGTCCGGCTATTTAATTTGTCTGGATTTCCCTACCCCTCTCGCAATGCGAGCGTCTGCTACCATGCCTACCAAACCACTGTAACTAAGTGAGTAATGCTTCCATTTTGTGACTAAAAAGTTCGGACTTTTGGATGCCGGATGTTCGGCTTTTTGTCAGGACTTTTCAAATTCATAAATGGTAACCCTATTTGAAACGGTTAAGGAAATCCAATTCGATCGCATAAACCCTGACTAGGTAAGAATACCCCCAGTTGCACACCGTGCTCCGGCCGTCATATTCGTGACACTGCTAATTACTTCACCTGGTAACCGATTTGACGAATGCACTAATTTCAGCCTAATTTCGGACGCTTCACTGATAAGGTTTTTGCGAACTTAATTGCCGTCTTCCTGGGTGCTTTGACGTTCGTTTTGTCGTTATAGTTTTAGTGTAATGCTTCTTTAACAAAGTAACAGAAGCACTTAAAAGTTAAAACATAAATAAGCAATCCAAATTGGACATAAGAAGTTTGAAACTGTAAGTATTAGGGAATTTTGTTTAAGTATCTTTATCGAGTCCACCATTTAAAAAGAACTTCATTTTAAAAACCTTCCAGTGCACAATGGGCAATCAAACCCTTAATTTCTATCAGTTACAGTAATAAAATAATCTGGGTAGATTTTCAGATCAATGTGTTTGCAAAATTAGGTACATAATAATTAGGGTGACGGCACCAATGATGGACACTTTTAGCTTACAGGCACTAGAAATGGACACTTCAATCTTAATTCAAATTGTATACGGACCAAAATTGATTGTTATTCATTTGTTGCAAAACAAATGAATATTATAACCCTTATCTTCTGTAAAATGAGAATCAAGTGTTCATTATTCGTGCCTTGTCCATTACTGGTTCCATCACCCTATGTGCCTTATGCTTAGGCTCCCCGTAATTAAATAAAAAGTTCCTACCATAATAATATCTTAGGACCATTGAGAATTTTCAAGAACGAAATCCCTTTGCAACGAAACCTGCAGAAGTAAATATAGAGCATCAAATCTCATTTTCTCAAAAATGTCCGGAAATGTTGACATTCCTATCTTCATATTGAGACGCGAAGTACATAGTTTACTGACAGTTCTCAAATTTAAAAAAAAAAAACATTGCGTGCTCGCTACACAAGCCCGCAATGTTGCATACAAATTCCATTACTATCTAGGTTGTAACTTTTTAAAAAGTGAAAAGGGCCATAATAAAATGAGGGCACAAGTCTTATACATCCAAATTTTACTCGAAACATAACTTTTTTATTTGTGCCTGGAATAGCTTATGTTTTTTTAAAAACAAGAATTGCGTTTCTCCTTGTCATAAACAAAAAGGCGGTAAGGAGTGATGGTTTTTTCACATGAAGTTTCTGTTTGTATGCAATTCAAAAAATGAGTTCAAGCGATGAAGATTTGACTCCAACACAATTTTTTTCTTGCGATTTTTGAGAAAAACACTATATTTGCCTCGGCAGGAACAGCAATTGCGGGCTTCGTATTTTTAAACGGACTCGCAAGCTCGTCCGTTTAATCCAATACTCGGCCCGCAATTGCCTACTTCCATGCCTAGGCAATAATGTACTATTCCTTACAGTATTATGAAAAAATTGAAACTAATTATTTTCTTAAAAATCTAATAAAAGCCAAAGAAGCTGAAAGAGAAATAAACGAAAAATACTCGTAGATAACGTGATGTGTTTGTTCACCGACATTAAATTTAAATTAAAAAATTAATCCCGACAAAAAAATGGGGTGCTATATATTTAACTTGTATTTAACAGTCTCAATTATTTATGAATATTATTTTTAATTTTACAGTATTTTCAATACTCATTTCAACCTTAAGTGGCCAAAAAGGGTACAGTGGCCACAAACGGTACTTCTAACCTATAATGGCGGCTGAGTAAAAATAATACGTAATACGATAACCTGTCAAGTCGCGGGCAAGGCGATCCGGTGACGCTACGGAGTTTATGTAGAGAGCCTTAACCCATCGAGGCGGTGTTGATATATTATTCGCAGTAGGATTAATTTGATTCGAAAATGTAGAAAGGGGAAAGAAGTGGTCTCTTCCTAGTCTTTTGGGAAACAGGCGTGATTTAATGGATGTATATAGGTTCCTTTTTGCAGTACCTTTTGAAGATAATATGACTACCTATTATTTTCATACTAAAAGGTACTGCTAAAGACACCACTGCAAATAAGCCATGTTGGGGTGCCGGGTAGCTCTACCTTTTTATTCTACTCGTTACAGTCACCAGCAAAAATATATTATCCATCAATACGCTCAAAAATATCTGACACGCTTTTATGCCTCTAGCAATAAAGACGTGTCAGATATTTTTGAGCCCTATGTGGGATAATATATTATTGCTGGTGACTGTACAACCATATTGCTTTGACAAATTATCGTATTGTCAACGTTACGATAGCTCTTATTTCCTTGACAGCAATAGTGGCCGAGTTAAAAACAATACAGTAACATGTCAAAAGCAATAAGGTATTACCGAGTAGAACAGAGCCCCAGCAATAGTGTAAGAACACCATTAACAAGCATATGAACAATTGAAATCAAACAGTTCTATTTTGTCAACAACCAGCGTGAATCCATCTTGTACCCTTCAATTAGGGTGTCAAAGCGCAAGCTTATCGACACGATGCGTGCGCGCCGGCGGGGAGCGGCGGAGGCGGCGGGGGGAGGCGGGGCGGCGCGGCGCGTAATGAGCGAGCGCAAACTGCATGACCGATGTCACTCGATGCGGCGCAAAAGAGGAGCGTTAGCCCGAGTTTCTTATATCTAGATAAACTCTTATAAAAATTGGGATACACCTAAAAAAGTGATTTGTTATTCATTTTTACCCAAAAGAATATTCTTTTACAAGAATCTTAAAGTATTTTATGATTAAAAATGTTATTGTTATTTTAAATCTTTACATAGTATAAAATGAAGTCGCTCCCGCTGTCTGTTCGCTTAGATCTTTTAAACGGATTTTAATGCAGTATTCAGCAACAGATAGAGTGATTCAAGGGGAAGGTTTTTATGTAAAATGAATTCTGGTTTATGTAGGTACAGGTGTTACAGAAAAGTCACATAAACCGAAGCGAAGCTAGGGCGGGTCGGTAGTAATTTATAAATAAAAGTAACCTCACCTTCTTTCAGCCGTATAAATATACATATATTCAAATCAAATCAAAATACAAATAGATTTATTTCGTCAACACAGGTATGAGCAGGTATTTAATACAATATTATATATTATATATTACTGCACAGACCGGGAAATAGTCGGTTGCGGGACGAGTAGAGTTAGCGTGGCCGAGACGCAGTCGAGGCCGCGCTATATATGAGTCCAGCAACCGCCCTTCCCGGTCGAGGCTTGTATAGTGTTTTTCTCCAACAATGTGAGGAAATTTAACATAATTGTTAATAATATTAAACACAGTCCCAACATTTCCTTGAAAAAAAAGAACAGAAACGTATGATTTAGTATAAAACTGAAATAAAGCATTACATAAAATCACCAATTTAAACGTAATAAATTCAATTTGAATAAAATATAGTTAAAACTATAACATTTATTACGCGTTTATGTTATTTCGGCAATTTATTTTGTTTATGAACGCAATTTCTATTTAAAAAAGTCAAACTATTTGACACACTCTTAAATACGTTGTAAACGCTGTTTGAAAAGGCTTAACTTTTTGGTCTATGACATTTAAAAAGTAAAATATACAAGGAAGAATTTTGATTGCACGAGTGTTTGGCTGTTTGGAGATAGTTATCTTAGTCCAAACATGGTTTTTAAAAGTAAAACACCAGGTACGTAATGAAATTTCATACATTTTCGCGGCCGCTGCCGTTGGTAAATAATAACTTTGTTTTTTTTTAATTTCGCCTGGGCCTGGAACTCAGAACTTCGCGGACTGATTTTACAACAGTAAGGTTAACATTTCCGAGCATGTGGGAGAAAAAGTAATTAGGTACGTGTGTAATAGTAATGATTTTATATGCCAGAGGTGGGAATAGGTAGTGCTTATTAACCTAAACTTGACGCATGTTCATTCATGCGTGAGTGAGGTGGGAATACATTACTGAATGAAGATGCATCAAGTTTAGGTTAATAAGCACTACCTATTCCGACCTCTGTATGACTTTTGTTTGAAATTACTATTCTTCTTCTTTTTTTAATAAATGCGGTCCACCGCGGTATTTCGCAGTGATTTCGCCAGTGTCAGGTGAGTAGAGTAAATCAGTAAATTGAATATAATTAAAAGTACAAATCCGGACATCTTTCAAACGGCCATCTTTCCTCCCCGAAGGTTACCGGATGACTCCGACATTCTATTAATCAATTTTCTTGTCTATACTCGTAAATACCGGTGTTGTAGTTACCACAAAGTGACGCTAGTAGTTTTTGTAATGTCTTTAATCTGTTTTCAAGATCATGATGGGTAGAAGTCATTCAAACATAACGTAAACAAATAATCTCAATCCATAAGTAAGTATAGTTAAGACAGCTATAGTTGTCTAAATTATACTTATGATATTATAAAATGTACAGTGCACTGAGTAAGTTCCATTAGGCAAACAGTTTGCGGCTTACTGGGTGGTGATTCTCTCAACAAGCAAAGGTGATCGTTCGCTCGAGTGAAGGTCCAAGCGGCGAGTTTAAGTAGTCCCGACAGAGGGAACAAAACACATTTTAGCGCGTGTATTCAATTTGGCAGCATGACTTCTCGAACGTATAAGGCTCCCTAATTGACAATGCACGCGCTAAAATGTGTTTTGTTCGGTCGGATACTTAAACTCTCCGCTTTTATTCGCTCGTCCGTGCGACCGGCCGCCGTTTTTTGAGAGAATAACACACCAGTTTGCCAAACCGTTTCACCGTGCTCAACAACTCATGATGAAGAGCCGGTACAGACGGACAGCATATGAACTGCGACCCAGCTGCAAAATGGCAGTGTGTGGGCAGTTTTGATGCAGTTAATGTAACTGCATCGAAACTGCAAACCAACTGCGCAGTCCGCTTATATAGACTGCACACACAATACAATTACTAAGGGATAAATTCGCCTTTAGTACTTGTTTTTTTCTTACGGTCTGTGTTTTCATTGTTGTACAATAAAGAGTATACATACATACATACATTACTATAAGGATACAAACATAATGGAATAGACCTCCGAAAAATGTATTGCATAATCGCGGTTTCTTTTAGCTTGTACCACAGAGCCGCTAGACGGGCGAGACAGACAAACAGACATTATCAAGTTCCCATGACGACTCCGCCGCGGTAATTAGGCTCGCGTCTATATGTGTTTTCCGGAGTATGTATACAAATCTCGAGATTACTGTGGAGATAATTATTATGTCCGTTAAATATAAGCGTTGGCTATTTAATGAATGTGCCCTAAATGGTATATTATTACTTACATTACATAGTTTATAGTACAGGGCTTGTAAAAAAAATATGAAAAATGTTTATTCAGAAAAACCTTAAGGCATAACAATGCTTATGGGTCCTGCAAAGGGAATGCATATAACCGGTTTTAACCGGTTATTTTCATACAAAATCGGTTAATAACCGGTTAATTTGCATTCTCTAGTCCTGTGCTAGAATTCCCTGTGTTGCAGGGCCCAAGTAAGTACATTGTTAATTTCTTTAGTGAAAATATTTAGCTTAGGTATTTTTTATTTATTATGGTGCCGTATATATATAGCCAATGTGAAGTGAATGGAGTATAATTAAATCTGTACATAAAGAAAACAAAAGTAAAAGCCGGTAATTTTTCATTCGGCCAACTTCCCTCCCTCTTGGCCAGATTATCTTAATGAAAATAGGTTGCGTATGTCTGAAATAAGTAGGTACCTACTCACAGGGTGTTTCAAATTTCAATGTAAATATTGACATACCTAGTAAAAAAATGTAAATATATTAGACCGAGAAGTTTTTTTTAAATTTGATAATAGGTAAGGTTTAATCCAGTAACACTTGAACTCATTCGATAATAATAATAACCTTACAGTTTAAAGTCAGATTACTTATTAGATAAAGTAAATGGAAAGTTCATAGTAGGTATAATTTATTTCAATAACCGTTTTAATTATAAACCTACGTATGTTAACTTGTGTTATTATAAAAACAATATTAGGACAAGGTTATTAAAACCATTTTCTGTTAACTTTTACCGAAAGAATGACACGAGAACTGTCTGTTTGCTTTGTCTTATAAAAAACTGACTATAATTGACAGTTAAAATATCCATAGATAGAGTAGAGCTCAAATAAATCAGTAGCAGTAATTTTCAGTTACCAACGTTATTTACAGCCAAGTAGAGCTTTTTTCGTATGTGAATAGAGTTTAAATTGAAGTAAATTAGTAGTTTTATAGAGGTTTGTGAAGAGTAGAGTAGTGTGAACTGCAGACTACACTAGCGTGAGGGCTTAGTTCCGCTTGCAGTTTTTTTTATTGGGAAAAAAATAGTTTAATTTCTAAGTACCTATTTTTTGTAACGGTTTGGTGTCTTATTCAGAGATGGGCAAAATTTATTCGAATAACGAATAAGAATAACCAAATTATTCGCGAATAACGAATGAATTTCTCGAATGATTATTGTTATTCGACGAATAATTTATTCGCGAATAATTTATTCGTTGAATGAATTGCCACGAATAATTATTATGTACTACTTATTATAACCTGCTCCATTTTTCTCTAATGAATTAACAAATTATTCGTTATTCGAAAAGTAGTCGAATGATTTATTCGTGGCTAAACTATTCGCAAATAAATCATTCGCAAATAAATTATTCGCGAATAAAAATATTACGAATTATTTTTTATTCGAATGATTATTCGAATAAATAATTATTTGAATAATGCCCATCTCTGGTCTTATTGAATGCTATTCTGATTACACAGTTTGAAGCAAAAGGTGCGTAAGCGTACCTTAAACCTGGGCTGGAATTGTACTTGAACTGAAATTTTACTGGTTTTTAAACCTCAAACTATAGGGGTGATGTTTTTTTTGGATAGGTTTTATTCGGTTTCAAGTCATATTTATTTTTTATTGCTATGATAAGACATATCTAAGGGCAACCCGTATTGCCGGAATTTTGCCATCCGTTTAGTTTCTACGAGGGAATAAGGAACCATGCATATAATATATATTGTATATTATACAATACAATACAACAAGTAATTTGTGACCCCGCTTTGGAAAAATATATCAGTTTTTAAATGCAATATTTTGTTGGCATGTTAATTTAACAAAATCTTTGTTAACGATAAAGTAATTTGGTCTGCTGTGGAAACACTTATATAAATAATTATTAAATTGTCACCTTAAAAACGTCCGCTGGTGAAAATAAAATAAAATCATCACTTTCAGAAGATCACTAAACGTACAATAAAGGGGCTTGGGTAAAAGTGTTGTCATTTGTAAAATTCATACATTTTCAAGGTGAGCGGCCATTCGTAAAAGTGGTAAATTATGATAGAATTATTAAAAATAAACATATTTTATTATGTCATGTAATACTCTTAAGTGCATCGGAGCCGAGATATTTAAATATTCATACTTGGGTGTACTTGTGTACTAAAAACTGAATACCTACTTAAATCTTTAAAATCTCCGCTCCGATATTATTTAACGCCATAAATTATATATATATGTGTATTTAGAGGTCCTCTAAATAACTATGTAAAAATCATCCGTGGCTGCTGAAAAAAGAAAGACAATATTCTTCAAACAAATTTACCCAATGCCCTTTGATAAAATTATGTTCAACCGATTTCCATCAAACAGTAAAAACCCACCCTCTATAAACTTTCTATCTATTAAAAGAGTAACGTCAAAACACAAAAGAAAACTCGTTGACGGTGCAAGACCATTACATAGAGAAGTGTCAAATATATTAGAAAAGGTCATGCCAGCTTAAAGATGTCCACCGGTGAGGCATCTTTAGCACTTCTCGATGTCTCCAATCGCACACAACGTCACGCCTTCACGGGGCTCCCTTGAACGGCTCGTCTAGGCCGGCCCCGGGGCGGGGCGAGCGCCCGGCCGCGCTCCGCTCGCCTCCCCACACGCATTCTCACTTCAAATTTCGAACCGGCCTGTGTGTTCCGAGCGAACTTTTCCAAGTGGTTACGTCTTTAATTTTTCTAAGCGGCCAGCGTTATTTGATAATTTTGTTTTTTTCTGCAAGTTGACGTTCCGTTTTTTTTTTAAAGCGGCCAGTTATTTTTGACATTTAAAAAAGTTTATATATTTTTATGCAAATTGAAAGTTGACGTTTTATTTTTTAAAGTGGCTTAATTTTTTGACATAATATGGATTAAATTTTTTAAGTTACATGATTTGAAGAGGAACTCATAAGGCATTTCTTAGTGGACAGTGTTTTGTGCTTGAACGTTATTATATTGGACTTCTTATTAGATCGAAGTGATAAGAACTATGTTCGAAATAATTTCGTTTTGAAGATCGTTGAGTTCGAGATTCTTTGCTGATAAGGTAAGCTTGTTTTTTTATGTATTTAGGGTGTTGTGAACTTAATATTTTCGATATTTGATGTAATTTTGATAAAAGCTTCTTTTTTGTAAATTTTGATTATTTGACTAGCGGTGATTAAAAAAAACAGCATTGACTACCCAAAAAAAAAAACGGGTACATTTAATTTTCACATCATGCGAGCTTTTTTTTTGAATATTAAAATGCAATCTTTAATATTCACCCCTAATTGAGTTACAGTTAAGAATATAGTGACCAAAGATTGATATTATGAACTTTTAAACTGATTTTAATATAATTAATAATTTAAAATGATTCTCATAAGATCTCGTAGCAACTAATGCTAAAAGAAAAGACTTCAACGCGCGCGACCTAGGACGCATCTTCGCCTTATCACTTAAATGTGTGTGATGTTAAAACGTTAATTAAACAAACGATATCGATAACAACGTGCTAAAATTCATAATACTTTAAAACGATTACAACTTTTACAACTACCTGGTTTAAAAGGTTTTTAAAGAAGTTATCTTATCGAAGTACTTGTATACGTGCCAATTTTATATTTTGCTGCAAATTTTTGTTTTTAGTTACAAAAATGACCATTTCATTTTTATTTTGAAAAGGAATAGGTATTATGGAAAATAAAATAATTATTTTCTCTTTACTCGGAAGTAATTTTATTTCCATTATCGTCAAAATATCGCCTCCATTTTTTTATCTTTTCTATATTATAGGTAATAAAAAAGTTACTTTATATAGTTTTTGAGCTACGACTAAATGTTTTGAAAACTGTAGTCAAATAACGTACCTATCGGTTTATTTTTTGCTAAAACCTAATTTTAATATTCTATTTTATTCGATGAATATCATTGTATTTTAAGGTAATTAATTTGTACTTTACCTAATGCATGTTAATTTGTGTTTCCAATTGCTTATCAATTATTATTATCAAGCGGTGTCTTGCAAACTCTGGCTTCGTGTTATTTTCGTAAGACGATAATTAAAAACACTGTAGATTTCCAAAGTGTTTAAACTGGTAATAGATATCAAAAATTACGAGCTTTAAAATACGAAATTTAAAATCTTTAAATCTTCTTATAAAATTTTCTTACTCTTATAATAAATCATGAGCTCCTATGGCTCGTTTAAAAAAAATAGTTAAAGGCATAATTAAAACAAAGCCACGATCGCGTCCTTTGTGTAACAAAAGTTAATCATACAAAATATATGGGAAATTTTTGTTACACAAAGGAATAAATTATGTTTTGTTTTAATTAGAGTTGTTGGCAATTCTGTAGCTCTGCCTACCCCAAACTGGGAATAAAGGCGTGAGTTTATGTCTGTGTGTAAAGCCCTTAACTATGTACAGGGTCTCCCTAACACCAGCACTAAAATGAAAGGGACTGATATAAGGGTCGTTTTCAAATATATTTTTTGAAAACGACCTCTATATCATCCCTTTTCATTTTAGTGCTTATCTTTGACTGAATAAAAGATTCGCCTTTTCATCTAGACTAATCAGTTAAAGCTTATAAAATGGATAAAAAAAAACAGACAATGGAATATCGTAAATATTTTTACATTTCTATTTCAAGTAGACCTGACTGAGGCTGTGGGGAACCTCGGAAGAATTTTAGTGGTGGTAGGATCTTGTGCAGGTTCCACCTGGATCGCTACCACCATCTTATCCATTAACCCACCGCCAAGCAGTAGTGTTCGCATTGCAGTGTTCCGGTGTGGGGATAAGACAACCAGTGAAATAAATAGCATAGAGGCATTCCATCTTAGTCCACAGGGTCGGCAACGCATTTGAAGTCTTAGGATTGCAGTTTTGAGATTGTAGTCTTGAGGTTTCAAATGTCTATGGGTCTCAGATCCCACTTACCATCAGGTGGCCTGAGTGCTCGCGTGCCTTCGCCTTGCCATAAAAAAAGCACTGGATGCGGTGGCATAAGAACAATAATAAATAAATAAATATCAGAGGACAATCTCACGCAAATTGACCTAATCCCAAACTAAACTAGGCTTGTACTGTTGGTACTAGACAACGAAAAACACTCGTAATTACATAAAAAAACATCTAAGATCGGGGAATGGAAACTCGCGCTCGTCACACAAATATCTGCCCATTTTGGGATTTGTATATTTAAGAGAAAGACAAAGGAATGGCTTATAGATAAATGTTTTCATTGTATTTATGACTTTTTAATTTGATTGTTATCAGTAACTACTGAATTTTTATTTAATTTTATTATATTCGACATTATTTTCTTGTACACCTCCTACGGCCCAGCATACAACGAAATTTGTCAATGGAATATGAATCTATTACGAATGACATAGAGTCAATTTTCCAATTTCATCTTATGTCATAAAAACAAAATAAATTACACTTTACTTTCTTTGCACTAGATCTTTATTTGAATGGCCGTATTTTGTACTAGTTTTAGTACAAGGAACCTCGAGGGTAAATAAATTAATTTGACCAAGTATAAATAATGTAGGTAGTGGAATGTGTGACACCTGAAAAGGTAGAGATTGGTGTTTCCAAAATTTGTGCAATATTTTATTGCCTTTGTACTGTACCTAAATTCCACACAATAAATGATTTGATTTTGATTTGAACCCGGGACCGCTGGTTTCGTAGGCAGGGTCACTACCAACTAGGCCAACCACGTCGAGATGATCTGGGTCTCTATTCCACTGGATAAAACTATATTGCGTTAGACATGTTATCGTATTGTTTATATTACTGTCAAATGTCTTCTCGTTAATAACTCAGAGCCTATCCGGGTTATTTTAGAAAATAAATCATAATACGGGGAGCCCGACGTATGGCATAATGATTGTTTGTTCTAAAGATTGATTGGTCGAAAATCGTTTGGTCTAATACCCTTTTACACTGATATTACAGAATTTAATAAATATCTACCCCCTTACTAATAAACGTTGAGTAACGGAGCTATACAATGTTTTGTCCTTATTTGTCATTGTGACATTTGAATATGACAGATAAGGACAAAACATGGTTTAGATAATCCAAGGTTATTCCACGTTTATAAATGGGGGCTAATGTGTAGTTTAGTTAAATTAGGTTAGGCCAGTTTTTTATAACAATTAAAAACAAAAGAGGTTTCAATTGTAAAAACCGTTTTCGACCAGACAATTGTTAGGACAAACAATCATTATGGCATCCGATATAGACCTTATAATATGAGGTACAGTCAAGGAATTTAATTTGTGACCCACCTTCGTTCCAAAGTCAATCTGACAGTCTGCAGCAATAAGGTTGAGTTTTCTATCAATTACAAATGACTTGGCATCTCTAATGACAATGACATCTTCAAGCAGATTTTCTTTGAAATGGGTAGCAAATTAACTTCCGTGACCGTACCAAACGTTATCGTACAGTGCGTCAATTGAGCTGTACCTCTGATCTCCGCCGTCATTTAGAGTAAATGATGCGCGTACGCCGGTAGCATTGCATGGCTATCACCGACGCTTTACATTAACGTTACGCGATAAAACACATACAACTTACATACATAAACTCTCGCCTTCATTCCCAAAGTGGGGTAGGCAGAGCTACAGAATTACCAACAACTGTAAAAACTTGTTGATAATTCTGTAACCGCATTTAGCACAAACATACTAAGATGTTTCTAGTGTATTAGAGACAGGTTGCAAGCCCATCGCCTAACAATACTACAAGCCTTTATTCCCTTAGTCGTCTCTTACGACATCCACGGGAAGACATGGAGTGGCTCTATTCTAACTCGGCAACCACTCGGGAGCGACCACATATTAGTTAAATAAAACTAGCTGTTGCCTGTGACTCCGTCCACGTAGAAGTCAAATCGCGGGTATAAAGTACTATATATCCTTCTTTGGGATTTAAGCTATCTTCATACCAAATTTTATCGAAATCGATAGAGCGGTACAGCCTTGAAAGCGTAACAGACAAACTGAGTTACTTTCGCATTTATAATATTATATATAGTATAGAATCGAAAGTGTGTGTTACAGTACCCTAACGAAAATGTTAAGCACTTTAGTGCGTTGTCATAGTAAACTACAAACAGAACATCAAATGACACACATTACAATAACAATGATATTCACAATGACAAGGTTCTAAGTATGCTCAACATTTTTATTGGGTGACCGTACAGTGTTCAACGCCTCAACCGATTGGTGTTTAATTTGTGTTCGGTACAGGTAGAGATTATTTATAGCCCGGAGACTCATTTCCCGGGGAAATAGTGATGATTAGCTACTTGGACGAAGTCGCGGGAAATAGCTAGTAAAATATTTATTTATTTATTTATATTGCACAATACACAAAATAAGTACAAACGGCGGACTTAATATGCCTTGAGGCATTCTCTACCAGTCAACCATAGGGCCAAACAGAGACGAGTAGAGGTTGGTGCTTTTGATAAAACTTTAAATTAAGAAATTACATGTGTCGCATAAATAAACAACATATTTTTATAAATATAAATACACATACGAATACATAAAAATTATATACATATAAATCTAAATATTTATGGATACCCAAGATACAGGCTCAGCCGCTCTATTCTTCTCAGGTTAAGCTTAATTACTTTTGACATGATCTCGTACTTATTGTCTACGTATTATGATAGCTTTTAATTACTTGACGGTTATAGCGGCCAACTAAAAACAATTCGAAAACAATATATGTAGAGACAAAGTAGAATATGGCCACTGATCTTGACGGCTCAAGATCAGGCATGTTTGGGTGAAAATATATTATGTAAAGGAAGTACCTTTACATAATATATTTAAATACAAGGAGGCAGACCTGATTAAAGGGAAGTGGAGCTAAACCGTCTGTTAATTTTATTTTGTTTTTTTTTTCAGGCAAAAATTTGCCATGTGGTAATAGAAATCATCAGCCAAATTATATCCACAGCTAGGCAAAGGCTTCTCTTAAGGCTTGCTACAATCATTATTCTCGAGCACCTCGACAAAATACTTTAGTCGTCATCATTCCAATGGGAACTAATATTTCAGTAACATTTCAATTTTATTGCATTTAAATTAAAACTCAAACGTCATGTATAAGACAAAGATGGCGCGATCTCAGCCTAAGGTCAGTTCGCACGGTCTAGCCGAAGAATGGGGATGCTGCGTTAACGCGAGTGTGATTATTATTTGTCGACGCTAATTGTTGCTATCTTCCGCGGCTGGTGTCATTGTTTGTCCCGAGATATTTTATGGTCGTTAGACAATGGCACATTAAGATTTTATTAATGTAGTTTTTTTTTATTTTACGCGTTGTCAAGATAGGTTTAATTGTAGGGGAAATTTATTAAGCTGTAAAAAATGGCGTGAATACAAATTTTCATAGAAAATTATGATTTGCATCGAACATAAAATTAAATGGTTTTTAATATTTTGTGTTCTTGTTTCAATGAGTTTGTTAAGATTTGCTAGCACACAGGTCTAGGCCATAATGTTGGAATATTTCCCCACATTTTGTACACCTAAAATATTCTTTGTCGTTTTTTGTGTGCTCGAAATAAACTTATTTTCATTTCATTTCAAAATATGCCTATGCCTAAAATGCGCTGAAAGATTGACTCAGAAACATAAGTACCTACCATAAACTAAACTTCACGATATAAAAGTATTATCATCATCATAACATCAGCCGAAAGACGTCCACTGCTGGTCTTAGGCCTTCCTGCTAAAAATATAAACTGTATAAATTTAAAAAAATACCAGTAAAAGCTGAGTAAAAGACAAAATTACATACTAATAAAAAAACATTTTATTACTTTTATGAGTTAATTTCAAAACTCTTCATGAGCCTGTGCTTTTTAATATTCCTCTCACCTCTCGAGAATTTACGATATTTTCTAAATCATATGTTTCCGCGGAACCAAATTGACGCTTTCAACACTTCGCACTCCATTATTACTTTAACACATTTAGCTTCAATTTCCACACGGAATATAGTCGATGCCGCGTTTGGGCGCTGAATATGGAACTCGTTAAGTAGACGTTATCAATGCAAAACATTTATTTCATCGGGTTCTTGAAGACACAAATATTAACCTGAAAATGTGCTTACTAATGTTAATACTACATTTGTTTGACTTCTAATGTCAACTATTGCTGTCCCATTTGTAAAATAGAGACCTAACAGACACGGACACCGTTTGTTTTAAAATTAAAAACGCTAATTAGAATGAAAAATTATAATAATCTGAAGCAGTTATGAAGATTTCACTATTATTCATGTGCCGACAGAGCTTTTACTTTTAGTATACAAAATAAACGAGGCCGTGATAAAACAAGGTAAATTAAATGTACAGTCACGAACTTTAATTTGGGACCCACCTTAGGTCCAAAGTCATTCTGATATTCTACAACAATAAGGTTGAGTCTACTATAAGTTACAAATGATTTGGCATCTCTAATGACATTGACGACTTCAAGCCTATTTTTCTTGAAATGGGTCACAAATTAACGATCGCGATAGTACCTAGAAAGTACAGAACCATTTTTTTTACATTCTACCAAAAATCAAACTTAATCAGTTAGTTTTTTAACCTGACTGATATTTCTGAAATTCGTTAATACCCTTTATTTTGATACGTTACGGAATGGAGTTTAAGGGAATTTTATTTTTTAGACGCTTATTATTCATAAAGTGACAAAAATTCGCCCTCTTGGTTTTTTCTAAATGAAAACAGAAAGAAACAGAAGCCCTCCTTCTTGGCCATGTAATGTAACGCACTTTTGATATCTTGATTAAATAAGTCTTAGGCGCGAATCTCAACGTTCAAAAATCTGTTTTAGCAAAGTTGGGCAATTGGGGCAAAATTCAAAATTCAAAATATTTATTCAGTAAATTGGCCACATGAGGGCTCTTTTACACGTCGGTAATACGGAGTGAATATCAAAATGAATGGAAAGTATTCCTAGTTCTGCTTCTAATTACGTCAGAAGTTAGTGTCTAATATCATTGTTTTGAGAACGGTAGTGAGGGCGGTTGAAACGCCCGAAAATTCACCCGGGGGGCTACTAGCAAAATTTAAATCTCATCGCCTGTCATCCTCGCTGCAGACCCCAACAGCTAATGACAGGCTCCGGCCGGCAGGCGAGCGCTAAAGTGTCCAAATTGCCGACGCCTCGCCTTAAACACTCTATAATAAGCCCCCAACATCCGATTTTCGCACCTTCTCGACTCCGCTCCATAATTCTACTTAATTAGTGACGTATGTAATCCCGACCACTCTTACGCTGCGTCCCATTCACACTTACAAGTTAAACTATAGCCAAGAAAAGAAAGGAGAAAGGTTGAGAAAACCCGAGCGGTTTACCGTCGGTGTGGATGAAATTAGATTTTATTTTGTAAGTGTTAAGAGCGTTTAGTTTCAAATTGGTGGTAAGTGTAGGTTTGTTTTATTGGAACGCCGTCGGGACTTGACACTTTTGTAAATTTGACAAATTATTGACGAATTGCCAAGGTGTTTATGAGGAGTCCGGCGGCGGCTAGCGCTTTCAACGCCCGGCTCTCTTAACCCCATACGGGATGGCCCCGATATGTCGTTGAAAGTCAAGTTTTGGGCACTAACAGGGCATCAGAGAGACCAATTGCGCAAAGCTGGAGGTGTTAACGTTTGCGCCAAATGTGGCATCACTTTTATAGTCACGATTTTGAAATTTGAACATTTGCTCGTTTTAAACTGAAGATTTACCTTGAGCGAATGGGTTTTACACTGCGGAATGTGCCGTGATGTGAGCGGCCATTCAAAATGAAGCCTTCAGCCCTAAAAATATGGTTGTACTTTTTCTTAGGTAGCATAAAGTAATAATAAACTGCTCGAAGAGACGATTTGCATGAGTTCAAGCTCGGTAGGCTTGCATATAGGTACGGTCACGGACGTTAATTTGCTACCGATTTCAAAGAAAATCTGCTTGAAGATGTCATTGTCATTAGAGATGCCAAGTCATTTGTAATTGATAGGAAACTCAACCTTATTGCTGTAGAATGTCAAATTGACTTTGGACCTAAGGTGGGTCACAAATTAAATTCCTTGACTGTACAGTCGAGTTCATAAATATGTATACACTTTAGTACCTTGTCTATTTAATGTCATGTTTAAACTGCCATATCACAGCGGTTAAAGTGATAAGGTACAAAAGTGTACATATATTTATGAACTCGACTGTACTACAGTGAGGGCAGATATCAAACGTTTGTCTCAATCTAAAGATCTGCTGTAACACACCAATATGTTTAACAAGTCTTATAAGTCAAGTCATTGATTTTACATTTATAAACAAAATATTATAATCGCACATAACTTGAAAGTTTACGCATAATATACTTCATGATAGTCTGAAAACTTTTACTTTCTCAGTTTTTTGGGTCCTTAAATAAATAAATTTAAAATTACATTTCTAATGATAAGATTTTGTGCACTGAATACTACTCTTTCAAATAACAGCTTGAATCGTTTTAGAAAAGACAGTTGAGCAGTCGAACAACAGTCATTAAAGGGTACTGTTTTACAGTATTTGGTACGGAACGTTACAAAACAATTTTCTTTATTTGTTTGTCCCCTAAGCTTTTAACAATTGCTGAAGGGATTAGGAGAATACAAGGAAGGTTTGATGCAAGATAAAAATACTTCAAAAAAATGGCAAATTGCATCGCAAGGTACCTATAGCTAGTTTAAATAACACCGCAAATTACATTACCAGTAGGTACCACGTACGAGTAATACAGTAAAGTGTCTTCTGAATTACATCAGCCTGGATTAACGCGGTAATAAATCATAATCATACCTTAATATATCCTCAATACTCTCACATAAGTCGAGGATGACCCCTGTTAACGTCCCTATTCCTATCATTATAAATGTGATTATTGCTTAACACACAGATCTTCTTATACTTAACACAAAAGCTCAGGAAGCCCTCTATTATTACTCGGGCACCCAAATCTTTAATTTCTCGACGCATTGTTTCCTTCAACCTAACAAAATTACCAAAATAACTCTGCAATTACAAAACCCAAATTATTTTATCCCCCTGTAGATCTCACATGTGATTGCGCATTGTTTTAATTTTGCTAACGGCAAATATAAGGTTGTCAGCGTCTTGTTTAAATAATTGGTAATGAGTGGCCGCAGGGTCCGGGTGATTGGCGTTCATTGCCGGCGATCGGCGATCAAATGACTCGCGGATCGCAATCACAAGTCATTATATGCTCGTAAATAATTGTGGTCGTGAAAACGTGGTGTGGTCGAGCGTTTGTGTAATACGGACGATCTGGGTTGGCCGGTATTAGTTAATGAGACAATGGTATTTAGGCGGTTTATTATTTTGCTGAAATTGTGAATAAACAAAATTGAGATTTAGTTACGCACTGAAGCAATACGAGATACTGGCTTAATTTTGTAAACGATCGCACGTTTAATCAAACAAAGGATTAACTCAAAACCAAAGTCAGTTTTAGATAAAACTCTATTATCAAAAGTTAGGGTTAAAACTCGAATGTATTTCTATTTAGAGATATTTCTTTGTTTGATTAAACGTGCGCGATGTGTGGTTGGAAACATAAAGATATGCAATACCAAAGTCACAGTAATGGCCTGTTGTTTGATCGGTAGTTAAACTAACTAATGGTCAAAAAACGTTACTAATGGTTAAAATCTCAAGGAAATGTGTCAATTTTTCCATTCCTTTTTCGAATTTTAACAATTAGTTAGTATGTCTACTGGTCAAACAACAGGCCATAAGAAAAGTTACTATTATTTAAGTAAACCGACTGTTATTTCATTCTAACTCTTAATTTTATAATCTTAGCTAGGGTGATGGAACCAGTAATGGACAAGGCACCAATAATGAACACTAGATTCTTATTTTACAGAAAATAAGGATTGTTCATTTGTTTTGCAACAAATTAATAACAATAAATTTTGGTCCGTATACAATTTGAATTAAGAGTGAAGTGTCCATTACTGGTGCCGGTCAGCTAAAAGTGTCCATCATTGGTGCCGTCACCCTAACACAATCTTAAAAGTAAAGATTATAGCTAAGACTGTTTCGTTTATTAAGTCTTTTGGAAATAAACAGTTTAAATTTTAAAATAATATAATAAAAAGTTAAGCCACCGCACTGTAGTCACTTAGCCGTGTAGTACAGTCGAGTCCATAAATATGTATACACTTTAGTACCCTGTCTATTTAATGTCGTGTTCAAACTGCCATATAGGAATTATCACAGTGATTAAAGTGACAAGGTATACATACATTAGTGTTGACGACGCGCTGGCCTAGTTGGTAGTGACCCTGCTTATGAAGCTAGCGGTCCTGGGTTCAAACCCCGGTAAGGGCAGATATTTGTGTGATGAGCGCGAGTATTTGTTCCTGAGTCATGGATGTTTTCTATGTATTTAAGTATTTATTTCTCTATATAAGTATTTATATCGTTGTCTAGTACCCATAGTACAAGCCTAGAGCTTAGTTTGGGACTAGGTCAATTTGTGTGAGATTGTCCCCTGATATTTATTTATTTATCTATTTATTTTACATATTTATGAACTCGACTGTACTCTAGTAAAAAAATAAACTAGCACACAAACTACCTAATGGTAAGATCTCAAGACTGCAATCGTAACACTATAAATGCATTGCCAATCATAAGGAGTAAGATGAAATGTCTCTATGCTGTCCAATAATTTAAACAACAACAAGATACGTATCATCAAGAATCATTGCACTAAATACCAAATTTCCTTCCCCACAATACATTTACAACAATTGACAACTCATATTCATGATCATGGTTGTGATGAAAATAATGTGTTATGAGGATTCTTTCTCTATTGTTCTTTTCCTCATCCAAACTAATCGTTTTAATTATACAAATTCAAACAAAGCTTTGAAATGTCATCAACATAAAAAGCGTCGCCCGTTCAAGAATTTAAATACTCGGTCCGGCGATCACCTTCAGGATTACAGCCTGAAACTATTAATACGGCCCAGTACAGCGACGAGGAACAGTGCTAGTATCAAATAAATAAAAATAAAAATGTTTAAAAAAACAAAAAACCGCCTTCAAAAAGCAAAAAATAACTTCTTTAAAATGGTAGGTAAATAGGTCAGTCCAACTGAAGTCTGCTTTTGGTTAAAATATTGTTGGACGCCGACTGCTTTTTGAAGGCGGTTTTTTGTTTTTTTAAACATTTATTTTATTTTATACTTTTTAGTGATCCTATTTATGCTGTTACGTAGCTCCACTTCTAAATATTAATAAGAAACTATAGAACATTTCAAGCTCGCCGCAGACAACGCCGCGGGAATGTCATAGTCATATTTAAACCTAAATGTGCTTCGTCATAGTCGCTCAACTTCCTTTATCGAAATATCTTATCGCCACCCTTGAAATAGGTACCGTTAAGGAGTTCCGGTGGCCATCTGTGGTCTTCATCATTAGTTCAACTTCACCATATAGTACTTTTCAAAAGCAAATGCATGAGTTACAGTGAAAAATACCAAAATCGCTATAGGTGTGCCTATAATATTTGAGGAGTTCTCTTGATTTCTCCATGATCCCATCATCAGATCCTGACGTGGTGATAATGGGACCAACTAGAAAGTATACCCATTCGAACAACGAAAAATTTTTTCAAATCGGTCCTGTGGTCTTCGAGTAATCGGGGAACATACATAAAAAAAAAAAAACCCCGACGAATTGAGAACCTCCTTCTTTTGAAGTCGGTTAAAAATATCAGGGGACAATGTCACACCAACCAATTGACCTAAGGCCGTATTAATAAACTAATGTCAACTCTAACGCTAGTCTCGAGATGCGTCAAAAATGACAGTGTTCTATGGTTTGACGTTTACTTTGACATATCTTGTGACCGGCATCTCACCCAAGATGAGTTTATTAAAACGGCCCCTAGTCCCAAACTAAGCTCTAAGCTTGTACTATGGGTACTAGACAACAATAAAAATGCTTATATAGAGAAATATATATTTAAATACATAGAAAACATCCAAGACTCAGAGGCCTTACTTTGAAAAACGAAGTTCGAAGTTACGTTAGCTCCAGTCAGTCAGCACCCCTGTCAGTCGTCATTCGAGACTAAATCGAGAGAAAGGGATGGAGCTAACGTAACTTCGAACTTCGATTTTCAAAGTGGTGCCTCAGGAACCAATATTCGTGCTCATCACACAAATACTACCCTTACCGGGATTTGTACCCAGGATCGCTAGCTTCTTAGGCAGGGTCACTACCGACCAGGCCAGCGCGTGTAAATGTATAAATATAAGGGTACAATCACACACAAATTGTCCTAGTCCCAAACTAAGCTCTAGGCTGGTACTATGGGTACTAGACAACGATTTTCATACTTATATAGAGAATTACAAACAATACGAATACTAAAATTACATAGAAAACATCCAAGACTCAGTAACAAATACCTATTAGCACTCACCACACAAATATTTTCCCATGGCACAGGTACCATAAAGGAATTTTAGTGTTTAACCGTTTGACATAACGTAAATTAGCCATGTTATATATTTCCCGACCAATTTACGTTTATGAAACTGCTAATAATTCCCATTCCTCAGTAGATCTATTTAATAATAGCTTAGCGTGTGAAACCGCTTTCCACCGTGACTGTACAGTAGTACACCGCGACCGCGCAAAACCCTTGTTAATCAAAAAGCTTAAAACACGTAAATTCTGTGCGAATTCATTAAAAAATTAAAAACCAAACTGGTATCAAAGTATTTCATGTGGCACGAAAATGCAAATCGCGCGGTTATGCCATTTTCCTCGATGTCAACCTAAATAATGGGTTTTTGCTCGCCCCGAATGTTTCTTAATTGGAGTTACGGCTCTTGCTGCCGTTTAGGAGGCAATGTATTACAAACGCGGGGCATTTCTTGGCTGTAATGAATCGCTTTATTTCTTAGCGATTTAATTATGCCGCTGAATTATTTTGTTTAGCTAGTTCGCTTCAGCCTTGCCTTTATGTAAGGTTTAGTCAGCCTAGTGTAAAAATGCTAGTTATTTATATTATAAATTATAAACGTGAAAGTTTGTATGGATTTTTGTTAGAGGGATGCCACACGAGCGTTGCATCGTTCAACAAACACGTCAAAAACACACAAAACAACCCAATCACTATTAAGTTCCTCGTAAGTAAGACCTTATTATTCGATAAATGATTACTTAACTGACATAAACTAATTATATAAATATAAATTTTGAATTATTATCATTGTTTTGTAAATTTGATATTGTATTCTGTAAATTTGAGATTGTATTTTGTAAATTTGATATTGAAGTTTTGTGAATTTGACATTCCACCAAATTTTTGTAAATGAGCATGCTGCATGCTACTTTGCACGCTATTTGTACGCCCTCAGGCAAAGCATAGTGAAACGAATTAATCTATACTTAAGACATTTGTAAACCTATGTTTGATAAATAAATAATAACTTACTTACTTACATAAAACTTTCGATATGTTTTTCTACATAAAGCGTGTTCCCTGCCCCGCGGCCTTGTCGCCTGAAATAAAGTTAGTCTTCTATTCTATTTAACATGTTTTAATGTCAAACAACCGCACTCAAGAGTCAGTTAATGACGATGAAGTCGTTCCTTAGTGACCATTTTATTTCATATGCATGTTTGAAAAAAGAACGAATTATTTTTTGTAATTGTGTTGCTATGTTATTAGGTTTTGTGATGGCAAAACCTACAAACTATTGTAGGTTTTGCCATATTTGTGTTTTAATCATGTCTAAACGGCTAAACGGATTTGGTTGAAATTTGGCACACAGATAATCCTCAATTGACACATTAAAAAAAACCCGGAAATGTTGATAGTTCACGAGGGAAAAGCAATAAACTACTCCAACGGAGACGGAGTCGTGGGAAAAGCCAGTAGAACATAATCACAACCAAAATATAATATTAAGCTCTTGAGAGAAATTTATCTATTTAGCTTCTCAGTAAATGATGAAATAAAAGCAAGTACCCATGCTTTTAAGATAAACTATAAACATTTTTTTACCAGAAAACGTATTAAAAAAAAATCTGTTTTCAATTCAACTAGAAAACCATTATCGAATGTAGAAATCGTTACAAATAGAGTAGTAAAATGTCTCTTCAAAATCCAATAGAGCGCTAGAGTACCCAAGCCCCGTGAAGCAGGCGAAGAATATATTCAAATCGACCGCATAAAAAATACGTACCTACCAATGTCTTACAGAGCAGCGTATAAATGGTGATTAAATTCTCTGGATACTTCTAAACGTACTAAATACTATGCTATCTAATCTTTACCAATAAAAACGTTGAAATCTTGAACATTTTGACAGTGCCAACTTGTTTCTGCGGTCGGAAAAGTCTCTGTCAATACTAAAAAGAGAACATATGCGTATGTGACCATCTTTATAAAAATCTTGGCAGGCGCTTAAGCTATTTTGATTATTTTTGACAAGTTATTTATATAAAAGCATTGATAACAACGTCGTAACCGCCAGCTGCTGTAATTCTTTAGATTAAAACGATCACATGAAGACTACTTAGTTCCAATTATAACGTCGGTGTTGGCAAGCTTGTGGTTTGACAGCTTCTGTTTTAACGACAGTTTTAATAAGCGAGAATTCGACCTTATCATTATCACCAAATTAATTAGATAGTTACAAATGTTTGGAGTGAAACACGATATATCCTAAAGATTTAGAAACAGGTTGATTTTAAATGTTTTAAACTTGGTTATGTTAAACGAACAAGTTATTTAACACATTTGCCCACACATACCATACTTAGCTATAAGGCTTTTTTTAAGTCTGTAACTAAAAACGCCGTAAATATTTGATAGAAAGTTGATATCTTTATTTATGTATGTTGGTACTTATTTTACTTTAACATGAAAAAAACACCAAAACGTCTATAAAAAATTACATCCCTGAAAAACATAAAAATAAAACTTACTTACTTCGGTACTATTTTGGAGAAACATAATATGGACTATTTTGTTACGATACAGGGGGTCCTAAACTTGGTGTTGTAATTTGGTACTTATATCAATTTATATTTCTCGAGCGCGGATCGTTCCACGGCGGCGCGACACCGATCGGCGTGGAGGTGAAAATTGCGCAGTGACACGAGCGGGTGGTCCCGCTGTGGGGCGATGCAAATGCGACGCTATCGGCGCCCGCGACGCACGCGCACGCCGCCTATTACACCGCACTGAACAGAAGCTGTCGTAATGCCAAAGAAGGCGACTAACTACAATGTAGTAGTCGAAGCATTCTATTCTCTATTCGTAAACACACAAAATTTAAAATGCTTTTAATATTACTATGTAGTTTACGGTAGATACAGTTTTACGGCAGATATATTAGGCAATCGGACTTAGTATTACTTGGCAATTTCTATTTAATTTCGTAGAGAAAGTAAGTGACAAAATATAGTAATATAGAAAATTACCGGTTACAATTATCGCTCACACAACTTCGATTAATATGATGAGCGATTATTTTTATATGGTACGAAAGGAGCTCAGTCTTGATTTAAGAACCATAAAAACGTTGTTATGATTTGTGTATGTTAAGGTTAGGTTTACCTTTTCTTAGCGTCACGTGGCGGTTTTAGCTTTTACAAAAATTTACATAAAAAATAAAGAAAACCCTCATTATTGCGCCATTTTCCTTTGAAACCTCTAATGACTACTATGTATCACTTTGAAACTACATCATTCACTTACATTTAAATTGAACCCACCTGTTTAATCTTAGAGCGGCACTTGGTTGTTAATGTCAACTTACAACTTTCATTCGGTATGTCAAATATGAGACGTAGAACCACTAAGTGGCAAATACTGCCTAATGAAGTTCCGCTATTAGTTTCATTACCTACTTGAAAATTTGCGTTGGTACGCAACGGTGTAAGCGGCGGTCGGGCCAACTCCTGCGCTCCTGTAAATAGTTTAATGGTAATGAAGATATACTCGCGCAGGCGCCCGATAACGACGCGATTAATATCGCGTCAATTCGTGTGTATATTCCAATATATCGAAACATACTTTTCTAAAATGAAGTATTTGCTAGCTCCGACAACTGCAAACAACACCGGAGATATATAGACTATCTCTATATATCTGATTATATCTTTATATAAAACTCTTCCGAGACAAGGCACAGCCTGAACCGCTAGGAACTTAAAAATTTGGAAGAACTATTCCTAGGGTCCCCAAGACGTGCAGAAAGAAATAATTTCTAGAAAATCTACCAGAAATGGCAAGAAATAAAGGGAGCAGCTGGAAAATAATTCTACGCGTACGAAGTCCAGTGCGTTGCGTGGCTCCAGGTACCAGACGTTAACAATTTAATTTTGTCCTTAAAAGATATTGTCAGGACGTTGAAATTTGATATTGTATTAGAAAAGTAAAACATATTTATAATGCCTTCTTTATTTAATAATGTCATCAAATTAAAGAAATAAACAAGTTAACAAAATTAAATGCCAATGAGTCAAACTATTAAATTGAGGAATTCAGCGAAATCATCCTTTATCTTACTTAACGCTAACATTGTCAAGAATAAAAAAATGGGACCAATTTTGCAAGTAGATATTTGGTACAATTCTTTATTTTAAGCGAAACTTTAACAACTACCCTTTATTTTATTAATTTAACTACCGTTATATTACCATTCCTATTCCATAAAGAAGCGGTTTTAACATTTACGGTACAGTTAATGGTGATTTACAGGGTGATTTTTTATTCAACCTATGACTTTCAAGGGGAAGCCGGCTTATTTGCAATAAAAAAGTCATTTGGTAGAAATTAACTTTTTTTTTGTTATACCCGGGCTTACAAAGAATAGGTACTTATATTTAATTGCTTGGGGAATTTTGCAACCTAATTTTAATTACCGCTCCAACATTTATTTGTCCCTTGACCTTCTATATATTTTTATACTTCGACAGCTCTGCTAGTAGACCCTGAAAGCATTTTTTTTTTATAATAGTGGGAGGCAGACGAGCTGGCGGCTCACCTGATGGTAAGTGATCACCGTCGATTTGATCATTATGTGCTACACTACTATATCACCCTAGGTATAAACATTAAACATGCAGCAATTGGGATAGTAATATTTATTGACGTTTTGTTTTTGACTTCTGTTTGACATTTAGACTTAAAAATTCTCCAAAAAAAATTAGACGCACAATACGGAATTGCAAACCAAATTGACTTAACCTCGTGCCGCCCAAGAAAAAAAACGCGAGATCAGCTAAACGCCAAGTGTGCAGCAACCCAAAACATTTTTATGTCCAAACTGCTCATAAGTACAGTGTAATGTTCACTGGGCATTTAGTACATTTTTTTTAATTTTCTAGGTCTGGGCGGTTATGCTGTCACTTTTTACAATGTGATGTACATTGGGCGGCACGAGGTAAATTTATAAATACAATCCTAGGTCATTCGTATCGCAACAACTGCCCCGATTCGATTGAGCCTAAGAAGATAATAATATAAAATTGGTGATGCGACTGTCTACGTGTAATTAAACAATCATTATTTTAAGCCTATCCCATTATCAATCAGATTAAGATTTTGTGATACTAGTGTTCGGTACCTTAGCAGAGCCAGTTATCTAAAGACGGTTGAGACACGTACTGCCACATCATAACCCTTGCGCGAGCTCATATCTCGTACCTTAGTGAGCTTAGTTTAATATTAACCGACGTTTTTAGTCATACAGAATTAAAGCATAAGCGAGCCAGCAATTGACTTTATATGAGACCTTTCAAACCAAATCCCAGAAGTCACCAACAAAACGCTAAAACCGACAAATCAACGCCACAAATTGAAATCTCACTCGATCTCACAAAAAAATAGCATAAAATCCTCGTAGAAAATAAAGGCCTGCCCACACTCCCGATAAAGGTGGACGCACACGGCGCGAAAAGACAAGTGGCTTAATTGAGAACTGAGCCGTGGGGGGTCTGGAGGCGTCGGGTTATGCTAATCAGCTATATAGTTTGTTTTTTAACAGCAATCGCCACTGGAATCGGCGGCGTCCGTTTTGTTGGGGGCCCGTGGTTTTCCCGAGGAAGCGTTTGAAGCGTTTGAGTTTAGAACTTGTATTTGTGGCCAGTGTTAAATCGTTAATCACTCTTATAAAGTGCATTCAAATTAGATGTGGTAATTTTATTTGCGTTATCGTGATGTTTAACTCGTTACAATGTTATGCCTTATGAGAAGATAAAGTTTTTTTTACACAATCCGTACTGCAGTATAAAGTTATTTAATAATAAATTTCTAATTGAATGTTTCCAATTGTTTTTGCTGTGTTTCTAATTTGCGAACACCCTGTAAGTAAAGTCATAGATTTTTTATTTTGCTAACAAAACGTTGAAAACATTATTGTTTTGAATACTTTTATTAATACTGATAAAGGTACTAAATAATAAATATAATTATATTTAAAAATAAAACATTCTATGTAATGTTAGTAAAAGCAGTTAAAAATACTTTTTAAAATCCTACACAGAACCCTGCATCTCCGTCGATTGGTCAGATTTATTTGTGTAAAAGAGCGTATAATTTAACTCTGTCGCCGGTTAAGATATCTCGCGTGGGGCCGGTGACGGGCACCCCTAACAGTTCCCGGGAGATACGTGACACAACCTTTACCGCGATTAATTAGATCATCGTTAATGATTTATTCTTTTGAAATTACTGTTAATGTGTGTGGTTTTTAAACTTATAAAGGTAAAGAAATATTTGGGTTGACTTGCTTTAAACCTTCTTAATATTTAGCTGATCGCCATTTGAAAAAAATGTTGAGAATTCAGAATAAAATACTCACAAATTGCGTATCATCATGCACTCACGTGGAAATCGGCCCTATAGATGTATTTGTTTGCTCTATCATTGTTCATAGAGCTTTTTTTTAATAACATCTAAATTTCTTTCATAATCAACAAACACCCTGTAGTTGGCAAAAATTGTAACAGGGGGCTACGTGTCGTGCGCGTGGAATGACTTACCATTTTGTCGTCTCACATTATGTTAAACAGTTTCCATAATATTTTCGATACGCTCGCCCCCACTTAGGCTTTATTTTAATGCTTTAATTATTCGGCATTTAGTGGCACGGCAAGGTATTGAATGACCCTACAAGTTTCCCTTTAGTGCAGGAGTAAAGGGACGTTTGTAGTCCTTATGACTTTTGAGAACCAAAGAATATAACTGGTTTTTTTTGTTTCTTTATATTAACGAGTTTGACAAGTCTTGATTGCTATGGGTCCAAACTCTAGAAAAGTACACTTAATGTTTTCAATTTGTGATAGCGTGCCCATATAAATTAACGATGGCCTGTTGCGTCAATGTACAATTGGAAAAAAGGAAACCCTGATCCATCATAGAAGAGTAGGAAGAGAGGACAATAGAGAAATCTCTCTCCAGGCGGGTGTTATGCCTGGGGACCGACCGTCCATTGGGATCAAATTGAAAAATGCATACATACATACCTTCACGCCTGTAATCCCAGAGTGGGGCAGCAGAGCTACAGAATAACCTACAACTCTAAAGACGGGTACCCTTCATCTGGAATAACTTTTTTTGGCATAATCATCATTTGGCATAATCATCATTTGACATAATCATCTTTTAGAGCATACAGTATTTTTTTCTGAAACCGTATACTTTTCAGGATTATTTAAAATACCATTGCATAGAACCCATTAGGTTTGGTTCGATTTATTTTATAACAATCCTGAAAGTATACGGTTTCAGAAAAAAGACTATGCTAAAAGATGATTATGCCAAATGATGAGTATGCCAAATGATGACTAAGCCGAAAAAAGTTGATATAAACCTCTAAAAACTTGTTGATTATTCTGTTGCCACATTTTGCACAATTAGGCTAAGGTGTTAACAGCGTATTAGTGACAGGTTGGAAGCCCATCGCCTAACAGTACTACAAGCCTTTATTCCCTTAGTCGCCTCTTACGACCTCCACGGGAAGGCATGGAGTGGCACTATTCTAACCCGGCAACTACACGAAGAAGTGAAGTTGGAAGTGGTATATATGTCAACCGACTGTAGAAAAGTCGTTAGCGCTATGTAGAACACTTTAGTTGCGCTGTCTGCCGCTGGTGGCGAGTGGGTTGATACAAGCGTGCACTAGATGTCACTAGGTCACCAGAGAAGTCATAGTACTGTGTCACAGTGACGCTATAAATCAAATCCACAGAAGAAAGACTAAAGGCATAGAAACCGTACTAAATAAGCAGAAAATAAATTATGGTTCACTTCTTTTTACTTATGGTTTTTATAGTGAGTTGGAAAGAGATGAATGTTTAGCTGTTCTTTCGTTATTTGGTACATCGTCACAAGTAAGGCGTGATTTGGACCTATAAGCACCTATAGTGTTTGGACCTATAGACAAGAAAAGACAAATCCTTCCTATAGGGAGGACAAAGAAGTCCCTGTGCAAAACCTTGTGACAATGACAGTTAAAGAAGAAAAAACAGCCTACTTTTTGTTTAATTTTTTCTCATGTAATACGTAATCTAAAAAGCAGAGAAAGATAGCTGACGCAAAGTACGTCTTATAGTCCGGTTTCTATGCTATATGTTCTTATTCCGTGATCAAATCATAAGAATCCTCAGACGAAATGTCACTGTTACACAGTTCATAAGTAGTGGGGCGTACCGTCGTGGATTGAAAACTGTTTTAAAAATTTACGACAGCAAACGTGTTAGCCTTGTTGGTAGTGTCCCTAGCCTACGAATCTAGCTGTCCTGGGTTCGATTCCCTTTATGGGACTCTTATTTAATCTGTGGTATGGGCAATGTTTGTGTGATGAGCGCGAGTATTTGTTCTGAGTCTTGGGTTATCTATTGTATTTACGTATGTATGTATTTCTTTTATGTTTATCGTTGCCTAGTACACAATTAGTCAATTACACATAGTACAAGCGTAGAGCTTTGTTTGGGAGTAGGTCAATTTGTGTGAGATGGTCCTCTGATATTAATTTATTCTTTATTTTACTTTATTTAAATCCAAAAGGTCCCATTTGTAAAAATATAAAAAGAGAAAAGATCTATGTCTCTCTTTTTCTCAAGAACAGGTAAACCTATCTTCATCTACCGTTTAATACCAACCACAACTAAAAATTAAAAAAACATCGATATTTTTTCCCGCGTCTAAACGATGGCGTTATGCTAAACAGCCGCTATCTGATGGTAAAGCGCGGTCACACTCGTTTCGGGGACATTATGATCTTTTATTATTGTTTTTACTTTTTACGCTGTTATTAATAACAAAGCAGGTTTTGTACAACAATTTAAATGTATTTAAAGGTTTTTACAGATTTCTTACGATTACGTTCGAGACTTTAGTCTATAATCTTAAATCTAGATTCAAGACTGCGTTCTTAAGATTCTCACAACTAAACTGAACGATGAACTGAAGAATAAAACAAATTTATTTTTTTGCTACAAGTAGCCCTAACTTACTTTAAAATATTCTGTTTGATATTTTACAAACATGAGTACCACCCAAAAAACTACATACGAACAAAAAATATTTTTAGAAACCAGACCGGGAAATAAGTAATGAAATGCGAACAAAATTCGCACGTTTTTCTAATTTAATGATGTTAGAATATAATTAACTGAACCGATAGGTACTCATACATAAAATACACCGTTTTATGGCACCTAGGGCTGCCATGAACATAGTTATGATATACCACGAAAAAAGGATAATGTTACAGTTTCATAGATTCTTTTTTTATCAGCAACAAAGGTAAAATGCCCCGGAAAGCGCTGTTTCGCGTAAAGAATTACGAGTGGTCAGGCGCACCAACATAAAACGATTTCCTTGTTAATCCGCCGCGTTCGAGGAGCACGCATTTTAAACTGATATTCGCGTGTAAGCGCACTTTTTGTATTCATATTTTTTGGATTTTCACGGTGATCGGACGGGCGATACCATCGATTTTCCACCCAAGCACGCACCGACTCACTTATTTCTTGATTTAGTACCGCATCATATTTTGATAAGTATTTTTAATTTGAATAAATTATGATTTAAGCGTGTTATCGCCGCGTAATAGGGAGGTTTAATCACAGGCCGCTTTCATGGCAGAATGTCACAGTGCCGTTGCCTTTTGTTGTAGCGTGAAGGAAAGTTAAAATGCTCGATAAAGATGTCACGTTGTTTCTGAGTTCGGAATTTAGGCGGGAGATTACGATGTGATAAGTTAGATTTGTTTTGTTGGCTAAACTTACTAAAAATATGTTTTCTTTTCAGGCTTGGATACTCGTCACAATGCCGCATACAGGTAACATTTAAATTTGTTTTTATTAAATTTGTTAATTCCTGAACGCAAAAGCAAATGTAATCTATTTGTTTGTACGCATATAATCTATCTGTAATAGTTATACTAGGTAGTTGTTTTTGATTCATATTGTTAAAACCAAATATAGATTAAACAAACTTATTATGTTTATTGTACAGTCACCATCAGATATATTGTAGCGGGCGAGGTACTCAAATATTTCGGAGCAGCATTACTTTTCAATAAATTCGTTACACTAGTTATGGTCAATAACACCAGAACATGCAATTTGTCATAAATATAAGAGCAGCGACTTTTCAATAAATTCGGAACGTATAACGAGGTAAAAATATCAGAAAGCACAGAACGTCAAAGGTATCTACGCACTCAGGGTGATCATAAAGATCGGAACATTTATGGAAAATATACCTTAAGTCTGTATCACACAGTTTAAATTCGTTACTATAATTATTATGCATGTCGATCTTTGGCATGACGTATTTATGTTTTGATTGGAATTCGAATCTACTCGTGACGTGTACACGTACAGACATATACAGACTTAAGGTATATTTTCCATAAATGTTCCGATCTTTATGATCACCCTGAGTGCGTAGATACCTTTGACGTTCTGTGCTTTCTGATATTTTTACCTCGTTATATGTTCCGAATTTATTGAAAAGTCGCTGCTCTTATATTTATGACAAATTGCATGTTCTGGTGTTATTGACCATAACTAGTGTAACGAATTTATTGAAAAGTAATGCTGCTCCGAAATATTTGAGTACCTCGCCCGCTACAATATATCTGATGGCGACTGTACAGTCGAGTTCATAAATATGTGTACACTTTAGTACCTTGTCTATTTAATCTCATGTTTAAACTGCGATACATGAATTGTCACAGCATTTAAAGTGACAAGGCACTAAAGTGTACACATATTTATGAACTCGACTATACACAATATTTTAAAGAAATACGAGTAAAAAAAGTTTTGTTACATTGAAAGAACTTTTTTAGATTTCATCGTGCAAAATAATAACCTGTGACATCTCGGTTCTTTTTGATGGAACTAAAAATTATTAGAAATAGTTCTCTTCCGGCGTTATAATATTGGACCAACTTAAGACCTTGTTAATTATAACATATTTATTAATAATAAAGACCTGTCCACACGAACCGGCACACGGCGAGTATGTATAATGTATTAGACGTGCGGGTGGCCGTTCGATCCGTATCTTATCTCGATCCGGATTTCTTTCTCGATCCTTAATTACAGCAATAGCCGACGGTGAGAGGTTCTTTGAAACGCTTATGATTTCCATGCGTGAGGCACCGATACCAACTTACAAGTGCCGTCGACGATCTTAGACTTGGATTATAGTGTGAACAATACAGCGTCCAAGTTTGTGTGATCTACATGTTCGCATTTATAAAGCTTTATCCGCATATTAATTTATCTGGATTGTTGAAATGGCATACAGTACAAGTTCTTTCTTTTGGTTTGTGCTCTCTATTCTTTTTCTATTTCTAAATGTAACAGAATACTGATTCCGAAAGACTTTTTAGAGTTAATGCACTGTATACATAAAGTCTAAAATCGGAACTGAAACTCTTTGGTGGTAATTAAAATATTACAATATTTTTTGTCAAAGTATATTTTGTATTTGCTAAGTATACGCATCAAAAATCATGTGACGAGTTCTCATATGGTTTATTGTTTTAGGTTATTTTTTATTTAAGGTACTTGCTTTTTAGTGACATCAATTTAGAGCGGAAGTAAATATATAAGTATTTAAGGTCACTTAAATCCTTTTTATAAAGGTAAAATAGCGCTAACCACCAGCACGGCTAGCACATGTTGTCCGCGACTTGTTTGTCGCTCGGATCTCCCTTTCATTCTAGTCTGTAAGGATAGAGACGCACTGAGCGACAAGCGAGAAAATACAACTTGTGCTACCCGTGCAGGGGCTACAAAGCTACAAATTACAATTTACAGGTTACAAGTTTCCATTTGACACAACCTCGACCAATGACGACCAGCCATTTGGCAGTGTTGCCAGTTTAGACCTGTAAAATGGTTACTTGTAGCTTTATAAGACGTGCCCCAGCTTCTTTATGTGAACCCGCCTTAACTATGTGTCAAAGTTTGTTCCAGTTTTGACCAGCGACTCGGATAACTGTGTGGTTTCCTGATAAGTTCGGCTGCCCGGCTTGGTTAATGTCTATCGTTTAGTTAATTAAGATCTGAGTCGTGGAGGCTGGTCATCGGATACCGCGAGATTGTCGATACGGTTTTAGATCTACGGCGGGAATCTGGTTTTGAGCGGCTCTTTGTGCATTTAAAGCAAAAGTTTAACATTAATATGTGTTTGAGCGGGTTAGTATTACATTTTGAAACAAGAATCCTCAAAATTCATTAACGGTGCCTGTCTGAAAAAGGCTTTAGGGTTTGGGTAAAGGCGAATAGATTTGCATAAGAGCGTATTAGAGCGAGTGAGTAAAAAATACAAAATTAAAGGCCGTCAATGTACCGATTTAAAAAAAACCGCCTTCCTAAAGGTCCTGTTCCTACGTGGGATGATTGCATACGAAGCTGTTGGTATATAGGGTAGAAGTACCGATTTTGGCCATCTTTACACCGTTTCTGGCCACTCTAAATTGTAACTAATATCTAAAGAATTATGATATTACGCAAATATTAACCTAATCTTCAGTCTTAACTATTTACGAATATTATTTTTAATTTTACGGTAATTTTGATACTCATTTCGTCCTAAAGTGGCCAAAAAGGGTACAGTGGCCACAAAGGGTATTTCTACCCTACTAGCGCAAACTTATGGTAGATGTAGGGGTAGTTAGTTGGGTGATGTGCTTCGTTAATGAACTGCGAACAAATTAAAAATGCACGCACTAAAATATTCATACTTTGACGGTATAAATCACGGACCTAAAAAAATACGGACTTAACGTTGCACTGAAAAGGTGTGAAGCATGCAAGGTCGGTACTTTCGTTCGCTATATACGACTTACCGCACGCACACAGGTACACTCCATGGGTACACTAGGTAAGACGAGTGACAGTTTACGTGTGTGCGTGATTTTGCATTCTTCACTCATGATTAGACGAGGTTACGTCCGTATTTTTTTGGGTCAGTGGCTTAAACCGGGTTATTACCCATTATAGGTTATATAGGTTATATTCCTCGACGGATTATGAAAAAAATTGTTTGAGAGAATCACCTAGCTGGGTGTGACTCAACCAGAAGTCATTAAAACGACAAAATATTTTATTAAGAATTAATTAGATGCCATCTTAACATTATAAACATTATAATCTCGTCAGCGCGATGGTATCGAGCCCCCGAGCTCTTCCACTATTCGATGTATCTAGCGATTGTCTGGACACACACATCGTTTCCGGAGACTAACCGTATGTATAATTAATCCCAAATCTGTTCATTTCTATTAATTAAGAATGTTAGTCCTTTGACCACCGTTCGTTCATTTGACCAAAGTAAAAAGTATGTTTGATTAAAGTAACATTTTACATAAAGTCTGTTCCTATTCGTTCCGTGACTCTTGTAAACAAATCAATTTACCATTATAACTGCATATTCGCGTACTTTTGAAGGTTGACCCTAGTCATATTATTTATTTATTCACTTTATCATTGTCTTCATGTCCATTTTAAGGTAGTAATCTCTATTTAATATTGTATTTTTTGATGAAAAGCATATTCGCTGAAAACACCATTACACTGACAGAGTCTTAAGATATTTTTTTCGAACTATTTCTGACATTGAAAATGTAGTGAGGTTTGATAGATTTCATTGATACGCGAGGTTTTCGTCTCTGTCGCACCCAGCATAATAATACGATGATGATGATGAATATATATTCAACCTTTTTAATAAACTAATTAGAGGTAACGTTATTCTCTTTACTATTTCATCCTCTATGTAAAGACAATTACTGTCAGGTATACTTGTTATTGTCATTGGCAGTCTGTATAGGAACAGACTTTAGTTCCATTAAGAAAAACGTAATTGTTCTTTAACCGTTTTAATATTACAAAGATAACATCGGCTAACTATATTAGGTAGTAAAGTTAGACATGTGACTACAAAAATAGGTACCTTCCTACATTATTGAAAAAATGAAAATTTGTAAAATGATAAAGTTTGCCAAAGATTTAGTGAATTAAGTTTAATAGTTCTGTTGTGACATAATAACCACTCGAACATCATTCCACATTATAGATGCCCATGTTGTTTCGATATCGTAATCTAATCGGAATGTGGACATTACGACAGCTCTTATTCACTTGACAGTATGAGCTATTATGATTTATGACCAACAGTGTGTTGCAAGGATGGGCTGAGCCATGGCGGAACAAAGGTCCAGACCAGTGATCCGCAAAGTGGTCTATATCGACCCCCTGGCTCGACGACGACCTGCAAGGGGTCCATGTGAGCGGAAAAAATAAATGTTCCATGTCCATGAGAGGAAAATGGGGGTCCACGATAATGGATCCCATTAAACAGGTCGTGACTTTGGCTTTCCTTTCATGGAATAATCCATATTCATACACAGATAGTAGGCACCTACTTACTTTATGTAATACTGTTCTATATATATCAATTGTGTTTTGGTTTTGTCTGTCTGTAAGTTTTTAATTTGTAAAAAATATTTTTCCGCGCCAAATTTTAATTGTAGCCTTTGTCAATTTTTGCCGACTAGACCTCCAATGTTAACCGTGCAAAAATCCAGAAGATTTATTGCGTAGTTATTACGTGACAACGTAAATATTAGGTTAGCCGGGGGTCCACCCAAAACCGAAAAAATTGCCAAGTGGTCTACGAGCCAAAAAAGTTTGGGGACCTCTGTTCCAGACAACACCTGTTCTATGACTATTTAATTACAATACCTATATGTTTAAACTCAAAAAAATATGAGCTAACCAAGAGAGATTTTCTCTTAGAATAATTATGATATTAGTTATATCAACCAAAGCTGATAGTAACAACAGCAAGTTCTTTAGTGATTCACCTAACATCTTAGTTGGTGTATCTATCGTCTTGTCAGGCTCGTATGGAACCAAGACGCTTATGCACAACGATCACAATCTTGTTACCAGCGATCAATATATTGTTTTCAGTGTAGATTTTACAAAGACTATTAGCAGGTACGTCATAAGTATTTAAGTAATAACTTTTTAGTACCTTGTCAGTCAGTTCCACTTCTTGTAATGAACTGTGTTTACGCATAAAAAGTTTCTACGAATATTTCCGATCATTATACTTTTAAATGTCCAGTAGCTATCACCGTTTTATAACAACATAAAACTACAGTAAAAAAGCGGATATAAATCAAGATTCACCTGAGAAGTGTCAAAGATCTAATCAAATTCAATTTTGTCACCTCGCTTCGAATAGCCAAACTTCCTGCCAAACTCGTTCTTAAAGTTGTCACAGAGTCGCCAGCAAATTGTGGTCTTAAGGTGCGTTTCACCAGAGCTTTGCCAGGCAGCTCAAAAACCCACAAATAGAATTAGGTACTTCATTTTTCTATCATCACACAGATCACAGCAGGAGTAGCTACGCAACCGAAGAGGTCAAAATGATCTGCACTCGACTCTATTCTCAAGAGAAAACGTCGTGTCTAGATCATTTTGAGCAAGTTATTCTGCTTAGCTACTTTTAATACTGACTGTACCTATATTACTTAGTGGTTTTCTCGGGTACAGTTCAAATTAAATAAAAACCAATGACTACCCTTTGATCATGCTGTATTTTTATTTGTATTATTGACGGCAGTGTATGTCAAAATCGCATAAAATTTAAATCAATTAAAATAGTAACCATGTTAAAAATGCCTCTTTTGTTAAAATGGCAGCAGCTATAAACTAAATTACACCTTAAAAAAAATTGCTGTGGGAGCTTTAGGTCATAGAATAAGTAGAAAAGTAGGTCATCTCCGACTATTTTTGGAGTTTCCGTTACGTATTTCCTTTAGGGCGCTAGGGTTGTCCATATATGACATTTACTTGGTCCGCCCTGTTAAGTTTGCTTGTGGTCGCTCGCGGCGTGTACGGTCGAGGCACACATGCAAATGGAAGAGGAACTACTGTCCTATTTATAGGTTATACTTAAGTTGTGCTTGATGAACATGTTCATCAAACGCCGCATCGCGCTTTGACGCGCATTATCCAACTCATTGAGTTCGGTTTCGGACGAGACGAGCAGCTCGCTTAGTATGGATAAGACTCTGTCGAAATCAGAACCAAAGTTCCAGTTGTTTTATCGCACGAAAGTCATATATTTGTATATATTTAGTATATGTGTATATATTTGGTTAATAAATATTTATGTTCGTTTATTTAAATACAGAATAATAAAATCAAATAATAGTTCAACATTTTTCCAAATTTAGATAAAGGGAAATAATTGTCATTTTATTGCACCTACCTAGTTTTTGATTTCTGCTGAACTTTGGTTGACTGGTAGAGAATGCTTGTGGCATTAAGTTCGCCTTTTGTACACTGTTTTAGTTTTGTGCAGTATAGTATTAAAATAAATAAATACTTGTACTTATTTTTAACAAGTATAGAAACCCACACTACGGCGTCGTTTAGCGAAGAGACAACGTGGACGTGCACACACAAGTATGGCAAGCCCGCTTTTGTAAGGTAAAACAATTGTACTATTTAAACATTAAAAACTAAAACCTGACTGGCGACTAGTAGGACGGTTTTTTATAATTATGAGTGTGGAGTAAGGGCGTTTGTCTGGATCGTAGCAGGTGGAAGGAACCGCTCTCTGCCTTGGTATTGATCTCTGGCATGATTGTATGTACGTACTTAGGCTATGCAGTTGCACATTTTCTAACAAAGATCACGGCCCATAATCCTACCCGGCCAAAAAAAATTTGCGTACATAAACCAAATTGGTGGTAAATTTTGCAATAAAAAAAAAACAGTGCAATGAAGATTGGCTATTAATATATATTTGATTAGGTAGGTATATGAAATCCCTAATAATCGTTTTATTATTTCTTCTTTCATAAGTAATTACTAATGCTACATATACCATTATAAAGTATACATATTTATCTTTAATTCCCGCCCTATTTCATTTCTGTACTCTCTGGGTATTATTTTCATACTAGGTGGGCCGTGACCTTTCCAAAAGGTTGAAAACCCTATTTATTAAAATCGGTCGCAACGGTCCATTATTAAATAAAAATATACAAACGTACTATTTTTCTTTTTTTTTCTTATGTGTAAATGTAAATACGCACGCATAAATACGCTCACCAAACTATTGTAAACTTACTTTTAATTCTCATGTAAGTGAATTGTAAAAATTCTTATGAGAAATAAATTCTTTAAACCTACAAACAGACTGTAAAACTCATCACGTTTCTATTGGTTTCGCGCAATCGGGTAAAAATACGCTGAAAAGCTATATCGTCACAATTCCAACATTGGCCTGAAACATCTGTCATGACTCTATTACTAGAGGCATAAGAGCGTGTCAGATAATTCTGATTTGAACACTATTTTGTACAATGGGTACTACTTCACATCGAAAACAAATATGAATACCGTCTGCTAAATATTTTTCCTATCTATCGTCCTTTGTGTACTATGTGCATGTGTACTCTCTCTAAACTAGAAAACACGAAAGGTCTCTGAAAGACTTTTAATTAATTCCATTGGAGTTGTATGTTTAATCCACAAAAACTCGCACCACAACTTAATTTTACATACATTGACGCAACTTCGTAACGTTAATTAAAGGAGAGGTCGAGCCCTTGCGAATTAAAATAACAATAATAAAAGGTACTCTCAGGCACTTCTACACATTGAAATAAAAACGGTTGGAAGCTCTACACTTACTAAAATATTGGAACTATCGTGAAACAGGTCCTATCCGCAGTTCCACACTAATCTAGCCTGAATTAATATGGCCGCCACATATCAAAGACTTCACATTCGATTTTCTAACCGACCGTTTACAATACGTCGTATACCTTTATTAGACTTAATTATTTATGATTAAAACAAAGCGTTGAGTAAATTAGGAATATATTTTAATAATATTATTAACAGAAACATGTGTCTAGACTGCCATTTTAAAGTTGTAATAAATTATAGTATACTTACTTAGTAAAACAATTGAAACTTACGACGAGTCTTCGAGTTGTTATAATCGGATTCGCATTTGACTTCCCGTAGTAGGTAGGTACATTTACTCGGACACTGAAATCAAATTAAAAAAAAAAAACATATAACCTAAGGGTGCTAAATCTAACAAACCTAATGCATAAGACAAACAAAGTGTGATTTTGTGAAGGGACAAAGGGACTTCTTGTTCCCTAGCTTTTCAACTGCCAGGAATTTTCTCTCTTTACCTACACAAAATAACACAAACCTATGTATTGCTTCCTATAATCTCCAAACACTTTAAAGAATAGATTACTTTCTGCAGAAATATATGAAACTTTCGTCTGAAATATACCTAAGACGTCGACGAAATGAGCTTAGGCCCTGGCTAAGATGCATTACGCTAACTAGAGTTTCTATTCGTTTCGTTTTTAAACCAATCGCGTCACTGGATGACGTGATACGAAGAGTCACGTCAAAGAACTGTCGAAAAACGCGCAACACGATGATTTAAGATGAAAAAAAATCTTTAAACTATACGGGTTCCATTTTTGCCATTTTGGCTATGAAACTCGAAGGTCTGTTCATCCTTACTTGTCTTATATAGTAAACAACTTTCTAACCTCAAAATGAACCTTTTTTGGCTAAAACAGCTATTTTAAACAAAATAAAGCAATCACAGACAATACATTGGCCAAGTGATGTCAAAAATGTTAACTTAGTTTACTTTATTTACGATAAAAGAGCTGTTTTAGCCAAAAATGCTTCATTTTGAGGTTAGAAAGTTGTTTATAAAACAAGTAAGGATGAACAGACCTTAAAAACTCTAAGTCTGTCTCCTTACTCTTTTGTATAACAGGCGTCATGTAAGGGCACCACATGGTCTCGGCCCTTCTCTGTTCCGCGGAGGGCTGCGGGTACAGCTCGTCTATTTTCAGAGCCCTGGGCACGGTGAAATTACGATCGCTAAAGTCCACGCCGTGCTTGCTCCACCACACCGCGTAACCAGATCCTGAGACAAATTGGTCATTATAGGGTTAGGACTTTCGGTAGCATACCGTGCTTCTAGAATCTGTGGAGTCGCTATTTCCTAATTATTATAATACATGACACTTTGATTTTGACCTTCAGTATGGTCATATTTCAAAATGAACTAAATACATTTTTAATTCGGTTATTCCATACCTTTAATATTTGCTTGTTTGTAACGCTTTCACAGCAGAGATATCCTCCTTGCCAAAATCAATTTCAATTGGTTCAGCGGTTTAATGAATAAATGACTTTTGAAATATTAAAATACTGAAGGTCAAAATCAAAGTAGTATGTGTTATAATAAATAGGAAACAGCGACTCCATGGATTCTAGAACCACGATGTGCCACCAAAAGTCCTAACCCTATGACGTTTAAATGTGGCATTATTTATTTATTTATTCATAAAACAAATTTGTACCTTAACAGCTAAAGCCAAAACAGCACAAAATTACAGCTAAGTACTTAGTCCAACTAAACTAAACTTACATCATTCTATCGTGGTCTTGGGCATGTCTCCTTCTATCACTCTCTTGCACTCTATCGTCAGTCGCCCAATCGGACTCGCAAACAGATCACACTGTGGCGCCGCAGTTGAGCAGCGCAAGAGCGCGCGCGATAGGCGCCTGCGCGTGTGTACGCGTTCGCGCCTTCGGCACAGCCAGCAGCGGGTGTTTTCGAGCGCGAATGTACCGACAAGGCACGAAAAGACGCACAAACGCCTCTACGAGGGCCACACAATCTATTTTATTTCTGGCTATGCCTATAGTAAACTTTGCCAACAGGAGTAACCTACGCAATTAATTGCAGAGAATCGTATCCTAAGTGCCCCTGCAGAAATAAGGTCGGATACATATAGGGGTAGTAAGAATGTGAGAATGTGTGTGTGTGTGTGTGTGCCCTTAGAAATTTCTTTTGAATTTCCAACATAAGAATATATTTACTCTCATGTGGACTCCAAACCGCTGTATTTGTTTCAAGAATGCTGCGCACAAGGGCAGCGTAAAGCACGCGAGTGGCGTACACGGTTAGGGGTGCAGAACTGCGCAGAACGAACCCCAGTCTCCTATACGCGGCGTCGGCCACAGCTCTTACGTGATCACGGAACGCGAGTCCGGCATCAAAGAGCACACCTAAGTCTCGTACCTGCGCTGAACGAGTAATGGCAACTCCCCCGATGGTGTACTCAAACTCGATAGTAGCATGTGACCGCGTGAAGCTCATCATCTCACACTTCGTGGCGTTAAAGTGGAGTTTATTGACGAGACTCCAGCGGTACACTGCTTCTATGTCCCTTTGCCCTCACAATTGCTCTGGCTATGGACGGGTTTTATTAATTTTCCATCATCAGCAAACAGCAACAGTGAGGAATCGTGAACCTCTACCGGTAGATCATTTATGAGCAGCACGAAAAGAAGTGGCCCGAGGTTAGATCCCTGGCTAATACCGGATCGCGTGTGGTAACAATCGGACACATAGGGGCCATACTTGACGTACTGCTTTCGATCAGACAGGTAGCTCGCAAACAGTTTCAGGAGCCTGGGTGTAAATCCCATCGCACCCAGTTTTAAATGGAGAACATCATTATCTACTCGGTTATCGATGTAAAGGGACCTTATTGTCGATGGCGCTTACGCCGCACTTCGTCACGCGACGTTGTATTTATATCGGAGCATCTTTAATAATGGCGGAAGCGCCATAGACAATAAGGTCCCTTTTCATAGATAACATCACATATTAATAAATGAATGCAACATTTCGTCCCTTTACTTTCTCAACCTCTTATCTGATCGAATATTTTGATAGGAAAGTAGTCTTTATAATACTTGGAACGTGAGTGTTCTTACAAGCTTTCATTTAACTTGCAATGTATATATGTATGAATGTATGTATGTATGTACGGGCCAAATCTTGCAAGTTAAATTTGACCCACTTCCCGTTAAGGGAATTTGCTGAATGAAAAGTAGCCTGCGTTAATCCAGTGTATAAGCTATTTGCATTTCAAATTTCATCCTTACCCGTCCAGCCGTTGCAGCGTGAAGGAGTAACAAACTAATATACACACACACAAACTTTCGCATTTAGGTATATTAGTAAGATATTGAGACAAAACCAAGAACCGACAGCCTACTTACGGTCCAATTTCGCTAGGACATCCGACCTATACGTTCCAAGTGTCCAAATTTTTAGTTTTTTAACCGCCTCAGCGTATTCGTCGCACCGACAACGGTCCATTTTATTACATCAAATGATTCTAAACAAAAGTAAAATTCTCCCAGAGAAGATAATGCGTCGAAGAATGTTTTTTTTACAAGTTTTTTTACGATTTTGACAAATTCACGCCAAACGTTTGTCAAACAGATTAAAAAGGTTAGACTAAATAAAATTAGAATTATAATGCCCGCTTTACACGATATGTGTGTTTCGATATTGATGCAAGATGGGCAGAGCCATAGTGGAATAAAGGTCCAGACAAGACCTGCCTAAAGGGCCGGTTACACGAGCAACATTTTCAGAGCAATGTGTGGCCGGCAACTATACGCATCTGGCTCTAACATACGAATTAAGAGTAAGACAGCAATAGTTGCCGGCCACACATTATGACTATTTTATTACAATATGTATTAAAGTTCGCGACTGTACGGTCCAGGACGCACACATACAGTCATGAACTTTAATTTGGGACCCACCTTAGGTCCAAAGTCATTCTGACATTCTACAACAATAAGGTTGAGTCTCCTATAAGTTACAAATGATTTGGCATCTCTAATGACATTGACGACTTCAAGCCTATTTTTCTTGAAATGGGTCATAGTACAAGCCGCGCAATATAGTACCTTGGAAGATGAACTACTGTTCTATTTATAGGTTATACTTAAGTTGTGCTTGATGAACATGTTCATCAAACGCCGCGTCGCGCTTTGACGCGCATTATCCAACTCATTGAGTTAGGTTTCGGACGAAACGAGCAGCTAGCTTAGTATGGATAAGACTCCGTCGAAATTAGAATCAAAATAACTAACAATACTTAATACAAAAATTAATAATTAAAACTGATCTGACTGTCGACTAGTATATATACTAGTATGACGGTTTTTTTGCACATTTTCAGACGAATATGCAATATGTCACAATGTTTATTAAAATCGGTCCCAACGGTCTGTAATTATTAAAAACATACAAACAGACTGTAAAACTCATTACTTAAAAAAAAACTGGAAAAAAACGAGCAAATAGGTTTAAAAACTTCGCTGATTCGTAATGAATGATTCTAATTTTGTATGATACCACTGAAAAACTTATGAAACAAAACATGAAATTAATGATTTTTCGTGACAGGGACCTAAGAGAAAATTACAAAAATTCAGATTAAAATGATCAATACCTCCGAAACTAGTAACAATCGCTGAACATACATAGGGGTTAAATCGATACCCTTTTTAGCTGCTCTATCAGCGCTCTCAGTTTTAGCGTTGGTTTTAGGGACACCCTGTATAATCTGCTAACTATATTTCTTATCTATCGCCCGTTCTGGCGGATATGCAAAAAGGCCTTGTAGATTATTATGTGCATGTGTACTCTATCTAAACTAGAAAACACGAAAACTCTGAAAAATCATTAATTAATTCCAAAAGTAGTTATTGCAATAAACGAAATAATTTATTTTTGTGTAATAAAGACTTATGTTTTTAATCAACAACAACTTAATTATACGTACATGGATGCAACTTCGTAACGTTAATTAAAGAGAAGATCGAGCCGTTGTGAATTCAAATAATAACAATAATAAAAGGTACTCTCAGGCACTTCTATACATTGCAATGAAAACGAGTGAAAACACTACCCTTAATAACTAAAATATAAATTTGCTAAAACAGCTCCTATCCGCAGTTCCACACTAATCTAGCCTGAATTAATATGGCCGCCACATATCAAAGACTTCACATTCAATTTTCTAGCCGACCGTTTACAACTACGTTACAATTTCGAGTCATAAACCTTTATTACACTTTATTATACGATTAAAACAAAACGTTGAGTAAATTAAAAATGTATTTCGGTAATATTATTAACAAAATGTTGTAAATTATAGTATAATTAAACTATCGAAAGTTACATTATCGAGTCTTCAATTTGTTATAATCGGATTCGCATTTGACTTCCCGTAGTAGGTAGGTAGAGTTACTCGGAGACTGAAATCAAATAAATAAATACATTAATAATTGATTTCTTAACCTACTGGATGCTAAATCTTTTGCTGCGATTTTGAAAAGAAGATTTTGTCAAGGGAATTACTACTTGTAATTATTCTCGAGCTTTCAAGGCAATGAATATCAAAGCGTACCTGGGAAACATAAGCATGCAATGTATTTTATACTGGAAAATCTAATTTAAGACCAAAATCCTAACCTCAACCGGCGCACATTCGCTGTGATTACTGCATTTTGGTTTAAGTGTAGGTATTTTTATCAATAAAACTTACCCTAATATTACTGGTTACACGAGTTCTCATTTATATTTTTATGAAATAATGTTTAAATAACGAAATAATCAAGATAGGAACTGTCAGATTTTGGTCTTTAATTAGATTTTCGAGTATAGTTAGATTAGTTAGCTTAAACAATAAATTGTCAATGCAATCTTAAGAGTTCAAACTTAGGGCCGTATTAATAAACTCATCTTGGCTGAGATGCCAGTCACAAGATACGTCAACATGAATGTCAAGCCATAGAACACTGTCATTTTTGACGCATCTCGAGACGAGCATTAGAGTTGAGATCAGTTAATTAATACGGCCCTTTGTGTTGTGATCGCAAGATACCGGGTCGGTAGAAATTTTCCAAGTCCCAGCTATTGAGCTGGGACAGATATGCTTTCAAAATGTTCAAGTGTTTGTGACCCCCTTCGCTACTCCGACCCGAACTTTTGGTGCCGATGAGGTCCAGAAAGACCAAGTTTTATTTAATTCTTATAATTACCGCTTTTTATTTTATATTACCTTCTTACTTGTTTGTACTAGTTAATGCCTGAACACCTGCTAAATGTCGCTCATTGCCAAAATACCAGAATTTTAAAATACCAGATTCTCAATAGGTATAATGAAATTCCAAACTTAACATTTAAATTATGCTATTGTTGATCATCCTCACCTAGTATTTTGAAGCTGGTGTTTTGGGAATGTTGTAATGAGAGGTAGTCCGGGGTATGATTCTCTCAAAAAAGCTGTCGGACGAACGAACGAGTGAATGTCGCAGCGGCGAGTTTAAGTAGTCCCGTCAGAGCGAACAAAACACATTTTAGCGCGTGCATTCTCAATTAGGCAGCCTTATGCGTTCAATCTTATCGATAGAAGCCATGCTGCCAAATTGAAAATGCACACGCTAAAATGTGTTTTGTTCGTTTTGACGGGACTACTTAAACTCGCCGCTGCTGCGAAATTCACTGTTCGTTCGTTTGAGTGCGTTTTTGAGAGAATCACACCCCTGGTATTTTGAAACTATGGTATTTTAGGAGTGAGCGCTAAGCGCCCTCTCTGCAAAATTTCGTCATTTTGACGTCATCGGCACCAAAACTTTAAGTAAATAAAAACCCCTCGTCTCCTTACGCTCTTGTTTAATGGGCGTCATGTAAGGGCACCACATGGTCTCGGCCTTCATCTGTTCCTCTGAGGGCGTCGGGTACTTCTCGTCTATTTTCAGAGCTCTGGGCTTCGTGAACTTGATGTCGGTATAGTCGACGCCGTTCTTCCTCCACCACACCGCGTAACCAGATCCTGAGATAATATGATCTTTAAGTTCATATTAACACATTCACGGATACTCCGGCCACAGACGTGAATGAAAATCCTCGTGATAGAGTCTGACCAGCGAATCGTGACACAAGCCTATTTTTAAGTTCTTCACATGGCATTTTACCTATGAAACAAGCTGTCACATTGAGTACCTATCATTTTGTGTTACCAGCTAGTGATATTTTAAATTTGCCCCCATTTTTTTTGGGTCACCACACTCACTGTTCAGACTCTATGACACTACGCCTGTACCCGATGATTTTTATCGTGACAGAACTGCTACTAATAGGGTTTGAGGTAACCTATGGGCAAATATTTGTGACGACCCCAGACTCCCAGATGGCCCTGCCAAGATGCAGTACGCTAGCTAGCGTTTCTATTCGTTTCGTTTTTAAACCAATCGCGTCACTGGTAGATCACGTGACTTTTCGTATCACGTCATCTACCAGTGACGCGATTGGTTTAAAAACGAATCGAATAGAAACGTTAGTTAGCGTAATGCATCTTGGCAGGGCTCTCAAGTATTTTTTTTTATATCTACACAATTGACTGCCACCGGTCCGCTAGGCGGGTCCATTTTGTATGAAAATCAGAGTCCTTGGCAGTCAGCGTAAATTAAAGACATTTTGTTAAATTTCTGTTTAAGTATGTTTATCGTTGCCTGTAGGGCCCATAGTACAGTCACCAGCAATAATATATTATCAAACATTGGGCGCAAAAATATCTGACACGCTCTTATACCTCTAGTAATAAAGACGTGTCAGATATTTTTGCGCCCAATGTTGGATAATATATTATTGCTGGTGACTGTACAAGCCTAGAGCTTAGTTTGGGACTGGGTCAATTCAATTCAATTTTTGTAGATTATGGCTCCATCGAGACTGTCGATGATTCCGCCAATGTCAATGTTAAGAAAGGCGCGAGATTCAAAAGAGAATCAACGACAAAAGACAAAAAAAACATTTATTGTTAGCCTAACTACTACAATAACAGATTGTTAATTTTAATCAATTTACTGAGGACAAACACAAAAGGGGAGTAGACTAATGTCAGAAGGAACTAGATGTGAACAGGACGGGGGATATTGGAGGGAATGATATCGTAAAGCGGGGTGAAGAGACTAGGTCTATTTGTGTAAAATTGCCCCTGTAATGTCTCTGCTACACAATGGCCCATCATGAGCGAGCGTAAGGGACGCATTTACACCTTAGAGCGAGCAAGATATTCTTGTATCTCACTCTTACGCTTCTCTTCTTACTCCGTCCCTACGTTGGCCCATGATGGGCCATCGTGGAGTGCGGCCTTTATATTTATTAATAGATATACAACGTAATGACAGCCCTACTTACGGTCAAAGTTTTCTAGGATATCTGGCCTTAACGTTCCAACTGTGTAAAATTTTAGATTTTTAACGGCCTCAGCGTATTCATCGCACCGACAACGGTCCATTTTATAAATAAAATAACATCCGATTATTACAAACAAAAGTAAAAATGCTCCCTAAGAGGATAATGCCTCGAATAATGACACTTGTATACGATTTTGTCAACGCCAAACATATTTAAAAAACAAAAAAAAACGAACGGTTTGTCAAACATATTGAAAAGGTTAGACTAGACAAAATTAGAATTGTAATGGCAATGGCCTTCTACACGATGGTGTCCATAGCCCAGCGTAAGAGACAAAGTAATGACTCATTACTAATAAGTAAAATACAAAGAACATGTTGCTGGCTCTAAAAGGGGTGATAGACGGGCGTGTAAGTACGCCGTACTTGGGCATTTTCACAAAAAAATGTACCCAATTAAGGACTGAAATTAAGGAACAACTTTGTCAGTTTTGGCGGCCGTCAATGTATAGCTAATTTTCGTCACAAAACTGACAAAGTTAAAGTTCCTTAATTGGGTACACTTTTTTGTGAAAATGCCCAAGTAGCGCGTACTTACGCGCCCGTCTATCACCTCTTTAAGGTGTAAATGCGTCCCTTACGCTGACCTATGGTGGGCCATCGTGTAGACAGGCCATTAGAGATCAATCCATAAACTGAGCGCCCATCCAATGTGTATACGCTACCTACATATACGGGCCTAGTATCGCGTGTCAAATGTGGATAAAGCATCCGTCACTCTCGTACTTATTTATATGCCAGAAGGTGACGGATGCCTTATACACACTTTATCACGCGATAAACGCAGCCATATCAGGGCCCATGATGGATGCATTTTTAACGGTCGATTAGTAAAAAAATACGACGAAATTAAGAATAACCGGTTAAGGCAGAAATTTTTCAAAAATCCATAAAGGCAGGATTTATTTTTTTCAAAAATTAAAGTAAATTTCCTTTGCGGAGAATTTGCTATTTCCAATATTTAAGGTAGTTGCCGCCCATGTGGCATTCGTTTTTAGGGTTCCGTCTTCTTCTTGTCTGCCTGTCTGTCTGTATGACACAGCAGGTTGTGATACGAAAGGGCTTTATCTGCACATTTCAAAACTATTTTTTTTTAGTTTTCAGTGATGTACTTTTTGATTTATAGCCAAAAATGTACAAAAAATGACCGTTCCCCCCCGTTATCTCCGAAGTTTATTTATCAAAAAACTCTGAAAAAAAACCTATCGTGCAGATAATTAAGTACTTATATTTTATGGGAAAAATAAATTGAAGTGTTTATTATTTACAGTTTTTGAGAAATAATATAAAAAACTGTATTCAAATTTAGGCTAATCAAAATGGACCTTATTGCATACAGAATAAAGTTCATAAAAAATGAGTATTTTCTTTTACCAAGCATATTATCTTAAATACAGAACCCTCGGTGCGCGAGTCCAACTCGCACTTGACCGGTTTTTTCTACCCTGCAGAAGGAGAAAAGGCGACAAGTCACTTTGTTTTATAGAAAAGTAAAGATGTGACGCTATTTACTTTTACATACAAAAACGAGCATTCCAAACTTTTGTATTTGTTCTGCGCCGTATACAGTATGTATCCCCATGTGTTACATTCCAGCTGGTAATTTTAAGAAATTATGCTGTATTTTATCGAATTTTAAAGCTATTAATGAGTAAGCCATCGATATACTCGATATATAAAATTAGCACGAGTCATCATGTAAGGGCAGTTGTACACTACAATACAAGGTGCGAAACAGCAGTAAGGGTTTTTAAAGCGAAAATAAAAATTGCGCTTTTTTTTACTTTCACATCGTCTACTTTGGTTCAAAACTCAATAGTTTTGAGATAACTATTACGATATAATCAAACCTCGCCATTTTGAAAAAAAAAACTATTTTTTATTGCAATCCAAATCTTCTAACAACTTGAAATTAAAAATAATTGTTATACCTACCTGGGGCACCCTTTATAAAGCTACAAGTTACAATTTTACAGGTCTAAACCGGCAACACTGCTCAAATGGCTGGTCGGCATTGGTCGAGGTTGTGTCGAATGAAACTCGTAGCCTGTCAATTGTAATTTGTAGCTTTATAAAACAGGCCCCTGCTGTCGCGACGACACTGTTAGCCTAGCCTTGCTACAAACCTAGCGGTCCTAAGGGCAAATGTTTCTGAGTTGATTGCGAATGAGTAAACATCGGTATCAACGTTCAACTTTCATGGCAGAGTACGGTTTGCAGAAAAATAAATTCAAACAAATACAAACATCTAGTATTTTGAACCTTTCTTTTTTATAAACAAAAAGAAACACGCTAAAAATGTATTAAAACTTTGAATAAATTGTTCCATGTATTTTGCTATCAACCTTTAACGTCGGTTATAATCAGTGATCGGAATAGGTAGAGCTAATTTGCCTAAACTTGACGCATATCATATTCATTCATGCGTGAGAGAGATGGGAATACATTATTGAATGACCATGCATCAAGTTTAGGCAAATTAGCTCACCTATTTCCGATCACTGGTTATAATATATCCATTTTAAATGACTAAATGACCTTTCCACACTGACTGCGGTTATGGGAAGGTAAGTCAAGTACTGAAAATATTGAACACATTTTTTATTTACACTTGCCGGTATTTCAACATCTTTGCAGACAGTTGGTTTACAATTTGAATAGTGTAATAAACAGGGTTTTTTTTCACACATTATTTAATTTAAGATAGATTTGTCTGCCCCTTTGGTGTAATTTGAATGTTAACATATTTTTTTGGAAAATTAGAGCGATTTTTATTTATTCTGCAAGGCTCTGTTTTGGATTCTCTAACAATTTTATAGACTTAGCAATTATACTAAAGTGTGTATCGACGAATAGTAACTCAACTTTTAAATTCCGGTTGCGGAAAATTTTCTTTACCTTAGCTATTGCACTTTCTTCACGCGGATTTAATGCGTCATTGACAAATTTGATTTGCTCATAATGTTCGTGATAATATGAGGCAGCATTTATCCATGTGCTCCACATAGTTATCACCGGTCGGGCGGAAGAGGAATATTTCCACACATATTTTGAAATAATTTTGTCCTTAAGAGCTCTACGAAACACTTAAAAATAACACAGAAAATAAACGATATTATTCATTAAATATTCGAGTGTATTTCTTTTTTTGCTATCCTTACCGGGAGCCATGGAAGTTGAACGTATAATAAAAGTCTAGTGGTGTCTTTGGGACTAGTAAAGGTGCGACCACACCCCTGCTTAAATTAAAATACGGAGACGGTACGGAATCGCAGTAACGCATCGTATTCGTACCGTTTTTATCGCATACCCTCCACACTGCTGCTCGAAATACGCTGATGGTACGGAATCGCAGTGGCATGGCACATGCAATACCGTCTCCGTATTTTAAGCAGCGGTGTGAACGCACCTTTGTATTTGTGTGAAATTGTTCCAGATAAGGGGGCGATTTTAGAAATATCCTTTCTTATATTAAGGTACTCAAGGAATATTCCCTTCAAATAGCGAGTCCCTAGATCTAGCGGTTTAGGTTTCTCGTTAACTGCCATTCAGTCACGAAAAAGACACGTATAGATTTATTTACATACATACGTGCATTAAATCACGCCTGTTTCCCAGAGGGGTAGGCAGATACCACTTCTTTCCACCTGCTACGATCCTGACAATCTCTTTCGCTTCTTCCACATTCATACATCGAGTCATGCACGCACGTCGGTGTACTCAAGATCCGGCCCTTTTTCAGTATTTCTCCGATTTGATTTGAAAAAGTACGCCTAGGGCGGCCCCTTCCGACCCTCCCACTCAATTTTGCTCTGTATATTCTTTCGTCAATCTTCTTTATTTTCTTTATACATCAATGATATAATATAAAAAGAGGTAGATATGTTACCTATACGGTATTCCGCGTGTAAAAATGGCCCGGCTTACGAACACATAATAAGTAAATATTGCAATTACACACTAATTCTTAAATGGCAAGTGAAAGCACTATGGTACTATGGTATGCTAATTTCCGGGAGCGAAACAGAGACGAGTGTACGAGTATGTTGCTCTGCAGACTAGTTCACGGTTCCGTTGACGGCGCAAGACTTACAACGTCGTGTTTGAAATGTCATACAAAATTGTGAAACGATTGAAAGCGACAAGGTACATAAATGATCACTTATTTATGCTGTTGACTGTACCAATTGGCTTGGTTTTAGGGTGCCACTATCGAAGTGTGTATAACATATCTACCTCTTTTTACTATATTTTATCTTACCCTTAGCTCTAAGCTTCTAAAGCTTTGGGGATGTGTAAGTCTGTCCCCTTGACTGATATTTATTATTTACCTCCTCATTCCGTTCCATCGTAATCCAACAAAGAGATATAAACTAATAAATCTTGATCCGTTGAGTGTCCTCCGGCCTTACAACCCGCTCCCGTCGAGCCCATCGGCCGCGGCGCTGTAAAATCAGTCACAAGCGGTAAAACGCGCAGTAACTCCTGCAATATACGACCGATATGCAGCACAAAAAAACATTTTACAACCCACCGATTGTAAACCAGGGAGCGTATTAGCCGTATAGCGATCTTGGGATGCGTGCGATTCCTTTTTTAAAAGCTTCTCGAAACTTATAAAATCCTGGTAATTCTCTCGGACAACTCGCTTGTCAAATCGTCGATGAATTATTAGCTAGCGAGTTTAAGTTGTCCCGTCAGAACATTGTTTACGTTTTAGAGCGTGTATTTTTAATTTGGTCGTTGTAGATTTTGTTGACGAAGCAGTGGCCCTAGTCAAGATGCATTCGGCAAACCTTATGCCTGCTCCACACGTTTGGTGTTTGCCGCAAACACTGCGGGACGCGACTATACGTTAGAGTGAGATGGAAATACATCGTGCTCACTCTAATATATAGTTGCGTCCCGCAGTGTTAGCGGCAAACGCCAAATGTGTGTAGCAGGTGTTATACCACATACGTCAAACGGATTGACGTAAGCTGTCGGAAGGTCGTGTCGAGCGCTTATGTCAATTCCATACATTTTACAGTTTTCGAAAATTGTTAACGTTCGCGTTACATACGCGCTATTACATCTTGTCTATGGTCCTTTGCTCTGTCAAAGCGGTAGGTACTTGTTACCATCAAGGAATGCAAATATTCACATGCTACGTAAATTTGCCGTGCTTTACATTTCCCGACGTGACACGACTAATGACACATGGAAAACATATAACCCGGCAAACTTACGAATAGTATCAACCCTCTAAATATTCCAATTCCTTGATAGTACTTAAGTGCGTGCTTACAAGCGCGTGGGGACTTTTTAAATTACCATTTAATTCGTTTACGAATTTAAAGGTGAGTAGTTTAAAAAAATAACATCCCTCTTCACTGGCTCCGTGTAAATTGGACTTGTAATAAATATATAGACTGGTGCAACAATGTAGCTTACGTTTTAGTTTTCATAAATTTGAAAATTCATTTGCGAAAGATTGTTGCTGAGAGCGAGCCGGTAGGTTTATGGTCGCACTTTGAAGTTAGTGATGCTTGGATGTTAATTATTGTATCGGATTCCCGATGTGAGATCGTATTATGAGCTGTTAAATCCTGCCAAGTTGCAGTGAGAGAGAGGGATAGAGCTATAGGAGTCATATTGCCCTCAGAGTTGGCAACGCAATTTGAAGTTTTAGATTGTAGTGTGGAGAATTAAAAGATCTATGGGTCTCAGACCCCACTCTGGTGGTCTGAGTGCTCATGTGCCTTCTCCTTGCCATACAAAAATATCTGTATCTTATACTGCCTGGAACTTGACAGGTTTTGCCAGAAAAAAGTAGAATGAAACAAAAGGTATGAAATAGACAAATGAACAAATATTGAATAAATGGAAATAAATAAGTGGAAACCATGGGACCTTGGTCAGCTGATATGAAAAGCTTTATTAAGGCCCTGTCCTCTCGGCTCATAGAATCCTCCGGAGATCCTAGAGCTGGTGCTTACCTCTCCCAAAGGATTGGGCTAGCTATCCAGAGAGGTAATGCAGCCAGTGTCATAGGGACCATGCCGCGAGCGGACCTGCTAGAGGGGGTGTGCTTTTTATAGTGGTGATTATTATTTATATCTTTAATATTTGAGTAGCTTAGTTTAATTTTAATTTAAATACGTTTAGTTTTAATTTTTAATTGCATTCATGTTAAATTCTGTACTTAGTTGGATGTAAATAAAGTTACCTTGAATAAATATCATACGGTAGTGGCCACTTAATTCATAACCTTTTTTTTTAAATCGTTCTCGTTGAGTCCGAGTCTCCGACGTCTAGGCACATGTTTGGGGTTCCTCGAAAAATGTTCGCTCCATTAAATGACTCGATACTTTTCATATACCAAGAAACGTATGTCGTGTCCTACTTGTCATTTATTTCTATTACTCATAGCTTCATAAAAAACAGCACGATGATTATTCTAGGATCTACGTTATCGCTATTCTATCAGTAAATAACAAATATATTTCTCCTCGGAAACTTGCAAAATGCATCAATACGAGTGTTCGCGGTCGATCGGTCGTTTTATTGCAAAAAACTTTTCATCAAAGGCCTTTTCTATACCGGCAGCATAAACCTGGTAATGTAGCCAGCTTATCTTGACACCTTCATGTGTTGATTTTCATAAAATACAGGTGTCCATGTGTGGTGGTCGTTGAGAGCTTTGTCGAGAGCGTCGCGCATTGTTCGATACGCGAGAAATGAGCTACCGGTAATATTGTTAAGGGCAATCTTTACTGTGAGTCCAGCTCAATATCGTATAAGGCTGCCCAATTGAAAATGCATGTGCTAAAATGTGTTTTATACGCTCTTACGGGAATACTTAAACTCGTTGGTCAATATTAGCTACGTCAAGTTGAAAAGAAATCACGTCCCGTTTCTACTATTTATGAAAACTAAGTTAAGGGACTTTAAGATTAGCCTAAGGAAGACTAAGTGTTTTGTAAACTTATCTCTTACCATGGCGTGGCTGTACTTCAAAATGTTATTTTCAAGCCAAAATTGGCAAGCAGTAGAGGCTACGTCAAGATACATAACGCTAAGTTAGCTATTTTCGAAAATCTTCAAAATGTATAGAATTGACCTAAGCTGATGACACATCGCGTCGACCGCTCTGCCCTCCTAAGCTAATAAACAGTATCTCAGATTCAATTGCCAAAGTAGATTCAATCCTCTGTTGTTAGTAATGAGGTTGTGATTGCTAAATGAGTTTTATTTGAGATACTGCTATTTGGCTTAGCAGGGTAGCCCTTGTATCGATAGAAAACAGAAACGTTAGCAGCGTTTGCATCTAGCCTAGGCCCTCTGATTTTTAATCTTTAAAGGAAAACGTTTATTTATACGTATTGAGGAAATTATTACTGTTTTTTTTTTATATTTCACCGACTTTTAATTATTTCTGCATGAATATGAAAAATACTGATTTAAATAGAAAATAATAATTATAATCGGTCCACAAATAACAGAGAAATGGGTCAACATACATTAAAAAAAACATACTGTGGAACATAGAACGTCCTTCTTTGAAGTCTATTAAAACGAAATGTGTCCTCAATTTGATATAATTTTCAATGTCTATTTTGTTACTACCGTAACATTAATTCATGCTAAGTAACAAAACCGGACAAACTTTTTCTCCATTGAAATCATTTAGTACTCTTAAGTCTTAGTAGAAAAACCCTAAGTAGTATCCAAAGCAAAAAAAAAACTTGATGAAAGGTTTTACAGCCGCCAGGCGGCGCCTGCGTCGCTCTCGCCGCACAGGAGCCTGTCCACATGCCCCTTAAGTTTTACGATTACGCGCTTACTAAATGAGATTTTATCGCACGCTTTCATGTTTTTTTATCCTATAACTTTTTAAATTAGATACGAAAGTCCAACTTTTAGCGGTGCTCTTATACTTTTTATAAATAACTATTGTTTCGGAAAGTGTAATGCTAATGTGTAAACATAGTCGTTTTGGTTTAATTTCATGGTCATTTTTGTTAAACCGAATCGCACTTTCGCCAGTTACGGGCTTTTGTAATGGAGTTTAGTAACAAAAAGTTTTAATTGTACTTAACGACAATAACTAAGTAACGTGAACAGTTTAACAGAAATAAAATAACAATACAGGTTGTATAATAATGTTAGTGATGCTAGAATTATCATGATAAGTCGAAACAACACACAAATGCTCAAAACACATCAAAAACTACCGAAAAAACCTACCAGTATCAAGAATAGTTATCCTTTCCTATGCTACGATCGATTGAAATAACCTCTTCTCTCTTTTAGCTTAAAATAATACAGCATTATCTTTTAGTAGTAAATTACTTTAAACTTTGTTACGCTATATTGCGAAAAATATAATGAAGTACCTATTCTACTAGCAATTTACGTGCCACAAATTAAAAAAATATATATGGCGTATAGTATTTTTTGGTCAGGTTTTAGTATCGTTAATGAGACATGTCTCAATTCATTTAAAAGTACATCCGCAGTAGACAGAAAGTGTCTAAAAAATCTTTTGTTTCAGACATTTTCAGTAAAACAGAACGAATAAACGCTCTATCGCGCCTCAGCTATCCATCTACCTATACGTGATCAAGACTGTCTTTTAATAACATTCTGATGTCCCAATCAATAACATCCTTTAATGCGTTGGATCAAGGTGCAGTTCAGTACGGTGCAGCTCTGATGATTACTGCAAGCGGTCCGAGAGAGCAATCGTAAAGGTAGAAAAGTAATTTGCATCCTCAGAAGTCGTCGGCGGCTGGCGCGACAAGACCCGTGAAATGGTGCGGTGGCCTTAAAGAAAACGTCGTAAAAACGAATTGCGACGGACAAATTAGAACGCTAATTTTATGACATTAAGGCTATAAATTGCGGGCATTTGGCGATTGCTTTATTACTTTATAATGGGCGGCGTTAACAGTAGCTGTTAAGGCGTAAGCGATAAATAGTTCCTAGAAAGATAATATTGAAGTTAGGGGTTTAGTTAGGTGCATCGTGTGTAGGGCGGCAGTTGGAATTTTTCTCTGGAATATTTCCAATGTAGTTTTTTTTTAATATTGCCTAAATAGGAAATAATTTTTGCTACTGCTCTGTGCAGGGATAAAAAAAATATTCAGCAGCCATCTCTATTTAAAAAAATAATAATTAGTGTTTAAACTTTTGATAACTCCACTCTGCGTCCCGACTATAGTTCGGTCGGCCAAGAAAGTGGTCTACCAGTTTTGATAAAAAATTCTGTGAGATATAATTATCGCTAAGGTTGACACTTGTCACTGTCATAATATTATTGCAAGGGAAAATCGAACTTATTGTATCATGACGTGCAAATGAACTTCAACCGGATGGTAGGCCACATTTTTGGCCGACTGTACCTAGACTTATTTCTACATCGAATGGAATACTTTTTTTAAACATAAAAAAATATTTTCACGCGTTTTGTAAGAATTACCTACCTACGTGATAATCACATACAAAATATGGTACTTATAGAAGGTGTTACAAGTATTACACGATGCTTTTTTAATAAACACAAACTTAAATTTAATGTTGTACGTTTGGCTATTTATTATTTCAAACATTTAACAATCGCTCAAAGGTTAACTGGAAGAGATCCCTTGAAGGGATAAGTTCGCCTTTGTACATACCTTTTGTTTTTCTGTCTATTTTGTTGATTGTTATTTTCCCGTTTGTACAATTAAGTATTTACATACATACATACATACCAGCGTTGCCAGATATTTTGTTGGCCAAGACGGGATTTTCAAACTTTTTGAGTGAAAAAAGCGGGATTCTTTCGTCGAAAGCGGGACATAGTATGGAAGTTTTTAAATATTTATCTTTTTATTTGAGTTTTAAATTGCGTTTACGAGACGATATACCCATAGAAAATGCATTTTAATAAAAATATGATATTGCGCTGCACGCACGGTCGAGTCATCCCCGAAAAGCGGGACAGAGCCTGTCCCGCGCGGGACATTTAATTTTGATTAAAAAATCGGAACGTCCCGCCAAAATTATACTTAATTCAAAAGCAAACGTAAACTATCTTCAAACACAGTCATCACAATTCTTGCTCATTACATCTATCTTTCCCCGCTACTAAAGGAGCATATCTAAAGATCTACACAAAAAATAAGTTTGTCCATAATTGTGGGGTCCCCGGGGCAGAGTTTGGCAATCAAATAAATATTAGTCCCAAATGGGACAGGTGTACGGAACCGTTAGTGCAAAACTGGGGCCAAATTGGATGCCTAATAGTTTACTTGTTAATGATTATAATTTATTGGTGAGCCTATAATTTAAAATTTTATCAGCAAATAGATGTGAGCAATAAAAGTAGGTACTTAATATGTTTCTTGTATTATTGCTAGGCAATAAAAGTGACTATACATTAAAATTTAAGTTAATAAAATGCTTTTATTTGCCACACCACACCTATGACATGTGAGCTCCGTTCAAAATGGCGTACCTACTGCGATTTGTTCCTGATTCGTCACATTCCAAATTGGTCGTATTCCTAATTAGACACTTTCCTAATTGATCATATTCCTAACTCGTCACATTCCTGATTCGTCATATTCCTAACTCGTAATACCATGTACATTTGCCTGCACAAACTTATTATAGGGTCCTCTGTGGTAAATGATAAGAACCTCCTTAGATAATTAATAGACGAGTTTTACGTGTCTATCATGAAGTTAATGTCATTGTCATTTTATTATTTATATCATGTCATACACTACTTAGTACAATTTATCCTAATCCTAATACTTATTAATCCTGTAAGCACGACAATGACGACTTAGGAATATGACGAATCAGGAATGACGAGTTCGGAATATGACCAGTAAGGAAAGTGTCGAATTAAGAATATGACCAATTAGGAATATGACGAGTTAGGAATATGACCAATTAGGAATATGGCGAATTAGGAACAAATCCCTACTGCTTCGGGTTTCGTCTGATTTTCAGAAAAAAACTATGGTAGCTATTTTTGACAGGATGTCTTCGTGTTATAACCATTTCAACGAATAAATAAATGTGTTACACTAGCTGTACCCGGCATGCGTTGCAATGCTATGTAAAGTCAAAAAGTAGACACGGATTTTTTGGGTTCAGGTACCCTTGCGGGAGTCCGCCTCAGAACACCCTACTAAATTTTTTCACAATCTGATCAATGATTTAGGAACGCAAAGAAGACAAACATACAAACATTTATTTTGATGTATACATAGAAGACAGGGGATAATAAAACTTGAAAATTTGTTGTTTTTAGGTTAAAGTATCCACAAAAAAACATACAGCCCTGTGTGTGTGACAGACAAAATGGTAATGTCCATTATTAAGGTCCCGTTTGGCACACTTTATGTACCTACAATTTGCATAGAACCGTCATAAATCAAATCGTAAGAAGTGTTAAACTAAATGTCGCCGGACTGTTATACGGTGGGTCAGGGTTTCATTATTAAGCCCCGAAAAAAAAGTGTTATAATATAAGTTTAACGTATATGTGTGTCTGTGTGTGTGGATGGTTTAGTTAGCTAAAAATCTATGGCAATAGTACATAACCTTGAAAAAATCATCCTAATTTATTCCTTTTCCATAGCAAAACTATCGTCTAAAAGCAGTAAGCACCACTCTATAACTAACAGTCCTTGTTTTCGGCAGGGCAAGCGGGCGTGAACCAGCTCGGCGGCGTGTTCGTCAACGGGCGTCCGCTGCCCGACGTCGTGCGCAAGCGCATCGTTGAGCTGGCCATCATGGGCGTGCGGCCCTGCGACATCAGCCGGCAGCTGCTGGTCTCCCACGGCTGCGTCTCCAAGATACTCACGAGGTTCTACGAGACCGGCAGCATCAGGCCCGGGTCTATCGGCGGGAGCAAGACTAAGGTAAGATTGTAAAACATCATTACTGCATCATCAGCAGTTGCTACAGGTGTCCCACTGCTGCGTCTCCAAGATACGAGGTTCGACGAGACTTGCAGCATCAGGCCGGGGTCTATCGGCGGGAGTAAGACTAAGCTAAGCTTGTAAAACATCATTTCTGCATCATCAACAGTTGTTACAGGTCTTCCACAGCTGCGTCTCCAAGATACTAGGTTCGACGAGACTGGCAGCATTAGGCCGGGGTCTATCGATGAAAGCAAGACTAAGGTGAGACTTAAGGCGTGTTTTAAAAAAAAAAAAGATCAACACTATTTAACGGTCTCCCATGGATGCATCTCCAAGATACTGACAAGGTTCTTCCTATGAGACTGGCAGCGTCAGGCCGCCGGGGTCTATTGGTGAAAGCAAGACTAAGGTAAGACACATCACTACTGCGACATCAGCACTGGCTATAGGTCTCCTATTGATGCTTCTCCGAGATACTAACAAGGTTCTACAAGACTCGTAGAGTCATGACGAGATTTTATCGGCGTGAGCAAAGCTAAGGTAAGATCCCAACACATCATTACTCTTGTCGGTGGAATATTGCCAATTTTCTCTGTTCTCTGCCAGATTTTTCAACTCCGGATTTTTTCAGGAAGTGAAAAATATCATTAAATTTTGGAAATAATTAGTTGTAGAACTAACTTAGTACGACGTGATCTGATATTTTCTCGTAATTATACATATCTTGGCTTTGCAAATTACCGTTTCCTTCAGTTATTTGTTCTAATTAATCACGAGTGACTGACGATTTCGTCATTCGCGGATTGTATTTGAAACATTTGCAAACGGATCTGATGCGAATCGTGTCCTCGCCACTTCCCGACACGATTGACTGTTATGACTTTATTAAATTGACTGTTGTAAAACTATTATGTCATTATCGAAGCTAAATAAAATAACGAGTAAATATAAATAAAGCAAATCTAGAGGCAATGTAGTTGGACAGCCTTGGGTGCAAATTTGGCGACTTTAAATTCTTACTGTCAATATTTTTCTGCACTTATCTAGTTAGATTAGTAAAAAATAACAGCGGCAACAATACAAAATCATCCATCATTCGGTTTTAAAGTATGTTTTATTCCTGACAGATTTATTTTCAGATCACTATTCCTTATTTATTATTCCGTAGCCCCAGATATTCCTGGAAATCACAAGAATAAATGTGAGTTTGAATAATAAACGAAATTTCAAATTTTAGATTCTAATTTCAAATTATCAAATCAAAAACCCACATCCGCGTTCGTTCCGCAAAAATCATTTAAACCAAGAAATCCCAACAATTATCCTTTAGCACCGTTTGGACCGAAGAGATCCGAAGTCACGCGATCCTGCCAATCCACAATAACAAAAAGCATCAAAATCAACAATGCAACCGTGGGTCGGTCGGTCCGAATCGGCGTAATTATAAACTATAAAATGACCCGGCTTTAGGCTTCTTGAGACGGCGTTTCGACACGCCTGTGAGGTGAGAGACGCGCGTTCATTAGGACCAGTGGTTCCGTACCGTAAATACCGTAAATAATTTGAAGTATTATTTGACGTAGATGTTTTGTACTAACTGTACGTTCTACATTATTTTCAATCATTGTTAAATAGATAAGTAAAAGGTTTTCTCAAAAAATACATTTTTGTATAGGTACTCACTGTACAAAGTTCAAAAAATATTTTATGAGTTTGCTTGTAGAGATTATTAGATGTTCGAATTGTACGCTAACAGTGATATGTGCGCCCTCGTTTGCTACCGTCAGCATCTACGTCTATTAAAAAAATAATTTCATTGATAGGTTTCCTTGGTTTTACATAACACTTAAAAACAAGTTAAATCCGATGTTCTCTTTTTCTCATCTTCTTTTATAAAGCTTTCTTGGAAAGTCACATCTTAACCAGATAGGAAAGTTAACATTCTCTGAATCGCCTTGCAATAGCACCGCCGCGTTCTGTGACTTAAACTTGAGAAGAAAGAAGATATATATAAGTTAAAATGAATCCAGGTCACCTTACACAAACTTCTGAAACATGGGTCTACTGCCTGCGGACCCCTAACTCGCTCCGGTAAGCGTATTCGATGCCGACCTCACTAAATTCGGTACGCATATAAAACTACCATTTGTTGTTCCACAAACGGACGCCGACGTCAAAAATTGATTACAACAAAATACTACCAAATCACCGAATACTTTTATTGGTGCTGTTATTTTTATGGTAATAGCTAATTGACCGCTAATCAAAGTGTCGATAGCTGGATCGAATGCCGGCCGGCCGGAATGGTCGAGTCGAATGCGCGACGTGATATCATCGTCGTGAAATACGTCGTTTTTAAACTGCATGTTCATGAAGCTTCAGCTGTAAATCGAATTAATATTTTATAATTACTAGGAATCCTAGGAGTGCATCGATTTAGGAATAATACTCGTATATATTTTGCGATATCCACCCCAATGTCTGCAAGATCTACCAATCTCTCAGAAGCTTTTTAATTCGTCGTAATAATTTTTTCTCTACTCTCCTATATATTTTTAACCTTAATTTTCTATTAATTTTCCTTCTCCTTTCTTTGTTTGCATTCTCTTTTTTTGGGCCTGTCCTCGAAAATACCCAAGATTATAACTTTAGTATATGGGCTGAGTTTTTGATGTGAAGCTATTTTTTTAACACATTCCATACAAATCTGTAGAAACTTCGTATCTGTAGATAACTATATTTTCAACAATTATATTTTAGATACCAAAACTGAGTAAATGCATTTTAGTGTTTTTATCTTGCTGTATGTCCGTGCCTTCTTCCATTACTGTTTTTTTATTTGTTATGTTGCATATATTGATATTCCATGTGCCACCTTCTTCGGTCTTCTTTTCCAAACAATTTATACAATGTTTAAGAAACCTACTTAAAACTATTGCCAACAGCGTGTAAATTTATCAACCACAAGTATTCCATGGTCGTCCTCCCAAATCTGGGTTAATTACTCCATAGAGCTTTATGGTGTTTTGCATTTGATCGAGCAATTCGTGAATGCAAAACAAAAATATCGGAAAATTTAATTGTATAATTTGTCCGACCTTCAGTGGTCGCGCCGAAAGTCACCTTCGTCGAAATGACATTGCAATCGGTATCGATGAGTTAGTATCTGATTCGATTTGGTTTGGTTAGATTGGATCGATTACAACAAAAATGCGGTTATGAAGAATTTTTAAGTAATTATTTTTTAAAGACATTTAGATTAAAGAAGATTTGAAGGGCTTCTAACGACTATAAAATAACCTACATACGATTGTGAAACGAATGTTTTTATTTTTTGTTTCAATACAGTAAGTATTTTGCAAAGTTCAGAAGCGGTGATGCCTTTTGTAGGACGCATAATAAAATTAAATTTAACACCTCAAAAAATACCGTATGAAAATACAAGAATAACTTGCTCATCTTGAAAAAATCCTTTTCAAATTCCTTTTTCTAGGTAGTGTATTAATTTTAAAGTTTATATTCGAAAAGGTTTTGGGCTGACCATGAGCTATTGTAAAAATATGATGTACCTACCCCATTCTGAGATGTCTGCTCTGAACGAGGTACAGTCAACAGCATAAATAAGTGATAATTTAAGTACCTTGTCGCTTTCAATCGTTTGACAATTTTGTATGACATTTCAACACGACGTTAAAGTGACAAGGTACATAAATGATCACTTATTTATGCTGTTGACTGTTCAGTCTTCTACTTTTCAACATTTTCTAATAAGAGATAGACTTCAGATGACTGAGTACAGTGATATAATAACATTGATAACACTTTATCCGAGGTATCTGTCTCTTCCATCATCATATCAACTCAAACACAAAAGCGCTCACTCTTGGACAAAAACCCAAAAATCACCACAACGAACCATTCCAGCGCTACCCGTAACTTTGCATTGTCATAATTGATGTTTTCATGGCTCGCAATCCACCAGCTTTTTACTATCTGCCTCTAATAGACGAATAAATACGCAGAATCGTTACGTTTCCTCTAGAATTAATACAAAGAACCATAACAAAAACCGCAGTGTATGGCAATTAAAAATCATATTAACCCGACCGGGACCAATCCGAGACGTGAGAAACGCTTGGAACATACCGTTACTCCCTGTTCCGACTTCTAATAGCGAAAAGTCTGAAGCAATTATTGAACCAATAACGAATCAAGATATATATACAATGTTGTACATGCGTATTTATAAGGGAATGAGCGGAAGACCCTGGGATTTCCAAAAGCAAGACGTATTTTGAACGTAATAGAGATGATGATCATTCCTCAAAGATACGTAGACCGCCACTGGTTTGAAATATTTAGTAAGGGGAAATCGAAATCAGGGACGCAGTTTCCATCTTTCTCTTTTGATTGTATTAATCCGACGTAAAAAAGGGACAACTTCAATTTCATCAGTACATACATCGGTATTGTTTTCATGCATAAAAGGCGAGCGCGTCAACTCATTCCAAGTGCATGGGAAAACTATCCAAACCAAAGCTAGCAGACACAATTTGCTGCACGTTCTTTACACAATCAGAGGTCAAGTTAAGCCAGTTGAACTTCCAATGAAAGAATAACAGACATGCAATGACACGCTTCTCGATAATCGGGGATCGCTTCTGAAGCGCTGATGCGGTGCCACTATATTAATTGAACGCGGATCCCAGGAACTATTATAAGTAAACTGTTGCTCGGCACGAAAACTGTAATTGTTTCGAATAAAAATTACGATAGTTAACGCTGTTTGATAACTTGCGGTGTGTTTTTGATGTTGATCGAAGTTAAAGATACATGTAACGTTATATACCTACCTACTGTTGCAATAGCTGCAAGTAAAAATCAAATGAGTACGTTTTTGTAACTTCTTATCTAGCAATGTTTTCCGTCCTTTAATATACGAAAAAGATGCATTACTTGAAAAAATCTGTCCCGGGTGTATTTGTATTTTTATTATCGTTATACTAGAACACAACAATCTGAACACTGCTGCTTAGCGGTAGGTACAGCTAGTACTACATTGGTTCAGTACAAAGCCGAATGTTTATTTTTTTGCATTCTGTTGGCGACATGGATAAAGTCATTTTGGTATATGGGTGCCACAAGGAATCGACTAGAGAGGTGCCACACAGGCGTTTTCGGTGCGTTGCGTCGTCGCCGCTGCGTTGTTCTACATATAAATTAGAACAACATGCCACAGGACGCGTTGAAATACAGCGTCGGCAACGCTCGTGTGGTAACGCTGTAAATCGTACTTTGTGTTCATGAGTTGACACCTCAAGTCACGAACCCATTGACGCCCTTTTACAAGCTAGCCGGCTAATCATTGTGATTGAGACGCTAATTAAATAAGAAAATAACCTTATCGAGAACTCAGACCATCATCATACCAAATTCTACTGCTCTATTTTTTCGAATCTTAATCGCCGCGGTGCAAAAAGCCCAAACTTTATGGTCACTTATCAAAATACCGTATTTGCACGCCTTAAATCCCAATCTACATATGTATGCTATCCCGTTTTACGGCAGAGTTATGGTCTTTATGATCGATGGTTGGGTTTTATGGGCAAATGGCTGTAATTAGTGGGCCGACACAGAACTTTATGGGCCCTGGGCGGAGCGGTATTGAACACAACTTTCACACTAAATTCTGTAATTTTGTTCTCATATTTGCTGGTCGTGTCGTGGTAGGTGCAAACCTTGTCTTAATCAAGTCAGTTGGGTTCTTCTTTTGAATAATTCGCTTGAAATTCGACCACGGTCGGTGATGGTCGAGACATGTTTGGCTCGTAGCACAGGGATTTTTTGAAAGCGCTGATTTAGAAAAAGGTTGAGTATAGAATAAAGATTTATTTTCAGGAGTTTAGTGTCAGATTTTCAGCGGGTATTCCTGCCACTCTTGGTTGGTGAGTACCCACCACCTTGCTCCCCCAAGATAGTGCTCTTCAATAAATTGCTTGATTGATATTTCCGCGATTCCGAACTTGGGAAATTGAAACTACTGTCTGGTGACTTATAATTGGACTTAACATGCTAATTAGGGCTTATTTTTTCATTTAAGAATCTTGTTAAATGGTCACTTTACCTCGTATCTAGACGGCTTAAGCTGCTAGTGCTACGCTGACAACTCTTTGAACACGCGCGAGCAAACCTTGAGAACTACTAATGTAGCAATTCCACGGGCAAAGTATAATGTCTTAATTAAAACTTTCATTTAAAGAAGGATCCGCCGATTTACTAGATTTCCATTTAAACCGTAGGCTAAAGTCATAGTCGCTAATTTCACAATTTCTATCTCAAGCACTTAGACCCGTAAAACTGACTCCTTTGCGGCCGTCCATATATTTGCGGCTGGCATTTAGGCCGTTACGATTTATGTTGCTATGTTATTTGTATCAAAGCAAAGACAAGAATAGCGCAACCGCCAGCGCCGCGAGGTCTTTTATGACTAGATAAAGTCATTTACGCTCAATGTAAGTTTGTTCTGTTATGGTCAATTAGAAGGCTTCAGCGCGTCCGCTAATTGCAGCGACAGAGTTTACGGTATACCTAACGAACCTATAAAATATTTTATAGGGACAGTCGGCCGCGTATCCCCGAGAACTTATACGCTTGCAAAAATTATCACCTCTAGCAAACTTATTCATAGTTATAATATATTTTTTTATCACTAGAACTGATTTTTCAATTGCTACGAAGGAATAAATTGAAATAAGCTGTCTTTTATGATCTTCACTCGCATAACAAAATTAAATGACAAGGCCTAACTTTTATCTGAAAATTGGAAAAGAAGTCCATCTTTTAACAAATTTTTACATTGATCGGTTTAAGTTGGAATATGCATGGCATCATCTTTCTATTCTCTAATTCAAAAGGCCGCCTTGCTTCCATATTGGACCTGAGGTTGGTCACTATCGACCAGAATACACTGGGAGCGATTGTGCCCCATTCGAGCGCTGGGTTCCCTGGAAGCATGGGACAGTCAGGTTACATTGCAGGGGCGGGCCGAAAGACAACCCCGAGTTGCCACGAGTGTGACGCACCAGTGGATACCGTCGAAGTATGTGCGGTGTGGGGGCCTCAAAGGCACGCCCTGTCCTCCATACTAGGCGGAGATCACTCGCTGTTGATCATCGCATAGGCGTTGCTTGACAGCGAAAGGTGCTGGAATGCCATGGCCTCCTTCTGTACATCGGTAAGGAGGAGGGGCGGGAGTGAGACGATGACCACTTGCTCCCGTAATCCGTAGGAGGACTAGGAGGCGAGAGGGGCGAGCACGGCGGTGCTAGGTGCATTTGCTCACCAGGCAATACTGGACCCGGTGCCAAGGTCGAGGCCCCAATCCATCCTCGAAGGTCCACTACGCTGGTCTGTGAGCCCTGGATTCTCCCGGGGTGCACGTTAAGCGGGCCTGCCCTTGAGGATCATAGTCGAATGCGTAAGCAGAACCTGTGGCCCTCGCCAACAACCGGGCGTGGAGGAGGAATTGGCTGGGTTTTGGTGGCTTTAGTGGATCCAAAGGTTAGTCCCACATACCTAACCTTTGGATCCCCCGGGGCCCAGGTGGTATGCGTTAAAGTATTTACCCAAAGATTTTTCAAAAACATCGTCATTCTGCATCCAACCTACCTCTTCTGTATTTTTTATGTGTACAGCATTTTGGTGGTAGCTGTACAATTAATCCCTATGAAGGTTTACTTCGAATGATGTTCGGAATAGGTTTTTAAAGGCTCTTAATAATAAGCATTAATAAAGTAAAATTACCTTACATTATATCAACATATTTTTCAACCGTGCTAGTTATTCTCTTAATTATACCTATAGTCGTTCGACGCTCACATGGCTTTCAGTTGTAACTAACCAAAAATATGAATGCAATTGACTGCAATAAATTATTTTTATTTAATTGCTTTGTTTATCGTTGATCTTCCGCCATGGAATTGAACTAATCTCGTTCCAGGGAGCTTAGGGATATTTCTATCGAATTCCAAGGAAATATAATGAGAACAAATAGGCGCTGTGAGAATGATCCTCGTTTAATTTAGCTATTTTAAAATTAAGAGGGTCTATTATAAAAACTATCAAGAGCAATATTTTAACCTTACCCCGATATCCCGATAAGTACGAACACCCGTAATTAGTCCGTGTCGATTATAAAACGACAACTCGAAACATTGTTCACAATTCGATTGTAGCCCGCACGGAACTGCCCCAATTAAATACCATCCGTGCACGTTCCGAACACCCTCATTTCCGGACGAAACGCCGCGACAGTTTATCCTAATAACATGTTAATACAATAAACGCAGCGACAGGGGTGAATTTCTACCTGAACGCGGTTTCAGAACGCTCTTTCACCTTATCTTTATTAGATATCGCATTCGAAATCCAAAAACAAGGTCGGAAATTTTTACTTTTGTTTTTTTTTTAAAGATTGACATTTGATAGGCTGAATAAATGTTTCGTTTTATTTATAGCTTATTTGTTATTAAATAGATAATTATAACGTTAAATGTCAGAGGTTAAACGATTATGTTTAATACGAAGGACCTTAGGTTGCCAATTATTTTCGTATTAAACAAGTATTTTAAAGATTTATATTCCACGTGGCTGTTCGATTTGATTGATGATTTCCCGCGCTTCAATCAAGAGTAAAATGTGTTAATATGAAATCTATGAATAAAAATGGCTTAATAAGTATTCGTAAATTATTGAAAACTTATTTGATCGGCTGTCATGACCGGCGGCATGCCAAAGAGACATTAACAACTCTGTCAACTAAAATAACGTGAATATGAAATATTCAATGCTGGTAACACTGTGTTTATGCATAAGCGACACAGAAGCGCACGAGTTCTATTTAATTGTTATTTTCATGAACTAATGGACCTTGGTCAACAACAGCGGTCACGCTACTGTGAAGTACTGACTATTCATGTGGGTACCAGCTTTCAAAAGTTTGCTTTGCAATATCTAACATAATCATTGGTAAATTATATTATCGGTTGCGAGAACATCTCCGTTTAAACTTAAACCTAATTTTAAAAAGTTGAAGATACCAAGGTCTTAAGATTACAAAATTTGGCAATGGCAGGAAGAGCGCTTTCTCCTAAAACTCCTTAGGCACATTCCAAAAAATCTCAATTGTTTACATTAATAATGTACCTTAATATTCAAATGTTTGTTATTACGGAATGTAAATAGCGCAAACAAAAGGGAAGACAAAATAAGTAACCAGAGAAGACGGTTATTTTATTATCCCCAAAAGTTACTCGTTTTCTGCGCAAATACTAAAAAGCACGGGCGGCACTTTGATCAGAAGGCCATTGAACAAGTTACAGAAAAAAAAACCATTTAAAAACCCCTTCGCTGTCAAATCGAATGTGACATTCTTTATTCAAATAATTAGGTATTTTCCCGTCCACAATCGCGGGTCGCATCGGGTAATTTGTAACAGTAATGGTGCGATTGGTCAACTCGGGTCATGGGAGCGGCGAGCACCTGTCAACCGCTGTCAACTATCGCCGCTGTTATCTGTTAAGGCCTTAATAACCACACGTGTGGAAGGGCCAGGGATGTTCGGAATTCGAATGATAAAAAATATTTTTCATTTTTCGAGGTTTGTCGGTGGATGGAAGTGGAGCTCTGGTTTACGGAACTGATCTATTTGAAGTTAATGTTTTGTGTCATGTATTTTTTTGGTTAAAATGCATAAGGGCAAGTCTGTAATTTGATTACTGGTCCACTATGGAATTATGTTAAAGTAAAAAATACATACGATTCGACTTAAAAGGTCACTTTGACAGAGTTCCATAATGGCTCAAAAATCAAAATATATGACTGTACGGTTGACTACAAAGAGAATATCCACTTTCTCACTAAGGTTCAAAAGTAGATACGTCTTTGTAGTTGACTGTACGTATATTTGTCTGTTGATAGGTATGTGTAAAAAGTACAATGGACCATGATTTCCGACGATCAAACGATACTTTAAAATAAATTGCAGTTTTTGATTTCAGGTTGTCTCATTAAGTTTTGGTCTCTAACAACCACTATAACAAAAGTTTTGCTTGAATTATTATTAGTTAACAATCTTGAAAAATAAATAAAAACTTATTTTAAAGAACTTATTTTCTCTGCTAACCCTAAACTACAAATGCATCGTAGCATCAAAACTGTCCGAAACGTTTGTTTTGCTGCGGCTGTGAACAATGGAAATATTTGACGAGTTTCGTGTGCCCTATAATAACCGCATTGCCGATTGGAAAGAGCTTATGCGACATTAAAACTCAAATGTATAAAAGCCCTTTCAACTAATCAAGGCACGATGTGATTTTTACTCGATTCTTCAACGTTTGAATTATTTATGTCTTTATTGATTGACAAAGAAAGCTTTGGAAACGATCGATTCGTTAAATAGCTCACATTTCGTTAAGTTGGTCGTGGCCAATATTTAGAGATGGCAACATTTTTTTTAAACTCTCAAAGAACAATAAGATGCAGGGAATAAATTCCACTCTATTAACCATACTCATTACGATGTTGTTATCCTGATTAAGAACTTATTAGGAAGAGTAACACTTGCAGACACTTTACTAATGATACACTGGTCATCAGCCAAATTCATAATTTTTTACATTTTCCCAATCTTCCCAACGATAATACAGAATTCGTTTGATACAGCTAAGCTTATTGACGAATTCAGGTTTTTTACAAAGCGTTAAAAATACAAAACATTGTTTTATCTAAATATTTACCGCAACATTGGTAATTGTTCATTGAACAAGGATATAGGATATTTTTACAATGAGATATAGTCATTCAAATTCACGGAGGAATAGTAGGAGGACAAAGAGGAACTTTTCGTCAAGATATATATTTCCGTTTTCGACATTTGCCTAATTATTTGACCTTTAGATTAATATATAAAAGACATCAACGCTTTTTAAATGGACAAAATTAGTTCCTTTATATTAAAAAGTCTATTTTGTTATTTTTTCTTACTATACATTATAACTAGGGTATTTTTTGGTGCATCCCAATAAGGTAAACTACTTAAACTAAAATCTATGATTTTATTTATTCTAACGCCGTCTATCATAACGTTTACTTCCATAACATTAACCAACACAAAAGTAATTATGTCATCAATATACAGCTATAAACTGATTCCGTAAAGCCTTCCTATTGGGCCGGCGTGGATCGGTTAGGATTTTCGGATTTGCACCGATAATATGCCGTTTATAGTGCGCTCGCGTCGGATTAGACTGTCAATATTATTACTCGCTTTAACACCGTAAAGCTGCTTCATAAAACATATTGGAAATTATGGCAATATGTTTAGTTTATCTGGACTGCGGCTGGCTGTATAGAGGCGTTTGTTATGTCACGTGGAAAGAGTAAGCCGTGGTTTAACTTCTTACTTAATGCTCTATTATTTATTTGTTTATTGTTTACATAACAGAGAAGTCAATTGAAAACCAAGGGCTTTAAAATATTTTAAGCAGTGAACTATGTCTAGTTTTTTCCATAAATCTAATATACAGCTTTTTTGTAGCTAACATCTTAGCGCGATTACTGTTAACTTGTACCCTTTGGTCTAAGTATATGTTTAGTTTTTTTCATAAACACCACTGTTATATAATTACTTCATGAAATAATAACTTTTATGAATCTCTGTAATCTTTAAATCGAGAACAGTAAATGTCAGAGCTGTCGCAAAAACTTAAAGGGACGCAAATGATTCCAACAAAACGGAACGGTTAAGAAAATAGAACAAAACTTATTTAATAACTGAACTTCCGCTGTCTACGAATAAATTGCGAAACTTAAGCACTGGCTTTAACTTACAGGATATATAAAACTTCCTGGCGTCAAAGATTTGCCTCGATTCAATTGGCATCTTCCGTCAACCTTCAAACAGTTAAAATTCCCTAGCCATTAAACTGTTGGTATTCTAAAGAAACAAATAAAAAGATTTGCGTTTTATCTGTACTCATATTAGCGTGTTAGCTCGTTTGATTGTTCCGTCTTTATGGCTGAGCTACAATTAGAGTCGCGGGCAACAGCTTGTCTTTATACATAAGCCATTTAAAGGAGGAACTTGTGCCATGCTCTGCCTGGTGGCAAATGAGGCAGATATTTATGCATAAAGACTTACAGTTTATTTCAGGTTAGTTTTAGTTATTTTTACATATTTTTGCTGCATTTATTGTCGCAACACGTTATGTAAAATCGCTGTAGTTAACTATGCGTAACTTTCAAAGGAATCAAATGTAATGGATGACTGCAAAAAGCGGTGTTCCTCTCATGGTCATTTACTTCGCGCTGATGTGTTATGACCGCTCTCTAACTGGCTTAGAAGATGGCGTAGTTGTCGGGAACAGGCCCAAATAATAATATTATACAATTATAGTCTCAAAATTTAGCTAGCTGGGGAACACCTTCAAATATCGGATTTCTTTTCCGGAAATTAATTTGTCCGAATTTATTTTTTTCTAATGCTAAAATTGAACTGCCTTTTAATACCTTTTGTTAGGTTAACTATGAGCAATATCAAATTAAAAAGTCTTCGATCGATGATTACGTTTGGAATTAAGTGCGTCAATTCGGGATTTCGATCAATTCCCCTTGTACCGTATTAGCTAGTATACTTCAAAGCTGTAAACTAAACCCTGAATCCGCCTATTTGCATTTTACACCATAAATATCAAGATGTAAGTTTTCCGTTAGCAAAGAAGGATTTCACGTCAAGATATTCAAAGAGATCCCACTATAGTTTGTGTATTAGTTTGTTACTCCTTCACGTTGCAACGGCTGGACGGATTTGATCAAAATTTGGAATTGACACAAGTAGTTTATACCGGATTACCTTAAAGGCGACTTTTTATGCCCGACAAATTAAAAGTTCACGAAGGAATAAAGATAATCGAAGTCGAAATCTAAGTCGCGGGCAGAAGCCAGTACTTTATCAAACAATTAAATATAAGTTATTTTAGGACGCATTTTTTGTCACTTTTCGATCAATAACAGCCAGCTGAGTCCCGTAACTTATTTCGTTGACATCGGCTGCGGGCGTACTATAATAACCTATCCATAATGACCGACCTTTTTGTTTCCGCACTCGACTAGACTACCAAATACACCTGCCGCATTAGCAAGAAGCATCTAGAATTAATATCGAATCAATGTTCCATTAAAGTCGAGTCGCACGCCCTGCGAATTATCTCTCACCCCATCAAGGTGGAAAGTCTAATAGAAATCTGTAATAAGAATCACTAATCGTCCATGCGTTTGTGGACAGTTACGGCATCTTGCGGTAGTGCAAAAACCGATATTGGATGTGTCAGGGTATGATTGATGCGCGAGGCAAAAACGGTGAACGGGCCCGTGACGCGGGAATGCTACTGTGTCGCTTGTTGGTGCGTTCTGACCTCCTTCGAGAGCCTTGGTTATAACTATTCGCTGTTTGGGTCATTTTTCTTTCAAAGTTATTTTGCTTAGATTGGAAAATTTCAGGAAATAGTTGTAATTAATTTGACAGGATTGTACCTAACTTAACAGGCACACACGATTACATTGATAGAAAAAAAGTGGCACCTGTTCGAAATGGTAGCTGAAGAAAACCATTATAAAATCTAGCATAATTCTGACAACTTGATGTTCCGTTTAAAAATCATGAAAAAAAGGTTTCCGTATTGGGTGATTTCTGACGTCACAAAGCATGTGTTTGATTGAATTTACGAAATCGAGATTAAAAATCAATTACATGACCTATTTTTTGCTGCGAAAACGGCGTTTCTTTTCTCGCATGCGTGCTTTTAAAAAATAATTATGGTACTCTTAAGTAGTCTGTCAAAGTTAATGTGTAAATAGTAGCCTTCGGGATTAGGTGTGGTAAAGTATCCCTTTTCGAACGCAAGGCGTCAATTTTGGCGGGAAACTAGTAATTACGCCATTAGACGCTCAATCGATATCCTATTGAACGCACAATTTTAGCGCCATCTTTTATTTTATTTTACTTTTTTATAATCGAAGGGTGCGTTCACAGGGTAAGCTATAATTATAATTGATGCGTTCAAAATGCATGTCATAATATTATTCGAAACTGTTGGAGCAATTACTTTCGTGTTGAACCTTAATCTTGCGCTAGGTATAACAAAGTTGACAAAATGTAGTTTTTGTAATAAAGATTCCTATCAGAATTAGATTGACTAGCGTTGGAATTTTAATTATAGTCCAGTATCTTTACAACACTTCATGTCCAGAGGTAATATAGGTGTAGTGGTATTAAAATAGTGGTCCGTGCGAATTCACAGGTGGCTGGGGTAATGACTTGGCTTATACTATGGCTTTGCTCATTACTCGGTGCTGCGCGATAGTACGTCTGATCAATATATCGGCGGGCTACTGGCTAATCTTTGTTTTTTCAGTGCGTACTGGTTAATCGCTTGAGATAAAAAGATTGTAACGGGTTCTGGGAAATGGTGCAGTTGGCTGTTGTTGTGATATGCTACTTGGACTGCCAGTTATTAGGTCTGGTTGGGCGCAAAGGTTTGTTCTACTTAGTCGACCTAATACTACTGTAGCTGCTCATTTTTGTACCCTGTCGCTTTAACGCCTTTGACAGATTAGTGCAGCAGTTCAAACATGACGATAAAGTGACAAAGCACTAAAGTGTACAGATACGAGTCAAGCTCGACCGTACGGTCAAGAAAAATATGCTTGAAGTCGTCAATATCATTAGAGATGTCAAGTCATTTGTAATGTAACTTTAGGGCAGTCTTCCGGTAACCTTCGGGGAGGGAAGATGACCGATTGAAAGATAAATAAATAAATAAATTCCGGCTTTGTACTCTACTCACTTGACACTGGCGAAATCATTGCGAAATACCGCGGTGGACCGCCATTATTGAAAAAAGAAGATGTAACTTTAGGAAACTCAACCGTACCTACTGTTGTAGAATGTCTGATTGACTTTGGACCTAAGCTGGGTACCAAATTAAGTATTTGACTGTACTTATTAATGGAAGTAAACCTCTTGGTTCAAATTTAACAGTTCATTTCAGGGTATGAATTATGATAGGATTCTATGATAACCCATAAAGTGTAGGTGCATGTACGGTCACGGAAGTTAAGTTGCTACCCATTTCAAAGAAAATCTGCTTGAAGATGTCATTGTCATTAGAGATGCCAAGTCATTTGTAATTGATAGGAAACTCAACCTTATTGCTGTAGAATGTCAGATTGACTTTGGACCTAAGGTGGGTCACAAATTAAATTCCTTCACTGTACCTATAATATCTAGACGTGTGACTTAAATAATATGTCTGAAAATTGAAAACATTTCAAAAAAAAAAAGCATTTTTGTTTTTTCGCATTTATAATAGCTGGTTAAAAATTAGAGTACCCGTGTTTCTCGGTTTTTCTTTATTTAACTTAAATTCGTTGTTAATAATTTATTAAAGAAATAGTCATTAAAAAGACCGTATATACAAAGTTAGGAATACTGATGTCGTGATCTTAGCATGATATAAAATAAAAAAAGTAACTTTAATCAGAAACAGAACTGACTGTCATGTCATGTCACCTGTCAACAATAACAACTGTAACAACATAAATTCGTCGACTTTGGGCAGATTGCGGCTATCTGCTTTTACAAATTTTTTAGTCACATTCATTTTAAATAGCGTATATCAAAACAATAGTATTACGAGAATCGAAAGCGTGTCGTTACAATCAAGTAATCCGTCAGACGGATAAAAAATTGTCATGACAGTTGTATGTTTTTTTTCAATTCCTATGGTAATAAATGGACTAAGGGCACCATAAGTGTATTCCTAACATTCACAATCCAACTTTTTTTACCGTTTTTCCTAAATATATAAAAACTAACTACTGCATAAAAAAACCCAAAAATATTTTTACTGTAATCAGCAGTGTAAAATCTACAAACGGTATTTTAATTTACTACCTTAGCACATATGAATTGTTGTCAATTGCGGTAGCATTATAGTTGTGCATCATGAGAATTATCCCGCGGTCTCCAAAACAAAAGAGTAACATAGCTTTATATCCAAAGTACCTATTAAAAACACAAGTAGGTAGTATTTTCATACTTCGTCATACTTATAACATGATGTCATATTGACGACAATACTCGTAAGATACACATGACATGATATTGATCATTCGCGAATGCAATTCAGGAAGTAATTTACAGTCTTCGAGCAAAAACAAAAATGCGAAACAAACGCATGCAATAATAAAACGTCATTATTAAATTGTCATTAAAGTGCATGAAGTGGGCGTAATGATTGCGGATAATTTGTATGATGATGATAATGATATCGATAATTCCACTTCGGGTGCTGCTTCTGATTGAAAAACACTGCGCAAGCTGTCTCGGCGGTCTTGTGGTAGTGAACACCGTCTGCTATACCGTAACTTGTGTGTGTACCCTGCTATGGGAAAACTGTTTGATGAGCTTAGAATGTTTATACTTGAATCATGTATTTACCCATTATAAATTGAACTCCTCCGCCGCCTCTGTCAGTTGTCTATGTTGAAGACCCTAACAGAAACTACTCGAAGGATTGTTATGAATTTTTCACTCGAGAAAGGACCAAATTTATTTATAGATAATTCCCGTGCAGTGCCTGGGAGTATCAATAGTGTTTTATTGGAGCGAAGCTTCATTCTTCCCCGATTCGGATTTTCGTTTGTCCGCATACTCCTCCCAAACTATTATAGATATCAGGATCAAATTTACCCCGTAATACGACATCTAGCTATAGATGGTTTAGAAAAAATAAAATTGAAAATCGGACATACCATGGAGGAATAATCACCGGAAATCTGTTCCCATAGACTTTCAATGGGAAAAATGGGAAAAGTGCCGAAACTTCGATTTTATGCGGCGCTCTTTGCTCGTAACCTTTTTTAAAGCTGCATCGTTAGCTTCGCTCCATTTAGACTTGCCCGGGGAAGGCAAGTGCACCTAGTTATATGTATATTTTTGATGCGTTACTTGTATTAAAACGTACTGTTCCGTGTTTTGTTTTTATGGTGTTCAATATACATAGATACAAATATGGTATTGTTTTTATTATGTGGTATAATGGTATAGACATAATAATGATCACAGTCTTTTTAGTATTAAATTCACTGTGAAGGACTGAAAACCTGACTCGGATATGGTACCAACAATAATTTATTAATTTTCAATCGCCCCACTACTTACTTAATTTCCTTCCAACTTTACCAGCTTTTTCTCAACCAACCTCACTTACCTCTTTTTCTTCTCCAGCAAGTGGCAACTCCAACCGTGGTGAAGAAGATCCTGCGCCTCAAGCAGGAGAACCCTGGCATGTTCGCCTGGGAGATCAGGGACCGGCTGCTAAGCGCGAGGGTCTGTGAACCTCACTCCATCCCCTCGGTGTCCTCTGTGAACAGGATCCTGAGGAACAGCGGGCTGGCCTGGAGCGAGGATGAAGTGCGGAGTGGACACGGTATGTAGACCATAGCAATTTAACGTAACTAAACAACCGTAGCCAAAAAAGCATTGATAACCCTTACCATTTGTAGAATACGGATGATATTGATCTCTGCAGCATCTGGGACAGGGTTGCCAGACGGTCGGGATTCGTCTGGATTCTCCCGACATTTCGTATGATGCCTAGACTCTTGACAAAACAAACAATCTCCCGACATACAGCTTCACGTTAATAGAAGTACTTAGGGTGATGGAACCAGTAATGGACAAGGCACCAATAATGTACACTTGATTCTTATTTAACAGAAGATAAGTTATTCAATTGTTTTGCAACAATCAATTTAGGACCGTATGAAATTTGAATTAAGAGTGAAGTGTCCATTACTGGTGCTTGTCAGCTAAAAGTATCCATCATTGGTGCCGTCACCCTAGTAGTCTCGTAGTAATAAACGTAAAGTTACAAAATAATAATTTTAAATGACAATGACATAATTTGGGGATTTTTTTAAATGCGACCGAAACGATTATTCATTCACGTCGTCACAAGGGCTACATCAATGTAAGTTTTTATGAAAAGTCAAAGAAATAAGTGTAAAACGTGTTTATATTAGCAGTCACGAGATCATCTTAGATTGACTCTAACAATAGTGCTTCGACAACCAGTGCGGCAAGCACATCTTGCATAATTCATATCTCACTTGTGCTTTTGTATCACATACTAGTTAGAAAGGGATATCGGAGCAGTACGGGTAGCACAAGTTGTATTTTCTCGCTTGTCGCTCAGTGCGTCTCTATCGTTAAGGACTTGATAGGAAGGGAGATCCGAGCGACAAAGAAGTCGCGCGGGCAACTTGTGCTAGCCGTGCTGAGCAATCAATATGTCTCGGGCAAATTGTGCTAGCCTTCCACGGGCTGCCGTGTCAAACCTATGTCATGTATCTCAAAAAACCTAGTTATGAGAAATCGGGGATCAAAGTTTTTATCTTAATTTGTAATTTTTGAAATAGGTATTTGAGACTAATTCTAAAAAGGAATGTACATGAATAGATCTGTATAAAGGTAACAAATATTATGGTAAAATAAAGCTATAAGCAATATTATGGTAAAATAAAGTTAAAATATAAGCTATAACAGAGTTAAGCCTGACAGACCCACCATACAATGTTTATCAAGCGACATCCTGTATTTTAAAATACATTACTTAAGCAAATTATGCTCAATACTTAATGATATGCCTTTTACAGGTAACTAAGTAGGTATACCTTACCGGGTGTACATAACAGATAGTGGGGTAGTAAGAAAAATGTCATAGATACAGTATGAAAAAAAACTACTTCTATAACAGTGTAACAGTCAAGATTAGAGATATTTCAAACGCAAACTTCAAATTTACTTTTTAAATACATAATTAAAGAAGGAACAACACATTCTTATTTCAACAACAAATAATGGCTTCTTGGTTATTATCGGGTATCGCAGACTTAACTCTATTATAGCTTATATTTTTAAAAATATACTTGTTTTGCTATGTTTGTAGTTCATACAAGTTGTATTAAAGTTGATTTTAAAATAAAGTTGCATTTTGAGTTAATACTGTTTTGATCTAGCAGTGCGATATGTGTTGAATTTCTGCGGAACTCAACGACTCTTAGTGCTTCAGTATACGAATTACGAGTTAATCACGCCTAAGTCCTGTATCTTTAGCTGATTGAGAGAGAATTTGAAGGTGTAACTTAATATGCAGTACTTAACCATAATTTAGTATGGTAAAATAAAGATACATGACTTGCGTGATTCGTACAAGGGAGTAGGAAGCTAATTTAAAAATCTGTTTCTATGGGTCTGTTAAGGCATCTGAATAAATAGCATTTAGACTTGTTACGCGTAACTCATGTATCTCAAGATAACGGACATACGCTTGACACGGTATTTTACTGTCAGCATTTTATTTTACGGCAGTAATTTACTGTCAAGTAAAATTAGGAGCTAAAAAAATTTTGACAATACGATAACACGCCAAGGGCGACAAATTTTTACCCAGTACAATAGAGGCCCTGTTCACATACGTCTCTTTTGAATTAAACGTTGTAAAAATAATTAAAAGTTACAAAAGGAATAAAACAGTGCCTTAATGAAACTAGTCCAAGCAATTCCCCATTTAAGTCCCTTAACACTAATTAACAAGACATTAATATCCGACGATAAACATTCAACGTAATTCAACGTCAAAACAAAACTAAACGATGTCAAACATCGCGGGCGGACGTAAATACCTCAGACATTGTACCGACAGGTGTATCAAGTGTACAAATATGCTTTATTTAATTATAGGAAAACATATTGTGTCCCATATAAAATGTCAAGATAGTTTTAATTATTTGGACGTTTGTGGAATTTAATTGATTGTTTATGTCACGCCGGTTGGTAAACGATTTCGACATCGACCATATTAATTTGAAATAGTTTTCTACAAACGTTAGTTTATATTTGTGCATGTTTTATTATAATAAAATTTGTTCGTTAATAAACTTGTTCATTGCTTTTTTGAAGACCATGATACAGTTTTAATTAAATTTTCATTAACTTACACTGACTGACTTTGAGCATTATATATATTTGAACACTAAAAGACTCCGATGATTATGTCGGAGTGGATCAGTAGTGAGATATTTATTTAAAAGAGCCTAGGTACGAAAAAGTAGGTCTCTAGAGCTTTTAAAATATGAACAGTTAGAAATACTATATTTGTGTACTTTATGTACCTACTTGTATTTTCAACGTATCAGCCACTTTACCCGTATTTTTCTTTCCAGAATCTTACCAACAATCGGAGCCGCCACAAAACGTAATGGATTACATGTCTCTGAAAAACCTACCACCATCAATGCCGTCCCAGCAGAACCCACCATACTTCGCCCACACAGCCGTCAGAATCCCACCACCACAAACGTCAGAACCTCTCTACGATAGGCGACTCGCCACCTCATGGCTTTTGGCCAACCAGGTCCAAGCTCAAGGCCTCCTAAAACCCTATCCCATTTCCCCGTGGCAGAGAATCATGATCCCCTACCACCAAGACTCGAAGTTCTCCCCCTACGCCGTCAACCTCCACAATGATCTCCTAACGAGAATAAACCCAGATGAAGTCAAATCAGAGAACTCAGAACACATTTCGGTGGAAACCAGTGATGACAGCTCAGATAGACCAGAGACGGAGGAACGGAAGACGCCAAATGAGAAAGAGAAGAAGAAAAACCCGTATTCTATTGAAGAGTTGTTAAAGAAGCCGGATAAGATGGTGAATTCTAATCCGGTGTTGTTCCAGAACTTTCTGCGCCAGCCTAGCGGGAGCATGATCGAGTATGGCAGGGAAAAGGACTCTAGTGATCGAAGCTCGCCTGCCAGCTACTGCTCTGGGCAGAGTTCCAATGATTGCTTCACGGAATCCGCTAGTTCAGAAATTAAAGCGGGGAACTAAGTTGGATTGTTATGTTATCCTTATTTTATTTAATGGGAATCAATGAGATAGAAACCAATCAATGATTGCACGGTTTAGAAATGAGTTAAGGTCTGCAAGTGAATGGGAGACTTACCGCATTTGTTTGCCATAGCCCTGAGTAGCTCCTAGACTTATACCTATAGTCGAATTAATTTAGGGTTCCTCTGGTAGTGTTGCCCCATTTCAACCTCCTACATCAGTAATGGCAAAAATAATGACATTTGTAGATGAAACTGTAATGAATGGACTATAGCCGCAAGTAAAATTAGAGCTAGGTATATTGCTGTAAAGTTGTAGACGTAGATTTATGAATGTAAATAAGAAGTTGCCATATCCCAGAGATTACTAAGATTTTTCGTTCCAGTGTTTCACGAATATTTTAACATTTTCTTTTTTATTTTCTTATTATATGTGCCACCGCTTATTGCCATACTTTAAGTAGGTTGTCGAATAAAATGTTGCTACTAACATAGCAGAGTGACAGTAAACAGTTGTATTTTTCAACGTATTTTGTAAATACTGTAATTTAATTTGTCTGGCGCCCACTATACTGGGTATAGTGTACATTACATATATTTTAATTAAATTATGTTGTCAGTAATCATTGTAAGTAATTATTAGTTACGAGTAGAGTAGTGAAAATAAATTAAATTACTTTAATAAAGTGTAATATATGATTCTGTGATATTGTAAAATACTAGTTATAGCGAATAGATAAAAATATCTCGAAAACCGTGTTTAGATTTGACCAATGTAAAGTAGGTAAAATTAGCTATCATTCCGTATCACACAAGTAAGCAGTCAATTTGTGTGACTTATGTACACTCAAGAGCAATGACATTGGTTCGCGTTTTATATCTGTAAATTTGTACGTATTGTAACCCGTTTTCACTGTCTTCGGTTTTTTTAGTTTGACACATTTCTTTAACCATATCTAAAAATATTAACACATTCATACAAATACAAGCTTCATACAAAATGGAGATGATGTCGAGTACGAGCTCTATAAGTGTTAACGAAACTTTAATAACTTGCGTAGGAACACATAACCGTTGTTTAAATAAACAGCACAATAAACCAAATATTTAAAGCTACTGATTTTTATTTCCACAACCCGAGAATGAAGGATACTTGTCACAATCCCAAAAAGAGCTATGGTTACCATGAACCACTTGAAACTTCGGGTGCCGAGTCCCTGTCACCCATCACTAGAGACTAAATCGAGGGAAAGGGATGGAGCTAAACGTACCTTCGAACTTCGATTGTCAAAGTAGGGCCTGTGGTCTGGTATCTTTATCTCATAGCTGATTTACATTGGTCAGGCAAAAGCATGCCAGTAGAAGTACATTGATGACTTGGTTTCCACGTTTGAGGCAAGAGCTATTGTAACGACGCAATGTACCTGCTTCTACTGGCGTGCTTTTGCTGGACCAATGTAAATCAGCCATCATGGCGTCAGCCGAAAGGAATAGCGCCAATGGCCACATCAAGAGGGTCGTAAATCCTATTAGGGTTCCATACCCAAAGGATGCTTCTATTACTTGGTCTACGGTGTCCATCCGTCCGTCTGTATATTTTGAACTGTTATGGACGATTGTTTTTTTTTTTACAGAATACGTGGTACAATTATAATGGCGGATTTTTTATCAAATAATTAAAACGAAGTTTAAAAAGGGGTCAGACATAGAAAGCAAATGGATAGGAATCAATAAATAGTGTCTGCATCGATTGTTTACGTTAAATTGTATTTCACTACCTACACTAAAAAAAACTAAGGGCCGTATTAATAAACTAATCTCAACTCTAATGCTCGTCTCGAGATGCGTCAAAAATGACAGTGTCCTATGGTTTGACGTTTACTTTGACGTATCTTGTGACCGGCATCTCGGCCAAGATGAGTTTATTAATACGGCCCTAAGTTATCAAAATCTTTTGTTTTTGCATCAGATCGAGTTACAGTCTTTTTCTCATAACTTATTTATACAAGAATGACGAGTAAACGAGACGGGCTAACCGTAGTTTCTAATTTAGTGCTTATTAAGACTACGCCGAGCGCCCTCATTACTATAACTATGTTATCTAATAAATAAATAAATGTCTTGAAATTGAAGGGTGGTTTTTTGTTGGACAAATTAATACACAATGTACTCATAGCTTATATTATGACAAAGTTGAATAACCTTAAACATTCGTGTAGTCAACTAAACGGGAAATGGAGGCCGTTTTTATTAATGATGTCATATGTCATGTTGTTAGAAAACTTACACTTTAATAGTAATGAGGGCGCCACTGGACGCTCGGCGTATAGTCTTAAGGTAACCAATATAGGGTGACGGCACCAATGATGGACACTTTTAGCTGACAGGCACCAGTAATGGACACTTCACTCTTAATTCAAATTTCATACGGTCCTAAATTTATTGTTGCAAAACAAATGAATAACCCTTATCTTCTGTAAAATAAGAATCAAGCGTCCATTAATGGTGCCTTGTCCATTACTGGTTTCACCACCCTAACGTAGTATAATACCTACTCAGTAGGTAGGTATTCGGTATGTCAATAATTCCACGGTTGGCTCAGCGTAATCGCCACTGACACCGGAACTTCGGTCCAAGATAACTAATAATCTAGAATGCCCATAGGCACTATAGTTAATACTTGGGTAGTCTGTATGCTGGTATTACTAGATATCTACGGTTATTGCGTTATTTTTAGTATAGTCAAGTCAATTAGGCACGCGGCAGCTAGTAACTGCCAATGTTACAAACACTGTGACAAGGTTTTAAGTTAGGGTTCTAAACGAGTGCGGATTACCTATATAAAACAAAAACGCCACTTTAAAGGCATGCGTATTAGTATTCGGATAACGTATGCTTTTGGAGTAAAAACATATACCAACCTTAACTTTAAACTCCTTTTTTGGGTATAATGTTTAAGTGTGATTGCGCAACATAAACCCATGGCGACATCTAATTGCAAATTACAAAAACAAACAAAAGAACGTTAGTTGTTTTTGAAATAAGAACAGAACGTTCGAAAAGTGCGCTCGCATTCAAGAAAACTTACCTAGAAAACTATCTTACCGTTTTTAATTGAATTTAATTCAAATGCACGTTCAATAATTACACGCGGCCTTAGCATTAGGTTCGATTACCGCGCGTGGGTAATCGCTAGTGTCGTATGCAAATGGCCGACCTAATAGATGTATTATGGAAATCTGCACCGGAAACTTAATAATTTCATACATTTTCCCTTGATTTGACGTTACCTTGACGTTGTGCATTTGGTGACAGAAATAGTTTTCGATTTGTTTATTGTTTCGTCTGTGTCTACGGTAGAAATATCCTGCAGGCGAAGTAGTTTAGAATTAAACTTGAGCTTTTGAAATTCATTATTAATTCCTTAGATTTACTAATTTATTCAATCTCCTTTGCACAAATACACAACAGGTAGCTACAAATGGCGGTCTTGATGCGATTAAAGGCATTCTCTCCAAACAACAAATGGGCCAAACAGAAACAGGTTTGGTTCTGAGATAGATAGATTTGATAATAATAATAGAAGTTCAGTTACAATTTTATTAAACAAATTTCAAAATAAATACAAATAAATTACTCATAAACTTTCTTCTTTCCGTAAAAATCTAAGAAATGTGCTTAATAGTAGCTTATTAAGAATTCCTGTTTAACAAATTCATTATTTTATGACTTTGATGTATGAAAGCGTGTTAGGTAGGTAGGTAACGAATAAAATTGATGACCTAATAAGCCCTTACTATATCTATCGGATAACAGACACTTCGTTTTTATTCAGATTAGAATAAGTGAACGTTATTTTACACACGTTTTCGCTTTTGTACACAAGAGGCCCTACTTTGAAAATCGAACTTCGACGTTTCGTTAGCTTCATCCCTTTCTCTCGATTTAGTTTCGAAATACGAGTAACAGGGATGGAGCTAACGTAACTACGAACTTCGATTTTCAGAGTAGGGCCTAAGGTACAAAAAAGTGAACACAAGGCCGCAGTTAGCCAGTTATGCGTTACAGTAAGGGCTATGCGGTCTAAAGTATATCTGCGTCACTTATGATCACCGATCATGTTTTAATAAGCAGTAAAAAACAATAAACCGAAACCATCAAACTATGAAGTTATTATTATTACTATTTTTATGATTTCATACGGTCGTATGGCAGGATATGGGTCAGAATGTTAAGTTATCTTCGTCTATCTTATAACAAAAAAAAAATAAGAAAAATCTTTTGTCATTGTCAAAATTGACAGATGACAGTTGTCTGTCTAGGTGACACAGACTGGCAGTTTTTGGTACGTGTTTCACAGCAGTTTTCCAAAACATGCGAGAAAAATAAATAAACATTACAAAAAACAACACAATTCCACACAAAGAGATCAGAAAATACCACAATGCTCGCAGAAAATTTGACGAAGCAGGTTAGTTTAGCTTCTATTTTTAATAGCAAAAAATTGCTATTCTGTATTTAGGTAAATTGCATTTTTTTTTTAGAATGAAGAAGTGGAGGCTTTGAGTTCAATATACGGAGACGACTGGATAACAGAGAGTGACCTGACGAGGTCCTACACGGTGCGGGTGGAAGAAAACAAGCGTGAAGCTATTTTGTATGTTACCCTGCCGCCAGACTATCCGGCCAAGGGACCTCCGAAATTTGAACTTTCTGCACCTTGGATGGACAGAAAAGATAAGGCGGACCTACACCAAGCATTGAACGATGTATATTTGTATGTTGTTGACTTTTTTCAAGCTTTTTCTTTCATATTTACGTGTATTTCCTAAGGTTCAACATTGAAATTTTCTAAGGTTCAAATTTATCTGAAAGAAACCGGTTATATGTATAAAGATTTGGCTATTTAAGTGGGCAAACACAACAGTGGCATTTAACACATTCAGTGCCAGCAACCCGCTAATTAGGCTCTCTGTTCTTGTTTAACTACAAAGCGGAAGAATGCTGGAGTCGCTTAATGTAGCCCTTCATGGCAGAGAATGTGTTAATCAATTTGCTTTGAGTAATCTGTTTTACCTGTAATTTGGTAAATGTGGGATGATCATTGTGGCAGCTGTATTTAAAAATTTCATGATTTCAAACACTTAAAAAGATGTGATCAATTTGAATTAATTTAAACTACCTGAGGCCCGTTTCACGAAGCTACAAGTTACAAATTACAAGCGGAAGTCTCTTTCTAACTCCTTTTGCTAGAAGTGAGTTCCTCTTGTAATTTGTAACAGCTTCGTGACACGGGCCTCTAAAGTTAGTATCAGTCTTGTATTTATGAAATGTCAAAGATATTATAAAACAAGTGCATACATGTTTGTATGGAGTCTCTGCTGTTCGGGTAAAATATTTTTAGTTGTGTGTGTTGTGTTCGTCATCCTAGATTGACCCAAACACTAGTTTAATAAAACATTGAAAAATATTTGTGTGAAATGTTTCAGAGATAATGCAGGTGAAACTGTTTTGTACCAGTGGGTGGAAAAAATAAGAGAAACATTACTTGCAATAAAGCCACCAGAATCTGAAAAGAAAATTGAGCACAAGCCCACAGAAGATACTCTGGACTTGTCACAGGTGATATATTACTATTAGCGCTCTTACTATTATTATATAATAATTCAATGGTTAAATTTTAACCATTGAATTCTACTGCCTTGCATAAACGTACCATCACACATGGATTCTTGTTTTATGCTGTGATAATAAAATCATAGCTGAAAAGTTCCAACATAAACAAAAAGTGATGGTGAAATTAGTATTGATTGAAGGTTTGATAGAAATAGGCGCAACTACATATTTGCTTGCGGTTTTAGACTTTGATCGCGGTGGCCCGTTTCACGAAGCTACAAGTTGCAAATTACAAGCAGAACTCTCTAGCCAAAGAAGTTATAAAGAGACTTCCGCTTGTAATTTGTTACTTGTAGCTTCGTGAAACGGGCCTCAGATGATGTAATAATAATACAGGAGTATAAAGGCCTGTATGTCTGAGTTGTTGTGTTTGGTCTGCAGATTTAATTCATCTTTACTTTTTTGATACATTTTTTTTACTGGATAGCTGAGTGAAAAGCAGAGTTATTTTTTTGTTTACTGGCAACCCTTGTAATAATCTGTCTGACAGTGACAGCTACTAATGGCTACTATTGTTGTGTTATGTTATCTGTAGTAATGGTTAACCTCTCGTAATTGGGTTATTTTGTCGATTTTCTGATTAAATCCTTGGAATAAAATCACAACATCAACTTAACCTTATTACTATGAAGTCACTGAGTTCATATATTGGGTTATTCCCACTTAGTGCAAAAAGCCGCCAGCATTTCCTTGACTTCACAGATTTTTCGCGAAATTCTTATAAAACATTATTAACAGTTAGAAACCGGAACCGGTACAAGAAAAAAAGGAGTGCTATAGACATTGCAGTCTGTATAATAATATTTATTATATCTAACAATATAGGTACCATAACTGTATATGACTGACTCATTTACAAGTAGATGTATGTTAATACTTCATTCAATACACAGCACAAAAACATAACACAATCTTGAAAAAAACTGAATTTACGGTCAGCCTAACATGAGGTCTACCACTGCACCCTAAGGTTGATTTCTGTTTGCATGTTATAAAACAATAAGGTTGATGAGATGTGTCTGACGATTGAAAGGGTCGACTTCAGCAGCATTATTTATCATTGTTTAGAAAGATTAGTCTAGTTGACTACACAAATTTAATTTGAATTTATTGAATCATTTAGGGGATCTCTTCCAGCTAATCTTTGGGTGATTAAGAAAGAATAAAGATGATTTATCAGAACGTATACACAAGTACAATGTTTACAAAAAGCATTATAAATACCTAGTCGGTTACTAAGTTCTGTTACTGAGATTTATTACAATTTAAAAAATATTGTAAAGGAGTTTTGCATAAACCTGTATATGAATAAAAACTTTGATTTATATAGAATAAAAATAAAAAGAATGTATTCTAAACTATTGCAATTATTTGATGTACGAGCTTGAAGTATTCCCATTTCGGACGAGAATATCATAGTTCAAATCACGCACGACGATGATACTGATAACGGCCACAACTTTTATAAGAGTTCTTGTAAAGAGTTCAAATTTGCGTGACATATTGAACAGACTTGTAGCTTTGAATTCTGATACATTGTATTACAAGCAACTAAAGATCCGCTTGTACACCGATCAATCTTGATGTCTCATTAAATCGACTCTACGATTTCACATGATTTTGCAGAAATACGAAAACACCAAATCTCTTGCGTCATAAGTTTGAATTAAGTCATGTTGAGAAACATAATTTTAGTCTCTAAACATATACAGAGATTGGAAGTTTTATAATTTTACACAAAAAAAGTTCTTTGGTAAACAAAGACCAATTTTTGAGCGTGTTCAAAAAGTGAAATTTACAGAAAATTCATGCATACTTTCATCGATGCCGATGTGAATGTAAAAAAGATCGTGTCGGAAATTGCGGCAACTAACAAGAATGATTCTTTGTTCTTCAAAATGAACATTAATTAAGCTTTTAATTTTTATTCATATTGAAATTAAAAAATAAACATAAGTTAGTTTTATTTGCCTCAACCTTAGTAACAGAACTTAGTAACCGACTAGGTACAATGACACAATACAATATTCCAACATAACATGAAACAACAACATTATGTAACATTAACATTTTCCTGTGATAAGGGTGCGGCTCAACTGAAGCGGAGACGAGAGGAGCGGAGCGGAGCTGTGCCAATATTAACCAATAGAAGGCGCATGCGGTCACGTTGAGCGCGCCTTGCGCACGTTATTTTATATTCTATTGGTTAATATTGGCACAGCTCCGCTCGTATCCGCCTCAGTGAAGCCACATCCTTATTGTTTAATTTTGTTGTTTAGAATGATCCCTCGGTAACTTAATTTTTTTTCTAGGACTTTAAGTATTATTTGTCCTAATCTAGGTCTTTGACTATCAGGGGCTCTATCCTACTTGCTAATACCATATTGCTTTTAACATGTTATCATATAGATTATCAACTCAGCCACCATTATCATTAATTACATAAAATAACATGTCAAAAGCAAAATTGTTTTACAAAGTTGAATAAGGGCCCTGAGTGTTGATGTCCTTTTATGTGCAATATTACAAGCGATCACATTTATAATATTACTAATGAGATGGTTAGGCAAATTGGCAGTTCTCAATGGAGCCGTTTATAAAATAAGACATTGATTTCACTATTGTTTCGTTCCAGTTGGATTTGAACTGCCCGAAGATCACACACGGAGAAGTGATTGTGGACAGGAAGAGCTCGTTCCAGGGCCATGCTGCGGAGGTGCACAGCTTGGAAGAAGTCAAGTGAGTGGTGTTGCTAACACATTGTATACATGTCAATACTCGACACCAAAGTTATTAGATAGCTAATTACTGAATGAGATAATAAAAACAAACATTTATTTCAAGTGCTACATCAGTACCACTAAATTCGATACTTCAGATGCCGATTCCCTGTCACTTAAGTCACTGTCCTCAGTCATTACGCGTCTCGCTTGAGGCAAGCGCACGCATGCATTTGCCATCTACTGTCAGTTTTCATACCATGTTCAAAGGTGCGGCAGTCTTTTTGCTGCGCTTATTTATTACGAACACGCTAGCTACATGGATAAGGAGCCGTGCTTAAATTCTCTGTGTAGTTTTTGAGGTATTCTCTTAGCCTCGGGCGTTTGCCGCGCGAAGCACCCGTGGTCTGATTTTTATTTAAACGCGAAAGCTCTCTACGTGTATGTATACCTAGTATAGCGAGGCGCGATCTAACTGATCAAGCATTACTTATTATTATTTATTTATTTTAATGGCGTCTACAAGTTATGTAATTTTGCCAATGTCAAGTATAAGCAATTGTACGGTGTATCGTCGTTGTCGTCGTCGGCGTCTTCCAGTCCCATTCCCAGTCGGCACACCATTGAAGATGGCGGGCATCCACTTCAATGGCTTGATTGGCTTGGAGTGTTCTTGACCGTTTGCTCATTCAGAATCAACTTTTCACTGTTATTATATTTGATGCATATTCTTCGTCAGTGTTGGAGGTTACTTCACAAAGTTGCCCTGGATTTGCGAACCAAAATCAACGATAAAGTAATTTACAAAAAATGAAATAAAAAGACAGATGTTTTCAAAATGACAGCTAGACAAGAACCCCCAAGCATTACTTGATACTTGATACTTCTTTATTGATAATGTCAAATTACACGTCAGATTAAGTTCAAATTAGATTACAATATTGTATAAATTAATTAATGTATAAAATAGATAAATTTACGTAATAACGTCGTTTGAAAGTCATAAATTCGTCAAGACTGTAAAATGCTCGCTCGATCAACCATTTCTTTAATCTATTTTTAAAGGCTGCGTTACTAGGCGCCGTTATAATCGTCTCGGGCACATACACGGGTAATAAGGATCAGCCCCACAATGGATAGAGTTCAAATTCCATGAACCCCTTAACTCCAGCGTACCATTTAGACTTCTGTTTATAGGTACCTATATTTACAACATCTATTCCTTATTTTCAGCACTGTCCTAAACGTTCTAAAACAGAACAAAAAGATAGCCCACGCGACACACAACATGTTCGCGTACCGTATCGAGCGCCAGACCGGCAAGAACGCCACCATGCTGCAGGACTGCGATGATGACGGAGAGACCCACGCCGGCGCCAGGATGATGAAGCTGCTGCAGATACTGGACCAGAAGAACACCTTCGTGATGGTGTCGAGATGGTACAGTAAATAAATATAGTACAGGGCCGATATGGATAAAGCATCCTTCACTCTCGCTCTTGTGTACTGGTTAGAAAGTGACGGACGTTTTATCCACGTTTATCCACATCTATAAACATGCCCATTGTAGACCCGCAGTACAGAGCAAAAGGAAGGCCTCGCTCGATACCTAATACTCTTGCCACCAAAATCAGCGACGGCGCGGACCCGACTAAGGCACTCGTCGCACCGCCGACGATGAGCGAGAGGCGAGTAGAGCCTGTGATCAATTATTAATATATGCGTCTCTTGTATTTACATGGGATCTATATATTTTGTTGGAGGGAGTTTTCTCGCCGGCAGTGAACAGCCAACACTCAACTATTAATATCTGTCTCTTTTATTGACACGGGATCTATATCTTTTGTTCGTTTCTTGAGCGAGAAAAAAGTCGATACCTGATCGCTTCCTTGCGGGCGGTGGGACGAGTGCCTAAACCGGCTTGGTGCGTCCTGTCATACAAGATGCAAGACATGACATGACCAATGCAAGCCGCGCGATATACTTTTGTTTGAAAACGAACTACTGTTTACAGTGCTATCATTTTCTTAATAGCGATCGGCAATCTTCGTTTTTCTATGACACACGGGTGACAAATATACTGTCAGTTGCGAGTGCAAGCGTGATAGCGATAGCCAGGCGAAAGCTATTAAGAAGCTGGGAATACTGTAAGTAAACTGATTTACTGGCCAAGTTTCCAAGTGGGTCATACACAGATTTAGGTTACCGTCTTTCCTGTGGACATACCCGAAGTTAACGTTTTTAAAGCCTAATTTGCTGGTTGAACCCACTTCCGCATAAACGGCGTCAGGTCTACTTTAGTCCTATCAAATAAAAACATAACTTATATGCACAGAAGCCTTTAACTATTGACCACAGGAGAGACAACTTTTGTTTCTGCGAGTGTGTATGACCCAAGTAGATGGTTTCCCTTATCAATATATTGTTTGTGTCAGGTACGGAGGGATACAGCTGGGACCCGATCGGTTCCGTCACATCAACAACGCCAGCCGGCAAGTACTGGAGCTAGCAGGACTGCTCAAGAAATGACACTCACTTAATACATATGTAACTATCAATTATTGACTAGATTGCTCAATGGGAGTCAACGGGATCAGTTAGATCATATGGTTAACCTTTTGACCGCCACAGACGGCTCTGGCCGACAGCTAGGTCGTCCCACAGACGCCACAAGTTCAATATTAAAAGTAGACTTTGTTTCGTATCAATTAAGTTGTAAATTGCATAGCATAGCAAACATGTTTAGCGTGGAAGTGACGCATTTTGTATTTGACAATTTTTTTTTTTTGTCCCTGCTAAAGAAATCAACATGCGTTGTTGCCAGCTGTTGTATCACTAATTAAAAAACCCTAGACGTTACGCTTAAACGATGGGTTGTTTAGCGTTTCCATCATAGCTAAGAACTTTCACGATAAAACTAACGTTCAATTAAAAATCGCGTTGCATTTACAACTATCCGATAGGGAGCTACGGAAGTCAAGGACAGACATACAGACATCCAACTGTTTTGGTCGGGAATTAATTAAGTAGGTATTAGAAGACGTCAAAAAAACAAAAGACGCATCGTCTAGTGTAAATACAACAATCAGGGGCCTATTTTATAATAAAGTACAAGCCAATACTATTAGTAAAAATTTACACAAAACCACTAATACTATTAGCTTGCACTCGGCCCCAGAAGTAGATTTAAAATAAACTTCCTAGTTTTGTTCACATTTAAGTTAGCTTCTTACATTATAAGTGAACTTGGAGAAACGCTTGTTTACATAGCTCTATTCTCAGAGCTGTGTAGATATTTTTGACCATCTATATATCGGAGGTTTTCAAGGGCGTGACAACATACAAGGGAAGGGATGCATGGATTTAAATAATGTCAATGTAACTAATGCATAGCCAAATTTTTTTTATTTTTTAGGTAGGTACTATAAGCCCAATCTAACCCGCCATAGAACTGTGTTAAAGTGACGTTATGATTTAAGTCGTAGTAAAGTGTCAATCAAGTTGTTTTATAATGTCACTGTGACACAGTTCTATTATTATTTATTTATAATCAAGTATAATCTACACAGCATTACAGTTAACACTAATGCGCTGAGAGATACAATTAACCACACAGATAAATTTGCAACAAGAGATTCACACACAAATAAAACAACAAGATAATAAAAACAATAATAGTGCACTTAAATAATCTATCCCTTCATGAGTTATCTATTTTCTCACAGAATCCGAGACATTCACGAGATATAACCACCCACCGACTGTCAAACACATCACACTCCGGTGCTGATAGCAAAAGTGCATTAAGCATTCGCAGTGCCCGAACATTTGGAAAATTCCTATGTGACACTTTTCTTGCTTTTGGGACTGCAAGAAGATTAGGGGTGCGTGGTCGTAGAAGATTTTTAGGGACAAACGGGATCGACAGCCTTACAAGTTGCGTCACAAGGTCGGGACAGTCCGCGTTACCCCGGAGTATATTACAAGCTGTTGTATGCTGTTCTATGGTAGGTCAGGGTTTCATTGTGGTGATATAGTACGGTCGCAGACTCTAATTGATGAACCACTATAGAACCTTGTCGCATAAAACTGACGATTAATTCCTATGTAATTTCTATCGTCACTTGACGCTCTCATTATGACAAGGTTCAACATTTAGTAATCTTTGACTAGCGCCTCGTAGATACGTTGATATTGTACGTAGATTTTTTCGATGACACAAAGGGGGTGTAACATAATTGAGATTGGGAACCCCTCATACTGCAAGTTCCAAACTCTAGACTCTAGAGAGACCCCTTCCTTATATTTATATGTATACAGGAATTGTTTGTACTACAAATTATACTTCCATTTAATTTTAGGTTAAATATGTTTTTCTAATTGAAATCGAGCATTATAGTGTGGTCTGAAATGTACTTTATTAATATACTTAGATAGGTTAGTGAATAAGACGTCTGTAGACGTCATAATCGAAAGTTAGCATAATATTAGTACATGCGTGTTTAACCCTTTGAACGCCCCGGTCGTCGGCGATGCAAGATTTTATTGCGCGATTTTAGTGCCGCGGACGCCCATACATTTCGTGTCTGCCTTTGACGGCTAGGCGTCTGTGGCACGTCAAATTGCTGTCGAATGTGGAAATGAAATGTAATATGTTGTTTTACCTGTTGGATTACATACCGCATTCGCTGTCGGTATTTAGACAAGGGGGGTCGAATCACCGTTTTAAAAACTCATTCTCAACCGGTGATGATAAACTTACCGAAGTGGCTGATACATTTTTGATGTCATTTTTAAAAGATAGCAATTTTAAATCTCGCCGATGAATAAAAGACTTATATGCGTTTCCGGCAGTGAATGCGATATATTTGTGTTCATATAATTTGTGATTATGTATCACTAACTGGTCGCTAGAGATCTTATTTATTATATTTTATTGAATATAAGTTGTTATATTTCTAATAAATGAATGCATTAAATTTGTTTTTCTGTCCTGTCTGTTTGCATGGTAAGACTAAGGTAATGTGGAATCTGTGTTTTCGTCCTTTCTTTTAAAAGCACATCAACAAAATGATTAAAAAAAAGATTGATGGAAAAAGAGAGAAAGCGACCTGAAAACGTTCGTTCTAGAAAATAAAATAGTAATTTGCGGGGAATTTTAGGCACGGTGGCAGGAGATAACTATTTATTAAATAAAATAAATAACATGGTAACATTTTTATTGACATAACTTTTATGCGTTGCATACCCACACTAAGACTCGTTGTGTTGCAAGCCTCAAGTCGCTGTTTGAGCCGCAACGTCAATATAAATTGTCAAATGTCGCGACATAAGCCGGCTTTACACTGAAACTTACGACTTACGTAAGTAGGGACGCAGCTATTTGTTACAATTGGATACAAAAAGAGATAGCTGCGTCCCTACTTACGTAAGTCGAAAATTTCAGTGAAAAGGCCGCCATAATATCGCAACTAGGAGCTTCCTTGTACACGACATTCAAAACATTGTGTCGACAAAAGTTCTCGGTGCGTAAAATGTAAAAAGAAAATGTACATTTTTATCGGGAGCTTACCTATATAGAATCTAATTTATCATAATATTACAAGTAAACAAGCTAATTATACATTGTTACAACTAAGCCTCGTAAATAGACCATACATCCACACACGCGAAAAGAACCTCAGAGCCGAGAGCCGTTGTTACATGACATTATTATATAATAAATTAAAGAATTATGCCTAAACTTCTTTAATGTATGGTCTCTATTATTTAGGATCTCGGCTTTGAAGCTCTTTTAGCTTGGATGCCACGGTCGGTAAATCATGTCATCGGATTTTTGTGCCTTGAATGCCTAAATTTTGCGTCGGCATATGATGTCAGTGTCTCTGACTCGTAAAATTACAATCGCTGTGGCATTAAAAAGGTTAAATAATGATGCCAGACTACAATTCATGATTTAAACAACTTTTCTCTCAAGGTATCGACAGTATAATAAAATGAAATAACACCTAATTCTAGTACCGATTTTTGTTTTTAGCATTGTCAGCTGTTTTCACTGTGATGCACTTCTTGTCCATAAACTTCAGAAGATCCTGAAAAGAAAAATTGATGATTTAGAGGCAACCACTAGGTTTGGGTAAAATTTGGATCATGTTGCCAATTTCATAGACTTGGATTTGGATAAAATTTGAAATTGAGATAGCATAAGCTATCACAATTCCACCCTGGATTAACACATTTACTTCATCGCTATATACATCACGGAAAATTTAAGTTTCCAAGGGAATAGCGACAATCGAAATTTACGCGGACAGTAGTACCGGGCCGAATCTAGTCTATAAAAAGAAAAAGAAATGTTTGTATGTTTGTCCTCTATGCGTTCTAAAGCATTGATCAAATTGTGATGAAACTTTGGTAGGTTGTTCTGAGGACATCCTTAAAAATTATGGCTACTTTTTTACAGCTAGTTTTCTATAAAAATTAAATGTTACGCAGTGCCGGCGTAGCTACCGGAGGGCTGGACGGTGCCGTGCATAGGGGCCCCCAAGCTCACGGGCCCTCGTATCCTGGCCAGCAAACCTCAAATTGAACTAGCGCAAAATTTACTTTATCATAACACCTAAAAACCCTTAAAGTCCCAGTTTCTTTTGCACCACACCAGGGCTTTTGGTTACCTAGCTCTATGCATCTGACCTAACGCTTTTTACCTTAGGATCGTAACGGTGCCCGGTCGCCGCCAGACCTTTGTGGATGACGTCGATACTGACGGGCTCGTATCGCAGGATCGCCTCATGTAAACGGCTACGACACGATACGTAGTTGTGGAACGCTATGTGTAATGGCACCCGGCAGGAGTGGAGCTAAAATGCAAAGATGGATGCTATATTTAGACTAGAATACACGAGGTCCATAAATGAAATGAAAAGTGACAGTAATATAATAATGTACAGATGGTAGATACGAAGTCAATCATAACACATTGGACAACTACTTATGAAGTTTCTGGAAATTGGCAACGTTGACAGCAGTAGAAAAAAACTTATTACTATTCATTCCTTCATACGCAACAGATAAGTTTAGCATTCATTTTACTTCTTTATATTAGTTAACATTATCTATATTCAGAAACATCATGGTTGTGCAATGCGTCAGGCAGGATTGACCTCTTATCCGCCTAGAACTATAGTAATAGCCACAACAATAAATTAGATTGCAAATGTCGTAACGAGTTTGACGATCGCCTTACTTTCAGGACAGTAGTTTAGTCGCAAGTTCTCTTAAGCACTATTTCCACCAAACGGCCCGCAACGGATCGGATCGGAAAGAATTTTATGGTCTTTAAACGATACTGAATCATATATGTACTGTTTTTAAGTCTACATTACCAAGCTGCGCACAACAGCTTGACCGCGGGCGTCTTCCGCGACATGTGAACGTCACCGAAAGTATGCTGCGACACGCGTACGGCTCCGTTCGCTTGCGATCGGCCCCGTACGCATGTCGTCGTGTGCGATCGGAACCATTCGACCGTGACCGGGCGAGCCCACTTATTTCTTCAAAGTGCACACAAACACGTGGTAGGAACGACACTATTGGACTGGGTGCGGATACGTTCGCAAGCAACCGTGCCGATCGTATGCGTCGACATGCCGGACGCGATCGGCTGTCGACGCATCCGTACGTACCCTTTCCGATCCGATGCGATTCGAGCCGTTTAGTGGAAATCATCCTTTACATTGTTAATTTTCAATGATACAATTACTGTTATTATAAACATCACGATAAAAACTGACCTTAGCCTTCTCCCGTTTCTGAAACACCCAATCTTCAACATCACACTCCATGTTCCTGATGGCAGGCACTTCACTGGTGACTATGAAGATATCATTTTCTTTATCTGATACATTCAGACCTTCAAAGTTTTCTGGCCCTGTTCTAGGTGATTTAGAATCTTCTCTCGGTGATTTAGATTTTTTTCTTGGAGATTTACTAGTTTTTTGAGGTGATCTTGAAGAAGAAGGTTGGCTTTGGTTATCTTGTTTTCGTCTTTTAGACGGTGAAGGTAGTTCTTCAGTGGATTCTACATATGGATGGGTTTGGTTGTACAGATGAGTTAGGAGCTGTATTGCTGAAAAATAATAATTCTAGATTACAACTTTATTTCCCTTCTATTGGACCTTTCTTAAGCAAAAACAAATAAATAGCATATGTTAAGGAAGAACTATTTTGGATAATATTTTACTTCTGATGCTTTAAATATTTACCTCTTTTCCTTTTAAATGGTTTCAGTCCATATTTGTCTAATTCTCTGTTTCTTTCAGGAGACGACATTGACGCGTAATCCATCATAGGAGTCACATTATCAGTCTTTACTATGTATTCAGTTTGCTTTGGTGTTTCTACATTAACATAATTATTACCTCCTCTCAACGGTGTTTGTGATGCATTAATTAATTTATCATTATAAACATTTTTAGCATGTATTTTATCTGAAATAGTATCTATGAATTCTTTAAGTGGAGTTTCTGGTTTTACTGGTGATTGCTTGCCTTTAACATCAACCATAGGCAAGCTTTCACTCATTATGGTGCCATTGTTTACACTTCCCATTGTGTTGCTTGACATCCTACTAAAGCTAGGTAGATTATTTAAAACTGAAAAGCCACCAAAATCAAAATGGTTTTCTACTTCTTTGTCTTTATTTGGTGAGTTTACTTCAGTATCAGAAAGCTCTAAGACTTCAGAATGTTTATTATCAGTTACAATGCCTTCTTCATTTGGGGAGTCAGCTTCTGTATCAAAAAGTTGTAAACCTTCTGAGGTCTCATGTTGACTGTTAGTATGAAAGACTTCTGCATTTGTTTCCCTAAAGTTATCTTGTGCTATTTCCAAATTATTATCATCATGCATACTTGCATCATTAGCACAGTATGAAATGGAATTCATATTTTCTAAAGCTTCATCATAATCTACTGACACATCATCTTTTTTACCAAGGCTGCTATAGTTTATTTGATTAATAGAATGATTATTAGGAGCAAAATTTGTATCTGCCTCATTGGAGTTTGAGGTTTGAGTTAAATCTACATTTTCCTCTACTGTACCAACTTCACAACTTTCATCAAGGCTAATTACTGACATTTCCTTGGTTTCAACAATACTTTTTACTTGAGTGTTTAAATCTGTTTCATTTTTCGGATATGTATTACCGTTTTCTGGATCTATATTACCATGCATAGTATTTGCTTCATTTATTTCAGTATTTGTATTAGGTGAATGAGCTTCTTGGTAATCATTGTCATTAAGTATTATTGTGTCATTTAATGATTTATCTGGCACAGGTTCTTTGCCACTAATGAACACAAAAGGCAATGTGTCAGTACTAGTGTTTGAAGACTGGGTTAGATCCATATGTTCAACATTATCAGTGCTTGTATTGGTTACTATGTCAATATCAACATCACAGTCTGCTGTTAAATCAATATGTTCATCAATTCTTTCTAACACAGGTTGAGATGATGCAATAACACATTCTGTCATCTCCATTAAATCATTTGATTTCCTTCTAGTTACATCAATTTCTTGAGATAACTGAGAAAGAGGTTTCGTATGTCTATTGATATTCATGCTTCTTTGTGAAATTATATTTACACACTCAGTAAGATCCATAACATCACAGGTTTCTTTGGTAATATAAGATGAATGTTTCACAGGACTTTCTATTGCAATTTCATTGTGAATTTCAACCACTTCTTCCTCATGATCATCATCAAACAAGTCAGGTGATAAGCTTCTTGGTTGGTTGGTTGGTTGTGTTACCATCAATAACTGAACTGGATACTTGTTTGCTGCTGTCTTGTCATTATCATCACTAACAACAGTAACATCTGGGGACATACTTTTAACATTACAATCCTTAATATCAACAGGATCAGTTTCTTGTGTGTTTGGAGTAACTTCTTCAATAATACAACAGTCAATGCTCTTTTTACGGTTTAAATTCTTCTTCCTAAGAATATCTTTGCTAAATTTTAATGATCCACTAAGCACAATGTCTACTTCATCCTGGGAACATTCTATTTCAGAAAATATGATTTCAGATTTTTCTTGTGTAGGACTTGCAGGTCTGCCTGGTATATCAGACCAGTTTTTTAACAGACATCCCATACTGTTAGCTGATTTTTCTATTAAATTCTCTACATAAAATACATCATCATCCTTTATGTCCTTATATTCTATATTAGTAGCCATATTGTATGCAAATAAATTAGATACATCTAAACCTGTGTAACTATTATTCAGTTTTGAATTATTTACTTCAAAAAGAAGTTGTGAGTATCTATCTGATATAAGCTGTTGTTTCTGTTCAATAGTTGTTTGAAGTAATTTATAAGGCTTTTTCCGCTTGCCTTTTTTTCTACTTGTACTTGGCTTATTTACTGGAACCTTAAAACCATATTCTTGTAAAGTTTTGCGTATGACACCAGCCCTCTGCTGCGAACTTAAAGGCTTCGAAGTGGTTGCACCGTCTGCAGTCTCAGTAGTTTCTAAAGACTTAGATAAAGCAATTGCTAGCTGTAGTTGCTCTGAATCAACATCTATACCAGATTTCTTACATACCGCATCAAAATCTTTTGAATAAGCTAATAGTTCATTTTTCCTTGGTTTCAATGCAGTCCGTATATCTTTTTGGCCTTTTATTTGTTTGGCAGCTCTCTTTGCTTTAGGCTTAGCAGCAGCTTTCACGTTTTTGGGTCCCTTGAAGCTTTTCTTTTCTTGGAAGTCAGAAAGGCTCTCATCCATAACAGTGTTACCAGTAAAGTATTTGCTTACTACTTTACATTTGCTGGCAACAAATGAAACAATTTTATAATACATTCAACTATGGTTTATTTACAAAGCAAAAAGCGTAACATACCGATCCAAACTATCTATGTTCATAATATTATTTATGTGGTAAATCAAATCTTTTCTCTTCTTCCATCAGTCGTCGTATGGTGTCCCCGGATCTGATGTGCATGCCACTGCCTATCATTATTTTTCTTTCTACTTCCTCGATAGGATCCTCGTAAACCACTTCAAGAGTCTTCTTCATGGGCTGCGTATGATTAGACAACCTATAAACAACACCAGTTTTAAATCAACATAACCTTAATGGTACGGTGTATGACGTACGAACAATGTCAGTCAATTCGCAAAATAAGACTTACTGAAAAAAACCTCCCCATAATAAACCGATGCCTAGAATGCCAGCAGCAAGACGGTTTCTAAATTTCGCTGCTGGTGTTCCTACTATTTTTCTAGGCTTCCATTTTGACGTATCAACACCAATCGCCATTTTTGGATATACTTGACTTGACACAGATTATAAGGGTGTTTCGATTTCACGTAACAACAAGCGACGTTTTTAATAGGGCCTGAAATAACCTGCCCTGCCTATCCTGTGGCCCGTTTCACAAAGCTACAAGTTACAAATTACAAGCGGAAGTCTCTTTCTAGCGAAAGAAGATAGAAAGAGACTTCCGCTTGTAATTTGTAACCTGTAGCTTCGTGAAACGGGCCACTGGCCTTCTAAATAAAAAAGACGCATGCGCATTTTGTAAGTCAAAGCAAATTTAACTTTCTGTCTTAAAAAAAAGGTCACTTATACTTACGTACTTTTATGAAACATGTGCCCTTTTTATAAGGAAGGCAGTATAATACTGAAATGAAATGTCTTGTCAAACGTCAAACCAATGTCAATTCACTACCACACATACCCTTATAATCTGTGGTCAATATAAGAAAACAAACTTGTTTTTTGGTTTGATTGCTTTATAAATATTTCATTCATTTGTTTTAATTAAGTTCCATTAGGTTCACCATGTCGTTACTACAGCAGTTATCCTTTACTGAATTCAAAAAAGTAACAGAAACTATTACGAAGGAGCAATGTGAAGTTTTTGCAAAACTGGCAAACTTGGAGTTAGTAGTTTTTTACACTTATTATTTGTTGTAATCGGCGAGAGTTGTATAAAAAATTAACACTACATAATTTATACAAATAACATTAATCTTAATATATTTCAGGATAAAATTTGACGAGTTTAAAGTACCCGGTGAGGTGTTACTAAAATCTCTAGACAGAAGTGGGTGCACCCTACAAAAGTACAAGCAATTTCTTAATACAGCGTTACAATCCAAACTTATTAAAGCTTATTTTAGACCAGAGGCTAAAGTAGCAGTTCTCATAGCAAATGAAAAGTACCAGCATTTATCTAAACTAGTCACTCCATCCATAGACTGTGACTCACTGGCCAGTCATTTTAAATGTTTAGGTTTTATTGTAATTACCATTAAAAATACAACCAGTGGGGTGTTAAAGGAAATACTCGCTAAAATATTTGATATACTGCCAGAGAATACATACTGTAAGTATTTTGAAATTGTAGTATTTGAATTTCTGGTAGAAGTGTAAAACATAAACACTTAGAAATTTTTGAAAGTAAATTTGTACAGAGCTGGGTCTTAAAAAAACCAACCAACCGATCTGATTGCGCTCACCTGTGTTCGACACTTTTAGCTGACAGGAACCAATAAACAACAAAAACTTTTAATTCAAAGATCTTCCTTAGGGTTATAAATTGATTGTTGCAAGACAAATGAATAACTCTTATCTTCTTTGAATAAGAATCGAGTGTTGAATATTGGTCCTTCGAGTCCTGGTGCCATTACCTTACAGCCAAAAAAGTAGGAGAATCCCAGAATCTCTGTTGGTACCAGCGAAGTGTTAGGTATCTTGTGATCACAACACACCCAAATTAGTTAAATTAGTTTTAGTTGTACCCCCTTTGGTACATGTGGACTGAATTTCTTGCTTTAAAAGTGGGCACTATAAATAAATATTTAAATTTGAAGGTATTTTTTGTATAGCCAATTTCCATTAGAAATTAAAAAACTGATATGAATGGCAAAATTTTCTGTGGCGGGATTTTCTTCCAATATTATGTATTTAAATCAAGAAATGTATGAAATTTTAGGTTTCATATTCTACGCTGGTCATGGATGTGAACTGTGCAATACTAAATGTATGCTTGGCATTGACTGTCCTTCTGAAGGCATCCAACTGAGCCACTGCGTGACTGAAAACTACGTGCTTCGGGAAGCTAACAAGTGCAAGCCAGATCTGTGTGTGTTGATCATGGATATGTGCAGACTTTATTTAAACAGGTAACTTTTACATCTTTATTACCCATACATACCACCTAATGATAAAACTTGCTAATAATAGGCATAAGCATGCATAAGCATGTATGCTAATGTGTGTGGGCCAAAACAATGTATATACGCTATGTTACACCAGGGGCCCTTTTATCAAAAGCTAATAATTTTTATTACAAGCAGAAATCTCTTTTCAATAATATGAGATTTCCATTTTTAATATGCACCGCTCTACGCCGCGAGGCATCTCGAATCGCAACGCTGCGTGGTGCAACATATTCTGAATTCTCACAGTGGAATATGTACCTTTTCTTGTAGTAAATAAAGTATAATTTTGAGTCGCTCTATTAAAATGTGCGTGCAGCGTCGCGTCGCGTCTCGGTGTGAAGACACCCTAACTCAAAATTCAAATTTAACCTATCTATAGTTTTCTTGCCACGTGAAGGTTAAAGTCTATGGGCTTCCTCTTACCATCAACCCCCTAATTCACCATCCTGAAAGGAGACAGGTAACATTTCAGTTTACATGGTGCAGCTTTTATGAATCCTACTGATGTGAAAGCTTGTTAATTTTGCAATGTGTAGCAATTTGTCACCTGTCACCTATCATTCTCTGGGTGGTGATAATAGGGGGCAGGTTGCATGAGTGATAGTTTACCATCTCAAAGTCTTGAAAAAATATGCTTAAAGTTCGACACTCACACTTGGCAATTGGCGGTTCTGTGCAGAAGTGGGCCTCTTTATTCTGATATGGGCTTCAGAATTCATACACTCTTTTTGCAGCATTAATTAAAATTTATTAAAAATCATTTCTGGCTATGTAATTTGGTAATAACTATATTTTCACGCATCAAGTTCCAAAAACACCTTACTCGCCATCTTTCAGGACCATGAATCCTCAAATCTTCACAGCAATACCTGACATAGAAGAATATGAACTCCATAAAAACTGCCTCATCGCATATTCCACTCAATCAGCCCATGCAGCATATGAAGTGTTACAGATAGAATGTTCCACCACCATAGACAATAATGTTACGTATGAACTGAAGACCGGGGATATGGATAAGATAGTTCCGAAAGGCAGCCAGTATGTGAACGCTTTATGTTCAAGGTTGGAAGATGAGTTAGTTGTCAGTGCCTTATTGGATAAAGTTCATGAGGGTAAGAAATAAATGAAATGTATAAAATAATTTGTGAAGTAGAAAATTGATTCTAATTGTAACTAGATAGAATCAGAGGCATTTATGTATTTATTTCTAATTATGACTGGTCTATAATAATGTATAACATTATTATACATTACATAGACCGCTATTTAGCGGTAAGATCGCCTGTTCTATACCTATAATTTAAATATACCTACTGTTCCTTGTTTAGTTTTTTTGGTATTCAATATAGAGTATGTGTATTGTATTGTATAGACATTGATCACTTTTTTTTTCAATTATGGCCATCACATCTTGCGTAAAATGCATTGATCAAAGTTTTAATTTAGTGAACCAACCATTTGTGTCAATGTAGATAATGTATAAAAAAAATAACTACAGTATGGCTCGCACGATAAACTCTGGGAAATGGATGAGAAAGATATAAAGTAGCAATTTTTTCAAATTTCAGATGTAGAGAATTCAATGAAAAAGCAAAGACCAATCAAACTTCAGTGTGGAGTTGCTAAAAGATCATTGCATGATCCTGCCAGAGGTGAGTCACCTTACCTTCAATTACAATGTATTTCTCATCCGACCGTCCAGTGGCGACCTAATTTATACATATAGTACATACTAGCTTCTACCAGCGACTTCGTCCGCGTAGATTTCAAATTTTCCGGGATAAAACTATCCTATATCCTATTCCAGGACCTAACCTATATGTTTGCCAAGTTTCATCCCGATCCATTCATTGCAATAAAACATTGAGTATTGAGTACCATTATTGTGTCTACTAATAACTAAAGTACCTATTTGTCTCTGCTCCATCTTCATTTGTCTCTGTAATGATATCAATTAAAATGTGTATAAAAAGCACTGAAACATACCATTTACTATGACTAGTTAAACTGTTTAATTGCAGGATCCTGTTATATAATTTTTGTAAATTATATTTAACTTTAACAGCCATGTGTATATTTGTGAAGAATAAAGACGTTTATCTATCTATGTATCTACTTCATAAGTTTTATATCCATTCTAGCCTGACCCGACAGATGTCCTGATTAACCGTATTGTAGTAATTATTTCTGAACTAAGTATTAACAAGCAATAAATCTAGTCTCTAATTTTTTTTATTAAATTTATAGATAGGGCCTTTATTATTATTATTATTATTTATAATACACTAGCAGCTCTTTGAGCTGATGCGTGTATATCACTGCACTTGTGTCTATAAAGTTTTTAAAAACTTATCAAGTCTATTTTTAAAGGAGTTCACTGAGGGTGCACTAATAACAGTTTCTGGTAAAGTGTTCCACAGTTTCACACGCGATTCGACAAGAAGTGTCTCCTAGGGTTGCTAGCACACAGAGGCTTGACTAGTTTCATGGAGTGCCTTCTTAACCTTGTGTCCTGGCTTAATGTGTACATGTTTTTCAGATAAGCAAGGTTATAGTGTCCATTTAATATTTTATATGTCTCGATAAGATCCCCTCGTTTTCTTCTTTCCTCCAATGTTGTCAAATTTAGTTCCATTAGGCGTTCTTCATAGGGTCTATCTTTCAATGCGGCAACCATTTTAGTTGCTCTTCGCTGGACTTTCTCCAGTAATTCAATATCCTTCTTAAAATAGGGGCACCATATTTGAAAGGCATACTCAAGTAAAGGGCGAATGTAAGCTTTATACATCTTTACAAACAAGTCTTTGGTGATGACGTGGAATGCTTTTCTGATCATATACAGCATGGAGTTGGCCTTCTCAGTCACGTTTGTAATGTGTGTGTCCCACTTAAGGTTCTGGGTGGTTCTGGGTGACGCCAAGATCTTTTTGTGTGTCAACAACTTGAAGTGGAATGGAGTCAATCGTATAATTGAGCTTAGGGTTTGTTTTTCCTATGTGTAGGACAGTGCACTTGGCAGCATTAAGAGACATCAGCCAGTCCTTAGTCCACAGCATAATGCGATCTAAATCTTTCTGCATAACGTTATGAGTAACTAAAGGGTTACCCATTACTTTGGTGTCGTCAGCAAATATTGAGAGGTCAGACTGTATAACACTCTTCAGATCCGTTATAAAAATGCCAAACAGAATTGGTCCGAGTACTGACCCTTGCGGAACCCCACTGTGGACATCGTAAGCATCGGATAAAGTTCCACCCACTCTAACTTTAAATTTCCTGTGGGACAGAAAGTCCGAAATCCATTCGAGGAGTTGACCCCGGATCCCAAAGTGTTCCAATTTGGCAATGAGCCTCTTAATGGGTACGCAATCAAATGCTTTCTCGTAATCAAGTAAATGACGTCTGTAGGCTGACGGTTATCCCAACTTTGTGTCCATTTATCAAGGCACATGACGACATTAGTAATAATTGATAATATAATAATATTGATGATATTTAATTTATTTTTTGTTTTTTGTTTCAGGTGACATAGAAGAAGTTTTTACTAAACTTAAAGAAATAAGTGTCATCTTTAAAGAATATTTCACCATCTTCGATGAAAAAAGTACTGATGAAGAGTAAACAGATTCATGTTTGAATGAAGTGCCTTAAATAAGAGTAATATAAACAAATTATGACTGCATTTAATTCCATATTTTACATTATTTCATACTGCACTGCACTAACACTTGTAACAACTATTTATTCGTCCCTGATGGTATTGATGGTGGTTGGAAGTGGTTGACTATGTTGACCCACCAGCCGTCCTCTACCCCCTTCGTGAACTCTCGGATAAATCTGTAGTTGAGGATGAAAATTTTCTCTTGAAACTCCGGTTGGACACTGCAATAAAATATTATACCTAATAAGATCTAGGCGAAATATTTTCATTTCATGTCTTGGTCATGGTTGGGTCAATCGAAGATCCTTCTTAACGGTAATAATTTAAATAATAACAATAATTTAATAATCTAAAAGGTAATTCATAATTTAAATAACTGAATGTTGTCTCAACGTTATGTAGTGTTTAGCCTCTCATATGCTCTTATGCGGTTCTTAAGACGGGTCTGCATTACGTCGAGTACACACTAGCGAGCCGTAACTTTAACTGTTGCACGTATCAACGTGATCCACTGGAAGCTCGTTACTGTAACTGCTATGGTTACAGTTACAGCTCGCTAGTGTGGACCTTTACGCGGTATGTTTGATCGCGGCAGCGGCGCGCCCTGTAGATGTGTTTTGCGCGCGCGCGCAGCTCGAACACGCAGAGGGGCAAGCCGATCTCTGTCGGGTTTTGGCTGCGCGGGATGGGCCGCGAGTAGCGTGGACCTGTGCCGTGGCAGATTGGCCCGCGCGGCAATAATAGACAACGACAAGTGTCGTCACAGTTGTATTGTATGTATAGTATTTTCATTCAAATGGATCTTTCCTTTTCGATTTCTTGTGGATCATATGGTGGATAATTATATAGGAAAAAGCTGCACGTTGACGACGTGAGACCATGGCTGTCAAGCACAAACGTAAATCGTGCCAAAATCGTCTCGCGCGGCATGTAGACCCTCCTTTATATAATTTATCCCCAACTCCGACCTTTAAAGGTCTGAGGTTTAAACCAATCGCGTCACTGGTAGACCACGTGACTTTTCGTATCACGTCATCTTCCTGTGACGCGATTGGTCCAAAAACGAATCGAATAGAAACGTTAGTTAGCGTAGTGCATCTTGTCTGAGCCCTCTGGTTGCACTGTATTCAGTAGTACAGTGCAAAGCTTACCCTAGCGAGACGGGAGGCAGGTCCCCCGTCTCCTTCATCTGCTTCAGCCCGCGCAGCACGTGGTAGCACATCGTTATCTCCACCCAGCGCTTGTCTGACTCGTCGAACATTACGCCCACCTGGAACAAATTATGGAGTAGTTTTTAAGCACACCATTTGGAAATGATGAGATGGCGCGGCGCTGCACTGCCTAGAACTAAAACCGCCTTCACCAGTGGTGGGAGCCGCTGTTTGCCATAAATCTTTTTGGTCATAATGCGTTTGATTACATAATTATTCAGTCATAATTTTATGTTGCTGGAACCGTTAACTTTTTTTAGAATTTCTTAGATGTCTAATGTGTAGGTAATTGCTAGATTGGGTTAGGTTTGATATGTAGAAATCCTGTAAAAGCAATGATTTCTTAAAAAAAACTGTTAAGACTTGTGATCATATGACCTACACACAAATAATTATGGCAGATAATATAAATCTACCAGTGATCGCTCTCTCTTAAACAAACAGGGCCCAAAGCGTATAATTATTGTTATATTCCCATATTGCGCAGTTGTCGACACAGCGTTTGCGGCTTTGATGCGATGTAGTAAGTTTGTCAGGAACCTAAGTCATTAGCCCTGACATTATTTTTAGTATTCTGAACCAAATAATGAAACGCAAAACCCTTATAAGAACCATATTGTTTATCTGCCCATCAGCTTTACAAGGCTCTTTTTTTCTCTAGAACAGTGGTTCTTAAACTTTTAGTCCTGAGGGACCATTTGACAAATTTTCCGTTAGGTATGCTGTGGACCACCCATTTGGTTTATTGATTTAGGTAATATTCAGTATATAAATGTAATGTAAGTAAATAAAGGGTTCTTTTAGACTCTCGTCACTTATTTATTGGCATGGCTTGCGGACCACTACAGATGTTTCCAAGGACCACCGGTTAAGAACCACTGCTCTAGAATCTCTGAATGAATCAATCAGGATGAAATATGAAATGGTTGTAGAATTTAGTGGTTTGATTGTCATCATTACAAATTAGCAATTTATCATTTCGAAAATTGTCTTAATGTATGCAGTGGTAAATCTATCACATAAGATTATTTGAAAACTGTCAATTTAAGTAAACAGTGGTTAAAAACAAATGTCTGATAATTTTTTGGCAAACTTAAGAGTGGAACAACAGCCAGTAAGGAGAGTTACTGCTCAGCAACCGGAGATGAGGTTTTGGGGCAAAAGTAGTAAAGATTAGACTCTTTACAATAAGACCAATGCTTTTTTACTTCATAACATTTATACACTGCCATCAGACTTACTTGATATGGGAAAGCGTAGAAGATATCCTCTTTCTCAATAGAAAGCAGCTGTCTTTGGGTCACCGAGAGCTTTGAGATGGCTGTCTTAAGGGTTGTGATGGCATCCTTATCCACTAAGCCTTCTAGAGATTTAAAATCGCTCTTCTGAAGGGCTTCCGAGACTACCTGGAATACACAGCACAACATTTTATCTCTTACAAAGCAAAGCAAAAGCCTTTAACACGTTCCGCGCCGGCAGTGATTCACTGAGCCCTAAGCTATGCAGGGTGAAATTATCGCGGTCACGTATTTGTGTCACTGGCATAGGAGTACGAATTACATGGACACAAATACGTGTCAACTGGCATAGTTTATAGGTAAAATATTAAAATGCGTTTATTTTTATTTTGCAGCGTCAGTCGTCTTACTAACGTGTAGTCGAGTGGTGCTAGTGCTGGAAAAAATACTGCAAAATATTTAAAAACCGCCGATTTGTGTCGAATAATGACACAGATTTGTGTCATCAGCATTGTATAAGGGTAACTTTTCAATTTCAATTTCAATTTCAATTAGCCTTTATTCCAATGACCAGTATTAATACATTTCATATGTTTTGGCATGCAATACAACATATTTTGTAAAAAAAAATAGTTTGATGAATAAATAAACTAAACTGACTAATATTCATTAAGTATTGCTATTTGCTTGGTCATGCTGTCGATTCTCGACATAGGCCTCCTCTAGTGTCCTCCACATTTTCCTGTCTTGTGCGACCCTTCTCCATTGTGGTGGGAAGTCATCTTCCCATCTTCGCACCTGTCTTCCTCGACTCCTTTTCCCATCCCTTGGGTACCATTCTGTGATTTGTTTTGTCCATTTGTTTATTTTTGATCTTAGCATGTGGCCTGACCATTTCCACTTCCTTTTCTTAATTGTTGTTGTCACTCCAGTTATTTTAGTTATATTCCTTATTTTTGTTAATCTCCATTTATCCTTCCTTTTAATGTTGATCATGCTTCTTTCCATTGCATGTTGGCAGACTGCTAGTTTTTGAGTGTTTTTCTTAGTAAGTGCCCAAGTTTCACAGCCATATGTCATACAAGGAAGTATACATGTGTTGTAAAGCTTTGACTTGATCTCTACAGGTACTGTGGTGTTTTTCATGATTTCTTTCATTGACCAGTATCGGCTCCATGTGTTGTTAATTCTCCTTTCTAATTCCTTGGACATCTGGTCTACAGGTGATATAACTTGGCCTAAGTATATATATTCATTTACATATTCAATTTCATTATCACCCAATAACTAGGGTAACTTTTATGAAACCTAAAAAACTTAAGATTTTAAAACCAAAGCGGAATTCGATTAATATTTCAATAACATAACTGTACAATTAATAAAAATAAAAAAAAGGAAATTTGTCGAGAAATAGGCTTGAAAATAAAAACAACATATGTGTCACCGGCATAGAAGTCAGAATTTTTTGATCACAGACGTTGTGTCACCGGCGCCAAACATGTTAAATCACATTGCCAACATTAGTTAACTTTATGGTAAATTATCACTATATGTAGAAAATTAAATACAATTCCAACAGATAATAATATCCCATTAATTAACCCATACCTTATTATCCCTTCAAATCAAATGAGAGATAATTTTAATCTTTAATTGATGAGGTTTCCGAGCACTCTCAAAGTAACACTTAGGGCCTTAGGCCATGGCAACATAAAGTTCAAAATAATAGTCATGACGTCTTTGAGACGTATACCATGTCAGTTAAAGGTTAAGATTATTAATGAATTGCCTTGAATTAAGTTAAAGGGGTCCAGCACTGAATAGTTTTACAATATATCAGATTTATTAGAAGTAATTAGTAATTAGTCATCTAACATTTACAGTACAAAAACCATAATAACTAATAAATAACTAACCTATAACTTAGGAAAAATCGAAGTACATGCTGGTACACACTTTAGGCCTCACTCTCTTTGCTTTATGTTGGAACACTTACCTGAACTGCATGTTTGGAAGCCTCTATGAAGTCGGGAAGACTAAACTCTGGTTCGAAATACGGTCTAATTATCAGATTCGCGAACATCCAGTTCTTAACGAATTTGATAAATGATGGCCAGACGACAGGCGGGAATTCCATTAGCTGCGGCAATTTCCTCGTCTCCACGTTATTCTCGCAATAGCTCCGATAATGTACAAGAGCGCTCGTTGAGGTTATAGGAACTTGTTTTGGTAAACATTTAAAACTAACTCTGTCGCATATCCTAAAAGAATGCCTCGCGAGGACTTGCCTTAGAGCTAAATTCATGTTTCTATTTCGATATTTATATAAAAAATCACTGATCCCGCTAAAACTGAGGAGCCAATCATGAAAATAATAAAGTTCCCGTATTTATATATAAAAATTACTTAACTTTTAGAACCTGTCAAAACTGACATTTCTGCGTGAAAACTATGGTATAGTAATTTATAACGTGAAAAAGATAAATTTGGGATTGCTTCGCTAAGCATTTTTAAACTAACAACATTAATGTATAAATTGATTCATGGTTATCATTTTAATTTTGATTATACTGGGGCTCATCTTATCAAACGTAAATCATTGAAATAATACGTTTGACCGGTGTTTTCCCTTTTCTGTGCCTCTGCTCAGTGTAATTATTTTCAATTCAAACATATTTTTTTTGTTGGCATTTTCGGCTAGCCATTTAGCCAGTTTCAAACATTTATTCCTCTCTCCTCTAAAAAAATATAATGATGTAATATAGACTTATAAATGTTTAATCGATCGACTGTTACGTGTTGTTTTTGATTTAAAATCTTGTCCCATTTATATAACAGGACAAGAAAAGTCTGACGTTTTTTACCCGACTTTTACACGTCAAGAATCTACCAGCGCTTCCCAAGAGGAGACCACTGCTGAGAAGAAACGCCACAAGAAACTCAGCAGTCAGTCATTTTTTAAACATATCAAAATGGTTACTACTTAGTCTAGCATTATATAAAGCAATAAATATTAAATTACTTATTATACTTATAAAAATAAAATAACAGTTCAGCAGGAAAACATGCCAAAAATCTTACGAGAGAGACAGAGGGAGAAAAGGAAAAAAAAACACCTATTTATGTTTATATAAGACGGTACAAGACGACCACCTAAAAGTTTCGATATGTTTTCCTACATCAACGGTGTCCCCTAGACAAGATAAAGCTTTTGCATTTGAATAAATTATTATTGACTAAGTTTCGGGTTTAGGCCATGCATTTTTGTCTGTTAGATAATCCTCGACCCTATAATACGCTTTATGCCGGCACCACACTTCGCTATTCGCTATTCGTTATTCGGCTTATGCGCCTACATTCGACGAAGTGTGAAGGGTTTATTCGTCTATGTTTTCTTTATTCGCACGCATAACGCATAAGCGCGATAGCAAATATTTTAACAAATACGGCGCAGCCGAATAACGAATAGCGAATAGCGAAGTGTGGTGCCGGCATTAGACATTAAGGACTTTTTCAAGTAATTTTTAAGTGCTGGAAACAGTGATCGGAATAGGTAGAGCTAATTTGCCTAAACTTGACGCATATTCATTCATGCGTGAGAGAGATGGGAATACATTATTGAATGAACATGCATCAAGTTTAGGCAAATTAGCTCACCTATTTCCGATCACTGGCTGGAAAGGATAACTTTAAAACTACGTCAGGTAATTTATTATAGAAATGAATGCATTGACAAACAAATGATTTATATACTTTACGGACGCGGAATTTTCGAATAGCGATTTTATTTTTATTTCTAGTATTTAAATTATGTATATCAGAATTTTTGGTGAAAGAATCTAAATTCTTAATAACATAAATAATGTTCTCATAAATAAATTGAGACGCTACAGTTAAGATATTAATTTCTTTAAAAAGTTCTCTTAATGAGTCACGGGAATTTAAATTGTAAATAGAACGAATGGCCCTTGTATAGCTATACCACCGTTTCTCAACGTTTATTAGCAAGGATCGGAAAAACGACCGTCATTTTGAAAACATAACCCTATTCCGTATAGCAGAGACTTCCTTGATATTAATTAAAAATATTATTTGGTATTTTATAGATTTATTATACAATAATTTATATGTACTTAGCGACAATTTTATTAATGAATGACACCGAAATGTTAATTAGAAAACACAAACACACATACAAACAGTAAACCAATGTTAACGATTGCCCCAATGTCCTCCGTAAACTGTGAACAAACTTTTTCGACTCATAAATAGGTCCTAACTTCACGTCGTTATGGAATAACAGGTGAAAATTTAAAAAAAATACATTCTTTTTGATTGGCGAAAGTGTTTTTTTCCCATAACCATTATGGTTTTATTCATTAATAATATTGTTGCTGAATAAATATAAATAATGCTATAATAAATGTAAAATACCTAAAAATATTTTTAATTAACATCAGAAGGAAGTCTCTCCTACGGAACAGGGTTATGTTTTCAAAATGACGGGAGTTTTTCCGATCCTTGTTTATTAGTAAAGCCGGCTTTACACTGAAACTTACGACTTACGTAAGTAGGGACGCAGCTATCTGTTAGAATGAGAAAAAAATATTTCTGTCTACTTCTAACCAATAGCTGCGTCCCTACTTACGTAAGTCGTAAGTTTCAGTGTAAAGGCCGCCTAAGGGGGTTAATGTTTAGTGTTCATCAACAATTTTTACATACGTATGGATGATGTGGTGTTTATCGATTCGTCTCTATTGTGCGATGTTTATAGGCTACTTTGTTTTAAATATCATAAATTAATCATAGCGGCTGAACATAAAAAAACACTAAGAGACCGAACTAAAATGTGTTTTCATCATTCATTTTACCGTGAATATTGGTATCCAATAAAAGCTATTAAGTACACATACCCAATGATGTTTTTACAGCTATTTTAACCCAGAAATCTAAACTGGCTGACATTCTCTATTGTACTAGAGGACACCCGCGTTGAATTAGTTTCTCGCTACTCCCCCTATTTTAACCCCTTAGCGGGTGAATTTTGAAAAATCCTTTCTTAGTGCACCCCTAGACCTCATAAGGAACCTACATGCCAAATTTGGAATCTCTAGACCCAGCGGTTTGGGCTCTGCGTTGATATGTCAGTCAGTTAGGTTTGCCTTTTATATATATAGATGCAATGATATTTTATATTTAGATACGTTATGCTCATACTAAACGCATTTGAAAACCGTCGCCAATTACTGACAGTAGCTACGTTGCCATATTTCTACAGACAAAGACGGCAATTCGTAGCGAACGCTATTGTTAGAAAGAGATAAATGACGCGGCGTGCCCGCTCATGGCTGCCATATAGCTACCCATCTTTATCGCACTCATGCGATATGTAATGGTGTATCTCATGTTTCACAGGTGAGAGTGACGCCACTGGTGCAAATTAAACAAAGTATGGCGATGTAAAACAAAATGTAAAAAATATTTACTGTACTTACGAATGAAATGAGACATCCTTTCTTCCTTTTATAGTTACAGTATAATTTCGGCAGCCTCGAAAAACATAAGACGGAATTTTTTATGACTTATATTTGTTGCATTTCGGTAATAAAACTTTACTGTTTTATACGCGTGCGTGTGCTTCTTCCTTTTGTTTTGGCTTTCTTCAGTTAGTTAGTGCGAAACACGGCTGGCCGAGGGTAGCGAGGCTTTCTGATTCAGATAAGGCCTTCTTGGTCTGCCTCTTCTTCTACTATTTTAATTACCCCAACTTCTGACATAAATCGAAAGTATTCTTGATTTGGCTTCTAATTACGTCAGAAGTTGGTGGTAATTATCATTGTTTTCTTCATTGTTTTGAGAATGGTAGTGAGGGCGGTTGAAACGCCCGAATATTCACCCGGCCAATAACACTGTGGTTTGGTGAGCTCCTTACTCTCAATTCGATCGATCGATTGAAACTATTGTCATGTTTTTCGCATCACTATTAAACAGTGGCGCCACCACACTAACTCATCCTCTCCTCTTGTCAATGTCAGTCAGAGCCGGAACGGAAGTGTCAAAAATTTGCTTTGTTTTCCATTAGCTTGTGAATTGGATATTGCGTCAAGAAAGTTGTTATACATTATAAAACAGTAATAAAGTAGTAAAAAGTTTCAACTATGGACGACCAAGCTTGTCCTCGTTGTAAAACGACAAAGTATCGGAACCCATCGTTAAAATTGATGGTAAATGTATGTGGCCATGCTTTATGCGAAAGTTGTGTCGATTTGTTATTCTTGAAAGGTAATGTTTGCTCCATATTTCTTATATTTCATTAATAGATAATCCTCATGAAACTATTGAGAAGTAAGCAAACTTGTAACTGCTCTTTGACGATTTACTATTTTTTTAATTTAGGTTCTGGATCCTGCCCTGAATGCAATGTGCCTCTACGACGAAGCAACTTCCGTGTTCAATTATTTGAAGATTCAATGGTCGAAAAAGAAATTGACATCAGGAAACGTGTTTTAAAGGACTACAATAAGAAAGAAGAAGATTTTAACACTTTAAGAGAATACAACGACTACTTAGAAGACATTGAAACCATTATTTATAATTTAACAAATAATATAGACATAGTAGCAACAAATAAGAAGATAGAACAGTATAAAAAAGACAATAAGGAATTAATCAATAAAAACAAGGCAAAAATTGGTTAGTACTGTTACAAATCTCAAAAGATCTTTGAGTCTGATACCACTCTTACTTATTTGCTTGCTTGTTGGTTAGCCAAATCTAGCTCAATAAATTAAAAGTAAAAATAAAACAAACAATAACTTCAGTCCTCATGAACTTAGGCATAGAACCATAGCAATACTTTTGCATACAATTTCATTTCAAATCATGTTCTAAAGAGACTAAACCTTTTATTACAGGCCGGGAAGAGATAGAGCTTGAAGAAATTCTAGAAATAGAGAAGCAAATGGAGGAGTTGAAGAGAGCGGAGATACTCCGATTGGAGCAAGAAGCCAAGAAAGCCAAGATACGAGAGAAAGAGGCTCTAATTGACGAGCTGATGTTTGCTGATGGTGAAGCTAAGGACATCCTGAACACATTTGCTCAAAATGCTATAGCTAACAAGCAGGAAGCTGAATTAGTTCCTATTGTGCCAAAGGTACAACTGGTTTTAATCTTACCTTGTTTAACTAGATTCTGCAAGTTTATTTGTACATGTGAAATAAGTTTACTGCTATTGTCTAAGGAGCTTGCTAGTCACTCACTCGAAGAGAAGTATTATAAACCTGTCCGAAGACAACATAAATTGTGTAGAAATTTAAGAAATCAACACATTCAATGCCAAGCACTCTGATTTCCATACAAAATGGATCCAACTAGCGGGTCGTTGGAGCTGAATGTGTTAAGATAATGAGAATGCTAGTTTGCTTATATCTAACAAACCAAATAACAAGTCAAGTTCAGTTTCAATTAGCTTTTTGCCGTTAAATGTTACATTACTAGTTCTCATCAGTTTCTGAATGTATTTACTCATTTTATATAACATATCATTTTACCAAATTTCACTTAATGAAAAACTATTTTCTGCTAAAACCCTGTTGTTTTCCGTTTATGTTAAATATTAATTACAACAGTTAGGATGGGTTAGATTTGTGACTATCACAAAAGACCCTCCTCCTCTCCTGCACCTAGAAAAGCCTGTCAATGAAATAAAAATTCTGTGACGTGATATGTTCTATGAAATGATTGTGGACAAAAGATGGATAAATCATAAATAAGCTTATTAATAATTATTATTCATCAGGTCACTCACTTCTCCTCTGGCGTAAAGTTTACTCGTGGTGCGAGTGGACAACAACCTCTACCCACGTTTGATGAGGGTCCCCTGTACAAATATGAGGCTCCCATCATTCCTGACCGGTGCGGACCTGACGCTCCAACCATCCAGGAAATAGTTACTGGAGGATATCTGCAACATGTTAGGTATGTATATCTGCTATGGAACATGCTGCAAATGTCCATGGTATCTTAGAACTTATTTATGATCATGTGTGTAGCCTTTTGAATATCCGGTTTAGATCCTGAACTATTAAACTGTATGATTTCAAAGATAGAAATAGGAATTATTACTATGGTAGGGAACAGTTAATTCGCACAAACTATACAATTTTGATAATATACTAAAACCTAATAGGGCGCATTGTAGTGATCATTTGTATATAAATATAATTATAAAGAGTAGGCAGTTCAACATTAGCCAGCAGTCATGGCTTTCTATCTATATCTATCTATATATATAAAAGGCAAACCTGACTCACTGTCTTAGATATCAACACACAGCCGAAACTACTGTACCTAGAAACTTGAAATTTGGTACAGGGGTTCCTTTCATGATGTAAGTGAGCACTAAGAAAGGGTTTTTAGAAATTCATACCCTAAGGGGTTAAAGTAGGGGGAGTAGCGGGAAACTAATTCTACGCGTACGAAGTCGCGGGCGTCCTCTAGTTTTATATAAAACTCCTTACTAGCTGTTATTTTGACACTTTGTCAAGCTTAACCGATTATTACTGTCAGTCATCTAGCCCAATGTAAAGATGCAAACTAGTCACCAGGCAGTTTTTGTTACATGACAATGATAAGGCAACCGAGCATAAATGCCAGCTGATGGGAAGTGGGATCTGAGACCCATACACATTAGCGTAGTCAAGACTACAGTCACAATGCAAATGTGTTGCCAAACCTGAGGAGGTTTTAGTTTTTAAGATTTGAATTATCCATTCTGTTGCATTTGATGATTGTGACGTTTCAGAGCGGAGACGGAGGCGGAGCGCGCGGGCGGGTACGCGGCGCCGCTGCCGTGCCTGCGCGCGCTGCAGGATGCGCTCGCCGGCCTCTACCACGCCAGCTGACCCGCGCCCGCTGCGGCTACCGCTTCCGCTCCCGCGTCCGCGTCCGCTCCCACGCCTGAGCCCATCGTCGTGATCGATTGATGAACACACTCCTATGACAAACCAATACCCATAATTACCATTATTTGAGTCCATCCATATTATGCTTCGATTTTTTTTGACATGCGAGTAATAAAGGTCAAATTGGCATATGTTACCTTTAACGCTGATTATGTAGAAAAAGATTTATCTATATAAATAAATAAATGTAAATATATCAGAGGAAATTCTCACACACATTTATAGTCTAAGCTCTAAGTTTGTACTATGTTTGCTCAAAACAAAATACTTCACACTTACACAAATATTTGCCCATACCGGGATACGAACCCAGGACCGCATTGCGGAGGCTGGGTCATCATCATTCTTATTATGAATTACTCAAAGAAGATTATACAATTGTATTCACTTTCTAATGTTGACTTCGTTAAGGCGAAAACGTGTGCATTTTTAAAAAAATTCTAATCTGACAAAACGAAGTACCTAAATAGTAGTGTCAAATTTGGATGATTCCTGTGACAGCTCTTACACTTGTTTCTTTTTTTCGAAATACCTACATTGAAATAAACAAATGAGCTTTCGATGACGTTCATTCATTGAAATGAAAAATCACCTCTTTTTATCTGCCTTGCTTACGAGTACCTACGCGTTCCAATACTAAAAGGTGTTCGCGTCACCCAATACCTGTTTTAGTAACATTGTAATTGCAACCTTGTCGATTTAAGCATAGGGTGCGTTGTATATTTGGTATTATATCCTTAAGCGACGATCGGGGGACTCGGGAGGTTAGGCTGGCGGAGGGGTTTTAACACTGATCTTTGCTATGCTAGTCTATGTTTTATGTATTATCATAAAAAGGGTCAATCTCGTTTAACATTGTATAAAACTTGAATTAGGGTTGTCATGTGAGTGTGTCTTTGTTGTAAAAGTTTTGAAAGTAGTCAATAAACGAATTGTTTAGCCACTATAGAACTTTGTCTGTGACAGCTTCAAGTCACTACATAGAAATTACGTCAAACTTGGTGTGGAGGGTGATGGAACTAGTAATGGATAAGGATCAATGATGGACACTTGATTCTTATTTTACAGAAGATAAAGGTTATTTAAAATATGTCATTCATATACTTTTGAAATACAAGGGTTGTTCCAGTTTATTGAAAATAACTGAGAATTGTTTTTTTTTTATTCTTATGTATGGGGCGCGGTCTAATACTAAAAAGCGTCTACCTCATAAACGTCACCCAATAACTATTTTCAGTAACATTGTAATTGCAACCTTGTCGAATTGACTATAGGGTGCCTTTTATGTTTGGGATTATGTCCTTAAGCGACGAGCTGGGGAATCGGGGTGGTTGTTTGGCGGAGGCGTTTTAAAGTAACGTTAGGCGAACTAACCTTTTGAACGCCTTATGCCAAATACAAAATGTGTCAGTCACACGGTCGGTTCTGGCCGACAACTGCAAGTCGTGCCACTGATGCCACCGTCGGCCACAGCCGTAAAGATTAAAAGTGACTTTGTGTCGTAAGAATTAAGTCGTAATTTGCATAGCATAGCAGACACGTTTGGCGTGTGTGTCAAATGTGTCACTACATTTTCTACTTAACGTAAGTCGGTCAAAAGGTTGACGCTGATCTTTGGTATGCTAGTCTATGTTTCATGTATTATCATAAAAAGGGTCCATCTCATTTAATTTTGTATATTAAGGTTCTCATGTGAGTGTGTCATGGTTGTAAATGTTTTGAAAGTAGTCAATAAACTAATTGTTTATAAATTACGTCAAACTTAGGGTGATGGAACCAATAATGGACTCCTATTTCACGGATGATGAAGGTTATTCATTTGTTTTGCAAAAAATATTGTATGACCATAATGATCTGGAAAATGAGTGAAGTCATCAAGTGTCAATTATTAGTGCCTGTCAGTTTAAAGTGTCCAGCATTGGTACCATCACTAATCATTACCTTTCTACGACAGTGGTTTCACAGTTAAAGTTGACTATACAATGATTATTATCGAAGAGAAAACTATCAGGCGCCGAACTTTGTTTTTGGTAGTTCGAAGTACCAGGGGCTTTATTCTACTTGGCAAAACCATATTGCTTTTGAGATTTTATCGTATTGACAACGTTATATGATAGCTCTTATTTACTTGACATTAAAGGCGGCGAAGTTAAAAACTACGATAACATGTGAAAAACAATAGTTATGGGTTTGAGCAGAATAGAGCCGCAAACATGTTTGAATTTTTAAAGTTGTGATAAAAATACTAAAAGTCAAACGACTGTAATGTTAGTCATCCAAGTATTGTAACCAGTCGCTTATACAAGTGTATATACTTAGTTAAGCTGTTTAATATGGTGTGTATGTTGTTATTGTTGTTTTGGTAATAAATTGAGTGCATTTAAAAAGTATTTTATTTTGCTGTCAAAATTGTGTTGCTGGATGACCACAGGGGCTGAAGAGTTTGTGTGGTAACTGTGTGCCGGAAATCAGACGCAAGGTTTTTAGGTCTTTTTTTGACCCAGAGGAAATGGTGCGGTGGAGGTCGGCGAGTTATGTCCAACTTGCATGGACTAAAACCCCCCGGAGCGTTCCGCCAATCTCTTTTAAATAAACTTTTTCACGCCACTGCTCGGAAATGTGGCGAACGATGGTCTGTTCTTGGTCCCCAACACAATCAATAGTTGTACATTGAATGAGCAGGCCTTCTATGAATTTAAACTGGACAACAATCTTAACATTGTTGGTCTGTTCCATTGAGCAAGTCGACAAATCACATCGGTCCGCCGTTCGCCCAATCAGAACATGACTTGTGCTGCATATGAAAATAAATTGGCCAATGAGAAGTCGTTTTATTTTTTAATAATATTCATCCCTTCACGGATAGGCAAAGAAATCAGATTCCATACAGCCTAGATGGCTGTCTGTTTTTAATTATCTGAAATATAGTTCTGCCACGGTCAGAGACGTTTAAAAAACACCTTTGAATGTCTGACCACTAAGAACGGTATCGTTAATAAAAAAGGAAAAATTGGCGGCAGAGCGTAAACATTTTAGTGTGGTGTAAATTTATTATAAGAATTGATTTTTATTTCCTCGCAGTAGTCGTGAAAAGCACTGAGTTAAGCCTCGGCCGAAAGTGCAATAGATGGACTCGAACTAAGTCGTCCATCTATTGCTTACTTTTTAACCTCTGCAACAATGTACTATTTCTTTAAGATTACATTGAGCGTCCAGTGGCGCCCTCATAGCTATTATTGTGTTTTCTTATAAACTGAAGTATTAGCTTAAAATCGCATTGTGGAGATTGAAACACTGCCCCTAAAATGTTGATATAGGTAGGTAGGTACCTAACGCAAATTCTCTCGATGGTGACATTGGTGATATCCGGTAAATATATTAAGTTATAGAAACTGAGACACGTGCTTTGCGCCGGCTTTTGTCGGCACATAACTCCAACGTCAACATTCCTGTATTTGAGGGGCTTTGATGCAACGCACTCGCGTCATAACCAAAGTAAAATATACCTTGTCACGCGCGTATAAGGTTCTCGTAGTTCTCGCTTAGTCGAGTTATGTACATAACCGCGGCACTTTTACACCTTATCGTTTGAACAATATTTGCCCATTGCTTCTAAGTTTCCTATTAGTCCTAAGTACTTAGAGTAACTTCCAAATCCTAACCTTAAATTCATCCTGTTTGAAATAGATTTTGAATGATTGGTTTAGCGAACTTAGGTCACCTTGGTGTTGAGATCGTGATGTGAACAGACGCACAAATATATCGTATATGCATTATCGCTTTTTGTGATTTCTGGAGTTGCTGGTGAATGGACAGGAAAGTGCGTTGCCCAATATCGACGGGTTAGATTATTCGGGGATAAGATAGTGATTGGTGGTTTACAGTTTACTTCCGTGCTTTCTTCACTTATCTACAGGATATGGTTTTAATTAAAAATAACCTCAAATTAGGTGAGGAAATACTGTGGGATGTGATGTATGAAATGAAGTATTTTAGACTCTACTCCGTTCGCGTTCTCTATTTCCTCGGGGACTGTAAAAAAATCCGTGTCCTTTAGATAGTAATTTGCAATCTCAAAACGAATGTGTTGCAAACGGATCTCCCTCTTGTCGCATAACAACTATTGTCATAATTTTGATTGTCATACAACTTTACGCATAAAGTTGTTGCTCATAAAAGTCTTTTGTCATTAATGATCCTGCGCATAATACTTTCATTGTCCTAATTTTGTGCTGTCATATTTTTTAACCATAATATTGAATATCATATTTTTTTAGTGATAAGAAAAAATAAGGTATTAAATTGGTTGTCCAGCGTTTAATCAGGTTAGGGCAGCTAGGAAAAGGGGGGACGGGAGGCGAACCCACCAACTAAGTAAAAAACAAATAATCGTAATAATTGTATTATTGGTAGGTTAGGTTAGGGTTATCTTGTGTACCCATTCGTCCACGTATTTCCGGTAGGTAAACAGACAGTAGGCATAAGGCATAAGGCTAATCAAAAACATGGACTATCAGTGTACCAAAATTCAAAATTCAAATCCGTTCAGCTGTTAATGCGTCATTGAAAGTGACAACGTCCAAACACCTTATAACAATTTATAACATCAAAGTAGGAATTAGAAATATAATGTCAGGACAATTGAAGAGGCGTAGAACAAACGGTGCAAGACAAACCTACTTCTGCTGTTGATAAACAGTAAATTGAGTCGCGGCTTTCATTTCGTGTACGGAATCCTCAGAGTGCGAGTCTGACTCGTACTTCGAAGTTTCTTCGAAGTTCTTCGCAGTACCAACTTTAAATGTAGAGCCACTACAGAACCTTGTCACAGAAAGCCTGATTTTAATTATATATGACGTAATTTTTTCTCGTGACTTGACGTGTTGACGCTGTCGTGATGACAAAAAGAGGTGGCACTTTTTGAACCTCAAAGACGGTGAAGTCTTTATGAGCTGTCGTACCTACAACGCCACCGACGCATATTCTGCCGTCCAAAAGAAGAATGAAAGATTATAAAGTCCATATGCGCGCATGATGCTATTTAACTTTGGTCAGCAGCATTTTCTTTCAAGTTAAATTTTGGATTGATTCCTAGCTTTTTAAAGCAAAGAAATCAATCGAATTTTGCACGGTTTTTAGGGTTCCGTGCCCAGAGGAAGCCCACAAGGGGACCCTATTGATATAATGCCTCCGCTGTCCGCCCGTCCGTCATAACTTTAAACAGCTGGATCTTTTGAACCGTAATAGATAGTGAGTTTTTCTTTTAGAATATGTGTTACCTATTACAGCGGATTTAACAACATTTTTTTTAATGAAAGTGATATAATAGAGGGATACAAGAGACGTTATTTATCAACCTGTTTTTATTTTGGTTGTATCGTAAAAATGGTAAACCATACAAACGTCAAATTTGGTATGACTATAAACGCTGAAGAAAAACAACAAATACTAATAATGGTCAAGTGTCAGTTGGACTAGCGCTGATTCTATTCGAAATCGAATTCAACTTAATAATACTAATACTACTCTGTGGTACGGAACCCTTGGTTCGCGAGACCGACTCTCACTTGACCGGTTTTTTTGTAACATGCTTGGCGTGTCAGTTTTTTGACGTGGTGCTTTGAAACGGTTAACAAAACTAGTTGACCGTTATATGTTGACTCATTATTGGTTGCCACCGTCCTCTTATCCCAGCACGAGAATCCCGTACATTATCCCGGCGCTGTAACCACGTCCCTGTCTCGATACAATTAGCATGTGGAGTCCCGCGTGCCCGGGGCTCCCTAATTGGACTTGTGTAAACGCGCCCTGCCGGGGGCGCTGCGCCGCGCGCCGTTGTGGAAGCGGCTTTATTTTTGGGCGGTTGTATCACTAGTGTAGGGCTCTCTTAAAAATAAAAGGTGACGCGATGCTACTGGCCGTTTATAAGGCTTTAATAAAAACTAAATTTGAATATTCTTCTGTTATTCTAGACGTCAATTGTTTTTCGGTAAGGGTTAAAATTAAATGTGTTTATTCATAGATGAAATAGTGATCATTTTCGCATGTTTTTTTTATACTAGCTTATACAACTCTTTGTAATTGTTTATGGATAGCTTCATTTTACTTTCCGAAATGATAATGCGACTGAAATACAGCTTAAAAGTCTGACTTGCTGTTTTTGTGTAGAGTTCGTACCTACCATTATACAGTCGACTACAAAGAGATGTATCCACTTATAGCCCTTATTAAAATGCAATAAGGTGAAAAAGTGGATACCTTTGTGTCGTCGACTATATCTAGCTAAACAAGCAAAAATGTGTGTGTTCAAAGTGTTCAAACGAACTAGCTATCGAAGATAAAGCCCTTGCATCATCGTCATTTCAGCTGAATGTCCACTCATATTGTCCACAAGTGGTACTTGATAAGCGCTATTTATACGCAACTGATTTCCTCAAATAAAAGTATGAAATAGTACTTTACGTGACGGTTGCGTAATGGCAGGCATTACAACATGAGTGTGGTTTATGAAACGAGTCGCAAGGCGAGTTTCATAATCGATCACACAAGTGTTGTAATGCCAATTACGCAGAGTCGCGTACAATACTTTATCTACACACATATTATAAGTACTCTAAGATGGGTTCAGAAGCCGAAAGGCAAATGTCCAGCATTACCTTACCTGTGGTATTAGGTGACAGCGATGACAGCTGCTGTAACGTAATTTTGAAATTACGTTATCGAATATTGTAAGGTAATGAGATCCAAATTTGGAACGTCTTCCAAAATTAACAGCTGTCATCGCTGTCACCTACTACACAGGTAATGCTGGTCATTGCCTACGAGTTTTGAACGCATAATAGAGGACTTATGATATGGGGTTTTAATAAATTACAGAGCTATCTCTCTTCTACAGCTAAAATGTGCAATAATAGTACCCGTAACTTCAGAATACTGTAAGTACAGTAAGTACGGAATAAGAGCACGATTCGTTATTTCCGCTTTCCAAAACAAGGTGCTAAGTTCACGGGAAGTGCGCATACGTTCTATTTTAGTTGTAAACACGAATAAATAGAACAATGGATGCCATACTTAGTTGGCGTGTACAAATCCGGCCAACTAGCGCGCTAATATTGACTTCTTATTACCGCTTGGTAACCGTGATACCGGGCTATCTGCCACAGCGGGCCGTAGACTGGATGAGACTAAAGTACATTTTGATGCAAGTGCGGAAAGTATGTCATTACTCGTACACGAGTCGCGAGGTGTCTTGGCCCGAGCTGCAAGCGAGAGACAAGACTCGGGACGAGTGAAAATGACAGTTCCGCACGTGTATTTTTACTTAATTCTTAGGGCAGAGTTCACCAACAATTAAACGGACGATTAAGACTTAATCAGCTGTTAATCAATACATTTGACACCCGTTAAACCACTAATCGTCCGTTTAATGGTTGGTGAACTCGGCCCTTAGTCTGATAAAAAATTATAGTGCAATTTAAACTAGGTATTCATCATCATTAAATTTAAGAGCGTAGCTCTTGTCGGTGTAGTAAACTAAACTAGGTAGGTATTAAGGGTTAAAAAATGGAATAGTAAAAAACACTATTGCAAAAATCCCACATGCAGCGACAAAAAGTAAAAAGCACTAGTTCGAAAAATCCAACATTTTGCATGATATACTTATACAGCTACAAAGAGTTCCACTTTTTGAGCAACTGTATTTAAAAAGTTTTTTTTTCTAGTCTTATATAAGTATCCCACTTTTGGGCAAAGGCTTCACTCGTAGATCTCCATTAGTCTCTATTTGGTGCTTTGGGCCGCTATACTACACGGTAATGCGACATTGATTTTGACATGTCATCGTATTGTTAACATTACGATAGCTCTTATCGTATTTACTTGACAGTAATGGCGGTTAAATTAAAAAAAATACGATAACCTATAAAAGGCAATATGTTTTTACTCAATCAAGAATTCAAGTCGTTCCGCGCCATCTCCGTTAAGGCCTGCTCCGTCTACGTCGAATAGTTTTTCAGTGCGGAATATTCAATCTATCTATCTTTGGTGTTGTGTCACTAAAGACTATGATTTTGGTAATAAAGACACGCAGAAAATTAGTGATCTTTTTAAATTAGTAGTTCACCTACAGGGCTAATACACTGTCATATGATGAGTAAACCATTATTCGCCATGGTTTACAATTCTTACCCAAAACAATCCAATGGCCAAACATAACCCTTCTGCCAAAATGTACACACAATCAATTCTGCCTGTAACTAAGCAGTACTTCTACTTCGTGTTATAATGACTTGTTTATCTCTTGTTGAACATAACTACGTCAGTTCTTCTGTTCTACATGTGTAATCATAGTTCAAAAAATCTTCCAGCTCGCTGGTTTCAGAAGGTTAAGATTTTGTTAACATATTTTTGGATCCCTGGATACCAGGTTCAATATTTTTAAAGCTGATGATGGCGTATAACTACGCACACACTTAAGTCACCCCATTGACGAGTTTACTTACACGAATTTGAAAAAAGAACGAGTCAATTGTCCCTTAAATGTCTCTGGGTACAGCGGTTAAATGACAGTACCTACACCATCCATACTAATATTATAAATGTGAAAGTGTGTATGTTTGTCCGTCTTTCACGCTGCAACGGCTGGACGGATCGGGATGAAACTTGGCACACATATAGGTTAGGCCCTGGAATAGGTCGTAGGATAGTTTTTATCCCGGAAAATTGAACCGTTCCCGAGGGAGCGAAAGCTATTCTTTTATGCACTAATACTATTAATGCGAGTATCCTACTAATCCTACTAATGAGACTTATCTATATTAGTCATTCATTACGTTTGACGTTAAAGGGATATAAAATGCTAACGGTCGCCGATCATTAAATATTATAAATGCAAAAGTTTGTGTGTTAGTTTGCTACTTCTTCACGCTGCTGCAACGAATGGATGGATTTGGATGAAGTTTGAAATGGAGATAGCTTAGGTATACCCCGGATTGAGCCCGGATAAATACATCATCGCAATCTACGTGGAAGAAGTCGCGGGCAGAAGCTATTTATAAATAAAAAATATAACATTTTGCGATTTTGGAAAAACTACCCCTAAGAGGTAAATAATGGAGGGTGTAGAATTTAGTAAGTATGAGAGTTTCGTCATTTTTGAATTTAGAAACGTGAAAATTGGTATATATAGGCTCCTATTTACAAATAAAAAAACTTTCAGCGATTCTGAAAAAATATATCGAAGTTAAATAAACTGATAGCTATGAGCTATGATAATGATAATAGCTGTAATGTACTGGGGGTAGGTACAGTTGGTTAGATAAGTTTTTTTGACCGAACGTAAATACACTAACTATACTTTATTCTTTGAAAACTAATTGGGCACTTACACCTACTATAATACACATACATACATACATACCTTCACGCCTATAATCCCAGAGTGGGGTAGGCGGAGCTACATAATTACCTACAACTTTAAAAACTAAACTAATATAATACTTTACGCACTAACATCTAAATCATATAATTCGTTCAGTGTGAAATTGTGCGACTTTAGTTTATACATGAAATTACAGCGACAAAGTTCTTCGCAGCGTCGCGGACGCCGGGAGTTTAAATAGGAGCGGCAAAGCCCGCTCGCGCTCAATGCGCTCATTCATCGAAAAACTTCGTCCTTATTGCTTTGTTTTGGATATTGTCAGATTGTATTATACAAATACAAAATTGTGATAAAAAAATCTGCAATCCATTTTTATTTTTGTTGTATCGTAAAAAAATGGTAAGGTCAATTGATTATTGATTACAAATCCTAAAAAATCAACAAATACTGAAAACTGGTCAGGTGCGAGTAGGACTCGCAAACCGAGGGTATTTTTATCGACTACGATTTCGGCCAGAGCGATTCTGTGCGCTGCATGTACCTACCTATTCACATCTTATACTACATATATTATAAATGCGAACGGTTATGCGTGCGAGAGTTTGTTACTTCTTTGTTATAAAGGATGGACGAATATGGTTACGAGTACATACACTGGCTTAACACACAGGGCTACCTTGAATCCCGAAATAAATCACTGTTTCCGTGGGATGGCAAAATTACAAATTCTACGCGGGCGAAGTCGCGGGCAGAAGCTAGTCTTTTTTATAAATTTTCAAATTTGGAGCTGCCCTTCCAGGCCGCTCTACGTCCCTGCCAGTATCGTGCAGTGTTCGGATAATATTGTGATTCCAGAGACGCCGCCCGGAGATACCAGGTAATGTCCGTCTCCCGCCCATATTGTATGGACTTTAATATAGGGTAGTCTGCAACCCGCAACTTTGAGCTCGTTACAACTTGGTCGTTTTAAGCCGTAAATTTCAAACGATTAGGTCTGCTTTGGAATGTGCCTTTTTCTATTGTTTTTATGCATTGTCAGACAGAAAGGTTAGACAGCTAATAAGGGGTCCGTTATAAGTTTAATAATTGCATAATTATGACAGTTATACAGCTAAATTGCTTAGGTTTTGCCTTGCGTTTGCTTGCGTGCTTGTAAGCATGTAAGTATATCAGATATTATTATTGTGTTGTGAGGGTTATTGGTAAGCTTTATCGTCCATTGCTGATCTTTTATGTTTTGTTTTGTTTTTTAAGTTCACTAGGAATATGTAAATGCTTTGGGGATTGAGGTGTTGCGTCTCTTCTATTTCTTTCTTCTCTTAATATTTCCTTTGCGCTTGAGTGGTCTCTATGTACGCAAAGGATATGATATACATTGCAGTTTCATGCTTCAAACCTATTTGAAACAGATGTTTGTTTAGTTGGTGCACTGCGAATAAATACATATATAGATGATACCGCAAATGTCCTGTCATTCAATTTCAAACATGCGACGTTAGTTTTACTACTACATAAATGTTATCGAACTATCTTCCACAAAATAACCTAGTCCCAAATTAAGTTCTAAGCCTAGAACTATGGGCACAAATTACATATTAGTTCCTTCGTAACAGGGTAACAGATAAGTATGTCACTAGCCGACGCCTACCGTTATAATTACCTACCTACATCTTAATATCTGTAATGTTGAATTGCCTTACTAATCAATTAATTATTTATTAGCCAACTCTTGCTCAGGAACGAAGTTAATGAGTAACATACTTACCTACATAAATACATAAAAAACATCCCAGACTCAGGAGAAAATACTCGTGCTTATCACAAAAATATATGCCCTGAACGGGAATCGATCACAGGATAGCTAGCTAGCTTGGAGGCAGGGTTACTTAACTACTAACTAGGTGAACTGTGTCGTCAATATATACCTACTAATATAAGATATACAGAGTGCCCGGTATATAGTGGACTACCTTACAGGGCTACATAGCTCAGCTCAGAAGTATTAAAAATATGATAAATCATGTTTAGTAAAAGTTACACGGAAAACAAGATATCTCAACTTTTCAAAATTTTGGAAATGCGGTACCCCGGTTCACCATTTTCAAGTCAAATTCAAATTTAAAGTTTAGAAATCTGAGTTTTTCTTCCGGCAAGTTTGACATCGCACGATGTAAAAAAAGATGTATCACAACCTGTAGTGCTGTTTGCCTGTTTAGCGGAGATTCTAAAATTATATCACAATTCAGATTATTGATTATAGCAGCGAAGTTATTGTTAAGTATATTCAACAAAGACTGAATTCTATCAAACTATCGAATTTAAAAAATGACTTTTGCTTCCAACTGCTTGCGTTTGCTTGAACAAACTTAATAATAACTCCACTGCTATAATAAATAATCTCAATTGTGATATTATTTTAGAATTTCCATTAAACAGACATTTTTTTAAGAAAGCAGCGCGGCAGGTTGATACATTTGTTTTATAATGTGCGATGTCGAACTTGCCGGAAGAAAAACACAGATTCTTAAACTTTAAATTTGACCTGAAAAATTTAAAACACTGCGAATTTTTTATTAATTTCATTATTAGGGTCTTAAAGCAAATTTAATCAGCTTTCTTTCACAGCAAACGAAACCGAAAAATTCTAATAACTGTGGTCGTGGCATTGAAAATAGTGAACCAGGATACCGCATTTCCAAAATCCGTTTTCCGTGTGACTTTGACTAAACATGATTTATCATATATTAACACTCCCGCGCTGAGCTATCCAGCCCTGTAAGGTAGTCCACTATATACCGGCCGCCCTGTAGAAACTGCCTATTTAAAATATCGCTCAGGCTATATCGAATGGCTGTTAGGTAAATTAATTTGCTAACCGCATCGAAGGTGTGATAATAACCCCGTAACGACACGGTTAGCTATTTGGTAGTCATCCTTCGAAGCTATTGGTTTCGAGTTCAATCCCCGGTAAGGGTAACTAATTTGTGTAATAAGCGTGAATATTTGTTCTAAAATCTCAGGTCATTTACCGAGTATGTATTTCTTTACCTAAATAATATTAGAATTAGAAATCGATTACTTATACACGTCTAGAGCTTAGTTTGGGATTAGTTCAATTGCACAGTGTTGCCGCGGTAGGAAAAAAACCAAAAATAATAATTGTAGGTAGATCAAATAAAAACATTATTTATTGAACTTGTTTTAATAATGTATCACATAATGCCAAAACGAGGGTACTTTCTCACAGAAACATTATCAAGACACTTGACAAAGTTTTACAGTTTATTTACAAGACGTTTAAGGCATTTCGAGTAGGGTGTTTCAAATTACGATTTTGTGATACAAACTATACTTGTTATCAAATTTGCAATATGGATTCTTTAGACCACGGTATTGTCTTGTAAAAATGTATTATCTAATTAAAATATCACTAAAATTTTAAACAATAATGAACATTTAAATGCACAGCTTAAATGCAGGTGGAAAGTTTTCTTCTATTGACTTTTAAGTATAATATTCCATTCCGTGCCGCGATAAAATATTAATGACAGTGAAGTATTGACCTTCTATTACTGGAATATAAAACCCAAAGTTGCTACTTTTTGATAACTTTAATTGTAATAATAATTGATTACTGCAAGGCACATTGTGCAATTAAGCCGTGATGAGCTTGTAGCGGTTATATTTCGAGATCCATCGAAAAGTTTGGACAGAAAATATACAAATTTATAAATTAATATTTATTTATTTTTTATTTATTTATTTATTAACGATTATTTATTAAATTTTCTTAAGTTTCCAAAAATATGGTGCCTAATATATATTAATTTAGTATTTTTATCTATAATACTTCATTATGTACCATATAAAAATAAAATGTCTATAAAAAACCTTAGAAATAATTTAGTCCGCTAGCTACTATGGAGCGGCAACACTGTGAATTGGTGTCGCGTTTGGTGCTCATAGTGGTACCCCATGATGTCGCATTTACTGAGAGTTAATATCACTGCCTTCATCTAATGCTGATCGAGACTGGCACCCATGTCACCCAACTGAGCCCAGATATTTTTGCAATCTCAAAACTCCTAATGCTACGCATTTAGATAGACTAAGATCGAATGCCTCTTTCCTAGTTAGGTATTTCACCAATAGTCTTATCTAAAAACCAGAAAAAAATATTTCAACCACTGTTGCTTGGCGGTAGATTCAATTGAAACAAAGCAGGGTTTTTAAATCTTATATTAGCGCCATATTTCATAAACTATTTCACTACACAATAACATGATAGCTTTTACCCATCCACATAACAACGCACGTTCAATCTCCAACAAAATGTCTGTGGATCATCAAATAACCTGCATATCAAATTCGCGCTATTGTATTGAATCCATTGTTTTAGTAACGGCGCAACTCGATCTAAGATGGCGGCTAAACGTCATCGAGGCAATATGGCGGCGCAACGGTTATTGTTCGAAGCGAGTTCGACGTTTGAAATGGCGTCTGCCCATGTTAAGATTAAATAACTGCATCTATGAAATAAATGAAACTATGTTAGGAAATATACGCTTCGTTGCAGGCAAAGAAAAACTCGGCACGAACGGTTACTGTTTTGTTAGATCGAAAGTAAATCGGATGGGTAGTTTAGACGCAAAAGTGGAGCAGACGTAAATATTCACATACGTAGATTGCTAAAATCATAACCCTTTCTTTTGGCTTTGACGTAGTCGGGTAAAAAGAAGCGAAAAGTAACACTTTTTTAAATAAAGGTAAACGTACTAAAGTTGTACTTCGAATATTATTTAGTAGCCTCGAGGCGCACCGATAGCCTATTCAATATTGGAAACCCTGGTGGTGGCTGAAATTTTTTACCCGACTGCGGCAATGCCAAAAAGAAGGGTTATGTGTTTGACCTGTATGTGTGTCCGACTCTATGTTCCCTCATACCTACTAAACGGCTTTTGCTTTTAACCGATTTTAATAAAGTATACGTGGTTAGATTCGTCTTAACCACTAGTGTCATAGGCTATATTAAAATTATTGTAAATCAAAATGGCGGATTTTTGGCGCCCAATTGCGCGGCATGAAAACTAACATTATGTTGACGACATTATTCAAACAGCACTTGTTTTCAAAGAATGATTTTTATTAGACTTGTTAAATATCATTTCAGTTTTGGCATTTAGACCTTAATGTTTTATTATACAAACGACATCAACGCGTCCGAACCAGTAAAGTAAGAAAATCTACTTTAAATAAGTAATTATTTTAATGGCTAGTAGTCGACAAAGGAGCAGACAGGCCACCTAATGTTAAGTGAAATCTAAGTCTTATAAACATTTGCAATCTCAAGACTACGAGTACAATCTCCACACTGAAAATGCGAAGTCAACCCTGAGGACTAAGATGGAATGCCTCTATGCTAGTAAATACACCGATTGTCTTATCCCCACACCATAACACGACAATGCGTACACTGTAGACGGACCACACAAGACTTAAGACACAAGACTTAAGACTTAAATGCAACGCCCCAATGCTAATGTAGAGATCAAAGATTGGGGATATTCCTTGTTATTCATATACCCTAATTCACCGCAAAAAAGCCAAACCATACCAACCGAACCATACCCCGCGAATTTTTATTAGCCAGTAAATTCTCAGCTCTATTACGTAAACAAATTAATCGGCAGTTAAAACGTGCAATACCCGGCGGGTTTACTCGCGTTTTATAAAGACGGATAGCTCGGGTGAGTGATGCGATACACAGCGATGATGGAGCGCCGCTACAGCCCAGTATTTTGATAAATAAATAAAGTTTTAGTGATGGGACGCGATTTGCTTTATCGATGTTTTTGTATCGTATAAAAAACAAAAGACATACATACTATTATGTCAAAATAGTCTTATTTTTGTATAGAACTTGTGGTGCTTTTAAGTTTAGGTAAATAAAGTTGCATTTTTAGCCTGTTTTCGACTGTAGAGGCAATGAGAAATTGAAATATGATTACCTGGTTGAAATTCAATTTCAAATTTTTATTAGGGACTAGGTATGTACACATCTTGATTCAATGGTCGATTTCAAATTGCATCAATTTAAAAAAAAAATGTTGAGCAAAGTCTCTCAGTATTTATCGACTGATTATAATTTTCTACCTCTATTTCCGTTTTTTCTTAATATTGAATGGTAGATATCATTTATCATCATATCATCATACTAGCCTTCAAAACAATAACTTTAAAACTTTTGCCTACTCGCTTAGGTTTTTGTGGTCTGTAGTCTATACATACTATAATGCTAGATATTTAAGCAAACATCTTAAACAATGTGCTTCAATGTACTTATGTTAAAACAATTGACCTAAAGTTTGCTGTAAAAAAACTCTACTCAGGCCTGTACACAGTTTATAAGAAAACTAAAAACATCACCTTGTTAGATGCAATAATTATTGCGGGCTTAATGAATGATTGCCAGGAGCAACAATAGTAAATTAAAAAGAACATAGGGATACTCTAATGTTTTTTCATTAAGTACTTATATAGAAAGATTTTTAAAGCCACAAGTAATATATTTTTTCCGACACACCAATTTTCTAATAGAATTGATATGTTTTTTATTTTTTGCGGTCAGAATAATATATCGACGTTCTATAAATCATACCATCCGTATCCTAGAAATAGGTACAGTGTAAACTGTGCGTTAAGGTGGGCGCTGTTTTTATTTCGGCCAGGCTGATGCGATGACGTCCGTGCCTGCCCGCTAGTGATCAATTTAAAAAATATAAAACCCACTAATGGACCCGTTTCCGCCGACCGCGTTCCTATTTCAAAAGTTTACCGCGTTTGACATTTTATAGTTTTTTTTAAATAGCTGATTTATTGCTTGGCGTTATTATCAAGTCAATTTGTTTCTTATGTGAGTTTAAAAGGTTCAATGATTCGATGAAATAAAGAAACATATCACAGTTTTTATTATTTGATACTTGATTAAAATTGAAATTAATACAGAACATCCAAACAACACTCGACCTCTGACACAAAAATGTCAGCGTCAGCACCAATCGCGAAAAAAAAACAAAACAAAACCTCCTTAGTCACTCAATTCGGTCATATTTGTATGTAGTTTCTTTGCAAGGGGGCTAAACTCCGTGAGTTCGAGCGTATAACCTTTGCAGCGACCTCGGTAAACAAAGGAATAAACATGGTGCTCTATGAATAAAATAAAAATAGCATAGATGATATCGGCGAAACGGGCTGAGTACGGGATATGCCGAGTTATTATTCTCCTAATAACTGGATCGTATTAACTTCGACGTAGAGTCATGGGAATGTAGAGCGGGCAACGACTATTATTGAGCTATAATGGAATAAATTAGGATTGAAGAGAATTTCGTAAATCGTAAGTGACCAGCAGTTCCTTGTATATTGTAAAACTATAGTAACGAAACACATTCCGATGGCAAATTCAGTGGGTATTCCGATGAAACCAAAATAAGACCAGCCGCGGGTAGTTCGAGAAACTCGTACGAATTATGTTGATGACCTTCAATTCATATTAGAATCCGAAAGAATCGTGGTACAAGTGGTGTTAGTGTTACTTAGTTACTATAGTTTCTTCATTTTTGTATGTTAGCTCTACCTATTCCTATATTTACCCATTATATCTTTCATTAGTTGGGATTAGGATCTTATCTTATCTTGTAGATTTTATCTTTTCAGACACACTTAATCCTGTTGGAGCTTTTGTGCAATTACCCTTTTCACTCACTTATCTCTTTAGATGTGCAGGTTTTCTGGCGATGATTAGCACACAATGCGCTAAGTTAGAAATACTTGATACAAGGCGACCACTTAAGTTCGAAGTCATTACCTTACAATCGACAGTCAATCAATACCCCACTAGGCTACCGACAGTTATGTACAATTATTAGGATCGCGTAAAAATAAAATACACCAAACTCTATTAATAATAAAGTAATCCTCTGCCAGTTCCTCACGTTCTTAGCTCTATAATATCTTTATGGCATTTATAGATTATTCATTTATTTGGCATCGATACTCCCGCTGTCGTCTGCTCGAGTAATTGCCGTTGTCGTACTTAGACAGCGTCTATTCTACCGGAGAATGGAACCAATTAGAATAGAGACACTTTATTGAAATAGAATATAATCTATTTTGTAAGGTGTAAGGGAATAAAACTATGGGTATAAGGGAATTTTTGTGCAAAAAAAAGTGAAAATAGAATTCGATTAGTAACAGAACATTTTACTAATGGAAATTTAAATTTAGAATTAATGATTCATGTTTTATGTTATTGTAAAGAACTGAAGCGTGACGTGTGCCCATTTGCAATTATAATAATTTGACTTGACTTGACTTGGCTTGCGTATAACTTAACGTTATTCGCCACTTCGTGTACCAGCCCCAAAATGTTAAGAATGTTTTGTTAATTATATTGATAAACATAAATGCACTTGCCAATTATTATCGTTGATTCATACTAGTTCAAACCTGTTCGTAAAGTCAATGTCTTATAAACTATAACAAATCCAGAGCAATCAAATATAAAAGGCACGTGTCTTTAATTCGCTTTGATTGTCCCAACTATTTCACTTTGAATTGTAATAAGTTTCAGCTGTATTGCTACGCAAGTGACGATTATGACGTATAACTATCTAGGAAATGTTATAAAACTTTCTTTATATTTTTTTAATTTGTGACCCATTTCAAGAAAAATACGCTTGAAGTCGTCAAGTCATTAGAGGTGCCAAATCATTTGTAACTAATAGGAGACTCAACCTTATTGTTGAAGAATGTCAGAATGACTTTGGACCGAAGGTGGGTCCCAAATTAAAACTCGTGACTATACTGCCCTCCTAAGCAAAAATGCAATAACTAAATTCAATAGCCAAAGCAGATTCAACTCTCTTCTGTTTGTAACTAGGTAGCAATTTCTACAGATGTTTTGTTTGAGATAACGCCATTATGCTTAGTAGGGCAGTATATAACGTGTAACTTTTCATTTAACTGACGCCCGCCACTTCGTACGCGAAGAATTACTTCCCCGCCACTCCCCGTAATCCTTTCCTTCCCCTTGCAAGCCGATTTTCGAAAAATCCTAACCCAGTGCACCTTTAGGGGTAACCTAACCTACCCACTGAATACTAGGGTTCCATGGTGTTATAACAATTAAAGTCCTTGACCGCATGTGGGCTATGCTCCTCATGGCCATATTATTATGCATCCTCAACCTCGGGAATGCCAACCTTAAAATTAAGACACCTGTCCTTATGCTAGTAATATTTTACCCATATCTTACCCCACCACACCAAAATGCAATAGTCCATTCATCCATCCATCCAATCCACCTGTATCCACCTGTTAGGCATAGGAATCTTCCTTATCATGCCACTATCCTAGGTCCTGCTGCGCTAGTCGCATCCGTCGTCTCCCCACCGTTTTACGAATGTCGTCCACCCATAGGGCAGGTGGTCTACCCACGGATCTTTTGGAATTTCTTGGCCACCATTCAGTAACCAACTTCGTCCTCCATCCTTTTGCCTCGCCAAGTGTCGTATCTCCACTTAAACAGTAATGCAACAGAGCGATCAAGGAAACCACACCCATGTTGTAATGCCTATCATTACGCAACCGACAACTGACTACTAAGACACGACAAAGAATATTGATGTAATAGTAGTTTACCTATTACATCAATATGTTTTGTCGTGTCTTAGTAGTCAGTACTCGGTAGAGAACAGAGGCACCCTTTATGCCTGGGACACACGATGCGAGTTACCGTGGTCAGTTATTGTAGGATACTATACTAATAAAGTTACAACGCAGGTAGTTAGTTAGTGGTTAACACGGATACGGTTATATTAATCTCCTAAGAAATGTCAATTCAGACCAATTTATTTTAGTTTATCTTTGTCATTTGTGTTAAAAAGCAATATAGGCAATTTTGCCAGAGCTACAATGAAAGGAATGAACGAAACTGATATCATCTATGATTGTGTGGGTGCCGTCCTTTAATCCGTAGTTCGAATATAAACCTAGATTTATTTTTCACAGATTTTCACATAGGTACAAACAATAGTTTCTACCCATTCGATCCATTTGTAGTAGTTTTTTGAAACGACCTATACTGTATAATGCATATCGTTGTCAAATATCCATAGATACAGCTCAGTTTAGGACTAGCTTAATTTGTGTATGATTTTCCCCTATTCATTTATATATCCAGCAACTAGCACAGTGTGAAAGAAGCTTAACAATTCAGGTTGAAATGCGCATGGTAGTGACAGTTCTATCTTATAGTAAATATATATTTATCCATCTTAATACCTAAGCTGTCTTTACATAACTTCAGTCTCATGGCGCGACTCAATCTATCTTAATGAAATAATGTTACAAAACAATTTAAATGTAGTTTACTTTAGTAGAGACTCCAATTGAGACTATCTCACAATTTGCACCGTCCATTGCGCTTTATACTATCTTAATTATTTTGACATTTTGACCTAATTAACAGATCGGCTGGAGAGCCAAGTTCAAAGTGGTGTAAAAACGCCGTTATGACAACTCGCGGCCATTGAACTGTCAAAATCCTTGATAGTAGGTGCCTTACTAAACCAATAAGCGGTAACTCCAATTTGATAGTCAAGGCAGATTGATCCCTCTACCGTTAGAAATAAGTTTGCAATTGTTACAAGAGTTTTATTTAAGATGCCGCCATTTGGATTTGCAATCACATATTTCTGTCACTTTTCTTACCTGAAACTTGTAAGAGGCCCTAAACAAGATGCTTAAAGCTATCTTAAACGATTTTCGACATCTGTCAAAGTGTATGGAATTGATATAAGCTCTTGACACGACCATCCGGCATCTTACGTCCATCCTATACATTTTAGATAACGATGACATTCTCGCAATGCATCTTGTCTCGGTTCTAAAATAGTTTTCTATAGCGTTATGTATCTTGTGTAAGACCTCAGAGGGACCTGCCAAGATGTATTGGCATGCATATGCGCTAACTAGCGTTTGTATTCGATTCGTTTTTAAACCAATCACGTCACTGGTAGATGACGTGATACGAAAAGTCACGTGATCTACAAGTGACGCGATTGGTTTAAAAACGAAATGAATAGAAACGATAGCGCAATGCATCTTGGCAGGGCCCTCAGAGGCCTTAGAAAAGATGCTTAACGCTATCGAAAACTACATATTTTCGAAAACTGCCAATGTGTATGGAATTGACATAAGCGCTCGACGCGACCATCCGGCAGCTTACGTCAATCCTATACATTTTCGATAACGGTAACGATCTCGCAATGCATCTTGTCTAGGGCTTGTGTAATAGCGAATTTGAGGACGTGTATAGCCTAATCAGTGCCCCTGCCTACAAAGCTAGCGGTCCCGGGTTCAATTTCTGCGGTAAATATTTGTTCCTGAGTCTAGTATGTATTTCTCTATAAATATAAGTAAGTATATCGTGAATGCCTCTATGTTATTAATTTCAGCGGTTGTCTTGTCCCTAGACCGGAACACGACAATGTGAACACTTGGCGGTAGGTTAGGATGTGATGGTGGTAGTGATCCGGATTAATTATGTGACAGGGTACTAAGGTAACCTAACAAATAAACACTGATCGTACCTATACCACGTCTTTACTTGCCACGTTGTCCTCTGAAATATATGTAAGTACGTCTACGTGTCAAAAAGATGAAAATTCAAATTTTAATTTAAGAAGTGACAGAAAACGTTTTCAAATTAAAACTACTTACTTACTTATTTAAATGTTTTTTGTAGTGCAAAATACCTAGGCTAGCGCTAATTTATATTAAAAAAAACGAACCGACCATTTTTGCCCAATTTAAAAAAGCTTACACCTTTCCACCAGCTGCTTTCAAAGTCGGGCATCACAAAGCACACCCTACCTTAACCCGTAGATTTAAACCACAAATTAAAATAGCACACCACCATCTTTCTCCCTTATTTTTGTAACAGGAAGGTTCAAATTATACGCGTTTTTTTTCATAAGGTCCGCGGTCGGCGTTTTGTTTGATCCATTGCAATTACAAGTTTAGTGATCGTAAACGGAACAGAATACAAAATGGCGGAGGTCCCCATTGTTGCCGGGTTGCCAACCTGGAGGGCTGTAAGAATTAGGCACGGAAGCGAAGATGCCAGTTACTTTGTCCGTTAATTAGATGTTTCTTTTAACGGCGAGTTAACTGTAAACCGATAACTATGTAGATGTATAACTAATTGAGGTATCCTTAGTACATACTACTTAATTATAAATGCGAAAGCAGCTCTGTTTTTTTGTTTATAACGCTTTCAGAGCTAAACCACTGAATAGATTTTAATGACATTGATATGCAGGGTGCCTGATATGGCTGCGTGTATCGCGTGACAAAATGTGGATAAAACATCCGTCACTTATTGACATGTACATAAGTACGAGAGCGACGGAAGATACTACTCGTATTCCCTCTGATAGCATGAACCCTGGGGTAGGACATAGAGTATTTTTTACCGTGGAAATGTGGTCAGCTCCTGAGGTAATAGCGAATAATGACTTCTACCTCGGCAACAGCAAGTAATATTATAAATGCAATGTTTGCTTGTTTGTTTGTTCTGTATTTTGGGTTAAACGAATTGACCGACCAATGTGAAAATTGGTACATAGCTTAGAGATAGTTACAAGCTGTGGGAGATGGTCATAGGGTAGGTTTTATCTCGGACAGTCGGAAAAAATCCTTAGCGATAAATGACTTCTGCGCGAACGGATTTGCAGGAAAAGTCGTGTTGTAATAGTAGTTTACGTGACGATCGCATAATTACAACATGAGTGTTGTAATGTTAATTACGCAGTGTCTCGTACAATACTTTATCTTCACACATATTATAAGTACTCTAAGATGGGTTCAGAGGGCCCTGCAAAGATGCACTACGCTACCTAACGTTTCTATTCGATTCGTTTTTAAACCAATCGCGTCACTGGGAGATGACGTGATACGAAAAGTCATGTGGTCTACCAGTGACGCGATTGGTTTAAAAACGAATCGAATAGAAACGTTAGTTAGCGTAGTGCATATTTGCAGGGCCCTCAGAAGCTGAAAAGCAAATGACGCAGCATGACCTTACCTGTGGTAGTAGGTGACAGCGATGACAGCTGTAACGTAATTTTGAAATTACGTTATCAAATATTGTAAGGGATCCAAATTTGGAACATCTTCCAAAATTAACAGCAGCTGTCATCGCTGGCACCTACTACCATAGGTAATGCTGGTCATTGCCTACGGGTTTTGAACGCATATAGAGGACTTATGATATGGGTGTAGATAAAAGTAGGTTGAGTGGTTATTTATTAAAAGTCCCGGTGTATGTTAGACAATTTAATGTTAAGTTAAAAACCAACTTTTGATGTGTCTTTTTTATAAGTATGTATTTCGATTAACAGTGCAATAATTATGATGATGATGGTGATGAAGGTCGGGTTTGGGAGCTGACCTGATGATAGAGTTGGAAGGTAGCCACAGTATCTTCTCTGTAGGTACTTAACGTAGAGTCATTGTGATCGGGCCCTGTGTGTATGAGTTGGATTAGTTTTTACTGATTTAATGAGCAGTTTATTTATATGCAAAAATAAAGTGTTTACCCAGACTTCTTTTACCCAAAAAGGTTTATTTGTGATTCTTTGGTATGTTGACATATTATTTTATTATGATGGCATAACTTGAAATGTAAAATTTTAATGGATAACTTTGAAAAGGTCCTATTTTGCTTTCCACACGTTTTGAACAAATACAACAGCTACTAAATTACGTTTTGCGTGAGACAGAAATCTTTGATCTGCTCGGAATTCAAAAGATGATGTATGGTTTCCTAGGTTTCTTTAAAATAACTAACACGTAGATTTATCGGTGTTTACCTAGAAACTTTGAAAGCTCTTTTGGTAAAAATAAAGCGTCGCTAGACGTGTGAATTATTGTATAAAAAAAATTATATTATAAAATTGAAATGTGTTTGTTTAATGTAAAACGCATTGAAGGGAAAGTAAAACTCTTCTAATCTTATGAGCACGAAGTTATGTGACTTTAGATTTGTATTGATCAAAAATCAATAGAAAATCTTAAACTTCTTTACCTACCGTTACGAGTAGTTGGACAATCTTAACAGGGCCTCTATTCTGGGCGGTAAAAACCATATGACCTGTGATGGAATCGTTTTTAAATAGGCCGCCATTACTGTCACGTAAATAAGATCTATCAAAACGTTGACGATAAGATAAAAGGTCAAAGACGATATGGGTTTTCCGCCTAGAATACCGGGTAATTTACAGCATGATGTGCAATTTGGAACAAAACAATGTCCGAATTAAAATTGAGCTCCCGCTTCTTTTTTTAAGAGCCAGCGGTTATTTAAGATCCTATAATAAGTAGATTTAGCATAAATACCAATATTACGGCCGTTACCGACCGCATTATTCCCCATAAAACTCTCGTTCAAGAAAATCAATTTGGTAAACAAACCGGCAATAATTTTGCGCATTTACCTTACCGCGGACGTAAGCTTGCAAATCTTACAATTGATGTATAATCATAAATAAACGTTTTTCCGTTCGGTTATCTTGAATAACTTTAATTCCCTTGACATTTTGGTCGTGATTGCAGTGACATTTGACGATGTCGTGGTAAGGGCTTGCAGTGCATTGCATCGGTCGCCCTCCAATGCGACCCTTCCTTCCCCTACTTGCAACGAATCCTATGGAGTACTTACAACGGCGAAGCAAGCCAGTCTGGTTTTGTGGCTCTCACTGCGCGGTTCGCAGGCGCGACGCCTCTACAAACTATCAACAAAATTCCGAATTCGAAAAGCGAACGCTGATCGTATTTGTTTCTTAAACGCTGGCCGGTTAAAAAGTTTGCTGACCAAAGATTCCAGAAACTTTTTGGGAAGTTTTAAAAAGTTGCAGTTTTTTTTTTCTGGACTTTGGAAATGTTTTAGTGATTACATTGTTATGTTACCGTTTCTGTGTTTTACGTTTATGTGTTGTTACGTTTATGTTTTGAATTTTAGTTAGTGTTTTGTTTGGATTTTGCGGTGTTTTTGTGAAGTGGATTTTGACTAACAATGGAGCTATTTTGGAAAGTGCTAAGCTTTCATCTATTATTAGCACAGGCAGTGTTGGCGAACTGGTGGTGAGTCCTAAGTTAAGGAAAAGAAAAAGTTTAAAAAGGTTTTATTCCGCGGCCAGTTGACCATAAACTTTACAAAACGCTGTTTATTTTAAAACTACTGGCCACTAAAGTCTCACGATTTAAAATAGATATCGTCTCGTTTTCTTTATTAGGATCTTTACTTGTTTTCTTAGAGTTTCAAAGAATTTTATATCTGTTTGTGCATAAAAAATATGCAATCATAGATAGGTAGGCTCACTTAAATAAGCTTTGTTTTTGTGTTTGGACGACTGCATAGTATAAGCAGGTAAAAAACCGTTTTTTTTAAAAATAATGATTGGTGTCATTAATTTCTCGAACGGAGATAAACTTATTTACCTCATTACAGGTTAAAAACAAAAACTTTTAATGTTTGTGAGGCACAACTTGAAAATAATTCCATCGAAAGTAAATATTTAAACCGGTATCTTAAAAAAAATGTGTTATTACAAAATAAAAAACACTAAGCGCTATTTTTTCTACATCTTTATTATGAAAAATCGCACATAATTTCTTACACAATCGTTTATAACCTTTGTAAAGTAAAATTCCAGACTTAACGAAATAAGTGTACTGCCAAAGAATATGCAACGAAATCAGATATTGGTCACTCGTAAGACTTCCCTCTATTTGTCACGGGGGATTATGCTGTCTCAATTATTTACCTAAAGAAGGGATTACATGTAGGTATGCTTACAATAATCGGTTAACCTCAGCCAAAGTTGAATAGATCCTGCCAAGCGTTGGTACCTAATAAGACATTTTGGGTTCAGATATTTGAACTCAAGTGGGACTGGGCCGGATATATTTGTCGTATGCGGGATACCAATTGGGCAAAAACAACCACAAACTGGATCCCACACGACAGAATTCGGCGTCGCCGCAGACCTAGGCGCAGATGGCGAGATCTGCTTGACGCTTTCTGAAGGGACTGGCAGGAGTCTGCACAAGACAGGGATACGTGGAAGGACGAGAGGGAGGTCTTTGCCCAGCAATGGGACACTCTAGGCTAACAATCAAATAAATAAATGTTTGAACGAAATTCGGAAGATAGGTACTCTGTTTGTTTTTGCAAAACTTTTTACCCGATTTGTAGTTATATTTATTCTATCAAAAGTTGCTCACCACGAACTAAGCTGGACGGGACTCATTCTTTAAAAGCCGGCAAATGCCCCTGGAATTCCCATGTTGCTGCGGTTCATTGAAGGTGACGATCGCAGCCCAACATGTGACCTGATAGCACGGTTGCGTCCTTACAAACAAAAAATTAAATCATAAGCCTTTGCCCGGGAATTTATCCACATCAAATTAGTTTTTCCCTATTCCCCGGGATTTTTTATATTTTCCACGATAAAAAGAATTCCATGTGCTAATCCTGGACTTGGACCGCCGTTTGTGTGTGGTTTACAGACCAACATCCTGTACCGCAGAATAAATGCTTTTTCTTTCTTTCTCGTCGACCTTTCGAATCAAACAGAGTAAGGTAGCATATGAATGATAAGGTTGGTATTTGTATTTATATGGTCCAAAGACTTCCAAGGACGTGTATTGCATTCGCATCTGAGTACTCTTCGCACAGACGTAGTTAGTTACAATGACAAAGCAATTAATATCGCAGGTAAAACTAGTCGCAAATACATTGTAATGTTATATATAATGACTTCCTATTGTAACAATAAATCTAGTTTTGTTTAATTATCAACATCATATTACCCAAAAGACGGACGAAAGATGGACGCAGGTAAAGGAAAAAAGAGACGCAGGCCATCCCAAAGGCATGCCCCGACGAACGGTTTTTGTTGCCCAGTGTTAGTTTGATCCAGGAAAATAAAAAATATCATAATATTCCAGGGCTTTCTATTTCTATATTTCATTTTAGCTTTACTAGGTACCGGTTCGCTTTAAGTCTTGTGAGTCAAACTCCGACTAACATCATATATCTGCACACTTTCCTATTACTACTACAACAACCACTACAACTTCTACTAATACTACACTAGTAGTATAAATTACTTCGAACAATCTGGCATGTACAGTGGGCTTTCAAGAAATGCCTTGATCTTTCAATTCTGTGCCGCCTCTATCACTTTTCTCCATGTAAGTCCCAACGCTTTACGTTATTATAGTGTTCTTTATTCTCATCTCATCTCATTTAAATGATTGATTAGAAGTAGTTGACTAAGTCGTTTGCATTCATCAATTTCATAATAATTAATAACATAACAGTATTGTCAATTAAATTAATTTTGTACTCGTGGGGTTTGACACGAGGTGATGGGACTTTATGCAGGTCCGTCCGGATTGCTACCACCATCTTACCCTCAATCCACCATTAGGCATTAAGTTCACCTTTTGTACGCTTTGTAGTTTTGTGCATGTTTTTGGTATGTTGAAATTTGCCGCTGAAATGAGCAGCATGTACCATACAGACTACGTCCACGAATGTAGACAGTTCGTAGATTGACAACACATTCGCAATCCCTACATTATCAGTTGCCATTAGGTGGCCTGTCTTCTCGTTTGCTTTCACCTTGCAAGATAACACTATTGACCACCAGAACTAGTTAAAAGTTTTTGACACGTCACAAATACATTAAATGGTTTTATTTCTTTCTAATGACGCAAATTTGAGATGTTCCTATTGTGGATACCGTTAGATATCCACCCAGGTGTTTAACGGCAAGGAACAAAACTACGGTCATGTTCACAAAAGAGGTTAACAAAGCGAAAGTTATTTTGTGCCAGTACCTAGCCGGCGCTATAAATAATTTTAACTGCCCGCGTACTGGCCGGAAAGGAGAACTGGTGACGAAAAAAGCCGTTTTGCAAAAAAACTATCCAAGTTTTTAAACTTCAAATAATTAGCTCGAGAATCTTAGATATGTAATAAAACTAATAAATAAATAAATAAAAATGTCTTCATTTCGGTACTCGAGAAGTCCAGTCTCGTGACACGATGGGATGGGCAAAACCATTTTCAAGTTCGAAATTAAAAAAATGATTTTAAGGACAATCCAATAAGTACCTATAACAATTTTAACTTAATTTGCCGTTGCGTTTGTGTGAGATAATTATAAACTTGTATTATTATCTTCAATTTAACCCTTTACAATGCGGTTAGCCTAGTTGGTTAGGGGTTCGATCCCTCAAGGGCAAATATTGGAGTGATGAGCACGAGTATTTGTTTTTGATTCATGCAACGTTGTTTTCTATTTATTTTTTCTTTATATTCAACTACTCATAATTGTATGAGTGGTGAGATATTTTTTATGGTTATTGTTATTTATTATGTCGTATTAGCTACTTTTTCCTTTCCTACTCTTTCCTTTTTCCAAATTGGATGATTTCGGCAAAATCCGGAGAAGACTGGCTCACTTTGGAGGAGGCCTTTACCTGTAGAGGGGTTCTTGCAGAATAACTAACAAAAATGTAAAGCTATTTAAATCTCGTTATAAATACAAAAGAAAAATACTAACACTAAATTAAAAAAACTAATTACACTTTAACGTTTTATGTTACTAACATCACTACTTTGTATATTCGGTAAGAAATACAGGCTTTTTTATTTTTTTTATTTTATTAGCTACTTTTTAAACGACTAAATTTTTGATTCCTAGACAGTGTAGGTCAGTGAAGATGTAGTGTATAAATTAAATATACGTCATCTTGTTTTCTCAGTCGCTTTCAGTAACCATCGCTAAGTTAATAGAAAAAGCAAGATTAATACGAACTTATCCGTCAAAATAGGTACGATGTCGTACGATTATGCACACTCTTATTGGGGTTGGTCCCTCATGTTCGAGGATCGTGGTCAGCATCAGAGTTTCATCGATTATGTACATCCATAGAAATTGTAAGAATTTTTTTCGACTTTGATTTCTAAGGACCATGAAAACAAACTGATATGAAGAAATAATATCTATTCGGAAATAAAATAAAGATATTATTTCTTAATACCAAGAAATAAATATTATTTCATAATGAGTAAACAAATTATTATGCATTACGCATGTATTTGATCCGTCGTAACCGTACCGGAATAGAGAGGTTCGTGGGTACTAGATTATAAGCCAGATTATCTCAAAGCTAGACCAATTCCGATGCAAATGCGGACAGATCGGATCGGTACGGGTTTGCCCGGAATTTTGACGCCAACTGTTAATAAATTGGGTTTAGCCGAGGAGTTATTAATTCCGGTTAGAGTTAAACACTAATCTAACGATTGCGTGATTTCTAATATACCTAAGGCTGGTTGCAGCCAATATTCTAGTTTGCATACTGGGTTTCATATGTTTAGTAGTTAGTATCCATTAATTGTTTTAATGTTTGTTAGAGTACCTAACCAAAGGGTAACATTACTACATTGAATATGGTTTAGGCACTAATTTTTATGAACTCGTTCAGGAAATAATTAACTGTTTAATTTTTGTGTCCAGAGTAATAAGAAATTGACGACAAAAGAGTAAGAAGAGGAGCAAAAAATAAAAAAAAGTAATATTCCGTATAATAGTTAAATAAATTTATTGTAGTTATTAAATTAAATAAATCAACACCCTTTATAATCAGCCTTATTTATTAAAACATATTTAAATGTATATAAAAGAATTGAAACTACACAAATTCAAGATCTTAAAGAGGCACTGGTAATTAATATATTATGTATTATATTAGTTTTTCTTCAATACGCGCAAAAGTCCGGAAAGTAAAGTAACGTTAACATTTCTAAGTTTAGATTATTGAAGATCCTTTTTATTGCATGCTAACGAGCACGCAGGCCGCCTGATGGTAGATAAGTTCTGAGACCCATAGACATTTGCAATGTCAAGACTGAAATCATAAGACTGCCGTAACCAGAAAATGCGTAAACCTCTTGAAACTTAATTTTTACGTCCTTTTGTCTGGTTCGTTTATTTTTTCTAACCTCAGTCGTAAAACAAGTAATTTCGCTATTATTTATTTCGTCACATTTCACGAGAAAGAGTTACAATAGCGAACAACAATAAAATATACTATTTTATACCTGTTCATTCTGTATAATTTACACACTCCCCCGCACATCCTAAAGTATATTGTAATTATCTTGACATACTGTCCCTTCTCCTTTGCGGCAGTGAACATATTTAAAACAGTATGATAAGTAAATATATTTCAATTTTATCTTACAACGACAGCGCCTTTTATTTGAGTGAAATTATTCTAACGAATAAATTAAGTCTGACTTTTAGGGGTGTTAAGAAAAATTGGAAATTTGGATACAGATTTTAAGACATTATTATACATTATAGAAAATGAGTTTTAGGGCCCTTTTTCCTAATGTCAAGATAAATATCTGGTACATTAACTATATGTGTACCTAACTCTTCTTTACTTTGCTATATTTAATAAAAGGACGGAGTTGAAATTCATCTATATCTGACCGTTGTCTGGAAAAAAATGCGTTAACAAGGTTTTGCGTTTTTTTTCCAGTTTTTCTCATGACCCTTAAGCACAGGCCATATAGAAAGGGCGTAAAATAAAAGACCTAAGTCTCTACAGCAATACTTCTTCAACCCACTTAAACACAAAATGTATTTGAGCGGTAGGGATCCGCTGGTTCATCCCGTTATTCTTAATTATTATCTTAATCAAGTGAGAGAGAGATTTATTTTACGTCTCGTCACTCCACACTTTAACCGCGAAACTATAAGTACATAAGCGGACATCACTCGGAGTGTATTTTGGGTTTAGTACCGTTTGGTAACCAAAATTTCGTAACCACCTTTAAATTTAATGTAATTCTGTACCTGGTTATGATATTTTGGTTACCAAACGGTACTAAAGCGTATTTTGTATGGGCTGGGTAACGTGCGAATAAATACGAACTATGCTGTGGAAAGGGAAGCACAGAGTAGGCCCGATCGACCTAGCAAGAGCAAGTATAATATATTCTGTGGTCACGTGTTATTTCTGTGCAGCCTCGGATCCTATTCTGAAAATCGAAAATCGAAGCTACGTTAGCGAAAGATGGAGCACTCGAAGTTTCGAATTGAGCGCTTCGTGGTGACAATCCTGCGCCTTACTGATTCCAAGTCGTTGACTGTGCTAACCTCCTACAACAATCTGGTACAAGATTTTATGCGCCAATAGCGTCCGCTACTAAATTGCATATCTCCTTGTTTGGCCCGCTCTCTCATTAGCGACAATTAATGAGATGGCTTCGATTAGGCTTTTGTCTTATTTTATTTTTATAAGGTTAGAAAAAAAGGGATACTGGAAATGGAAATGGAAACATGTTTTTTGATGACAACAATGTAAGTTAATTAAAGTTTAACCCATATTTTACGACTGAATATATTACATTTAATGTTTTAAAGAGAACCAACAAACCACGTCTAGCGAGTTTTTTTTCGAAATATTTAATAACTTCGTATGGAGGTACAAATTGTCACTGGTAGGTAACATTAATAGGTAAGCTATGTTTTGACGTTAATAATAAGTAATAACGCTTAATAGAGTATAATTATGAGCATCCATCCTTGAAGAGCGAAACCTAATAATAGTAACACACACATAAATTGACCAACCGGCGTGTCCCAAGACAAATGTGTTCGGAGGTATCCCCTTAAGGTAGATTCACAATGAAAGGGGTAAGTTAGAAAAACGCGCCTAAATAAATAAATAAACCATAAATAGGTATAGAATATAGAAATGTACTATTTCTGGCTTTACGCTGACGTTGAATGTATTGCGTTTTGCGTAATTCAAATAATTTTTGGCCAATATCAGTGACATTCCTGATTGCAGAGGTTACCATGAAACTATGCAACAATCAAATAGTATCCTGTGTCCAAAATATTTGTGTGGGAAGTGGCTTACTTTGTTACCGTATGAATTTCGGTAACAAAAAAGGAACTAACCAAACAACGCGCTGACTAAGTTGGTAGTGACCCTGCCAACGAAGCTAGAGGTCCTGGGTTCAAATCCCGGTAAGGGCAGATGTTTGTGTGATGGATGAGCGCTAATAATTGTTCCTGAGTCATGGATGTTTTCTAGTATTTAACTATTTATTTCTCTATATAAGTATTTATCTCGTTGTCTAGTACCCATAGTACAAGCCTAGAGCTTAGTTTGGGACTAGGTCAATTGATGTGACATTGTCCCATGATATTTATTTATTATTTAAATCTAGGACGCATTTAATTATCGCATAGTTTTGTGTACAATCGTTTAAATGGAATTCTGATCCACTAGAACTGTCACAGTGACATTTTGGCTGTTATTTTTCCTTTTTTATTTGTTGTCTATGAATTCGCCTTAGCTAACTCCACACATGTCCTCAACGCCCCATTGAATTCAAACGGCCCGTGCGTTATCACTTTACCGAGAACTGATACATTTATAGTTTCGTTTAGTTTCTAAATGCTAATTGGACGACCGGGTTACAGTTGTTTTAGTCTCTGGGAACTAGACGTAGTGTTAGATCTCTCCGTTATAAGCATCGAGCTGTTTATCAAGCACTTGTGACCCGCCCTCGCTTCGCTTCGGTTTATGCCAGTTTTCTGTAATACCCGTACATAACCCAAAACTTACTATACATAAAAACCTTCCTCTTGAATCACTCTATCTATTGCTGAAAACTGCATTAAAATCCGTCGAGTATTTTAAAAGATTTAAGCGAACAGACAGCGGACACGACTTCATTTTATACTATGTAAAGATTTGCAGAATCGCTTTTTAAAAATAAACAGTAATCGGATCCAGAAGGAGGGTGATGTTTTCGCGCGTATGTATGTTTGTCCGTTCTAATGTGACCTCCTGTAGCCTTAACGGCTTGACCGCCGATTTTGAAGAGTGAGGTGTGTTTTAGTTGTGGAAGTGACATAAACTTATTTTAATCAAAGAAATTAGAATAAAAAGATAATGAGATTAATAAAAATAACATTACATGGACGAAAATATCAAAGAATGCAGTTGCCTAACGCACTCGCAATCGCAATCGACTTCAACGTGGAACAATTGTTTACATTTTTAAAGCAGACTCGCCTTCGGTTCGGACTGTCACAATGAAAACAATTGCGATTGCGAGTGCGTTAGGCAATAAGCCTGCGGGTTAGTAGAAGATAATAATTGTAATTACTTAGTAGAGGTCAGTGCATTAAACGAAGAAACGCCGCAAGAATCTTAGCAGACAGTTATATTTAGAATAGAAAACAAGACAGGGTATCTATAAAGCTATTTATACTAGACGAGTAGAATAAGATAATTTAAGAACTAAAATGAAGACTAAATAAACACACTTTCAGAATAACCATATCGTAAGAGCACTTCGTGAGCATCCCAAGAAACGAAGGTCATAATCTTCCTTGGAATAACAATATTACAATCGGGGACAAATAAAAAATAACATGAAGAAATAGCAAATTTAAAAAACATTATTTTTAAATTAGGTCATATCATTTTATATCATTCAACAATTTTTCGTACACTTTAAGTACATTAAAAATAATAAAAGACAATAATAACTTTACAAAAAGTATACCTACATTACTACTACGTTCATGACTGTATTTTTATAATAATATATTGTTTGCTCATTTTCTTTAAATTAAAAATCAAACGTCAAATATTACAAAACAAACTAAGTGTCTAAAAACCACTAAAATAAAATCAATTTTCATAAAAAATAATACATTTTCTTAGATGACACCAGCTGATTAATACCCGACTTACCGTATAAAATACCGCAAACTAATTATTTTTTCTGCTTTCCCCTAAATTTGCCCCTAAGTGTATTTGATGCAGCAGCTAAAAACTGATTGTAAACTTCTCGAATCTTCGGAGAAAGTAAAGTACACTGGAACCATTACCCGACTGCCGCCGGAGTCGATGACAATGCCCTGTCCCATAACCTCGGCGACTAACTATCTCTTGCAGAATTCACTTTATGAAATTGGTAGTAAATTTGTATGAAATCCGTTGGTGCAATGCTGCTTTCTCCACTCTTGGATTATTATTAAAGGTAAAAGGTATATAGATAAGATTAGGTCTTTGCGATGTGTAAGCAAAATACTAAAAAGGAAAGTAAAGTACTAAACTGCTTTTATTAAAGTTTTTATCGTAAGTACCATTATTAGAGTCTGACCGGCGCGTCATGACGCATTTTTTTTCTAATTCTTCACATGGCAACGATTTTACCAATGCAACAAGCTGTCACATTGTGAATACCGACCCAGTCGTTATGCATTTCGCGTTTTGTGATATTTTAAATTTGCCGCCATTTTTTGTGTCAGACTCTACTTTTTGTCTAGTACAATAGATGCTTTGATAGTACTTACATTTATACCTACCTTAACAGCCTGAAAAATGTTGTTTTCAGAAGACGAGCCTAACCTCGGGATTAAATTAGATTTTTAAATAGGTGTAGTGCCTATTTAAAAACTATAAAATCCAGAAAATCTGGTACTACAAAGCAGCTAAATAAGAAGTTATAAAACTTGCCCATGTTTCATTCAAATCATTAGGTATCTACTTTTCTTTCTTTCTTTAGTTCAAATGTACAGTCGAGATATTTATTATTTACTATTTAATGTCATGTTCAAACTGTCATATACGAATTGTCACAGCGATTAAAGTGACAAGGTACTAAAGTGTACACATATTTATGAACGGGACTGTACTATACCGCCCTGGGTTCACTTCGGTTTATGCTAGTTTTCTGTAACACTCGTATTTAAACCAGAATTTCTTATATAAAAAAAATAGCGTGAAAAAATATCTAACTGCACGGATAGCACAAGTTGTATTTTCTCGTTTGTCGCTCAGTGCATCTCTATCGTTACAAACTAGATAGAAAGGGAGGTCCGAGCGACAAACAAGTCGCGGACAACATGTGCTAGCCGTGCTGATGGTGAAGACCGTATGGAAATAATATTAAAGACAGAAAGACGCAGCGCTGGACCTTGTTATATAATATTTTTTGTAGTGATATTTTCTGTTGATTAATAGTCCATTAATTAAACAATTATCGGTTAACATCCTATTTAGAAAAAGAAATTGTCAAAACGATTACCGCCTTAGTAGACAGACACTTGTAAACAGGTTTCTAAACGTTAAAGAACTACGTAATTCATCTAATTCCCAGAGGAAGCCATCCATCAACCTCATGCTAATTACGTTTAACACCTTTCATTGTACAAATAATTCGGGGTTCGAAGTGAATAGCTTCGGATAACCATCAGTACCCTTACCATGAGTTACAATTACCGTGTTTGCTAGCGAGTCGAATGCTCTGTCCCTTGCACTCTATAAGAATACTGTATTCGCATTTCGCACAGAGCATTCGTCTCGCTGGCGAGTACGGTAATGGTAACTCATGGTTAGGGTACTGTCCAGCGTTGACAGTTTTTTTTTTGCCAAGTTGGGATTTTGACCCTTTTTGAGTGAAAAAAGTGGGATTCTTTCATCGAAAGCGGGACATAGTATATTATCAGAACTTTTTCAATATTTATCTTATTATTTGAGTTTTAAATTACGTTTAGGTGACAATAGACAGCCATAATACCCATAGAAAATGTATTTTAATAAAAATATGATATTGCGCTGCACGCACGGTCGAGTGATCCCCGAAAAGCGGGACTTAGCCTGTCCCGCGCGGGACATTTAATTTTGATTTAAAAATCGGGACGTCCCTCCAAAATTGGGACGTCTGGCAACGCTGGACTACTGTCCCTCACAGTATTCTTAATATCGTTATAGAGCGCGAGGGACAGAGCGTTCGACTCGCTAGGCTAGCGAGTACGGTAATTGGAACTCATGGTAAGGGTACAGCATGTAGAAACCGTATGCTAATGAGATTTGGTCTGGTCTGACTGTGAGATAAGAGGGTAGATTGCGAGAGAACAACTGTTGCTTTGTTTTTACGTGTCTAATTGTTCTTAATGTGGAGGTAGGAATTAATTATCAAAAGAGCTCAAGGAGGCTTCTTAATGAAATGTATGATTAATGATCCTAAGTTAAAATTAATAGTACCCATTTAAGTAGGTATTACTTATTCCGGCTACCTAACAATCTTGTAGCAAAAAGAATCTCGAACGTTTTTAACAAATACTTACTCACCTTTATATTTTTTGGTGATTGCAAGTTATTTTATAATTATTATCGTCTACCTTTTGTCAGTTTTGCAACCCTAAGCAAACTTTGAATTATTATTATATTAGCCAATAATTCTATCCCACTGCACGTTTTATAAAGCTACAAGTAACAATTTTACAGGTCTAAACTGGCAACACTGCTCAAATGGCTGGTCGTCATTGGTCGAGGTTGTATCAAATAGAAACTTGTAACCAATAAATTGTAATTTGTAGCATTATACTGTAAATTTATTGACAAAAATAATATTAAACTCTAACATAATTTTGTCCGTCTCTTAACCTTTTTGCTATTATTTTTGTTATTACTCAATATATTGGTGACGGTTGCTTTTATGTTAGTCCTTTTTCTTCAGGTTTAGCGCTCTCCGATTGTTGTATATATTCTTATTTTTATTTCAATTTTTGCAAAGCTCGGATCTTGACATTGGCAGAATTGTGCTGGCAATCAGTCACAGAGGCCATAAATAAATAGAAGAAGAAGAAGAAACAGACCCCTGCTAATCTTTTAGTCCAAGTCGTCCCGCCATCTCCGCCTAGGTCTACGGAGCCGTCTGTAGCCGTCCTAGGCGACCTACTAAGTTGACGTATTAGCCCACCTTTGCCGCATGCACCCGCATGCGGCAGATATGCCCAGCTCGGGCCCCCTTTGAACTCCTGAATTACTTGAAAACCGAAACGATAATGTGGCACATTTGGTTCAGTTGAGTTAACTACAGATCAAGCCCTTGAAACACAGCTGTCATGTTTTGTTTTTCTAAAACCACAGACCAATACAAAGACAGCATTATGAGTAACCACATTTAGCCTGACAGATGACATAAGACACGTACGTATCAAGGACCGCTGTATTGTATAAACGACTACAAAACTTCAAAATGTCACAACTAACTTGCTTATCTACTTGACACTCCCGGGCCTATTATAATCGTGTTCATTAGCTGATAAACGTGGATAAAACATCTGTCTCTTTCTTGTCAGTAAGTAAGTGCGAGAGTGACGGGTGGCCCACTGCGATAATGGCGACCATATAATACGGGGGCCGGGATACCGTAGTATCCAAAGTGGTGCGGTTGGTATACTGATAAAGAGTGCTTTCATAATATTCAAGTGGTTGAATGTGTGGACAAATATATCCCTTAGAAGGAATTCACTTGTTTATTTATAGTGTTAGTAAATTTGCAGCGTACTTTTTCTAATCAAATCGGAGAAATGCTAGAAAAGGGCCGAATCTTAAGTACCCGAAACGTGCATGCATGACTCGATGTATGAAAATGAGGAAGAAGCAGTTGCAGGTGGAAAGAAGTGGTCTCTGCCTACCCCTCTGGGAAACAGGCGTGATTTAATGTATGTACGAGTATGTATGTAATCCGTGCTAAAGTACTCAAACTATACAAGTTTTTCTTTGATGTTGACCTGCGCGGTAAAATCCAAATCGTATTTGATCTGTTATAGTACTTATTGTTTTTAACGCGGCCGCCATTACTGTCAAGTAAATAATCTATCAAAACGTTGACAACACAATAACAGGTCAAAATCGATATTGTTTTGCCTGTGTTGAATAGAGGCCCTGGGGCCTTATTCTACTTTGTCTCTACACATATTGCTATCGAATTGTTTTTACTCGGTCGCCATTACTGTCAAGAAAAAAGAGCTATGATAACGTTGACACGATAACATGCCAAAAGCAATATGGTTTTACTGAGAAGAATAGCGATCGAATTAAAAACAATACGATCACATTTCATTTGTAATACGGTTTCACAGAGTACAATAGAGCCCCTATACGAGTACATGCCTAGGAATACACACACAGCCGCACTTAGCCTGTTAACGACAATTAACTTACAACTACAGTCGCGCCGTTCTAAGAGGCCCGATTTGACAGCTGTCAACGCAATATAAAATATAACCTTAAACACATATTTTGTACTGTTGACAGCTGTCAAATCGGGCCTCTTAGAACGGCGCGACTGTAGTGTCGATTTTTTATACAGTTGAAAAAGGAACAAGTTAAATATCTCCAAGTCCGGCGCAAGCCCATAGCGATTTAGTTTTAACCCTGCCTAATCTCAAGCCCACAGTTAACCCGTCGCCCGCTCCCTTTCACCCTATTTTCCAAAACGAACAGGACACATGCTCTCGAACAGATTGCGCCCAATTCAATTTTCTAACACAATATTTCACACAAAACATGCCGGATAAAATCATTTATAAAGGCGTCACAAAACATTTACATTTTGTTGATGGCAGGGTTGGCAATAGATCTCAACAAAAAGTTTTCGAAATTTAAATATGAGCTACAGACTGCGCTGTTGTATTTATGCGACAGAATTTCATAATGTATTGTTGTGTAGTTTTTACAATGAGGTAGTATTTTGAGCTTTAATTTGACAGATTTAACATAACGTAACTATATGCACAAATAACATAATACAGCGAAGTCTTATTTTATGGAGCACCTCAGAGGGCTCAGACAAGATGCACTACGCTAACTAACGTTTCTATTTGATTCGTTTTTAAACCAATCGCGTCACTGGTAGACCACGTGACTTTTCGTATCACGTCATCTTCCAGTGACACGATTGGTTTAAAAACGAATCGAATAGAAACGTTAGTTAGCATAGTGCATCTTGTCTGAGCCCTCAGCTTTAACTAAAAATAGCGTTTTAAGTTATCAATGTTATCATTGAGAGCTTGGTTGAATTGAAAAAGGACTTGACAGAAGCGCGAGGAGCTAACCCCATGTGCTTCTGTTTAGTCCATTAGAGAAAATACTCTTTTACCGAACAATTGTCTTCGCGAGTGTTATCCATGGACTTATTTCTCTAATAAGTCAATGGGAGTGTCTATAAATAACTTGACATTGGCGAAATACACCTAAACAGGAGTGAAAGCCATTAACTAAAACTTGAATTAGAATTGAAAAAGATGACAATCTTTTTCAATTCAATATTTGACAATGTAGAATGCAGACCTTGCTAAAAGCAGCAAAAAATAGAAAAGACATATTCCATTGCAAACTGACTGTTCGACTAACGCGTAGCTTAATCGATATCAGAGAAAGCATCTTCAAATCCTTTACACATAATGTCAAAGTAGTATCACTGTCATCTACATCAAAATAATTACTACAATTACAATGCATGAGCGGCTCTAATCTTGTTTACGCAGTACGCGCCACGTGTCTGTCTGTACAATAACAATTCCGTTGTGGCAACCCTACGGCCCAGGGCGAGTGCATGGCGCGTCGGCTAATTTGGTGATGTTATACAAGTCGCCTCACTCTTTAGCCTGCCTATTACGATATTGTCTGTCATAGTGTGGGGACCATCTTTGCGCATTTATTTATCGATGTCGAATTTTCGCACGTAGCTGTTGTTATGAAACCGCGATTAGTTTGGGATTGGAATAGCTGTCAATTCATATGCACTTTGACGTAAGTATATGGTAACGCTGTCACCTCTAATCCCTTTTTAATCGCGGCTAGATAATAAATTGTCGGTATTGGAGCCCGTTAGGTTAGGTTAGGTTTGATTTATAAAAATCCTGAACAAGTAACAGTTTTAAAAAATACGTATCTACTTGCGATAATTATAACCGTGAAGACAAGGCCATAAATTTAGAACCCAAAACACAGAAAAAAGAGGAGTTTATATTCGTCAAAGTAAGGTAATAAGATAATTATTGAAAATAAAATTTATGAGACAATAACAAATGGAGAGAGATTGTAGTGTAGAGATCAACTGATAGAGAATGCCATTAGGCATTAAGTTTACTTTTTCTACTAAAATTTGTATTTTTGTGCAATTAAGAACAAGTAAATAAATAATAAACAAGAATGTATCTAAGTAGGTATACCTTGTAAGAATCCTTTTTTGAAATTGTTATTATTAAGAAAATTTCTTTTTTCCCAAACTTTAATTCTGCTTGCACTCCCAGCTGCTTTAACACTCTTTATCAAAACATTGACAAAACAATTACAAATGCGAGTAAAATCGAAGAATACGAACCCTTGTTTAAGACAACCAAGCAAAAATCTGCCACTTCGTGCAGATAAGACCACAGACAGACTTGTCTCTGTGACGTCTCATAAACTTATATACCACGCGGCATTGAACGAAAAGCTTTTTGAAACTTCGAAACCGTTTAAATTTAGAAAACTAATAAAGTGAGTGGCCAGTATCTTTCACGTAGATTATCAATAGGGAGAGACTTGGATCGCTACGTAAACAACGGAGCATAAACTAAAGGCGGGAAGAATAGATCATACTTTTACCGTAGCCAGACCATAAATACTACCGAAGAAAGAAACGTTTTTTTACACTACGCAATATGTATTGAAGTGTTCATGGTTTGCGGAAGTTCTGAACGGGTTAACCGACTTTTCTTTTCCTCTATTACACCAAAGATGTTTAAGAGCTTCAAGGTACTAATTAAAAAATATAATTTATGTGTTTTACTCCAAATAACGGGTGGTGTTATGTTTAAAATTAGAGTTTCCAAAGTAGTCTTCTTGTCTTATTATTTTAATGAATGTAAACTATTTCCATCGCGTATTAAATTACAATTTAACAGGTTAGTAAAATTAATATATATTATTATGTAGGTAGGTATATTTTCTTTCATGGTATAAGAGTCCGAAGAAGCTATTGGGGCATACCTAACGGCCTAGGATTACTGTGACCAACGGAAACTTGCTCCAAAGGAATCTCTTGCATTGCCGGCCTTTGAATACTTATTTCACCATCACAAAATGTTACTAATTCACCTGAAAATCTATATCATAGCGGTTGTTAATAGGTATTTAAGTTAGTCTCCAAGAAACGAATAAATGAAAAGGTATGCCATTTTAATTGACTTTTTTTTTAATAATATTGGGAGGCAGACGAGCAGGCGGCTCACCTGATGGTAAGTGATCACCGTCTTGTTTCGAGAACGTTCTAAATCCAAACAATCGACAAGCGCGCGCCCGTCACTACCCCCATATGAATATTTAATTTCACCCCTTTCGGCGTGTTTATTTATTGGCCGTATATTTCATAGCCTGGGGTTGTTATGCATACGTTACTGCGTCGGCCGTGATAGTGTGGGGGCAGTGACGGATAGACCCAGTGTTAGATGCAGGATTCTAGTTGTAATTACGAGCAGGTCTGACACAATGAGTCACGGTGGCTAGTCGTTTGTTAACGCATGAATTTAAATTCAAATCGATTATACATCTCTTTTACATCTCGGTAAAGGTGTAGTTACACTTTGAGGAATTCATAGCTGGCAATCTACGGACGTCTCATTCTATTGCACAAAATTAGAGTAAGACAGCTAATGGCGGTGTGATTGCACCTTAACATTTATCGACTACACCTCTACAACTCTACAACTCTACAAATAATGATGAACACTAATGATATGATATGAAAAGGTAGGCACCCTAGGTCAGAATATAAAAGGTTAGCTGAAGTATCAACAGGGCCTCTATTCTAGGCGGTAAAATTCAAAGAGAATTTGACCTGGGGTGTGATTCTCTCAACAACGACGGACGGACGGATAAACGAGTGATTGTCCAAGCGGCGAGTTTAAATAGTCCCGTCAGAGTGAACAAAACACATTTTAGCGCGTGTATTAAATTTAGCAGCATGACTTCTCGAACGTATTAAGCTGCTTAATTGACAATGCACGCGCTAAAATGTGTTTTGTTCGGTCGGACGGGACTACTTAAACTCGCCGCTTCGATTCGCTCGTTCGTCCGCCCCACCGCCGTTTTTTGAGAGAATAACATCCCTGTACCGAGATTCTAGGCTGTAAAAACCATATCGTCTTTGCCCTGTTATCGTATTGTCAACGTTTAATAGCTCTTATTTACTTTTGAGATTTGGTTTTTACCGTTTTGAATAAAGCCGCTGGTCCCACCTAAGCTCCACGGAAGTGTAATAAAAAGAGAAAAAAATAGTAGCATAAAAGTATTATAATGTATATATATTTGGAATGGGCTATTTAATAGCTTTCATTTGATACCCATATTGTTATAATAACATTTTTTTTTTTGTATTCCCCCTCCATATTTTTTTCCGCGGGCGCCGTATTGAAATATTATATACCCTATGTCACTTCGGCAATTAAGACGAATCGAATGACATCTCGTATGTTAAAATCCGTCAAGCCGTTTAGGCTGCAGAGCGGGCCCAGAAATAGACATACATACATACATACATACATACATACATACGCTCAAAAAACACAACCCTCCTTCTGACGCAGTCGGGTAAAAACAGAGATATTGCATATCTACTTTGTTTAAATATGAAGGTAGCGACAAGTAATTTCGATGACAGCATGGTTTCCCATTGGGAAGCGCTTTTTTTTGACGTGTAAAAGTGCGCGTGTGGCCTACTTACTGAAAAGAACAAATTTTAATTAATATTCGATTCCTAATAAGGTCCATTACTCGTTATCGCTTAGATTTTCAAAAACGCCATTAATTTATTAAAGTAAGGTTAGAACGGTTGAAACAAAAGCAAACCAATTAAGTTAAATAAAACCAATTAATAAACATTGTTCTTACGAACCAGTATTTTCTTGAACTGCAAGTAAACCTTTACATTGTAGAAAGGTAAACTCAGTATGAAGTCAAACTGAAAATATTGGGAAAGGAAGTTCGGCGAAGTTTTCGTATAACTCGAGGTGTTGTGAGTCAGTGTTTAACTTTCGAAGTTTAGTGAAACGATGAGAACGGTTTGGTTAGGCTTTGATTAAACTTGGTACAATCGTGTTCATAAATATGTGTAGGTACGTTTTAATACCTTGTATATTTAATATCATGCTTAAACTGTGATATAAAGTGCCAGCACACTGGCTTTTTTTAAAGGAGGTTAAAATAACGTATGTCTGTAACGTAACCATGACATTAATTTAATTAATAAACAAATTTTCAGGCTTTGTTAACTTTCTAACAAAATTTTAATTGCCAGCAATGTAAAGCACAGAAATTTGACAAGTGTAAATGACAGTCGACGGATACTTTGATTATTATGATTTGCCCCCGTACCACGACATGCCTTGTACTAAGCAACAGCGATACTGATAACGATGAACACGCAGCACATGCAGTACATTAAAATGGACAGTATCTAAGAAAATTAATTGTGAAGTTATTTTAATTATTTTTAATTGATAATACTTGCAAACAATTGCTAAAGCAACATATTATCTGCAGTTTTAATAAATGCCTCATGCTGGTAACACACTGTATAAATTGTCACAGCGATTAAAACGACAAGGTACAAAAGTGTACACATATTTATAAACTCGACTGTGCTTGCTCTCTGAGGCTCTATTCTACTTGGTGAACCCATATTGCTTTTGACATGTTATCGTATTGTTTTTAATTCGGCCCCTATTTCTGTCAAGATATATTTATAGTTACGGTGACAATACGATAACAAGTCAATAGCAATATGCTTTTAACGAGTATAATAAAGCCCCTGGATACGCAATGTACCTAAAAGGAATGATAAAAGAAAACGAAAACTTTAAAGGATATCCCCCAACACTTTTGAAATCTACGGGAGCCCTTTGTTTCCCATAATTTTATTGGTCATAATGTAATTGTTGATATAATTTTTGATAGTCATAATTTTTTATATCGGTGAAACTGTTAATTTTTCAGAAGTTCTTAAATATCTAACTTGTAGACAAGGCTAGGTTAGGTTATGTTTGATTTATAAGAATCCTGAAAAGTAACAGTTTCTTTAAAAAATCATGTTATGACTTGCGATGATTATGACCTAAAGCACATTATGACTAAAAATAATTATGTCGGTCAATATAGACCCGAAATCTACACGAATATTATAAAGAGGAAAGATTTCATAGTTTGTTTGCATTAATAGGCTCAGAAACTACTGGACCAATTTGAAAAATGTTTTCACCATTAGAATCCTACATTATCCCTGATGAACATAGCCTATGTTTTATTTTTCGGCGCGGAAGGAGTCGCGGGCAACGGCTATAAGTAAATAAATAGAGATATGGTTTAATTTAAAGGATGGTTTCCTTTAGGAAGAATAAAAAAACAAAATTTAGCTTTTGACTTATGTCAAACCTACATACAGTTAGATGGGGAGGGGGACTTGTATATTCTATGTATAGCAGTGATTTAGTTAAGCGTGTTTTGCCTTTTGATAAACTTTATCTAATTACCTACTAACATCGTAATTGGGCGAGTACGATCAGCAGTAACCGCTATATACCAATTCCGAATATTCCTTTCCAACTGTTTTATTAATCCGAATTATCATAAGTTAGAAATCCAATCCCTTTTTATCTAAAACCTTAATTTTCAGGATTAGGGCGAAGAATAAAAATCGTGAGGAAATCTGTAAATACCATCCTATGATCCTATCGACTTATTGCACCTTTAAAAAACGTTATTCGTGACGTAGCTTGACGTCACTATAATTCAAATATGGCGAATGCTTCAATACTCATATAACTCATTCATAAAATAATAGAATATTAATTTGATAACCGAGCAGGCCGGTGCGTTAAATTGTATGCAGTGCCCCCCTAATGTGTTCACGGCTGCTTCGCTTTTACATAAATTTCAATGAAATACGACGTCGATATTAGATATTTAACGGTTACTTTGTTTATGCACGCAACCGTATTTTAGGCTGATATTATTTTATTTTATTTTATTAACGGTTCTCCCGTGTGCGTTATTAATAATTTTCAAGCTACATTATAGCTACATTATTCCTTAAAGCTATCTGTTTACATACATCCATACATCTTTACATACATTTTTTTTTATGGCATGGAGAAGCACGCGTGCACTCAGGCCACCTGATGGTAAGTGGGATCTGAGACCCATCGACATTTGAAATCTCAAGACTACAATCTCAAAACTGTAATCCTAAGACCTCAAATGCGTTGCCAACCCTGAGGACTAAGATGTAATGCCTCTATGCTAGTAATTTCACCGGTTGTCTTATCCCCACACCGGAACACAGCAATGCGAACACTGCTGCTTGGCGGTGGGTTAATGTATAAGATGGAGGTAGCGATCCGGACGGACCCTGCACAACGTCCTACCACCACTCCAGACATACATCCTTTTAATGAAACAATTACATGTCTAACACTTTTCAAAAGTGTGTATTACTGAAATGAATTTTGAACTAAACACGGGTACGAGTAGAGTTACTGACAAACCAACAAACACGTGAAGTTTAGTTATAGATTGTAAAATCAGTAATTTCAAAAGTAGGTACCACCTACCTGTTTTCAATTTCTTAGTTCGTTTTATCAGTATGAATTGACACACACATACCTAATAATAATAAGAGATTCCAAATTCGAAATTCATTATTGGTCGAACCTCCATCGTTTTACTCATTTCCAATAGCAATTGCGATCGTGTTTAGTAATTGTAATAAATGTTTAATATTATTGACTGTTGATGGTCACTCGTTTGTTGAACTTTAGTTCGGAAAACGGGACAGAGATTTTTTTACAATGTATGCATTGGGTTGAAAAAATATTATAGAATTTGTGCGAAACGGTTCTAATATCTTTATCTTTACTTAGACTGTCCACGATAAAATCGGGCCGTGCATGCTCTGGTGTATTTTTTTAATGAATGCTAATTTTCAAGCAGCACCTTTTTTGTAATAGTCAGTGGTTATGAAACTACATATTATAATAAAAATACAATCATGATAAAATGTTACAGCGTCTGTGACTAAGAGACTATAATAATCCACAGTACCAATATTTTTTTGTACACGGTCTACTGACAGTCTTTTCTGAATTCTCCTGTTTAAAACATTTTATTATTTTTAATTATGCAAGCCAAATTAATTCTTATTACATTATCTTTTCCCAATAGTGAAAACTTTTCTAATTGGATTTAGATTGAGATAGTTCTGAGGTTTTTTAATTTTGGCGAATTTGAATTTTTGACAAGTAAATGCCTACCATACAAAATCAGCTTTCAGTGCTTGTAGTAAAAAGTCTTCCTGACTACTACAAATAGAAATGAGTTTCAAAAAGTATTTCTTTGGGAAGACGACATTCTAATGTGTGTTAAACAGCTAGTAAAAATATAAATCCAATTGCGACATTGTAGCAGGAAGCGTGGGAAGATTGTCAAAAAACGCTGTTCAGGAGATGAATGGTATGATAGAATATACTCGGCGAAAACTCACACATACCCATACATTATGATACGATTTTATTTTATAATATTTTTTTATAATTAAACAAGTAATTAAAAAAAACTGTTTGAAAATATGCATTCATTGCAAAGATACACCAGAGCATGCATGGCCCGAGTTTATAAAATGAAGTCGCTTCCGCTCTCTGCTCGGTTAGATCTTTAAAACTATGCATCGGATTTTAATGCAGTATTCAGTAATAGATAGAGTGATTCAAGGGGAAGGTTTTTATGTATATAATGTATGATTATGTACGGGTGTTACGGAATACTCGCATAAAACGAAGCGAAGCGAGAGCGGGTCGCTAGTTACATATAACACTACAATTTGAAAGAGGTGTTGACAGATAAATATATAGAGAGATACTTATATACATAGGAAGAGACACAACAAAGTGATTCCTTATGCGTTATAATTATAATATAAGGTTAAATTACCGTAGGTAAGGTTAGGTTTGATTTATAAGCAATATCAAAAAATAAAGTCTTCTCGTATTATCAAAACATTGCATTTGGAATTATGAAAATTAGGGATTTTGATCAGTTTAGAATTATGACTCTTCGAAATGAGTAGAGTAACTACCTACAACAAGTGCATCGATATTGAAAAAAACATCGCAGAGAAAAATGCCACGATGCCTACGAGTTGCTCATATTAACTTGTCAGCAACGGCGGCCGTAATGAAAGCAATTATTACACTGACGAGAAACAGGTCATTTTACTCACTTATTAAATAATATTCTACATTATTTTAAATGATAGCCTTTCCAATAACCGCAAGTTTAGTGTCGCCGTCAAAATTCAAGGAATCTGGATCATGCTACAACATTCCCGGTACTTGGTTTTCCTGCCGTAAGTAGGTCCGATACATTTCCGAGAACCACGTGGGAATGTGAACTATATGTCGTGGGAATATCGACTAATTCGTGCTGCCTCTTAGTTCTAGTAAGTCAATTATTGGGTTTAGAAGAAACCTGAGGCCTAATATGGCTACGTTTATCGCGTGACAAAGTGTAGATAAGGCATCCGTCACCTTCTGACGCGTTAATAAGTACGAGAGTGACGGATGCTTTATCCATATTTGACACGCGATATAGACACAGCCATACTAGGCCCGCTGGGTTTTTATTCTACTTGACAAAATCCTACGACCGGCGTTCTGCCCTGCTAATCCAATACGCAGTATCTCAGATAAAACTCCTGTAGCAATATCAACCTTATTACTAAAAGAAGAGAATTAAAACTGCTTTGGTTATTGAATTTGGGATACTGCTGCTACTGATTAGCTTAGCAGGGCAGCATTGCCGACTAGTCGGCCGATTAATCGGCAAATTGAAAACCGATTAGTCGGCCGATTGGCCAGTCGGCAAAATCCGTAGTCGTATCTCTAGTATTTTCTAGTTTCAAGTTATTCAAGTTGTTAATGGTTATACCCTCATTCAATATAGTTCTCATGGCTGTGAAAATAAATAAAACAAACCTCGCGGTCGCGGATAATATCGCTTTCCGCTGCGGTCAGTCGTAAGGCCGCGCCTTGGAAAGAGCGATTCTTCAGCGAGGCGGCGCAAAAATGTAAAACTACCTTAACATTAAAAAAAAAAGATGAAAGGTGTTTTTACATTAAGTAGGCCACATGGGCACTTTTACAAGTCAGCAATCTAACAGCGCTTCCCAAGATGAGACCACTGCTGAGAAGAAACGCCGCATGAAACTCAATAGTCACTCATACATAATACAGACAGTTATTTGTCACAGGAAGTTGTTCCGAAGACTGCCTTTTTGCAAGGAAATTATTCTTGCTTAGGTTTTGGTTTCGACCCCGCAAGTAAGTAGTGTTCAAATTGTTATAGCAAGTGACCATATTTCTGGGATCCTAGTGAAAAAGGGCTTAAGTCAATTATGCTCATAATAAAAAAGGGTGTAAGTCATATGTGGAGACTACTAGACATAATACCCTTTTTCACTTGAACCTCAGAAGACTGAACTCCCTTTTCACTAGGTCCCCAGAAATCTTGGGACCTAGTGAAAAGGGAGTTCAGTCTTCTGAGTATATATCGACTTAACTCGTAATAAAAAAGGGTATATACATGAACGGAGTGGACTAGACTTATACCCTTTTTCACTTGATCTTCAGGTGACTTATAACCTTTTTCACTAGGATCCCAGATTTGAGGACGCGTAAAACCTAGTTGGTAGTGACTCTACCTACGAAGCTAGAGGTCCCGGGTACGACTCCCTGTAAAGGTAAGTAATTGGGTGATGACAACGAGTATTTTGATCCAGGTTCTTGGATGTTTTCTTCGTATTTATTTATCTTAGAATAGAAGTATGTTTATCGTGTTCTGGGACCATAGTGCAAGCCTAGAGCTAAGTTTGAAAATAGGTCAATTTGTGTAAATTTATCCCGAAATATTGATTGATTCATTTTTGATACTTTTTTAAAGGAGGGTGGGCAAATTGGCCAATATGACCAATAAGGATAAGAGATATGTCCCCGGATAGGTAATTCTAAGTTGTAAAAATATTACTATGGCAGGTAGTTCGAAATCTTTGTGTGAAATAAGTTATCGCCATGCAAAGACGGCGGTATTTCAAAGTAATTATGCTAAAGTCGTCTATGTAGGCGTCCCGATGTTCCAGATTAAAAAAAAAAACTCACAGTTATTTGAGGTTTCCCGTTTGAAAAAATTGTTCTAGAATTAAAAAGGGTATCCGATGATATAGTGCTTATTGTTATTGGTTTCTAGGCCAGCGTTCATACATTTCTGCCCATTCTCCTTTATAAAATGAGAAAGTATTTAGATTTACTCCTATGAGAGCAAAATGGCCGGCACACCAACATCTAACAACGCACATTATCGGTCGCAACGCACTTCAATATAAATCACAAATAGTAGTTTGCTATGCAATAGACTGTATGGGCAATATAGTGTGTACGTAAACATGAATGTTTGCGTTAGATATTAGTTAATTTCGCTCAGCTGTAGAGTATATGTAGACTTTATTTCTATGATAGGCTATCATTTTTTAGACGTTAGTCTATAGATACTCTACCGCATAGCCAAAATTGCATTCATTGATAATTGGATATCATTGATAGCCCACAATCGCTCTGCGAAACAATGAATGCACCTTCAGCTGTAAGCACCACACGTGGGGCAAAATGGTGTTTGACCACAACCACCGGCAGTGATTGCTCTTTGTGTGCCCAGGGAGGTTTTGTGGCAAATAAAACACTCGTTTAGTTGTAGATGTACCCATTTCATACCTTTTTTTTATATAAAATAGAGTTTGAAAAGTAATGATCAATAATTTGAAATATTATTAAATTCGTAAAGAAATGTTAGTAGTTAAATAACTTAATGAAAAACAAGCTTTAAAATCGAATTGCATTTTTTATATTGTCGTCGATATAACTATGTTAATAATTGTCATTTTTCCATTATTGTTATTTCAATTTTAACAGTTTAGGTATCCTATGTCACCTGGGGTGGTGAAAGGATTGTAACGATACCACAAACATCTAAATCGGCTCAGGCGTTTAGAAGTTATGGTGGAATAAAGAATCGTACATACATACATGAACCCTGAAAACATTACAATCCTTTATTGGGGCAGTCCTGTAAAAATGACTGAAATTGGCTATTAATTACCAGAATGCCGTTGTAGTATTACCACCACGTTTTATTTTCCTAAAATATATCCGGAGTTACCTACCGATTTCTTTATTCCATAAAAACATTCCATTTAGGCCTCTGTTAAAAAAAACTCCTGTCAAGAAAAATTTAATATCACAAAAAAAAATTAGTATTATTAAACTTCGTTACTCTACACGTTGCTAGCTTGGAAAAAAAATCAAAAGCAGCCCCGATTGTAACACTTTTTTGGATGCCTTTGTAAAAAACCCTTATAATGGTTTTCATTGAAACCCTTAATTACGAACATATCCTCCACCGCGCCTTCATATTACGGGGCTTAACCCGCATTCCGTTCTTTGATTGCAAGCATATTTCACACGGTCAAACATTTTAAAAAGATATTTAACCTTTTTAGGGGTGAGCAGGAACTTGTGTTTTAAAGAACTTTCCGGCACAGTTAACAAACAAACAAACTTAGGGGATATCTATTTAGACGACGCGCTGGCCGAAGCTAGCGGTCCTGGGTTGAAATCCCCTTAAGGGCAGATATTTGTGTGATGAGCGCGAATACTTGTACCTGAGTCATAGATGTTCTCTATATAAGTATTTATATCGTCATCTAGTACCCATAGTACAAACCTAGAGTATAGTTCTGTTTGGGTCTAGCTCAATTGGTGTGACATGGTCCCCTGATCTGGCTCTATTCTATACTTTGTATTATGGGAACTAGATAACTATAAAAATACATGTATAGAGCAAAACATAGACTACATTAAATAACAAACTAGTAGTGAATCATCAAACGACATCGTATGTTGTCGGATAACCTCGTTTAATCTTGCTTTCTCAGTTAGCTTCGATACACTACCTTCCGTTAAGCTAACTCAGAAAGCAAGATAAATACGAAGATATGCGATAAAATACATGTTATGTTATTAAATTATTATGCACTAACTCTCTCATCTAACTGCGGAGATAGGTTAAACACTAACCCCCTTAATAATAAACGTTGAGTAACGGTGGTATAGCTATACAATGTTTTGTCCTTATCTGTCAAATTCAAATGTCACAATGACAGATAAGGACAAAAAATTGTATAGCTATACCACCGTTACTCAACGTTTATTAGTAAGGGGTTATATACACTTAATCACATGATATTTGAAGCCTAGCCAAAGCCAGCCTAGTGAACTATGAAGCGTAATAAAGGGATAGTGATGTGAGATGTCAAAAACACTTTTTTTTTGTATTCCAACCCCAGTAAAACAAGCTTTTTTTAAAACCGAATCGTTCAATTATGGTGTACGTAAGTTAATTTGCTACCCTTTTCAAAGAAAATCTGCTTGAAGGTGTCATTGTCAATAGAGATGTTAAGTCATTTGTAATTAACAGGAAACTCAACCTTATTGCTGTAGAATGTCAGATTGACTTTGGACCTAAGGTGGGCCACAAATTAAATTCCTTGACTGTATCTGTAGCTAACAACAAAGTTGCACTGAAGCAACATATTTTAAAAGGCTTATTGCGGCTGGTAAATAAAATAATCATTTGTATTACTCATTAGTTATAATCGCAATATTTCGGCAATGGTGGAGCAAAATTACATATTAAGGTGGTGCATAATTTAAAACTGCCTTTTTGCACGCAAAACAAAAAGTTCAACGTTGTGGAACCCACACAAAGTGTTTAAAGTAAGAAATACTTAAAAATCTTTTTTGTCCAATAACGAAAACGTGTAAAGGGTAGACCACCTCTGACTCTGGTAGCCGTGTAACGTACGACCGTCATTAATTTTAAATGATGTCAGAGGTTGTCAACAGTTTTGGGTTGATATCTTTTTTTAAGCCCAATAATTTTAGAGGATTTATGAGTTTTGATTATAAATTGTGGAATTATGTATAAAATGTCGATCGGTTTCCGTTTCCAGTTTATAATTGATGATTAAATTGATCATTTATCCTTATATTAGGTATCTAATGCGTGCTTGAACAAAATAGGCCATCAATTATTTATTAATGAGATATTTGCTTTTCTCACCAAACATTTTGCTACTTAGAATGTCAACTGAATATTGGACCATATGTGATTCTACTCTCAAAGTCGTAAAAGGAGCTCAAAGATGTTAATCACCTGATTTATTTGACAAATCCTAAACACATTAAACGCAAACATTCACTATCTCAGATCGAAGCCCACATTAACCAGCTACCATCAAGTTTTTGTGTCGTTTTTCCGAACCAAAGAAGTTATTAAGCCGATACCATCGGGCCACAATTTATTGTACATCCTCTATTAACGAAGACCTCTTGTGAATTTTAATACTTAATTTAGCTTCTACCTATCGGGGCTTGCAGCGATCGGCGCAAGGTACGGAATAGCGCGGGAAATTATGGGAAACAGACACCATTCATATTTTCATTCAATCAACATAGGTGTAACATGTTTTTGTTTTAGTATTGTTAAATTATGTTTTTTTTTGGGAATTTATTTTACTACAATGACGTAGTGAAACAAATGTTTTTTTTTCTTGTCTAGACTAGACAATAAATGTAACAAAGGCACAAATGTCATATTATGGTTGTTTTAAAACACACTAAGTTGTGGATTTATCGTACTTTATCGTGAGGTTTTGAAATCGGAATGGATTTCAAAATGCCTCATTTAAAAAATATTAGCATTCTGCAAAAATGCTGATTGTTATCACGCAGTCTTTAAATAAAACTGTCATAATTATTCAAATTGAGTGATCAAAACATAATCAAGATACTATCGCAAAAGTCGATCTATAATATCGCTTACACCGTAATATCCAAGCAGCGGACATATAATTAGAAAGTAAATTGTTTGTCGTCGACCGAACGAATATGAGCTCTATGTATGTAAGAATATTTATATAATTAATGGAAACGTTAAGGAACTTCTCTCGAGATGTTAACATTTCTTATTTTATGTCGTGTTGTTAACAATGCGTAATTATTATGAGAAAACTTTTTAAGACTTGAAAATGTTGAGTACTTCTGGAAAGTTGCAACTCTATCGAGATGTTAACGTTTTTAATTTTATGTCGCGTCTCGCATTATGCGTAATTATAAAAACATTACAGTTTTATGCGCGGGAGCATTAAATAGAAGATAGAAGAGACGTCGGCGCGTTTTAGAGACATTAAGTGTATCTTACGTGGTTTTACGAGTCGTTTCTTCTGATGATTTTACTGAATCTTTATTTATTTGTGTCAATTTAATTGCACGGATCGCTAAGAAGCTTTAGCGCCCAATTATTACTGTAGCATTAAACACTAACCCCCTTACTAATAAACGTTGAGTAACGGTGGTATAGCTATACAATGTTTTGTCCTTATCTGTCAAATTCAAATTTCACAATGACAGATAAGGTCAAAACATTGTATAGCTATACGGTTAATGTGTTAATTAGGTACTAATTACTAGAAAATATAAGCCTGGTTTACTATATTAATGCCTGCCCCCTTTAAATGAAACTCCACTCCAGTGTCGTAGCAGGTCATCATCATCATTGTTCCTCTTCTATTTTCTATTGTTGTTAGTAAATTCCTACTTTCATTTATTTTATTCAGCGGCCATTAGATATTTTTTTCTGTCCAACTTCTCCCCTCCATTCTTCTCCAACACCACATTTCAAAAGCCTCCAATCTTTCTCTATCTCTTTGTATCAGTGTCCACGTTTCACTGGCGTATAAGGCTATGCTCCAGATGTACGATTTTATGAAATGCTTTTTAATGTTAGTTGCTGTTTTTGACCTGAAAATGTATTTCTTATTAACAATGTATTTACCTATTAAAGTACCCCGTCGCCCGGTGGTCCGAGCTCCGGTCGACCCGAGTCGCCGGTATAATCGCGTAAGCTTATACGCGTCGCCTACTGTTCGCTTCGCAGATTCGCTTAACAATACACCGTTATTCCACAGCGGAGATGGCGCCAGTAGGCCACTGCGAGAAATCTTGGGGGGCTAGACAAGATATCAAAGAAAATGTTCCTATTACGATATCGAAACAAGAAGGCCCAGCTAAAGCCAGAAACCTATACAAAATGGTGCTATTGGATTGGCAAGCAGTCATGCATTTAAAAAAAAAGTTGTTACCTTTCGAAGATTGCAACTTGTCTAGGCCAAGTAGGAAGTGTTTACATTGTTGCTCCGGTGCGGGGGTAAGATAACCGGTATATGACTAGCATAGAGTCATTCCATCTAACAGTAAGTCGTATCGTAAGATTGCAGTCTTGAGATTTTAAATGTCTATGGGCTTCAGAGTTTACTGACCATCAGGTGGCTTGCTTGAGGCTGTGTGCTCTTTTGCCTTAATAAAAAAAACTACCGCATTTTACTAAGCCTTTATTCTAATTTGGTTTAGTAGATGTCCCTTCTACATTAACAACACAACTAAACAAGTGGAATAGAGGCTCTACCATGTTATTCTCTTAAGGAACTCACGTCACAACACGACCGAGGAATTTAAGTTGACCCGTCAGTGTATACAAACATAATTTTAGGTCGTACATTTTCAATTATGTAGGTTTACCTCGCTTGTATGATCTCTCGCTGGATCGATCTACATAAGAAGCCGTTTCTAAAAGAAAAACAACTCTACTAGTAGGCAACTGAGCGCCTACTGTGTTTGTCTCTTTTTAACGATAATGTTTAGCAAATATGTGCATTAAGCCGTAAGTGGCCGTCGTTGGCCACTGCGCGGGCGCATCTATACATTTACCAATGCCACATAACATATTATAGTAATCCTTACTATACTTTATTGAAACAGGAACTTTTTTAAAAGGTGTTCTAAAATAAAGCCGGCCGTGCGAGTCCGGCTCGCGCACGGAGGGTTCCGTACCATTATCTACATTTAAAAAAAAAAAAATGAATCTGAACATACTTAATATTTCAAGCGTCTACCTGTTGCCGTTATTAATAACGAGTAAAAAACGGCAAAAAAAAACACGTTTGTTGTATGGGAGCCCCCCTTAAATATTTATTTTATTCGGTATTTAGTATTTTTTGTTATAGCGGCAACAGAAATACATCATCTGTGAAAATTTCAACTGTCTAGCTATCACGGTTCATGAGATACAGCCTGGTGACAGACAGACAGACAGACGGAAGGACAGTGGAGTCTTAGTAACAGGGTCCCGTTTTTACCCTTTGGGTACGGAACCCTAAAAAACATTCTTATAGAGGTTTGTCTCAAAACAATTCAATTTTTGCATAATTATGTTTTTTATTTTTATTTACTGAGAATAAAAAATTTAACATAATAAGTGTTTCCTGGGTCAATCAACTTTTTTACCCACACATTTCTGTCTGTTGCCCACCGTTCAGATTTTAATAAATAAAATAAAATCTGGGGCCTTATTGTAAGTGAAATTATTTTTAAATTTTAGTAATATCATTAACTCCTTTCATAAATCACATTATAATGTATTGTTTAAAAATGTATGTTATAAAAATGTGGTAACTCAGTTGACAATTCACTATTTATCACACAAATTCGCGGACAGTAACTCAGTAGACACGTAATTACCCAATTTTCACACATTTTAGAAATTAAGATATGGGTAGGTATTTGACAAAGATAGATTGATAAACTAGTAAAATTACTACATCATTAAAAATGAAAATAAGCAGTGATATTATATTTAAAAACAAACATGTTTGTTGAAATCCGGTAAAATAAAAGTGTGGGTAAAAAAGTTGATTGACCCGGCTACGCCCGTTTTGGACTAGTAGTCGGAAATACGTCATTTTGTTTGTTCGCGTTAGGACTAGCGGTGACGTAGAAAAGACCATGTGACCTAGAAACGACCATGTGGCGTTTAAAGCTCTTTAGCTATTAGCAGAAATTTATTTATTTATTTTCTAAGTAAATAAAGAATAAAAAATAATTTTATGCTTTTGAGAGGAACCTTTATGAAAGAATGTTTTTTTCCGATAGATTTTAAAAATAGTTCCCTGTTATCAATTATTAATTACACATAAAACTTTCTTACGACACAAACAAAAAAAACAGAGAAAATATAAAAACATACATTAAAACTAAATACTAAAATAAATTAACTTATTCTAAGTAACTATAATATGTACAGATATCCCCTAGGCCAATGCAACCGGGAATGGTGCCCATAATGCTGGCTGCATTTCCTCGTTGGATAGCTATTGCTAGCCGCTGGCTGAAGAAAGAGCCAGCCCTATGGTCACCTGAGGCACGAATCAATTTATTTATTATTAATTACTATGAATGTTAAAGTCTGTTTGTTTGTTCCATTTTCATGGTTCGACGCCTTAACAAAAAACTAGAGCAGTTCCTGAGGGAGTAGTGATGAACGACCTTTACGCGTATGGAGTCGCGGGCTAGAGCTATAATCGTAGAAAATAATAGAAGATTATAATCGTGGTAAAGAATGTCAGTGGGCCTTGACATATTGAATTCTGCCAACGCCAACGAAAGCGGAATTCGAGGAATATGTATAGGTTTGACGTAACGTAAGCTACCTTTGCCTACGCAAGTCATTCTATACAAATTTTGACGGATTTCTACTATCGTCAACTTTTGTGGAATACAACTAGCCTTGCAATTGTTGCGTCCAAGTTTTCCGTTTCTCCTACTTCCGTTAAAAATTGAGTCTTTTCTATGTAGTTAAATGTTTTTTTGAACTTAATCTAGAAGATGCAATAGAATGTACATAATCAAGGCAATTTAATTTGAACTGTATTGCAATGGGAATAAAGTTATTTTCTTTTCTTCATGAATTCAAAATGGCATTATCGAACAAACATAATTGAGCTTTATTGCCTTGATGGTAGATTCAAAGTCCCAAAGTACGAGGTTAAAGCTACCACGTAGGGCATGCAATATCGCAAGGTTTTCAATCCCGGTATTGAGTTTCGGTATTGAAATCCCAATACCGGAATACCGGTATTAATTCCGGGATTGGGTTTTTTATTATTTCAGGTTATAAAATGCCCCACGCATGCTGATTTTGAATAGGTAAATAAAAAAAAACAACATTTGCCATTCGTGTTTGTAATTACAAATAAAAAATAGGCTTTTAATCACAGTTTCAATCACTCCTTGTTTTGTTATATGATACGAGTTGTCTTAGCCGGACAATACAGAGAGAAAGAGAGAGATAAATACGGGAAGGTTCTCGGGTACAACACATTCCTTTGTCTAACAATTAATTTACTACCTGCTCGAGGTCTCAAATGGCAAGTACCTACCTATGGCAACGCAAAAGTTTATTTTAAATAAAACAAAGATACATTTTTGTCTTCAATCAATCCCGGAATTACGATATTGAAACGCTCAATCTCGGAATTGAAATATCGGAAAAAATCGTCCGTGATCCCGGAATACCGGGATGCATGCCCTACCACGTACATCCGTGGTTTGAAAATTGATAAGCCAGCATAGATATTTTTATGGGTTTATTCGGGTAACCTGATGGGATGGAAAGTAATAACCACCACCCATAAACACTATAGCAACTCAAGAAGACTCGGTCCGTCCGTTGTCGGCCCGTGTCTAGCTCTGTTCTTAAAAGGCACTCATAGCATAGATAATAGAAGATTTTTGACGCCAAGGGCATGCTAGCTTGTCGCACATGGCCATAAATTGGTACCTTTTTAAACCCCGACGCAAAAAAAGGTTATAAGTTTACCGTATGTATCTATGTATCTAAGTATCTGTGTGTTTGAGTATCTGTGACTGTGTGTCTATCTGTGACATAGTATTTTCCAGATAAAACAAAATGTGTGTAGGCCAATGATATTTTATATTAAGATACGTTATGCTCATACTAAACGCATTCTAAACCTGTGACCAATTACTGACAGAGACACACACGGCAATCCATAGCGAACGCTATTGTTAGAAAGAGATAAATAGATAAAAAGAAAGGCAATTTGCCTTCCTTTTTGCGGAACGTTTTTGCGCGCAGATGACGTATCTTTATATAAAATATCATTGGTGTGGGCATATTTTTGGAACTTTGAATACTACCATATTTTGCAGCTAACTGTTCTTATTACACAACAACCGAACATCTTTATAAACTTTCACATGTTTAATATTATTGTGTTTTCATATTATATTTATATTTCTCGTGTTATCCAAGTGGGTGGGAAGCGGTTTCTGCATTTTATTTGGCAGGTATAAATGTTAACACGTACGATTTCGAGCTCGTCGATTATTTACTGTGAGGCATTGTAGAGACCTTTATGACCTTGTTTATGTTTATATATATATTACTCAGTTAATTAGTAGTTTAACGCGTTGCAACTTGAAATATGTCGATAAGATAGGAATAACTAATGTTAATTAAATTCAGCTCAATTTTGACATATTCTTCGGTAAAAAAAACCCAATTTATTATTACTAATTACCAGATAATGAAGAGATAAACAGTTCCAAAGGACCTGCGTCGCTATCGCCTAACGCACTCGCAATCGCAATCGGCTTCAAAGTGGAACAAATGCTTTCATTTTGTAAAAAGACTCGCCTTCGACTTTTAAAATGAAAACGATTCCGAATGCGTTAGGCAAGAGCCCCCCTGAAATAGCCATCGTTTTTAGAGCCTTTCTTGTCGATTTGAATTATGCTTTATTTCAGTCACTTATTTATCACCCTTACTAAGGAACGTGGAGTACCAAATCGTAGTTGCTAAGCTATGCTTTTTCCTTATTTGCCATAGTGATATTTGAATTCGACAGATAAGGACAAAGCATGGCTTAGCTACTCTACGGTTACTTCACGTTTATTAATAAGGGTATTTAAGTTCAAAGTGTTCAAATTGACCTTGGCCTTCTCCTTTATAATGCTTAAAGCAATTTCTCCTTGATCTTCCTCTGTCTCTCCTTCTGTGTGTATCTTAACTTCAGTTCTGTTGTTAACGAAAGACCGGAGTATTCTTTACTCCCAGGGCATAACGTTCATTATAAATTAATGAGCTTCCTGCTAAGATTTTTCTACTGTGAAATAATACGGAGATTTTTGAAAAAGTGGGTCTTTATTTTTTCAAGACAACAATAAGTCTATGTCCTAAAACGGTGATGACCGTTCACCCTTCAACAGGTAGGCCGTCTGACTATTCGCCTGTCTTTACCTATGTCCTAAATGAAGATAAAAAATCTAGTAAACAATTAAAGTGCAAGTTAACATGTTATTTTAAGAAAATAACTATATTTTTTTGTATTAGTGTGGGCGCGCCCTCATCCTCATATGAAAAAGACATAAACTTACCATTTATAAGCAGTTCCTATGCACTTTAATGCATTTATTAAACTTTGACACTAATGCAATGTTGCTCTGTGCGCATATTATGTGATAATCGATTCTAGGATCAGATGGGCATACTGCAGCTTACTGGATAAGAGATAGCAATCTCAGTTATCTTCATCTCTGTTTCTCGTATGTTTAAGGTAAATACTGACTTTGTATGCATTTATATAGGTACTCTTCTTGCATGAATACCTTTTTATTATTACAAGCTTTTATGTAACTTTATATGTTTGTCTATCATTCCGATTTAAATCTTTAAAGTGTTTAAAGGTAATTTGGAAACGTGTCCCTTCATCTTTATATGAGCTGAGTTTTAGAATACAAAAGTACTCGAGGGCAAATATTAGGGTGACGGAACCAGTAATGGACAAGAACCCAATGATGGACCCTTGATTCTTGATATAGGGTTATTCATTTGTTTTGCAACAATCAATTGACAACAATTCATATGTGCTAAGGTAGTAAATAAAAATACTGTTTGTAGATTTTACACTGCTGATTACAGTAAAAATATTTTTGAATTTTTTATGCAGTAGCTTTTTTATATTTAGGAAAAACAGTAAAAAAAGTTGGATTGTAAATGTTAGGAATACATTTATAGTGCCCTTAGTCCATTTATTACCATAGTAATTGAAAAAAATATACAACTGTCATTTTTTATCTGTCTGACGGATTACTTGATTCTAACGACACGCTTTTTATTCTCGTAATACTATTGTTTTGATATAAGCTATTTAAAATGAAAGTGACTAACGGATTTGTAAAGGATAGCCGCAATCTGCCCAAAGTCGACGAATTTATGTTGTTACAGTTGTTATTGTTGACAAGTGGCATGACATGACAATCAGTTCTGTTTCTGTATGGTTTCTGTTTAAAGTTACTTTATTTTATTTTATATCATGCTAAGATCACGACATCAGTATTCCTAACTTTGTATATACGGTCTTTTTAATGACTATTTCTTTAATAAATTATTAACGACGAATAAAGGAAAACCGAGAAACACGGGTAGTCAAATTTTTAACCAGCTATTATAAACGCGAAAAAACAAAAATGCTTTTTTTTTTAAATGTTGTCAATTTAGGACCGTGTGAAATTTGAATTAAGAATGAAGTGTCCATTACTGGTGCCTGTCAGCTAAGTATCCATCATTGATGCCGTCACCCTATGTTATCTATGGTCAAAAGTTCAAATAGATTATACGAGAATATAAGCCACAAGACGATCTCTGCTGGACATAGGCCTTCCCGAAGTATCTACAAGATGGGCGGTTTTATGCTGCTCGTATTCTTCGGCTTCCCGCGATCTTCACCAGATCTATTCAATTTGTTTGTATTAGCACATCGTACTTACTTTTACCGCCATTAGAAAAAGGTCAATTTGTGTAAGATGACTAGAGAGTAGAGACCAAGAGAGCGGAATTCTCATAGCAAAAATTAAAATGTTATAATAGGGATTGAATGTTGATTTTATCGACTATCGACAAATAATTGTCACGTAGCACACGAAATGGAAGTATACCTCATATCGAAACATTAGGTAAAAAGTACACTTAAGGAAAACAATTTACCAATTTTAAAATATCACAACATTTAATATTTTAAGAATCTACCTTTGTTCTTCAGGTATTATTGAAAACAATTAATTGAATGCGGAAGAATGCCATTTGGATTTTAAATAAATATGAAAGAAAAACTGAAATAACAAAGAGATTAATAATTACACAATATCGTTAACTGGAAAAGTCGATAAAAGAAAATGGAGATAAAAACAGAATTGAAATAGAAAATATCTTTATTTGTGTCTGCTTTTAAAATATAACATCCATGGCCGAAGTCTCCTTTTAAGATGACGCTAAAAGAAGTTCCTTTTATCTTCGCGTTATCACAACAAAGACTTCTACAACGTACCAGCCTTACTAGACCCCTGCTCTGAAGTGGCTTGTTTGGCAACCCGTACCCACTTCTCTATGTCACAATATGTATAAAACAAAAGAACAACACACGACATCGTTTCTTTTATATCTTACCTAAGATAAAATGTGTAGAACTCGTTTAAATTCATTGGGAAATAAACCGTTTATTTGCAATTTGCAACAATGCCGAATAAATTCCGATGCACAAAGAAACTGTTTACATTATAAGGCGCGTGCGGCGCGAACGCTATTTAAACTAGGGCTGTGACTTGTGACAAGATTTGAATTTTACGATATGACGAGTAGGTACAATACCCCAACAAAAATGTTAAGCACTTTAGTGCGTTGTCATAGTAAATTTCAAACAGAACATCGAATGACACACATGACAATGACAATGACATTCACAATGACAAGGTTCTAAGTATGCTCGACATTTTTATTGGGTGACTGGACCTACTGACGTCATAACGAAATAACTAGGTAATCAAAAAGCGAGAGTATAAATCCGCGAATTATTGGGTATGCCGCCATTAATGACATAAATCCTGAAAATATTGCATTATTTTGAAGACTGCTCAGATTGTACTTTTTATGGATCTAAGGATCTTGCTTCAGGCAGGCTAGCACACATTCAGTCGGTCATCTCTCGCTCTACCTAGTCTCTAAGGAAGGATATAAACCGAGCGAAAAGCGACAAAATACTACTCGTACTAGCCGTGCAGCCTAAGTAGAATATTGTGCTCCATAAGCATCTTTATCTTCAGTAGGATTCCCGTTTTTAAAAGATACTTGTTGGATACGTGTATTAAAATTATTAAATGTTTTAACTTAGTACGTGTCCAAAACCGCGGTGATTTTTGTATGTTACACGGTTTTGCTAGAAAATAACACAATACCTACGTTATTTTGCCTTAAAAATAGTCTCAATCATTGTTTTTCCACCGTTACCGATCAAATATTTCAGCTAATATTTGCCTGCCATCGATAAAAATGTATATTTATCTTGTTAACGTAGTATAAAACTAAGGTCCGTGTTTGTCTGTCTGTCTGTATATGCGCTAACTCTTTCTAATCCAAAATTATCTAAATTTTTCACGGAATGTCTTAAAGTATAATAAATTCTGGTTTATACATGGTTGCTACAGAAAAATCCACACAAACCGAAGCGAAGCGAAGATCGCTAGTTGAAATTATAGAAAATAAAATATGCAAATGCAAGCGACAACCCTAATTGTAAGAATAGTGCACGTCTGCCCTTATCTCGCGACGACAGCCCCCGACATTAGGCACTTAGCGCGGATGCCAATCCGCTAACATTTAGTTTGCATCACAATAACAACGCAACTCCACGTCAAACACTGTTGCACTATCAGCTTTAACTTAACATGTTAAGATTTAAATTAGGATAGGGTGATATTTGGTTTTGACGTTATTGGTAAGCAGGGAGTTGTCGAATGTTTTGTTTGAGATGAGACGGAAACTCTGATGCAGGTTATGTTTTTTTTTTCAGTTTAACGTTGTACTGCTAGTAATAAAGGATTTTATCGTGATGGCATTGTATGGTAAAGATGATTGAAATAAACAAAGATGTTAGCCAAGCAAAATCAAATTCAATTAACTTTTAAAGTTTTTTTTTATCAGTCGATCATTTCAGGAAAGTTATTGAAGACTTAATGAAGGAAAAACGTAAAAGCCATTTTTCCTTAATAAAATATTTTGCAACGCTGTGCGAAACCTTAAGGGCCGGTACAGACGGACTGCATTTGAACTGCAACCCAGCTGCAAAATAGCAGTTCTAGGGCAGTTCTGATGCAGTTGATGTAACTGCATCGAAACTGCAAACCAACTGAAGACCGCTTATGTTGACTGCACGCCAACTGCAAGCGGACTGCGCAGTTAGTTTGCAGTTTCGATGCAGTTACATCAACTGCATCAGAACTGCCCTCGAACTGCCATTTTGCAGCTGGGTTGCAGTTCAAATGCAGTCCGTCTGTACCGGCCCTAAATTAAAACAAAATATCAAAGACCAAAAAACAATCAAATGTCATCACAACACATTTAAAAAGTCTGACAGTTTAATTTGTATCAGTAAGCCTAATCATCGAAATGGATTTTGAATGATCATATATTGTATTAAGTCGGTTAAAAATGTGACTTATCTCATTACTTACACGCTTTTGTTACATTTGTATCATTTTCAGAATATCGTAAAACATCCTCCATAATATGTTAGTTATACAATTTAAACTTGTCAACGTATAAATTCGTTCAAGCTCCAGGATAGGTTAACCTCGTAAGGCCCAGTGTACAATTGGATGTACATTATCAAGGCAATTTAATTTGAACTGCATTGCAATGGGAATAAAGTTTATTTTCCTTTCTTCATAAATTGAAAATGGCATTATCGAACAAACGTAATTGAACTTTATTGCGTTAATAGTAGACTCAAAGTTCCACTGACAAAAAACTGGGTGTTCGTAGTACGATGGGCCGTACGAGGTTTAAACATTTTGGACAACCGCCAATTCGAGAGCGGTTAAATAGACATCAATTTAGTGAATAATGCTCGTCATGAAGCTCGTCGGTCTCGTCAACAGATCTTAATAATTAATTAACATCTGGATCTATCTTCGTTTATCGCGTCGGGTTATATTTTAACGGGGTCCACACCAACTGCGGACGTATCTAAATAAATAAATTTAATATATATCAAGGGACGATCTCACACAAATTGACCTAGTCCCAAACTAAGCTCCAGGCTTGTCATATGGGTACTAGACAACGATATAAATACTTATAGTTATAGAGAAATAAATACCTACTTAAATACATAGAAAACATCCAAGACTCTCATCACAAATATAGTATAGAAACAAACTCGTGCATTAAAAAATACCCGACGAGTTGCGAACCTCCTTCTTTTTTGAATTCGGTTAAAAGGAAGAAACTGACTGAATGATTGCCTGACATATTATGTCAACGCATAGCCCCAACCGCTGGGTTTGGAGATTCCAAATTTGGCATGTAGGTTCCTTATGAGGTCTATGGGTAAACTAAGAAGGGATTTTTGGAAATGTTTAAAATAGTCCTCTATTTACGCTGTTGTAAAGTAGCTGGAAACTAATTCTACGCGAACGATGTTGCGTGCGTTCTCTAGTTATAGATAAAGCACCTGTCTGTCCCTCTTGCACTTAAATATTTGTCAGAAAGTGAAGAATGTTTTATCCACGTTTATACACAATTTTAAACACGATCATAACAGGCCGGCTCAACTAAGTGATAAGGTTTTGCCATAAAACAGTTTCCTATGCATAATTTACTCTGTTTTTTTTGAAAAGGTATTTACTTAATAAATTTATTTACTTTTTTTATCATTATTAACTGAGAAAAAAAACAGTGTTTGCTACGCCCGCTTTAGATTAGTGGTCGGAATGACGTAATTTTGTTTATAACCGCGTTTTTTTTTAAAGACAGACTCTGACATGTGGCGTTTAAGCTCTGTAGCCACTAGCAATTTTTTTTATTTACTTTCTCAGTAAATACATAATAAATAAATAAATAAAATTGCAAGCTTTTGAGACAAATCCCTACATGACTTTTTTTCAGAACACCCTTGTAAAAAAAACCTGTTGTCAATTATTGAAAACCCCCCAACTCATCTGATTAAAGTCTGGCGACTGATTGCAGATAAATAGAACAGAAAAAATAGTATAATAATATGTGGCTGTGAGGTTAGTGAGCACCCGGTGGCCGCGAGTTATTTAGACCATAATTAAACCGCTTAGCGGCTGAGCCTTGTTGCTCGTTTAATCGTTTAAATTAAACGTCTTGTTTCCAGATTTCAATTACGAGGAGCTTAGCTGAAATTTTGATTTATTTTCGTCTGTTTTCCATCCTCCTATTACTCCTGTCCTTCCTATTTACAATATAAAACTTCCGGGGGAATCAGTGATGTATTACAATTCCAAAACGACTATATTTGCGTATCAAAGCTGAAGTTGTTAATGTCGAGAACTCATTGAAACTATTCTAAGTGAAATTGCTTTTAAGCGGAGACTCGGTGATGTGAATATTTGTGATTCCGCGGAATAAAGGAAGTGTTACATGCACCTAATACACATACACGTGTTGAACAATTTTAAATATAATATAGGTACAGTCACCATCAGATATATTGTAGCGGGCGAGGTACTCAAATATTTCGGAGCAGCATTACTTTTCAATAAATTCGTTACACGAGTTATGGTCAATAACACCAGAACATGCAATTTGTTATAAATATAAGAGCAGCGACCTTTCAATAAATTCGGAACATATAACGAGGTAAAAATATCAGAAAGCACAGAACGTCAAAGGTATCTACGCACTCAAGATGATCATAAAGATCGGAACATTTATGGAAAATATACCTTAAGTCTGTATCACACAGTTTAAATTCGTTACTATAATTATTATGCATGTCGATCTTTGGCATGACGTATTTATGTTTTGTTTGGAATTCGAATCTACTCGTGATGTGTACACGTCACGAGTAGATTCGACATGCATAATAATTATAGTAACGAATTCAAACTGTGTGATACAGACTTAAGGTATATTTTCCATAAATGTTCCGATCTTTATGATCACCCTAAGTGCGTAGATACCTTTGACGTTCTGTGCTTTCTGATATTTTTACCTCGTTATATGTTCCGAATTTATTGAAAGGTCGCTGCTCTTATATTTATGACAAACTGCATGTTCTGGTGTTATTGACCATAACTAGTGTAACGAATTTATTGAAAAGTAATGCTGCTCCGAAATATTTGAGTACCTCGCCCGCTACAATATATCTGATGGCGACTGTACCTATAATATGTGAGGGGTACACGTAAAGCTAAAGACCATAACATGTCTATTCTTTAAAAAAAAGAGTTTTAAATCTTAAAATGTAGAGTTTGTAATGGGCTGTATCACTCAGTTACAGATATACTTTTTCATTTAACTTTTATTTTAAAAATACCTGTACATGCTTCCCGACTTTTAAGTCGCGATTCGCTGCAACGCACATTATTCTTTTGGCAACTTATTTGTAATGTTAGTGTATATGTGATATGTAGTACGCAAATAATCGTTTAATCTGTCTATCTATTTATCGATTACCTACTCCTAACATTAATAAGTTGATTGGACATGTTCTGAATAGGCACTTAGATGGTTCACTAATGTTTTCCCAAATCATTAATTGACAAACTATATCATTTTACAAACTTTCAATTCGCAAAGAAGTACTCCTTAATCTAACCTAACCTAACTTATGTATTTAATAAGTCCATGTAACCTATGTAATATGTAATGGTTTATGCACAATTACATTTTTGGGAAATTAAAGTTTGTAAAATGATAGTATGTCAATTGATGATTTGGTCAAAAGTCAGGATACCTACATAGATAGATAAACAACTAGATCATACTGAACGACTAAGCCAGCATCTAAGGCAACCCTGTCGTCCATGTAAACCGCCGGCACGACTCAAAGGGTTCGCATGTTTATAATAGAAAGTGAATGCGAACCTCGGCCGGGCATTTTAGGGATTCGAGGCGCATCCCGCATTCCGGTCTTTGGAGCGTCAGCAGTAGAGGAAAGCTGTACCGAGTTATAGGTAAACAACAGCCCCGGATCTACGTTTTTTCCGAACCTGGTCAGAACTTGATAGTGACGCCCCCTTTCCACCAGGTCCAGGGTTATGAAACAAGTTTTTTTCTTTAAACATATGCATTTGGCGCCCTATGAAACTGCCGCCCGGGGCAGGATACCGCAGTTGCCCCCCCCCCCTAGATCCGGGGCTGGTAAACAAATACAAATATGTCTCTCTCTGGTCATTTCTTCAGGACTGAATATCGTGATTAACTAACTAATAAATTGTACAAAATACTTTACTGTCTTACTTGCTAAGGTGTATTTTGCACCATATTTAGGTAAATTGTTAGTTATACGGTATTGCAGCATCACCAACGATTACTGGACGTCCTAAATTTTCGAAAGAACGACTTGCTTCCATCGGCTACTATTAGTGGCCATCCGCACCACACCACGAAGCTTACTGCTCTTGTATTTTAATTGGTCATTGGTGATTATATGTTACGCGGTTTTGACAGAAAATAACACCATACGTTATTTTGCCTTTAATTGTTGGAATCATTACATTTTTACTATAAACAATCACCGAATTCAGCCGACATTTGCTGGCTATATTTACTAATAGTTAGCTTAATAAATGTTATTAAAACTATTACTAAAAATATATTACAAATACAAAACAAGAAACAGTAAATTCTCATTGTTGTGCGGTCGGTACCTTCAAGCCGTCATTGTTGCCGTTGCCGCCCCTCCATTCAGCGGTTCCTTGAAGAATTCAATTAGAGAGTTATCTTTCATAAATAATTAACAAATACAAGATATACCAATTAAGATAAAGTTAATTAATTATTCATAGCATAACCCGGGGAAGGTTAGGAATTAGACGACGCTGCAACTGATAGACCTAGATTGTTTTAGACTGAAAGGCCTATTTAAATAATGAGATTTAGTCCAAATTGACTTACTAAATTTGAACTACCTACCTACTACTATTAGGTACCTACTGAGAAATTAACAATCAAACAGATTTAACTAAATAAAAATTGGTTACAACCGCTTCTGAAACAAGCTAAAACCAAATAATGTATTGCCATACACGTTCAGTTTAAATGCAAATTTTATATTTATATGCTTTTATTAAATTATACCAAAACAAGATAGAAACTCATATCCAAGGGATACGAGTTCGTTCATTTGACCAAAAGTACTTTTGACAAACTTATTCTTTTTAAACTTTCGTTTTGCAAAAACGTATTTCACGTGGTACAGGGCTTATGAATTAGTTAGGTTAGGTTACACTTTTAAGTTTTTAACCGTAAAAGAGTATAGTAAAAGGGCGGGAAGTACCTTGCAAAACGAAAGTTTGCCAAATCATGATAATTTCGAATTACATTGTATTGTTTTGATGATTTGGTAAAATATTAGTGAACATTATATCCACCAATCTCAAATTCAGCTATAGATCGCTAAGCTATAGGTTTTGAGGTTGGTTATTATTATTACTAAAAAATACTCAGATATAAAAACCAAACAGCCTTACTCCTACACGGAAATGCAGTCTCCGTGATAACTACAGCAGTAATTTAATTATAAGCTGCCCTCATCTACCTGTCCGAGTGTAACCTGTGTTGATCACGGCCGTCCGCAGACACCGCTATTATAATAATATAATACTGGTGATTAAATAATGATTAAATACTGGTTCGAGCCACGCCCACTGTGCGAGCGGGACCAATGCTCTCGCTTTTGCGGTGCATTTTGATTGACAGTTAGGTAAGTTGAGGACTTTTTATCTGTATGATATTGTCACGCTGCAATTTTTCTTATAATTCTGAACTAATCAAGTAAAACCACTGTATTTTGATGAAGTTTTTTTATTGTAAATGTGTTATTTTACTAATGGCATCGACTGTAAATAATTTGATTTGAATTGTGAGTTTGAACATATTTTAAGATTACCGCGTTTTGGTAAGTAATAAGGCAAGAAAAAGGATAGGTAATTAATATTAACTATTAACTAAAATTTGACGATCATTTGGCCCTTAACTGAACTGAAATAAACTTCAAATGGCAAACCTTTTCATTCCCCGACTGGACTGTCCTAATGGGTACAAGCCAACGATAAACATATCTACTCACTAAGAGAAATAAATACTCATATACATAAACATCTACAAGAATCTAATATTTATTTACTTATTCAACGCTATTTTTGTATATCTATACATAATATTAATAACTATATGAAAAGCAAGCTTTAAAAACCCGACTGCATGTTTTATACTGTCGTCGATATACCTACATATGTTAATAATTGTCATTTTGCCATTGTTGTTATTCCAATTTTAACAGTTTAGGTATCCTATGTCACCCGGGATGACATAAGGATTCTAACGATACCTCACACATCTAAATCGGTCAAAGGATTTAGAAGTTATAGTGGAATAAAGAAACTGACATACATACATACAAACATAAACCCTGAAAACATTACACTCCTTTTTTGGGGCAATCGTGTAAAAAGAGAGTGCGATTTTTGTGAGTTTGTATCTCTCCAACCGGTAATCTCCACGGAACCTACTCTAAAAATTATTTCACCGTTTGAAAGATACATTATTCCAGATGTACAGTCGACGTCATAAATATGTTAACACTTTAGTACCTTGTCTATTTAACGTCATGTTTTAACTGCCATATAAAATTGTCATAGCGGATAAAGTGACAAGGTGCTAAAGTGTAAAAATATCTTTGACGTCGACTGTACATTGGCTATATTTTATTAATTTAAACCGGAGCGAAGTGAGGGCGGGACGCTAGTGCATTCCTAGGTTATACAAAGTCAGCATTGTCTCTTCTCGATCTAAGTATTGGCTGACGACACGTGACCCTGCTTACGAAGCTAGCGATCCTGGGTTCAAATCCCGTTAAGGGCAGATATTTGTGTGATGAGCGCGAGTAAGTCCAAGACTCGGGAACAAATCCTGAGTCTTGGATGTTTTATATGTATTTAAGTATAAATTTCTCTATATAAGTAAATTTTCGTTGTCTAGTACCTATAGTACAAGCCTAGAGCTTAGTTTGGGACTAGGTCAATCTGTGTGAGATAGTCTCCTTATATTTATTATTCATATACTTACGACTAAGCCCAACAACAGCCCACGAAGCAGAATTAAGTCCACCTGGAACACCCGCAGAAGTGGTAGGCGCAGCGTCAGTGTCAAGTTACCTTACGTTGTCAATAGTCACAGTATCGCCGTGGATACTCCCATCATATAAAACCCCTTGTTGGGCAACGCTAGTCAAAACATATCGAATTACCTGATATGACTGAAAGTGCTGACCTCTGCATTGTCATCTGCACTCTGATTTGTTTGAATTGAAAGGGTAGAATAAATTGAAACTTATTGGCATTATTTTTAGGTATGTTCATGTTTATGTTAAAAACTAACCGATGTATGCAAGCGTTGCAGAACCGGTCTTTGTGGCAAACCTTGGAGGAGGCCTATGTCCAGCAGTGGTAGTCTTTGGGATGAAACGATTATGAAGACGATGTTTTTTTTTTAAATCAATAATAATTTGCAATGACAAGATTTCTAGGAGAGGTATTTCCGGACGCAGTACCTAAGTTATAACTAGTTAAAATTATTGGACATCAAGAAAGTAAAGGTTGTACGTGAAATATGGTAAAATAATGCTCTTAGGAGCACAGAAAAAGTATGGTTGAAAGGTCTTATCTTATATTACAGATGGGCTCTTTCGGATACACTTCGACCCTTTGGGATCTGTCGTGCAATTACCCTCTTACACCCTCAGCTGTCCGAATGTGCAGGTTTCCTCATGTTGCTTTTCCTTTACCATAAGACCATCGGGTATACTTCAGTTTGAAAAACTCATTGGTACATGGTGACAGCGGGGGTTCGAACTCGGTATACCTTACCTTACGATCACTAGTCGACCCCCTAAGCTACTAGGAGTACTACGCCGCCGACGCTTTTTATAGTTAAGTACTCTTTATAGTAAGGTAGCGCGGTCTATATTGGTATCCCTATTTGTTATTTGTTCGAATTTTCGTCTATCCCGAAGCCATAAAACCCTAACATAACCAAACCGAGGTATTTTTGGAAAATTTAAAACGTTGTCTGACCCAGTTTATGATAATAAGTCAGACAAACTGCATTAGGATAAACGTTATTACGGATTCTGAGGGACACCCAAGGTAGCGGCTGCCTTTAGATAAAATATTACACAAGGTATTACTAAAATGCATGCCGATACCGGCTATGATGCAGATGCGACACGTTAACCAATTCGCTACGTTCATTCAAACATTTAAACTATTAACAATAGACTGAAAAAAATGCGCCTGGGCTCCTTCACAATCCCCTACAAAAACCGAGTCCCGGGATAACGCAATTCTATGTGCATTGTGGGGATTATGTCTCATTCATGGTGTACGAAGAACGTGAACAATGAGGGACGGCTTCAGGGTGGCTTATCTTCGTGTTTTTCGTTGAGTGGTAAACAACAATACAATACTTTTGAAAGAAAGAAAGAATTAAATCTTGTTAGCGCATTCGGTGCCCGGGGCCCTATTTCTGTGCAAAATGAACTCGATGAGGAGGTACTGGCACTTAAAGATAGAGCACATAGCGGATAGAAAAATTTTAACATGATATTGGTGGAGTAAAACTACGAGTAGGTATGTTTGATCAGTACGTTCACGAGGGAGTTCGCAATATACAAGAAGACGATCTTACGTTAGTAAAACTAGTATCTACATTATATAAAGCAGCTGAGTACCACAGCTGCTTCACTAATATCACTAATTTTAATAAATAAAGGTGTAATCGTTCGACCCTGTAAGAGGATTTGATGACCAAACTACGAATTAACACCAGGAAATAACATCCGACTTTCTTTTAAGTCTTAAAACTTTTTAAGGAAAGGTTCCCAAGCAAAATTACTGGTTATCTCTTCCTATTAAATATTTTTTGTCTTTTTATCATCAAGTAGCTGAGGACCAATCCTCGGCTACTCCCATGTAGTGAAATCCTGCAATGTTCCCTTTTTCTTTGATTCTATGTTCGATTATTTAAGAGCTACTCTTGTCGGTGGAGTAATTTCCATTCTTCACCGATAAGAGAATCAACTTCATCATCATCATCGTTACATACATTAGAGACTTGTAGAGCTTATGCATGAGTGTATCTACGTTGATGATCTTTGGGCGGACTTAATATAGGACGATGCGTTTAGTTTAGTTAGTTGTGACCCTGCCTACAAAGCTAGCAGTCCCAGGGTTGATCCTGAGTCTTGGATGTTTTAAGTATACATAAATTGGTATAGACCTTCACGCTTGTAATCCCAGAATTAACAACAAATTTAAAAACTTGTTGATAATTCATTAACCAAATTTTGCACAAATAGGCTTAGATGTTTACCAGCGTATTAGTGACAGGTTGTAAGCCCATCACCTAACAATACTACAAGCCTTTATTCCCTTATTCGCCTCTTACGACATCCACGGGAAGACTTGGAGTGGCACTATTCTAACCCGGCAACCACACGGGCTTAGTTTGGGTCTAAGTCAATTTGTGTGAGATGGTCCCCTGATATTGATTATATTATTTATCAACTTTGGTATAAACTTCAATTGTAAAACTTGTCAGCTGGCGACCATACTGTCTTGGACTGAACACTCTTCGATTTAATGCTCCTATCATATGCCTGGCAGTTTACACTAAGATTTACGAGTAAGCAGCATACACATACATACATCGCTCTGTCAGTATGTCACACGCTATTAATAGAGAATTGCACGTCCGCTGTTTGTGGCTCGTTAGAGGTAGGAAACTGTTTGTCCGTCTGTGCTTTGAAGTCTAATAATTATATCGTTCTCGCGTTATTACTTGTGTTATAGTCCTACTGAAATCTTTGAAGATATTTTGCGTTTTAACGCCTTAGCAATTTAATATGTAGCTGGAATGGGCATGCTTGATATTATAGAAAGGCAAAAAGAACAATACACGAGTAAAGCATAAGAAATCAAATAAGCAGCACTTGTTGTAGAGTGCCGGATGCTGAAACCCTTCCATCCCTACAAATTCCTTCCTTAAATACTATCCGCTTTATTCATAAACGCACAATAAACCTATTTTAGTTAAAGTGTCCTTTGTACCTTTCAGTCTTATTGAATTGTCATAGTGACAGATAAGGGCAGAGCATATTTCAAGCATACTTTTGCGTGTTTATGTTTAAGAGTGTTTATCATAATTTAAATAATCCTTTTTAAATAATCGGAGGATTGACGTATTTGTGTAGCATAATTTCAATTATAATACCAGAATAAAAATGGGTTCCCTCTATTTCGCCAAAACTTTTTACGCCGAATGTCTAGAGTCGCCGAATTTTGTTTTCGCATATTTTTTCTCCAGCTTAAACGGAAAATATTTTTTAAAATGTTTTTTGTAATCCTGGTAGAATAGAGTAGGTTAACCTAACCTACTCTATTTTATAACTTTTCAAAAAAGTCAAAGGTAATAATAACAATTATGCGAAATTAGTATTCTGCGAAATCATACATTCGGACAGTTTATGATTATCAGTGATCGGAAATAGGTGAGCTAATTTGCCTAAACTTGATGCATGTTCATTCAATAATGTATTCCCATCTCTCTCACGCATGAATGAATATGCGTCAAGTTTAGGCAAATTAGCTCTACCTATTCCGATCACTGATGATTATGCGTAAACAAGGGGAACCATTAAAGTTTGGAAGAAGTCCATCGTACAGTCAAGGAATTTAATTTGTGACCCACCTTAGTTCCAAAGTCAATCTGACATTCTACAGCAATAAGGTTGAGTTTCCTGTCAATTACAAATGACTTGCCATTTCTAATGACAATGACATCTTCAAGCAAATTTGCTTTGAAATGGGTAGCAAATTAACGTCCGTGACCGTATCTCTACATAGTACAAAGTCGTATGTCCGTCTGTATGCACACTTAGATCTTTTAGACTACGCCACGGATTTTAATGCGGTTTTTATTTAGATATATATAGTGATTCTAGACGAATGTTTTTATGTATCATAAATTCTGATTTATCGAGTGTTACAGAAAACCCTTATAAACCGAAGCGAAGCGAGGGCGGGTCGCTATATTTAAATAAAATGTTAATATCTACTGCACGTTATTAGCATGATAGTAACAAACGTGTGGCAAACTTTTGCTCAAGCAAAACCTGCATTACAAGCCTGCTAACAATGCTTCCCAAATGTTTGACCAAATAACAAGCAGGCATGCGCGTGGGCAACGCTAATACGAATTCTGCTCTACTACGGAGAAAAGGCGCATGTGGAATTAATTCGAAAAAGCATATTAAACTCTCAAAGGTTTATTATAAGGTTGGATGTGCAGTACAATTCATATAGTAGATGCGCCTTTTCTCCGTAAAAAGGCAGAATAGCTGTCATCGATGTACAATGCGCCGCAACATTTGTAGCAAAGTACACATAAACATTTATTATCCTGAAACAAAGGTAAGTAAAATTGATACCCTTGTAAAGATTTCTTATTTTTTTCCTGACAATAATTCCAAACTTAACAAAGACTTGCTAACTCTCTGATAATTAAACCTTACAAACTATGCGCTTCACTTATTAGTAAAGTATTTGTGTTCATTATGTGCATTATTTAACAGGAATTTAAACAGCGAGTTAAATAATGCGGTTTTCTTAATACCAGTGGTTTTTCGGTTTCGCAGACAAACAACGTAAACACAGGACTTAAGCCAATAAACTCTTTTAACAAGATACTTGTAGGCGTTTTATTTGCGATAATTTTAGAGATGATAAATTGTTTGGCATAGCGTTGCTTTTGAACCATTTATTTTAAAGAAGTTAACAATACTAGGTACAGATACGGTAACCCATCATTTTATGTACTTTTATTTCATTGATTGGATAATATTTTCAGAATCAGAATTTTATTTTCATCGAACGCTATTTTCTGCTGAAACCATGGTGTTTTAAGGATATCTTAAACATTAATTACGTAGGTTAGGTTAGTTTAGGTAAGGTTAGACAGTGACCACCAAAAAAAACTCTTGAGACGAGAAATGCCTTTTGATGAAGTAAAAATTCTGCGTAATGATAAGTAATGAAATAAGAGGTACCCTACAGATACAAATCTTAAATGATCTCCTAACCCACTATGATAAAAGATACATACCTAATATTGTTATTGTTTGTGTTGTCTAAGCTGACAACGAATAGCGTCCCACCGTACTAGCAGATGTCGTTTCGACGCACGCGTCGATTCTTGTTGCAATTCCGATCGTTTTGCTTGTGTGCGTCGATAAAGAGAAGTCGGGTTTCACTTGTCGAAAATGCATTAGGCGGTTTTTTAGCTCATTTCGCAGTCGAGAGAAAGGTCAGTGTTTTGTTTTGTAAAACGTGAGGCATCTTAAAAGGGTGCCAAGAGTAAATCTAATACAATAGTTTGACTATGTTGCTGTGAAAATGGGCACAGTACGTGAAATTTAACATATAAAATCTTAAACGCTTAAGCAAGACGCCCATATTAGCTGTAAGAAGGTTTTATACATTGCATGCGTTCATAAATTTCTCGTCGAATCCACGTAGCTTTTTGTACAATTTATATTTACAACTACGACTCCGACCGCGTAGATTTCAATTATTGTTATTCCCTCTGGAACTTTTAGATTTCCCGAGATAAAAAGTAGCCTATGTGTTAATTTATGGTGTAGTTAGCAATTTTCATTCCAAATTTCATCCAAATCTGTCCAGCCGTTGCAGCTTGAAGGAGTAACAAACTATGACACAAACTTTTGCATTTACAATATTAGAAGGGTTAGTAGGATAGTAGGAAAACACGAGCCCATAACAATTTGTGTAGCCTATCAGTTTAGAAATATAACTACGTATGTTAGTACATTCCTTCACTATCACAACAAAATTAAAAATGGCCGCCATTACACTCTATCAACGGAAAGTGAAATTGATTATTCTTTTAAAAGTAAAAGCATTATTAAAACCCCACCTTATCCTAAAGACCCTTATGATTTATTCCCACTTTTAAAATGGCCCTTTATCTGTGTACACATTAGCCGACTGTATGACAGAGTACACAATAGTAAACCTACCACTTAAAGCTGACCTCTGGAGCCATTAAGATCGTCTGGAAGCAGGGGTCTTGTGAAAACGGAAGTTGTTAAAAACGTCTACACCTTTTACAAACACATCAAACAGTATGAGATGTTTGATGTGTTCGACAAACGTTTAAGTCTTTTAAACTTGTAATACAATATCGACCTTATTGTTGTAGTTGTAGAATTTATAATAATCTTTTTAGTTTGAGTTGAACTGAATGCCGGTTTTAAAGAGGGTGACAAAGTTAAGGATGGCTCTGAGACTCGATTTCATTAGAAGGTTTATTATGTATGGCGTTGTCTAGATTATTAATAGCATTGATAAAGGTCGTAAGTATTCTTTTTAATTAGGTATTGTTTTGACTATCTGTTACTGGCGACTTTGTAGGCGTAGAAACAATAAAAAATATTTTCTCCGGATGAAATGGTCTATGTCTCGCTTTGACTACCTATCTCATCAAATCTGCGCAAACGCATTGTAACATTTAACCGATATTTTTATTTATTTTCAATTTATATATTTTCAACTATATTAACTATGTTTGTATGTAATCGTTCTCTTTTCTTACATGAGAAAAAACAAAGGGCCAATATTGCTACCCTGTGGCACGCCAATAATGTATTATATTTAAGTGTGTCCATCTTATTTCCAGTTATGATTTCTCGTCATTTCTTCACGGGCCGAGGTCATTAGTTACGGAAATGCAACAGCCTGCAAGTAATCTAGCATTGTACGGTACACCACACAGCTTGCTCAGTGCTTCACCATATTAATATAGGAATAAAGATAAAATTTACAGAGATAGTGGTGTACAGTGGTTCACTGTATAGTAGAACTAATAGATTTCTGTTGATGTTGCGCTGATGACTTTGTAATTATATGTTTTCTAATGAGGTGGAGTAGTAAATTAAGTATACCAAGTAAATTACTATAGATTTAGTTTTTTTTCTACTGGTATGTGGAATGCCTGGCAAAGATCATTTGCATTGCGTTTTAAACCTGATCCTTGGCCAATTAATTTTAAGCACTAACTGTGTGGTGAATGATGAAATTAAAAAAACGTGAAAGGCCCCACGCATTCTTATTAGACAAAATGTATGGCAATAGTGATATACTACGTTAATCTAATGTGTATGTTTGTATTTGTAGTCTTGAGCATGCAAATATCTATGGGTCTTTGATCCCACTTAACATCAGGTGAACTGTGTGCTCGTTTTCCTTCTCAATGCCATTTTTTTTAAATGAAATTATTATACTTATTATACTTATAATTGTTTTTTGTGCAATATAGAGTTTACGTAAATACTCTTAATAATTAACGTAGCATCCGTGTATTGCAAGAGGCTGGTAGTGTTGGTACCGTCAGGCCAAGTCCACATAGTCGTGACGCAACTGACTGCCTACTTCTGAGGTCTACCAGCCACAAACAACTCAAATGCATGCTATTCATGATATTTCGACGACAAAAAAGCCAATTTACTGTCGATCAACGTCTAAACGTATGAACATTACGGCTGCTGTCAGATGAACTTGTCCATAGTAAGAAACTTCAAACTTTAAAGTTAAAGCTTGAAAATTCTGGCTCCTGTAGACAATACACAATGAAGCTCTACGTGTGCCCGCGGCTGCTTACAAACACGATCTCCTAATGATACAACATACAACGTCATTATTTTTAGGGTTGGTAAAAAGACAGAGATTATAAGGAAGGAATTCACATCACTGGAGTTAACTACTATTTGTATAAGAACCTCGTAAACATACAGATAAATATTTTCATTTTAATATAGTATGCAAATTTTAGCCTTAACTGATTGTGCCATGCCCTAATTCTACGTTTTATTCGTATCTATCTTTTTTCCTTATTAAGATGTTTTACAAAATAAGCCCGTTGACTGTCGTCGAGTTTTGTATCATCAAAAATAGGTAACGTTTTCTAAAATACTGTATGTACATTAAGTTTTTTTTTTTTAGAAAATACGAACGAAAACGGTTTAAATATGCTGTTTTCTATTAACAAGTTGCGTCCACTGGGCTCAGACAAGATGCACTACGCTAACTAACGTTTCTATTCGATTCATTTTTAAACCAATCGCGACACTGGTAGACCACGTGACCTTTCGTATCACGTCATCTTCCAGTGACGCGATTGGTTTAAAAACAAATCGAATAGAAACGTTAGTTAGCGTAGTGCATCTTGTCTGAGCCCACTGTTACTTAAATTTTACATACTCAAACGCAACTGTGCAATATCAATAGATTTTTTGAAATTAACTCTTTACTGAACAAAATATGATCATCAAGAAACTATCAGTTTACTTCGTCTTTATTGACTACGTTCATATTGTGTGTAATGTTAGCCATCTCGAGACGTGCTTTGTTTGTGTTAGAGCCGTCGTAAAGCACGTCTAACGTCTAACGCGTCAAGCTTCGGCTATTCGAACACTCGTGTCAGAGGTAGTCGTGACGTCGCATTCGTCAGGAGGCGGTGCAAGTTACTAGATTCAGAGGTTTTGTGTGAATTTTAATTACGATCCGTCAATGGTGGGAACATGCACTCAATAAAGACTAACTAATACTCTGATAGTGGTGAAATAATAGAAGGGAGACCTATGCTCTATGTAGGTTATTCTGTAGAGTGTACAATCTGGAAACTCTGTCGGTTTAAATTACTTATATGCTTGAGGTATTAATTATGTTGCAGTTAAATGTTGTCTTTTGACGTTGTCATCGCAGCTTTAAATTTATTTTCTTGGTTACACAGTTAAATAATACTTAATACTTTCAAAGTTGTTAAAGATACGGGCGGCGTTTGTCCAAAAGTGTTTTCACTTCCTGATGAATAACATGATTATGATATTGATAAAGAATCATATAAAACGCATTGAAATTATATTAAAGCAAAATAATTAATGACCAAAAACCTTTGTCGATCGTCAGTTTATGGTGATCCTATACATTTTATTAGTTTTAGAAAATCATTAAATTTTGAGTTATTTTATCTTGTCTAGAAAGGTGCCTACTCCTCTAAGAGTCGAAATTGACGCCCTAAGTTAAGCGAAGCTGAAGATTTGGTTCCCTATTTTAATGTTTAATTGTATTCTTATGTATAAATTAATAATATTTACCAACTTAATGATTTTCTAAACTTCCGAACCCCGCTTGTGTACTTGCCTTGTCCTACACGGCTAGGGTGGCCCATGAAATTGTGCATTACCATCATTGTACTACGACCTTACATTAAAGGGACTGTGACCCCAGGTCTGAGCCAGGATATGATGATGGGCATGCGAAGTGTTATGACGCCGAACGTGTATTGTGCGATTTGAATAATTATCGGCGGGGATAGGGTTAAGGGTTATTGTTATTGGAGATAACGAAGGTTTAACGGTTGTTTAGGGTAATAGAAGTAATCTTATGTCGCAGCAGATTTATCTGCGGGTCTTATCTGAGCCGGTACATTTTAACTGACGACACGTTTGTGTTTTCTGGTTGCACTAATAAAGTTACGTTAACTTGGTAATGTAGAAGCTAAGTAAATAATTGATTTAAGACCTAGAGTGCAGGTTAAAAGGCCGATGCAGACCCGGGCTTCTACTTTGTTTTTGACCACATTGCAATAGTGTTGTTTGCGAATCGACCGCGTTATCTATCAAGTTAATAAAAGCTATTATCACGATAGCAATTGGGGTATAATATAATCTGTAATAAGGGCCTTGGTCCAGCAGATTTTTTGGGCATAGACCTGGTAATGATGATAGTTTTTGGCACGTTTGAACCGCATATATGCATCGAATGTTGGTAATAAGTGGGCTACACGGTAACCCATCATTTTACCGAATTTCACTTCACCGATTGTATCATTATATGTCCTAGCAAAGATTTATTATAAGGCCTTTATGACAACACAGATTGTAGAGTGTGTAGCGAAGAGGTGGAAACAGTGAAACACTTATTGTGTGAATGTGATGCCCTCGTCGGGGTAAGAATGAATATCCTCGGTTGTGGCTACCCAGAACCAAACGATTTCAGTGGATGGATGGCTGCATTGGACTAAGCTCTTAAAGAGGGCTAATTACACAAAAGACCCCATATGGTCGAAGTGTATCCGTAACGACTCCACCAATAAGATAAGATAAGGTAAGGTCATTTCATCGAATTTTATTTTCTGCTTAAACCGTGATGTATTCAGGATATCTTAAACATTAATTACGTAGGTAAGCTTACACTTTGAAATACCAAAAAAAAAACTCATGCGCCGAGAAATGCCTTTCTATGAAATGGTTACCTATCTGAACTCCGAAAAATGTTTGACCGAATTTTGGTTCGATAAATATTATTCGACAACTATGGTTTGGGTTTTTGTTCGTTTGCCCGAAAGATTACTTCGAATATTTTCATTTAGTCATTACTTGTTTAGGTTTTTTACCGATTTGACAAATTATCTATTCCGTAATACTGGTTTCGGCGCACAAACAGTTGTCCAATGTAATGGTTTGCCAATTTATCTATTTCCCATTTCTGATTTTACCTAAGTATCATTTACCCAATGTAACGGCTCGGTTTATTAATAGTTTACCTACTTTTAAATCGACTATGCTAACTTGTCCGATTCGGTTTCACCCTGATTCGTCTTGATTGTTGCATTTTCTGGATAAATTAATTACAAGCAAGATTTTTTGGGCAGAAACAAAAATAACCTCGAAGACCAAGGCGGGAGCTTTGCTCCTAACGCCTTCTAACCTAACCTATCCGAATCGGTTTTGCCCTAATTCGTCTTGCTCGGTGCATTTTCTGGATAGTAACAAATTACAAGCAAGATTTTTTGGGCAGAAACAAACATAACCTCGAAGACCAAGGCGGGAGCTTTGCTCCTAACGCCTTCTAACCTAACCTATCCGTATCGGTTTTGCCCTAATTAGTCTTGCTCGGTGCATTTTCTGGATAGTAACAAATTACAAGCAAGATTTTCTTACCTGAAATGAATATTTGACGTAACGTAGAAAAAACTATATGTAGCATTGATCAAGTGAAAAATGGGTTAAGAAACAAAATACGAAACGATCCCTAGGCTACTCGTAGTTGTAGCACTGGTGTAATGAAAAATAGGCTTTGAAATAAAATACGTAACAATACATAGGGCAAGTGACTACAAAGATAAAAGTTGTTCGGACTAAAGATATGTTTACTTAATGTCAAATGGTGAAATAAAAAAATTACGAATCGTGCCATCGGGGAAATGTTAAAAAACGAAACGTTTTCGGTCAAATGAAATTCGATCAAAAAAAATTCGAGGTTGCGATAGGTTACCCTATGAAATGGAAATTCTGCATAACGATACGTTCGTTGAACGTGTTGGATGTTTCACTAATGCTTCTGAACTAAAAGAAAGATCTAAATCATAATGATTTTTGGAGAACGTGTTTGTGTCATAGTCGTCATAGACTATTTATTAGTTATTAAGGGTGCATCATACCAGTCGCGAGTCGGGTTTCAGTATCGGAAAGATAAAGAATTTTAATATGAACTCAAACCGGCTGAAGAGTGTTAACATATTTATGTTACCCGACCGTATTTTGAAATGGAATGGTGAGAATGCCATTGTTCACTTTCATCTTAAGTGCTTGTAATGTAAATATTAAGAGCACTTAATATTTATACTTGAAGAAATCATGAGTTAGAAATTGGTGTTATGTTAAATCTTGGGTTGATAAAATTTTAAGAAACGATACGACAAGAGGGCAAAATTTATGAGGTTGTGCTCAAGTTAGATGGGAAAAAAAAATGGGAGGCAGATTTGAAAGGGGGACAGAGAGAGTAATTTGGCCACCTGAAAATATTACTCTCTTTTCACACGCACTGTTAAAATATTTTATTTATTGGACTTTGATCCGTCCAAGAATATGTCACGTTTATAACTTCCGTGTTTCCGACTGCATACACTTAACCGGTCGATTTTCGTAAACACGATCGGGTTTCGATACCGTCTGCGATCAGTCGGGTCGAATGCGCTATTTTTGTTAATTAGACTTACCCATTGTTCATGCGGTGTCTGAAGAATGCGTAGTAGCGAAAGAAGCGCTAAGTAGACTTGATTAGATCTTGAGATACAGCGACTAAAATGTTTATACCTACTAAAATCATCTAAGACAGCTCCAAATAACTTGAAATAGAGAATTAGTTTATACTTATTGTTTTTTGAGATGGTGTTTGTGTAGTAACTTCGGCTTCGGCTTCGGAACCCTACACTGAGCATGGTCAGACATGCTCTTGCCCGGTTTTCTTTTATATTTGGTGATTGTGTTTTTTACCATGATTTTATTAGCTTGGTTTCTAGTCGGTCTGTTTTTTGCAATAAGCTATGAGATTTGAAAGTTAAGTGCTATGTAGGAACGTAATTTCGTATGGAATTTTCGTGTAGAGGTTTTTTATGAAGGTAAAAAAAGAAGTTATATTAAGATTTATATCTGCAACTGTATTCAGTTACTATTTTAAGTAATATGTAATTGCGACCTATTAAATTTTAAATAAAAAACTGGATTTAAAGTGACTGTACATGTATATTGACGACGCGTTCAGCCTACAATTTGTACCTAGTGACCCTGCCTACGAAGTTAGCGTTCCTTTGTTCGATTCCCGGTATGGCAAAACATTTGTGTGATTTGCGCGAGTACTTGTTCTCGAGTCTTGGATGTTTTTTATGTATTTTAGTATGTATTTCTCTTACATTCGTTTGTTTATCGTTGTCTAATACCCATAGTACTGCTTAGAGCTAAGTTTTGGACTAGCTCAATATGTGTTAGATTGTTTAGTGATAGTATTTATTTACGTTATTAAGGTAGGTTCATGTAAACTGTTAAACGTCCACTAATTCTGACAAGTATAAAACCTTTTTCAAAAGCAGTAGCCTCATCAGTTTATCACCTACATCATAAAACCCTGATCCAAAGCATTCCACAGACTCGTTAAATTTAAAAGGAAATATTATTAAGAATGCCATTGTGATATTATATTATAGGGACGTGTCAATGGGCCGCGAGACCCCGCTAAGTGACCTTATGGTGGTCTCCATTTGCACCTCTTTTTAGGGTTCCGTACCAAAAGAACGCCAAAAGGGATTACTAAGCTTACACAGTGCGCCCGTCCGTGTGTCTGTCCTATTCCTATACAGGCTAGAAAAAAACGAATGCCACATGGCCCGCATCTACCCTAAATATTGGAAATAGCAAATTCTGCGCAAAGGAGTCTAACTTTAATTTTTAAAAACAATATATACTGCATATATGAATTTTTGAAAAAAAATCCTCTTCCTTAACTGGGAATCGAACTGGTCGAATATGACAAAACAATAAAGTCGTATTTTATGATACAGATCGAAAGCGTCATTGATAGTGATCATTTGTATCTACATCACAAACGCCTTTAAATTAAATGAAGACCGTACGATTCTCGGTTAAGGCAGACGAATTTCCAAAAATCCATAAATGCATTATTTAATGATTTCAAAAATAAAATAAAAGTAATTTGCTATTTCTAATATTTAAGTAGCGTTCGTTTTTTCCACCCTGTATAGATAAAGAGATGTTTGATTGATGTTTTTTTTTTATTTACCCGGTATATATACAGCCATATTCGAATGCGATATAGAAGTACTTTGGTTTATTAATGAATGAGTACCAACACATACATAGCAAAAATTCCCAATTTTAAGATACCACTATATAAATAACATGTGAACAATCACTAAAAGATAACAAGAGATGCAGCGTAGGTAAAGAAAATATTAATAGAATGCTATAATAATTTACATTTTAACTTTATAAGTTATAAGGCTAGTAAGTGAACCATAGAAAGGATCAATGTTACACAGATGCTTATTATAATATCTAGGAACTCGTCTGTAAAAGGTATGCCGGGAGTAAGTTAATTTATATTATAAATTTAACAGCGGATTTCCTAACACATAATAAAAAATGTACTGTAAATATAATGTAATTTTTTCAAAATTTAATCTAAAAAAAACGGAAAATATAAAAAATCAGCCAAGTGTGACTCCGTCTCGCACTTGGCCGGTTTTTTCGCTCCAAGTTATTTGACCCCGGAGACGAGCATTAGACATATTTAGGTGTTTATGGCGGTGCGGTCGTAAGTAGGGCTCAGTTTGTACAAGCAATCAATGGTTATAGGCGATGGGGAATAAATATGGTAAACTTGAGTAGGCAGAGACAAATTGTTTGATTCAAAATAGTTAAATATAGTTACGTAAACTGCATCAGAAGTGCCCTCGAACTGCCATTTTGCAGCTGGGTTGCAGTTCAAATGCTGTCCGTCTGAACCGGGCCTTAGATTAACAGTGGCCGATACAGGATACATCTGCGAACGTTTTCGTACTAGAGATGGGTGATAAATAACGTCACGATGAAAAAGTCACAGCGATTAGCCGTCTAAAAGTATAACTGTGATTTGTCACGAGCGAACAAGACGTTACAAAATCACATATATCGTTCCTTCGCACCTAGACCCCGTCCCGTCCGGGACTATCTATTCGTTAGGTCATTACAGATCAACGGTTGTCCAATTCTACGTTAAAATATCAAAATATTCTATCTGGAACGCATATCATATCGTGATGTGAGTAACAGGTACGACGGAGTTTCAAAGTCACGGTGATATTTTGCAGTATTTTTTTTGGAACGGGAACGACAGTCACAGCGGTTGAAATGTAACGCTTTTCTCCGTCTCTATATCGTCCAGTTGTTTTATCTCACGAAAGCGGGGTGACCATACTTGTAGTTGTAATACTTGTAATGCATATAAACACGCACACTACGGTACCGCTTAGCGACGACAGCTACGCACTCGGAGACAACGTGTACGTGCATCCACACACACAAGTATGGCCCACACGCTTTCGTGAGATGAAATGTGGCAATATCTTTGTAACGGGACCCTATTGTCGATGGCGCTTACGCCGCACTGCGTCGCGCGAAGTTGTATTTATATCGGAGCATCTTTAATAATGGCGGAAACGCCATCGACAATAAGGTCCCTTTTTATAGATAACGTCAAAAATAACTTTAATCGAAAATGTATAGGATTGACGTAAGTTCGCGTTGAGCGCTTGCGTCAATTTCATACATTTTGATGATTTTCGAAAATCGTTTACGCAATCGTTATGATCTTGCTTAGTTTGTACTGGGCCTGTATTCCAAATGCTCTTTACACCTATCATTATATTATTATTCACGTTAAGATAGCTCTTATTATTTAAACAGTAAAGGCGTCCAAGTCGTACACAATACGATTGCAATGGGGATAGATACAACTTGAAGTCTCTGGTTTGAGGCTTTGAGCAAGCAAAATAAATTCTAAAGGTTGCGTTTCAAGTGTCAAACAATTAGGAACCTTAATGTCTTGGGACTAAGTTCATTTTCTGGAATGGTTAGACCTTTTAGGCATTCCATCCCATCCAATTTTGTTGAAATTTTGTTACCTTCGATACGGCTGAATTTTTGTCCATTCAAATCTTTTCGGAATTTTTATCCAAGCAGATAATTAAAACATACTGTTACAGGACATTTTTCTGACCTTTTCGCGTGTTAGTCTTTTTTGCAAAACCAATGCAACATATTTTTTTGGGCTCGCTGTTCGGTTAGATCTATCTGCAGCTGACTGTACGACTTAGAGACCTTTAGGAAGTCGAGCCTTCTCTTTCCTTAAAGGTCGGCCGCACTTGTGACTCCTCTGGTGTTTATGGGTCGCGCTGATCACTTTCACCATCTTTACCCGTTTACCAGAAGAAGAGCAGCGAGGGTTTTGCATAAAAAAAATGTCGGGTACTTATCTCTTTCAGAAGGCTGAATAGCTTTCACGGATGTTTTACTTTTTTCTCAAGCCGTTTTATTTTTAAAATAGTGATAAAAAAATATAAACAGTTTTTTTTTGTATGAAATGCGTTTTCCTGTAGTTATTGATGTCCGGTTCAAAACGAAATAATCAATAAATACTTGTGGCTACGACGCGAATTTAAAAAGATAATATATATTTTTAATCCGGTTGCGTTACCTGATAAAGGCAAGCGTCGAAAGCATTATGCCTCTCACTTCACACAGTGGGCCCGCGCGCGGACAAAAACGTTTCATTGTGACGAGAAATGCCGCCGACGTAGACTTACAGTCTTGATCCACTTCAATTTATCGTTTAACTTTTCTAACAAGTAGGTATATGCATAGGTTCCATTTTTGTTATAAAAATTTTGCTCACTATTATGAGACGTTTTTGTTTATTTTAAAACTTAATAAATATATTCAATGCATTCACCTAAAATACGATTTTAACGCATTATCCTAACTTGCTTAGAAACTGAGCAAAATCGTAGGAGTTGTCATTAAATGATCTTTTTTCCTTTAATATTGTTATTTAATATTATTGATTTCAATTATCAAGTCATCGCATTCCGCAACCCACTGGTCAACTTTCAACGATGATGTGGACAAAAAACCCGAACAAAACCCACGGGTGCCGACAAAGTGAGGTATAACATAACTTTTAAGGGCCCCCATTGTTACCGCTAGGTGGCGATTAACAGTTAATAATGCGGTTTTGTCAAAGTAGTTTACATAATGTCTGGAATTGTAGTTTTTGTCTGCCAATTCGTGCGGTTGAGACCAGTAGGGCTGGTTTGGGATTCAAGTTATTTAAAATTGATTTGTTATCGTGAAAACTTTTTGTGATGCCTGATGATGTAGTTTGTTGGCTATTCCGGTTGGAGCTCTTAAAATGATCGGGATGGCTGACAAAAAGTGGATCAGACATGAACCGAGTTCGTTGAGAGCTATCCGCATCGTTTCGCGCGCACCGCCAGGCACACCGGCACGCCCACTATTCATTGCACAACGAATATTAACACTACCGTCTCAGTTAATTTTTAACATCGCTAGGTTCGTAAGGGAAAATAGCAAGCTTTTCCCGTGAAGTCAAACCGTAATCAGAGAAGCAAATGGACGCTGTTACGCAAAAATGTGTCATCCCACAATAATTTAGCAATAAAATGTCAACCAATGATTATAGTATTAAGGGTTGACACTTTATTGGTAAATAGTTGTGGATTGACTTATTATTGTGTATCAGCGTCCAAATATGCGGGTAATCTTGTTACGCCGATGTGTAAATTGCCAATCAACCAAATCTATCTATAACATGGGCCCTAAGGTTTATTGGTATCCCCGGTCACATAAAACAACTGCATAATAATAATTCCTTTTGCAATCAGCTTTAAATATGGCTGTTAAACGAGGCGTTCCACGACATAAATGAGTTCTACTCTTATAATAAATTGAATCCTACCCACTGACTTTGTAATTTTTGATATTGTGTTGTTGTTAATGTAAGAAGATAGGTATTGTTTTAAATAATAAATTGACATGTAATATTTGATATTATAAATAAATGAGTATGAGTATGTGTTGTTTCGATCTTTCATCGCTCATTTCGATGTAATAGCGAGCGGCGAGACTTTTCACCCAGACTTAACCTTTTGAACGCCATACGTCGAATACAAAATGTGCCACCCACACGCCAAACATGTTTGCTATGCTATGCAAATTACAATTTATTGCTACCAAACAAAGTCTCTTTTAATCTTGAACTCTTGTCGGCTGTAGCCGACGTGGCGTCAGTGGCACGACTTTTAGTCGACGGCCAGAGCCGACTGTGGCGTTGAAAAGGTTAACCCGAGAAACGAGAAGATATCTACACTCTCGCGACCTTTCTCACTTGCTTCGTTCCCTTTGAAGCGGGCTAAAAACCGAGAACAAACGGAGAACACACGAGAGAACGAGAAGGCGAGAAACATATCACATTCACGTGTCTCGGGTGTTCTCGGGGCTTCTCGGCGTGAGTGTACGGCTTATTAAGGTCGTCGGTATCTATCACTGTATAATGTCAACGAGCGCACAGATCAAGGTATGATTGTAGAAAGAAATCCGATAAGAAATATCTAAGAGACCAATACGAGTATTGCTCAATAATCGTAGATAGAATTCTTGTTAGCCGTAAATTACTGGTGACTGGCAATTTGTACTGCAAAGGTACGGTTTGACTTGGATGGTTAAATGACTGACTGCTGAATTTCTTGCGGCGTTTCTTCTCAGCAGTGGTCTCCTCTTGGGAAGCGCTGGCTTTGCATGGACTTATCCGAGTTTGAAGTTAAGCGACTCAATTAGATTGTAGCCCGAGAACCCGAGTATAAGAGCCCCTGGACTGGGGTCATCACAGTAAACGTACTTTCGTTTTAATTTTCGAGTGTCAAAAAAAGGACAGCACCTATATCGGGAATTAGTTGTTTAGGATAATTAAATAGGAAAACGTCACAACAAATTTCAAGTTTTCATATAGAACTTAAATTCTGAGAACAAAAAACTAATTTTAAAAAAAAAAGCTGCTTCTAAGGTTTGCAAATGCGGATTCATTTTGTATGGAAGATCCGGATAATTCAGATCCATCTCCGGATCTTCCCATACAAAATGGATCCGCATTGCAAACCCTAGCTGCATCCGAACGGGTGTTGGCAATTGTTTCACACACACAGAAACACATATATAATCGTTTAACTTATTATATCCCTCTTTTTTGCCAGATAGGTAACATTAAATACTGACTAAAGTACTAAACATACGCACTGCTAGATCAAAACAGTAGTAACTCAAAATACAACTGTATTTTAAAATCAACTTTAATACAACTTCTATGAAGTTCAAACAAAACTAGCAAGGATTTTGAGTTGATACTGTTTTGATCAACCAGTGCGTATCACATAGTTGTTTTCTGTACTACCTGACTACAAGCCAATTCTCACGTTTGGCCCCACTGATGCCAGACCGATAAGCAAAGCGACCGCAAAGGTTACGCAAATTACTACAATCTACACTCAGCTTGAAGCGAATTGATGGCTAAAGCACATTTATCCGCTCTAAAGTAGGTTCTAGCTGGCTCTCGAACGTTTACGGGGAGACCTGTCTTAAAACATATTTGATAGATGCATTCTGTTCAAAATAGTACTGTTAAGTTAACCAAACGAAGGAATAACTACTTAATACCTATTATAAATTCGAAGATAAGGTAACGATTTGTTTGTTTGCTTGAAAATCTCACACAAATTGACCTAGTCCCAAACTAAGCTCTAGGATTGTACTATGGGTACTAGGCAACGATAAACATATTTATATATATAGGCGTTCTTTTTCGAATCAAATCGGAGAAATACTGGAAAAGGGCCGAATCTTAGGTACCCAAAACAGAAGTGCGTGCATGAATCGATGTATGAATGTGGAAGCGAAAGAGATTTATCAGGATCGTAACAGGTGGAAAGAAGTGGTCTCTGCCTACCCCTCTGGGAAACAGGCGTGATTTAATTTATGTATTTATGTATATAGAAATACATAATTAAATAAATAGAAAACATCTAAGACTCAATATACAATACTCGCGCTCATCACACAAATATCTGCCCTTACAAGGATTTGAACCCGGGACCGCTAGCTTCGTAGGCAGGGTACCAACTAGACCAACGACTAACGTATCGTCTAAATTGAAAGTTGATAAAATGAAAGTTGGTGTGAGGATAGTTTGAAACTTATAGATTCACTTTTAATTCCAGAAAATTGGACTGTTACTGAGGGAATAGCGATAAACGACATCTAACTTTTGGTTTCTCTCGCCATTTGTGACCGTGTTCACCTGGTACTCGATGACCCGTGTTATGGTTGCCTTTATCGCGGTGGATAAAGCATCTGTCCTTTTCGCACTTACATACTAGTTAGAAAGTGATAGATGTTTTATCCGCATCGATAAGCATGATCATGATACGCAGGTAGGGTTACTCATAGAATATTGGGTCATAAAAAAGATAGAAAAAGAAGATTTTTGGCACACACCTAATAAGTAAATTCTTCTTGTCCTTATCTTAGCCCTTAATTCGAATGATAAACAGTGATAAATCGTAATTCCACCGAGGCACTAATTAGTGCATTTCGTATCAGCTAATTGGCTAAAACAGGTTTTAGTTTCACTGCGTTTTCGTGTCCTGGTTCAGATACAATTTAGTCCAAATTACGATTAATTACAAGTTTAAAAAGTACTTGACAAAGTTATCGCGTAATTTACGTTGCCAATTAGTTCCAAGGGGTTATAGTCGGGCTGCTTAATTTTTATTATGGAGTACTGTTGCTTTGTGAAAATGTATTTATAACCTGCATTTAAATGCATTAATAATGATGATTAAAATGCGACGAAAAGTAAAGGTTAACACACCGAACTTGCCACCCGGCGACTTGGAGAAACAATGTTGCCGGGTCTGTTAGGGGCCTTAAATTAAATTGCAGGATTGTAAAGCTACAAATTTCTAAAAAAAATCGATAACTTTTACCTTATTTTAACCTAGTCCGATATTTACAATTTTTGATGAATTGCAGATATTATGAAAAACTAGGTCTGAAAGTCTGTAATATTCAAAAATTCTAGAAATCAGACTTGATTTAGGGGGTGAGAAAATTTATCGCCCGGTGCTTTCGTTTGGTAAAAATGGACAGTTTGTCGTAATTATGATCTACTAAATCACCTGCATCATGTGATTCAGGATGATCATAATTGGGTTTGTAAGACCAGCAAAATCCATCAGGGTTAGGGTAACCAGATCCAAAAATAAGGTTTCCTAACAAAACCCCCACTTTTCAGTAGAGGTAGCGGTTAGCGAATGAGATTATTTGGCATGTTGGATTAGAATTGTGCCATTTCGTACTTGTTCCCTAGGCCTCTTAAAGGGATTTGAGTAAAAAAAAAAAAAAATTTTAACTGTTTATTTCAAGAAATTTAAATAGCGTTATACAATACTTCTTGTTACAATCTTCACTATTTTTAAGATTATATTAACTAAGAAGGGTTTACCCTACACCACAGCTTACTTTAAATATTATTCCTTAATATTATGTATAAATGTATTTTTAATTAGTTTAGGTTTCATTTCAATTTTTTTTACCACATTTCTAGGGAAATTGTTTAAAGTATAAGGGAGGTAGTTAGTCCAAACTCGTTTGCCATATTGGTTGGTACTTCTTGGAATTGTCCTTCGTCGTCCGGGGTAGCCGTTGTGTTTATCCAGGCTATCTCCATTTCAAGTTTCATCCAAATCCGTCCAGCCGTTGAAGCGTGAAGGAATAAAAAACTGACACACAAACCTTACCATTTACAATAACATTGTCATATTTATATTTTTGTGCAATAAAGAGTTTACATACATTAGGATATACAAAATCTTGGCATTGTTTGTTTCTGTTTCCCTTTTTCATTCTAAAAATCGTGACATTTCACGTATATAAGCCTGTTTCCCGAGGGCGGAAAATTCCCGTCAGCTGGTGACCGCTGCGTTAGGTAGGTACCCTAGTGGACTCGAGAAATAACGCAGTAAAGAGCCCTGACTTCAGTGTTTGGAGCTTTAACACTACTAATTCCCGACACACATTCTACTGCCATTGCCATGTTATTACTACTTCACAGATGATTAACAGAAATAATCAATAATCAGAGACCAGTTTTCGTGCGGAAACGTCAGTTTTTATGACAAGTTATCTTTGAAACGTTATGATTAAGAGATACACGCGCATAATCACTTGTTTTACATTCGGTTGTGATGGGAAAGCCAATCAAAGCCAAGCCTTGATCAATAATTAACACGGTATGTTAATGACTTCTTTAAAAACGGTTAAATGAGCTTGCAGTTATTTTATTGGGCTATAAAAGAGATAGTAAACTGATATTTTTTGGTAAAAAAGTATGCAGCAGTGGTAAGTATTAAATTAATGTATGCGACGTTTTGATATTTTAAATATATGTATAGTATATACTTCTGGGATAGCTTCTTACCCTCTTATCATAGACGCGCAATAGCTAGTGTGCTTGTTCGGTCCTTATCTGTAATTATGATATTTGAATTTGACAGAAAGGGATAAAGAATACTTTAACTTTAATATGTTTATTGCAAGTTTATGTTTAAGGGAGTTATGAAGTAACCCGTCTACTTCAACACGCTATTGCTTCTTTTAAGATACGACTAACAATATCGTTAAAAATATTTTGATCTCAGTGGAACTAATTGGCCTGGGATTAATGTGACATTTGCTTGTAGGTCTTCTATTCCATTTTGTTTTAGGCCATCTTGCTTTAATATCGTAATCATATTGTAAACGTCATAACACCTCTTATACATTTTACAGTAACAGCCACGTTTACATTATGTTTACGATATTAAAAAAAACAATATGGTATGGAACAAATATATTTTAGTTTAATATTCAATATCATGGATTGGGCTTTAATAACCTTGTTAATAGGCTGTAAAATATTGTTAAGTACTACTTTTTATCATAACAAAAATCTAAGATATACACAAAAATCACAATTTAAGAAGAAATATATGACTTTGACGGTAGCGGTACCCCACTAGGAGCTAGCATAAATAAATGCTGTGTCAGTCGAGATAATAATAACTTCCCGTTGAAGATATAAATATTAAACCAAAAAACGTTTTCATGACCGTTTCTCGACGAAATAGGATTTAGTTAAGTATTAAAGCCTAATGGGCCTGTCCCTCCCATCGCCTCACGACCGTCGCGCTCACAGATTAACTGCGTCTTCCAAGACAGGCTTTTAATGTTTTCACAAATATATTAACAAAATCCCGTTCTTCTTGCTGACGTTAAATATTTTAAAAGTTCAAAAAAGTATCTAAGAATTTGGAATATAACTCTTTTTAAAAATCGATTTAGAACTAAAATCCGCCTGGCAACTTGACAGACGTTTTTGATTTTTTTATTAAAATCGATTTATAAGTTACATTTTCAAATGAAGACTGACGCAAGGGCATTTTGGCAATCCTTAGAGGAAGTATGTTGTATGTTTTTCAGTTAACTTGATGATAATAATGAACATGGGCGAATGAGGTAAAATCTTGTCCATTTTGTTACCATAACGCAATGACTTTTTCGGTAACAAAATGGAACGCTACAAACGTTCTTTGGATAATTATTTTATATCGGGATTTTTTTTCATTGTAAAAATTACAAATCCACCAACACCTTAGTCTATTTTAAGTCTGCATATAAAGAATATGTTCAATTTTTTTTAATTCCCCTAATTTAGGCTTCCAAAGTGTTACGATTGCAGAAATCGTTACCGTACGCAAATAATTTCCCATCATTATCGCGTCACAAAACAAGAAGCAAACTAAATTGGCTGTTTAATCGGCGGTAATGGCCGAAGTTACTTTTAATTTTATTCGAATACGTAAACAGTAATTAGGGTTAAAAGATATAAAAGGAAAGAAAATAACTCCATTTGGCAGTAAAGTCGTTCGTTGCCGCGAACTGAATTTGTATGTAATTTAACAACGTCAGGTGTGTCACCGGCGCTGAATGTGATTGCAGGTTCAGTACTGATGACACCATATTGAGTCGTTTTTGTATTGAGGCTAGGAACCTTGGCTCTTCAATGTGTTAACTGTAGAATGTAAAAAGTCGCAGATAATACCAGCGCTGCCACTTTTATTTTATTTTATTTTATTGAAAAAGGTAACAGTAACAAATTACAGACGTAAAAAGTATAACAAAATAAATGTAAACTTACAAGTAACACTCAAAGCCTGCAACTCAACAATAACTGTACTCAACATTTGCAAAATACCTACAGGTTTAAACTGAAACGCACTTATTGTCTTGTGACGCAAGCAAGGATCTTACAACTAATTAACCGATTAAGGGCGGATTTGTTTGGTTAGTTAATTTTATTTTGACTTTTAATGTATAGATCAATAAAGCATAAGCATAAGGTGCAAAACGGCACCGCTAGCAAATAATGCGTTTAACTACAACAAAACACACATTAACTTTATACATACAGGTTACGATGACATTCCACTACAGCATATTAAGTAACTCTGATGTGCTCAACTTAAATTAGTTCAACGACATTGCGAAAATGTCACAGTTAGCGCGTATTTTATTGAACGAGCGACACGTTCGATGTATGGGATTATTAAGGGATACATTATTATCGGTGTGGAGAGTTGCAAATGGTAGTTTATTATGTAAACAAACAATGACGGGTATAAATATAAATATTGCCATAATACCAGTCTCCAGTGATCCAAAATCAAAGTAACTTGCCTAAAAATAATGCCACCTAGGATTGCTTTTGTTCATATAGATGGTAAAACAATATTGCCTTTGACATGGTATCGCATTGTTTTAAAACGGCTGCCATTATTGTCTAGAAGATAAGAGCTCCCGCGAAGTTGACAATACGATAACATGTCTAAAGCAATATCGTTTTACAAAGAATAATTAGAGGCCCAGACTTTCGTCGTATAAAATCGTCCACGTAGGTAGACCAATTTCGTATATGTATAAGTCACTACCTATTTCTTTTTGGAAACTGCTACTCTAGGTATGTATTCTTTTAACTAGCACATGCCTACACATATCAAATATGTTTAAAATGGTAAAGATTTTTTTTTAAATGTGTCAAACTGAAATAAACCTTAATTAAACACATAGTCTTGATATGGAGCCTAGATAATAAGATATCAAAAAAAAACTAACGTAAATTATTTTCAAAAACTGTCAACGTGGACTTTTTGGAATTTTTCGAAAATTGCAAACGTCATGTTATTTGTCTAGACTCTAGTTATATGCACCGCTATTCTTTAGTGTTATTTTTATATTACAGGGTGATTACTTGTTTTCAAAATTGTGTTCCGGCTGGGCTGTTTTGTTCTGCGGCGACGCACGATTTCGTGAAATGTTGATGTTTAATTAAAGTCGTTTACCTGCAACTTATGGCGAGTAATTCTATACAATTATTGGAATCGATATACGATTTTGTTGATTAAGCTACCAGGCAAGCACAACTGTTTTAAAATTTTAAACTTAAGTTTTAAGATAGGGCGTTTATTTCTTCAATTATTTTGCATTTTCTATGACTGATTATTATCACATAGAAATTTAGCCTCAAACTTAGATTTTATGTAGCCTTTGATACAAACGTCTTAAATAAAAACGAATCAAACGATGCCCAACACTACGAAGTACCACTTAGTTCATAATTTACATTGCTGTCGTGGTAAAAACAAATATTATTAGGTATTTTATTCAGACATAATAATATCCCTTAGATACGTACTTTGCGCGTTTAAAGATATTTATAATGATTAATATAATATGCTCATCATTTTTGACCGACTGAAATACATAATTAACCGCTCCTTTTTGGGTAGTCGATGAAAAATCAGCCATATTTTTTCGATTCAGCCGCCTCACAAATGCATTCTACCTTCGACGTAAGTCGCCACTCTCGCTATAATTCTCCCCCCAAGCCCCGCGGATTGTAAAATGAAATAGGTCGTAAAACAACCCCAAGTAACGTCTCCCCGGACTTATGTCCGAACTCATGTTACCCATCAAGGCTTTATTTTTAGGGAGGCTGTATTGACATTACTGCTCGTGTAAAACTGAACTACATCTTTGGTTCCTTTTGAAGATAAAGAGGACTTATAAAATATGTCACAGCACTTTATAATAACATTTTTGCATATCTTTTTTTACCTTAAACTCAAACTCATTAACATTTATTTGACAAAGACAAATACAACTAATAAAAAAATTTATAGCTCTTGTTTACTTGACAGTAATGGCGGCCGAGTTAAAAACAACACCATAACAGGTTAAAGACGATATGGTTTTTACCGCCTAGAGAAGAAAAATGAAGATAAAAATTCATGAATACTGCTTGTTCGTTTTAAAAACCTAAGGATATTATAACTTGGAGATCTTCAGTTTTCTCATATCCAAGGTTGTGACTGGACTGTTGTTTTTAGATATAATTAATGATAATCTGTATAAATCTGTAATATACTAAAAACACAAATCCAAATAAAAACAATGACTTACTGACATGTATAAGTAATTAAATATTATATAAATAAAATAACTCAGACAAAAAAGTCCTTGATGACCGCTCCAAACAACACCTGAATCACACAATCTCATGTAACTTCTATCTCGCAGACCAATATTTCGTGGCCGAAGGTGTAATTTGTGGCCCTCATTGAAACGTAGAAATGCAGCAAAAAACCCGCCGTGTCCAATTTGAGCTAGTGAAAAATGGACCTTTATTATCCTTACTAAATTATTGTAGGACCTCCCCTACCACGGAACGGTTGATACAATAAAATCGTCGACGAGTTTACCTCATGGGCCACTTTCACGAAAACATACTTGTGATTTTAGTCCTCAATCTGGATTCAAGACTGAAGTTTCTATCCACTCAAGTTCTCGCTGTTCAAAAAAAGGTAGCCTAAAGTGCCCTGTATTTTTTTCAAGTTTTGTGTAGAAGCCGTTTCACATGATAGGATTTTGAGAAAACAGGAAAAAAAAGTAACTGATGGAAGTCCGTTTGGCAGCCACAACTGCCGAAAGCATTTTACGTTTTAAAACTTGGCAGCTCTGGCTGTCAAGAGCACGTAACTGGACATTTTGACATAAATAAACTGAACTTTAGCTCTAATCTAGATTTATCTTTTTGCTGAAATAACTTAGTTCGAAATAAGTCCTTAGTATGTTACCTAAAAAAATGGTATTAATTTGAGTAACACAATGTTGAACTCAAATTTAGCTTTTTCCGGTTCGACAAAAGGCGTGCTACAGGTTTCAAGAATACTTAATATAGGTTATCCAAATTATTTGAGTCTCCCCGTTATATAGTTGTGTTAGTAAGCAAATGCCTGTGAATGTGGGGATGCAGGATCAATCTACATACAGTGTGTTACCAGCACCCTGGCTTTTTTTTAAAGGACGTTAAAATAACGTATACCTGTAACGTAACCATGACATTAATTTAATTAATAAACAAATTTTCAGGCTTTGGTAACTTTGTAACAAAATTTTAATTGCCAGCAATGTAAAGCACGCAATTTGACAAGTGTAAATGACAGTCGACGGATACTTTCATTATTATTATTTGCTCCCGTACCACGACATGCCTTGTACTAAGCAACAGCGATACCTACTGATAACGAAGAACACGTAGCACATGCACTACATTAAAAATGGACAGTATTTAAAAAAAATATTAGTGAAGTTATTTTAATTATTTTTTAATTGATAATACTTGCAAACAATTGCTAAAGCAACATATTATCGGCAGTTTTAATAATTGCCCGCATGCCGGTAACACACTTTATATTGACCTGAGTATCCCTTGTTTTACCGACACTAATTTCATAGAATGTATCATTTCACCGAATCTCACTTCATCGAAAGCTATAATCTGCTAAAGCCCTGTTTTTTTCAGGTTAACTTAAATATTAATAACATAGGTTAGGTTAGGTTAGACACTACTGTTACTAAGGCATATTTGCAAACGGGACCATAATATAATTATTACGTCCTATCTAATTCATTAAGAGTGTCGAAGTGGCCATGTACTCATGTTTTTCCTTACTAAACTTAAGTACATTATCCGATACTCTTACGGTAAAGGAAAACATTGTAAGGAGGTCAATTTCACAAAAGATCCTAGAGGCTCAAAGAGTATCCGAAAGGGCCAAAACTGTACAAGACAGGACCAGACCAAACCCAATATTATCATTTTACTTTTGTAGTAGTTTCATATGAATAATTTAATATTGGCATTGCGTCGAGCCCTTCGAAGCCCTTAGTAGGGGCAAGGGGGCAGACATCGTAACTTTACGAGTCAACTTTACTGCACCAGCCTGCACCGCGCGGGGAAAAAATAAATTGGAAACTGACGCCCTCCGATACTGAGCCATTTTATGATCTAAGCCGTGTAAAAAATGAGCTACTTGTCGTTGATAAAACTTATAAATTGGTGAGATTTTATTTCAGAATTTGTGGGCAATTTCGCGTCTTATTTAAACTTGGGGTGCCACATAGCCTTAACATGTAATTTTACAAAGCAGTATTAAAAATATGTATAATTTATTTTAAAATAAAGTGGTCTCTCCACCTTACAAGAAACTTTTTTATTTTAATGTATTTTTGTTTTTATTTTGTAAAAACGTTGTACATAAAGTGTCTGGTGTTATTATAGTAGGTACCTAAAAACCCTAAAAAAATCAACAAATTGATGAAAAACCGGTCAAGTAGTAGATTCACTGTATATTACCGACGTGTAAAAGAGCCCGTATGTGGCCAATTTACTGAATAAATATTTTGATTTTGATTTTGATTTTGAGTGTTAATTGGGCGTGCGCTAACGGTTATCAGCTCCAAATATAATAAAACTTAACCTACGATGCGGGATGGAACCCTCGGTGCGCGAGTTCGACCTGCACTTCACAGGTTTTTTTCATTATTGCGTTTTAAATCTCGTGGTAGAGTCTAAATTGTACATCACAAGATTCATTATTTTTATTTGTTTTCCGTTTCTCCTGTTTTTTTTATTTAATGATTGACGTGAACACACTCATAACACAGGATCCTGGGTACTGTTTGTGTCCCGCGGGCCACCTGCTTTCAACGAGCCCAAATATAGTAAAAAACCAAATACCTTCTAATGACGTGGGGAGATTGATGACAATTGCATACGCTCGCCCACAAAAGTGATTAAGGATGCATTCATAGATGAATTCATAAAAAAAATATGAATTGCCCTTATTTGAATTACTCCACCAGTAACCTTTCAGGGCATGCGTTAGATCTGGAGTAGTGCATTTTTGCAGTGTTGTTTAGGTTATCAGCCCAATCTAAGATAATAAACCGAAGATGCAGAAGGGATGAACTTCGAGCATCGAACGCAACCTGCTAAAGAAAAGTGAAAATGTTTGCGGAGTTAAGGCTATTAGGTAGTTGAAAGTGGATCTTTCAGACTGTAATCACCATACAAAACTCACCACAATTTATTACTGTTTACTGTAGTGTCACCCTTGGGACCGTCATGGACGATGGCCGATGAGGACCTGAGTAGACAGGAGATCACTTCTAGATTTACCGCCAAGGACGTTGACAAACTTATTAAATCTATGTCGAGAGGTAAGTCTCCTGGCTATGACGGCCTCAGCGTGGAACATCTTAAGCACGCAGGTCCACATCTCCCGCGAGTCTTGCCTTGTTATATAACCTATGTCTAAGTCACTCATACCTGCCGGAAGCACTAATGAAAACTGTTGTAGTGCCAGTCGTAAAAAACAAAAGTGGTGATATAAGTGACAAAAACAACTACAGGCCGATCTCGCTGGCGACTGTGGTTGCCAGGGTACTGGACAGTCTGCTTAGCACGCAACTTGACAAGTACCTAGACATCCATCAAAATCAGTTCGGTTTCAGGTCGGGACTGTCAACGGAAACGGCTATTTTGTGTCTAAAACAGACTGTAAAGTACTACATAAACCGTAAAACGGCTGTCTATGCGTGCTTCTTGGACCTGTCTAAAGCGTTCGACCTGGTTAGCTATGATCGTCTGTGGGAAAAGTTAAGACACACTGAGTTGCCGACAGAGCTGTACCATATTTTCAGGTTTTGGTACCATAACCAGGTGAACGTGGTACGATGGTCGAAGGCGTACTCGGAGCCGTACAGGATGGAGTGCGGGGTGAGGCAGGAGGGAGTTACCTCACCGAAGCTCTTCAACCTGTACGTCAATGAGCTGATAAAGGAGCTCAGCAGCATTCATGTCGGCTGCCACATTGATGACGTGTGTCTCAATAACATTAGCTATGCTGACGACATGGTGCTGCTGAGTGCCTCGCCTTGTGGTCTCGCTAAGCTACTAGGAATAGATGAAAAGTTTGCACTTAGTCATGGCTTGCAATATAATGTTAAAAAAGTGAATGCATGGTCTTTCAGGTCAGAGGCAAAAATCTGCCACCGGTACCGCCTATTCGTCTATATGGAACGCCTTTAAAAAGTGTGGACTCCTTTAGATACTTAGGTCACGTGGTAACCTCTGACCTGACAGACGATGCAGACATTGAGCGAGAACGGAGGGCGTTGTCTGTTAGAGCGAACATGGTGGCCCGCCGATTTGCTCGTTGTTCAGCCGAGGTAAAAATAACTCTATTTAGAGCCTTCTGTACGACCCTCTACACGAGCAGTCTGTGGGTCACTTATACGCGGAAGCAGTACAACGCCCTACGTGTGCAGTACAATAATGCTTTCAGGGTGTTATTGGGGCTGACCCGTTTCTGTAGTGCGTCAGGGATGTTTGCGGATGCCAGAATTGACTGTTTCTACACAACTATGAGGAAACGTTGCACATCACTGGCAGGGTACGGGCTAGCTCTAATGGTATCCTGAGGGCATATGCGGACAGGTTTGATTGTCAATATCTGAATCATTGTCATATGATCCATGTACTGACAGTCAAGCCCTACTAAGTGTTATTTTTATTTTATTTTCATTTTATAGTTTTTATATGTAATAATTCGGTTATAATATTTACTAACTTTAAGCTAAGAAATTGTAACTAACTTAAATATGATCCCAGTTGGTCGAAATAAACGTTTTGAATTAGAATTTGAATTTGAATTAATATAAGTTCAGGCATATATTGTGTGTATGTATTAATCGGAACGTGATGATAATAATGTAAAAAGAAATTGTTATGTTGTTATAAAACAGTTTTGTTGGGGATTATACCAGGTGCATGTCGCAGTGTCCATTGTGTCAGCTGACATTTGGATGGGGTTGTGTAACCACCGGGTTTTGTTACAATACTTAACTCAGCATATAGTTACGAAGATTGATTGCGTTTCTTTATAATTAGTTAAACCACACATATTAGTACCTAGGTACAACAAGGTCAATAGTTAAACTATAACACAAGCATAGCAAACCTAATTTTACTTATACCTAACCTATTAACACGAACGAATATAGAATGTAGAAATCATTCGTCGATCTTTGACGCGTCAAATTTTCGTAGCGATTCCATAATCGTTACCATTGATAGAAAATAGAAGGCCTACGGTAACGTTAACGTTAGGATGGAACTAAGTGGAACTCGGCAAACAGCAGTGGTAGAAAATAACATGGCAGGATACCATCGATGGCCATAAAAGTTAAGCCTTTAATAAACTGCTATTACTTTTATAGGGGCTCTAAAACAGGCCTGCTTTAATTCGGCTGTAAAATTCACGTAATGGCGGTTGTTGACTTTATAATTAAGATTTTTACTAAGTAATTAAAGCTATCAACCATATATTTGATTTTAAGAGTATTAAAAAAGCTATTTACTCAACCTTCATTATTTCCCAGAGCATCCCAAATAATTTGAGCGGAATTTTCCTTTTTCGTTACCTTAAACTGTGAATTTTGGTAACAAAAAAGAATTTTTTAACATTTATTTAGAAATAGACAACCTATGAAATTATTGCATATTTTCATGCTTTGCACCGTATCGATGTATCGTCTGAAAGCTGATCTGTAATAGAGTACTTACTTAGAAAACAGAAGGTGGTACCAAGACCATGTACTTACCATTACGAGTATAACGTATAGTCGGACACCCACCGCGTTAAGCAGATAATGTGAACATGTACAACGTGCAACAAAGACTTTTCTCCATATTGATTTTTTTTTATAAGTCTAATTAGGAACGTATCCTCCATTTGAAGTTTGCTTTGTCATCAATAATATAAACGAGATTTAAATAACAGAGTTTACCATAAAGCAATCCATCTGCAGTGACGTAAGTGAAACCGTTTGAGCCAATAAAAAGTCGAATAACAAAGACCAAACTATTTAATCAAAGCGTACAATCGAAATGAAGCTGAATGGATGCTAAACAAATTATGAAATCCGATCTGTGCTTCAAAAAGATCCATCATATTTCTGACAGACCAATACTCCTGGCTACCTCTTCTATCTTTAAAAAATAAAAGGGGATTACTGCAACTTATAAGCCATTGTAAAATCAACCCTTTTTAATGTATAAACAAGGTTTCCTATGCTTAAAATGTTTAATAATAGTTGTGCCGTTTTTAGGGCGGTTTTGTATGCGCTTGTTTGAGGGTCTGAGCGTTGAACTCATATTTTATTTTAATAGTTCGAATAATTCAATTTGATCATAATTATATTGCGTTATTTTAGCAGCAATTATAAATTTTAAATTTATTGTTTTAATGAAAATATTTAGAAGGGTTCCGTATTGACAATAGTTTAGTTTAGATTATATAAGTATCAAATTAAAATGTTACAATAAAAATTGAATTTCATGTCAAAAAATACGAAATTATATGGAGTTCGTCAACATCAATACTACAAAAATTAAAAGTCTACGGGTATATAGGTCTATATGGGTATATTGCTCTCTCCATTTCATACGAAAAGAAAAAAATAGAAAGCGAAAGAATATTTTCGTACTATTCCTCATTTAACCGCTCATGGTTAAAGACTTACCGACGAGTTCGTCAGCAAAATGTTTAAAAGAATCAACGCCATGCTTTGTGTTTTTAAGGCCTCTTGTTAAACTTTATTAAACCAGCGGATCTCTAAAGTTGCTCGTATGAATTTATTGGCCTCAGCGAAAGAAACTTGTAATTTTCGCGGTCGTCCCGTCATAAATATCAATTTGAGTGAGCAGGACGGCGAAATTACAGGTTTAGTGTTGCCACTAAAGTGATTTAGTGCTTTCGGCGCGGATAGAGCTGCCTCCACACTGTAATCTGATAATCTACATCTATACGACCTTCTACGGTACGTTATGCGGTCTTCTCTATTAGAATATATCAAAAAAAGAGGTGGTTATTTGATTCATGTCTACAGTCTGACAAGGATTTTTTTGTCGAGGGGAAGGCAAACCAGCATACAGACCACCTGAGGGTAAGCGGGATCTAAGACCCATTTGTATTTACATGACTACAATCACAAGACTGGAATCCGAAGACTGCAAATGTATTGCCAACTCTGAGGATTAAGGTGGAATGCCTCATCTTTGCTAGGAATGTTACAGGTTGCCTTATTTATAAAACAACGCGACTCGCGAGTACTTCTAAATACCCAAGTTTAACAAGAAATATTTATTTAATTATTGACCATAAAAAGTAAATAAACATAAATAAAAGAAGAGAAACATGGATGAAAGAAAAGTTACGTAAGAGGTATAGCGAGCGAGAGTGAGTGGAGATGGCGGTAAGGTTGCATCTCAGTATAAAATTTCTAGGTGCTCCTGCTATTAAATACCAAGTAAGTTGAATAAGTATTTTTTTATGACTTACTATAATTTTTATCACTTTCACGGTATAGACGTAGCTTTATCCACATTAAGCACATATGACTTAGTGGAGTTTAACTTATCCGCCCGGGGATATTTCGACGACGGCAAGATTGCAGGGCTATTGAATGTTGACACGAGAAATGATGCTGCACGGAGTTTAAATCACGGTGTTATAATTGTTGTCAAACGTTGCGTTACTTGAAAAATTAGACCCGGAACTATTTTCACTTATCTACTACAAAAGAGATATGAAAATATTAACAAGTAGTCGTCTCCGTACGCGCGTAATTATTGTTATTATTTGAGATTCAAAACCTCTAAGGATGTGACAATCTTACATTTATGATTATTAATTAATGTTGTATAAACATTACCACGTAATTACTATCGTAAACATATTCATATCATAACATTTATTATTTAATTGTAAGGCTAAATTAGTGCAACTTTACAAGCCTAACATCAGCAACCGCGAAAGTAATAAATAAAGTAACACATGCGTAGAAACTAGTAACGTTAACATAAATTGTCCTTAATGTTACTATTACGGTGACATATACGATAATTATTAGCTAAACTTACAGAGATATTCCTATTACTTACTTACGAATGTAGACCCATTAATAGAAAATAGTCAAAACATTTCGAATAAAGTTTATTGAGGGTTTTATAAGTAATATATTTTGATAGCGAGCTCGAGCCTATGCTCCTAACCAGCGGTGTTATTCTCTTTCGAACCAAATGTGACTTAATACGATGGAACCGGCCTCTCGTGACCACTCGGCTAACCACTACTGTATAAGGACCAAATTAAAAAGCACCCGAAACCGACGTGCTTGCATGAAGAAGTTGATGACTGTAGAGGAAGCGAAAGGGGTATGTTTGGACTGGTGCACCTGGCGCTCCATACTGCCCTCCAACGGAAAAAAGGCACATCAGGCATCAGGCATTACTATATGAATGGTATTGCACTTCCAACCTTATTGTAAACCTTTGAGAGTTTAATATGCTTCTATGGATTAATTGCACTTGTGCCTTTTCTCTGTAGAAGGGCAGCATAGTCTCTGCCTACCCCATTGGGAGGCAGAAGTGAAGGCATTTTGTATGGTGTGGAGAAGGCAAACAAACATACAGCCACTTGTTGGTTAGTGAAATCTGTGACCCATAGACATTTGCATTCTCAAGACTACAATCTGAAGACCGCAATCCTAAGACCGCATGTATGTAGTCGACCCATTACATGTTTTTGTACTATTTGCCACTTTCTTCTGTTCTCAATTTCCTCAATCACCCAAAGGTTAGTTAGAAGAGATCCCTTAATTAAAGGGATAAGTTCGCCTTTGTGCATTCTTCTGTTGTTTAAGTGAAATGAAATGAATATTTATGTGCTAGAAAGCTAGAATGCGATACATAGGTCTCAGATTATCGCAGGTCAAGTGCTGTATTTTATTTTTGTTTCATACAATAAAGGGTTTACATACATACTTTTCTCCCCCCAAAGAACATGCTGCCCCATGGAGCTGAAACTCGCGGGGCAGTAAAACAGCCGATAAAGCACAAGGACAGTAAACACTTTATTGGAAAGAGTAAAACGTTCACGAGTTCCTTTATTGTTATATAAAAGACATCAGATATCGCTCGTAAAGCTTTAGTAGGTACTGTGAGACTAGGTTTTGTTTAAGGTCTGTTCATCCTTACTTGTCTTATATAGTAAACAACTTTCTAACCTAAAAATGAACCTTTTTTGACTAAAACAGCTCTTTTCTCGTAAATAAAGTAAACAAAATAAACATTTTGGACATCATTTGGCCAATGTATTGTCTGTGATTGCTTTATTTTGTTTAAAATAGCGGTTTTAGCCTAAAAAGGTTCATTTTGAGGTTAGAAAGTTGTTTACTATATAAGACAAGTAAGAATGAACAGACCTTACACATATGTGCTTTGAATAAAAATCGGGACTGTTGCTTCTGTTAAATAAAAAGGCTATATTTTTGCACTAAATCAACAGTCGACGGACTGAGGGTTATATATCATGTAATATTTTCATTTATCCCGTGTGGTTGCCGGGTTAGAATAGTGCTACTCCATGCCTTCCCGTGGAGGTCGTAAGAGGCGACTAAGGGAATAAAGGATGGTAGTACTGTTAGGCAATGGGCTTGCAACCTGTCACTAATACGCTGGTAAACATCTTAGCCTAATTGTGTAAAATGTGCTCACAGAATTATCAACAAATCTTTCGAGTTGTTGGTAATTCTGTAGCTCTGCCTACCCCACTCTGGGAATGAAGGCGTGCGTTTATCTATGTATGTATTTTCATGAGACACCAAAAATTTGCACAAACCGTTGCGTGAGCGTTGCGTCGTCGCCGCTGCGTTGTTGTATATATAAATAAGATCGCTCTAACAACCTCTATAATCTAAGAATATGCCATACTTAATATACCTGTATGCATACTTTTTATAGCGTAATAAGCCATTTGATTGAACCTATAACGTCGTAAGTGTAACCCCCGTGCTGAATAATACAGTGTTCATTTGCTATAAACCGGGCGAGGTGTGGGGTGACTCACTTTCTGCGTCAGTCAGGGTTTCAGGGAACCAATTATAGTTGGGCGGTTGATGGGCGGTCAAAATGGAATGTTAGTCAGACGGGGAAAACTAGGTTTTAAAAAAGCGAAGGAGCGATGCTATCACGCAAGGCCACCTGGAGTGTTATTCTCTCAAAAAACGGCGGTGGGGCGGACGAACGAGCGAATCGAAGAGGCGAGTTTAAGTAAATAGTCCCGTCCGAGCGAACAAAACACATTTTAGCGCGTGCATTGTCAATTAAGCAGCCTAATACGTTCGAGAAGTCATGCTGCCAAATTGAATACACGCGCTCAAATGTTTGTTGTTCACTCTGTCGGGACTACTTAAACTCGCCGCTTGGACAATTACTCGTTCGTCCGTCCGTCCGTCGTTGTTGAGAGAATCACGCCCCAGGGCTTCTATTCTAGGCGGTAAACCATTTGTCTTTGAAGTGTTATGGCATTGTTTTTAACTCGGACGCCATTACTGTCTAGTAAATCATAACTATCAAAACGTTGTTGACAATATGATAATAGGTCAAAAACAATATGGTTTTTACCGCCTACAAAAGAGGTCCTGATAATTTGAGATAGCAAATACCTATGGGGGTGCCTATAGGTATTTGCTATCTCAAGATGTAAAACATATCCGATGTTTTAGAGCTATATTTTATTTTTACTTATTATAGGCGTGCATTGATTTTTTTTAATTTTTAAATAAGCTGGTGCTAAATTGGTTGCTTTTTTTATGGCATATGGAGAAGGCAGACGAGCACGCAGACCACCTGATGGTAAGTGGGATCTGAGACCCATAGACATTTGAAATCTCAAGACTACAATCTTAAGACTGCTATCCAAAGAATGCAAATACGTAACTAACTCTGAGGATTAGGATGGAATGCCTATCTCTACACAGGAATACAAGAATGCGAACATTGAGGCTTGGCTGTAGTTGACGGAATAGATGGTGGTCGCGACCCGGACAGAACTTGTTCAAGGTCTGTATTTATTTATTTTATTTTATTTGTTAGCTTAATGTGTCCTACTGTTGGGCAAAGGCTTCCCTCTCGTCCTTCCACACATCCCTGTCTTTTGCAGCCTCCTGCCAGTCCCTTCTGAAAGTAGGTACTTACAAGGTCTTACCACGACTAAAGACAACCTACTTAACACCAATAAATGCAATGATTCCTTTAAAAGTTCACTATTTTTGACATTATAGGTAATAATCAAACTGTAGGTCAATCAAAATTTTGAGCATGCTTAGAACCTTGTCATTATAAATGTCATTGACTGAGGATTCTCTTTGGGTTTTCGACAAGATGGCGTCGCTTTCTTAGTTGTAATTTATTTTTTGCATATTTTGTTGTTTAATGGATAGTAATGATGTATTAATATGCAGTAAATTAACTTTCAAATGTGCAGTATAATGAAGAATTCAAGTTTGAACACGTTTCGCCTTTGGAAGGATTGCTCCAAGAAAATCCCATCTGGTCTTCGTAAAGTTACATCGCTTCACGGAGGCTAGAGGATCACCGTACAACGTCGAAATATGATTTTTTTGATATCATTTTCACCGATCACGTGTAACTTCCAACCTTGACACTGGCAGAATTGTCCCACTGGACAGAAGCCATATATCAAAGAATTGAACTTGAAATGTCATTGACTAAATTGTACTTAAAAGGTACTAATATGCTGAAAAGTTTTTTAGATAGCAAATTTACAGTCATGAACTTTAAAATTTGAAGCAACATAGAATCCACGTAAATAAAGGATATGAAGTGAATTACTCTAAAAACCATGTAGAGTCGCGGACAAAACCTAGTATACTATGTTTACGTGGCACTCCGTGTCGACACCGCCCAATGTCAATAGTTGCCTTCCTGTTGTGATAACGATATTTAGGCTAATTACCCGAAACTGTGACACCAGCTTGTGTGGACAGCATTATTTTAATTATCATAAAATGTGGGGCATGTATAAAAAGTTTGGATAGCTGTGTAATTTTTAACTTGGTGACACTTGCAACACTGTCTTGAGTATGTGTCCTGTCTTGAGGCACATTAAGTTCAATTCTTTTATACATATATGGCTACTGTCCAATGATCGGTGAAAATGTTTTCCAAAAGCAGATGCTGAGTGAGTTGATGGGGATATAAAATTAAATTGATTATTTAAAACCGACGTGCTTGCATGACTGTCAAATGAAAGAGAATTGTCAGGATCATAGCAGGTGGAAAGAAGTGGTCTCTGCCTACCCCCTGGGAAAAAGGCGTGATTTAATGTATGTATGTATGATTATTTAAAATAACTATAAATAATAAAACTAAAATGACAATTTACAACTTATTACTACATACATACATACATAATCTCACGGCTTCGTTCCCAGAGTGGGGTAGGCAGAGCTACAGAATTACAAACATCTCTAAAAACTTGTTGATAATTCTATAACCACAATTTGCACAATTAGGCTAAGATGTTTACCAGCGTATTAGTGACAGGTTGCAAGCCCATCGCCTAACAGTACTACAAGCCTTTATTCCTTTAGTCGTCTCTTACGACATCCACGGGAAGACACGGAGTGGCACTATTCTAACTCGGCAACCACACGAGGCTCCTTATTACTAAAGTCATTAATATACTTAGATAAAATAAATACAACGGAATTATTTACAAAAGTGAGGACATAACTAAGACTAGCTGGGCGAGAGTTAAAATCAGAAAGAAAGTTGTGCGAAGAAAATGGAGTATTTGGACATTTACTCGTAAAACATATGATCTGGAGTCCCCTCCTCGAGACTACTAATGCAGAGAAAGATCCCAAATCTTCGCCAGAAAAAAGGGGGAACAACCGTCCGTCAGTCAGTCTACCTGTCTGTTTGTCTGCCTGTATGTTACAACTAGTTTAAAAAGACAAGGACGTTGCTATAATTTGGTCTATTTCGTAGAACATCGAAAAAAAATACCACAACAATTGAATTCGCGCCCATATATTGAGCCCCCCTTTCATACTTACTATTAAAAGTCAGTAAAATAAAAAAAAAAACAAACAACTTAGGATATACTTTTATAGATTTTTTATAACTGTAAACGTATGGCAACGTAATTATGGAAGTTTTTCAAACCCCATTTTCAAATCAAATTAAAAAAAAAAACCGAATATGGTTCGAAAACGCCCTAAGTACCTGAATTTATTTTGACTCAAAGAGCAAAATGCGATCGACTAGAAGTAATGAATGTGTTAACTTCTAGAGAATATCAATAAACGAACCTTTACATGAAAACCGTTTCTATTAGGTTACTCCCAACTCGACCGCGATAATTTGTAAATTGTGTGATAAGTATACCTGGAATACTATAAGGCCTACAACGGTTAACTGGGTCAGTAATTCTAGGTCTAATTTTAACTAAAATTGCATCGAGAAATTATGCATCAATGACACAACTAAAATTAAGAGACATCAATAGTAAAATAGTAAAATCCAATCAAAAAGCTTTCAAATTCCGTCACTTACCTTAAGTCCTCCAGATGCCAACAGAAATGCCCCTCGACTTAACTTTGCCATTTATTTGCCAAATACTGGTCTTACATATCTCATATTTGACGTTCAAAATAAAAGAGGTGCAACGGAAATATTTGACATTTAGAAACTTCATTCGGACATTCATCACAAAAAATCGGAAACATAATTGAAATATGCACTAAATATTAATCACGAAAAAGAGGTTGGTTTGGTTCTTCGCTCTCTACTAATAAAATCTCATCGTCTAACGCGTCTGGTGCATCCTAGAAGTTGTTGAACACGAGTACAATTGGAACGGGCCCTAATAATTCACCGTTTGTTCTAGGAAAGCCTCAGATCTTGAGGCAATTTGTTCGCCTACTGCCGACAAAGAGCTTTCCGCGAACCGAAGCTCAAAGCTCGATTACGGACCGTGAAAGCTTCTTAATCAATTACTAACCCACGCGTTCTGGAAATTTTATATTTATAGTATTCAAAGCTTTCGTAGTTTAGTGGTGTAGACTATAGGCAGGAGCAGTAGTCGTTTGGAACCCTGGAACATTCGGGATTTGTCGGACTTAAGTAGGATTGCTCTTGTATTGGTACTGCTTTTCGGTGAATGATAAAATCGTGAAGAAACCTGCACACGAAGTGTGTTATCTCTTGCTTGAGTGGATGCTTGTGTATATCAATGAATAAACCGATTAAATTTAAAAAAATATGAAGCGAATCTATTTATCGCAAGTATTTTTTTGATATAACCTTCTTTTTTGAATTTTTGTGAAACAAACCTCACTTAACCTAGTTTTATGAACACGTAACATATATAAACAGTACATAAGAATTTCTCTGTACCAACAGTTTTGATAATTATACTCACATTGTGATCCTCTCACAAGTAAATAAAAAAATATCGACTAAGTAGGTAAATAAATAAGTCCCAAATTAAGCTCTGGGCTTGTACTAGGCAACGATAAACAGACTTATTATAGATAAATAAATACGTATATACATAGAAAAAACCCAATCCTAACAAACAAATATTGGCGCTTATCACACAAATATTTGCCATTGGCAGGATTCGAACTCGCGACCGCTAGCTTCGTAGCCATACCAACTAATAGGCTGACGCGTACTCTGTGTATTTAAAAATTTATTAATTTTACCGTGTAAAAGATTCTCATACATATTTCTATTAAATCATTTAGTACTAACCCTGTAAAGGTTGCACTTGTTTTCGAGGGTAACCTCATAGAATGTCATTTCTTCGAACGCTATTTTCTGTTGAAACCATGACGTTTTCAGAATATCTTAAATATTATTTACGTAGGTTAGGGTAGACTTAACAATAATAAAAACATGCGGCGAGAAATGTCTTTCAATGAAGTGAAAATTCTTTGTAATGATACGTTTGTTGAAAGGTGTTTCGATAAATTGATAGGTACCCGTTATCGACAAAAAGTACGCGCAATTGGAGTTTTAAAATTTGATTTAAATCTTATTTCTTGATGATGGCTGAAGTCCGACTGCTGCAATGGCTCTTAGAATTCCATATTGAACGTTATCTTACAGCAAAGGTAATTTACAAACAAACAAAACAATATATTTAGAAACTGCATTCCAGTTGTGTGAATCAAAATCACTTATTGTAAGGTATTGAAGAATGCAATGTGAGAAATAAGGAAGGACACAGGTATGCGATTCCAGTGGCCAGGCTGACAACATTGCAATTGTAAATTCAAATACAGAACCTAAATAATTTAAGAGTCGCCAGTTAGGTTCAATAGTGTGCTTTATTTCTGTACTTAATTGGAATAACTTTTCCTTATTTCTAGTTATTTTTAATCTATGCAACTGTAACTGACCATGCTGTGTTCATATTGTTTTGGATTGTAATGTAGGTGTTTGTTTTTTCTGCATTTTGAAATTTTGATTGCTGTCTGATGTACCTTTTTTAAAATAAATAAGTACGCTCGTGTCCCCATACAAAATATGATTAAGTTTAATTTTTTAAACGGCATATAATATATATCCAATTAAAGTAAAACTGTGGAGACTAATAGAAAATTTACAGCGATTAAGACTGCACCGAGCGACAGCGGCGCCCTCATTACTATTTTTTACCCGACTGCCGAAGGAGGAGGGTAATGTGTTTATCAGCCTATATAATGTATGTATGTATGTTTGTTCCCTTGTGGCGCTCTAGAAACTAAACGCGTGGACCGATTTTGATGATTCTTATTTTAATCAATTTGTCTTAATCTTGTGAGTGACAGTAATCAATCAAGATTCAATACGGCAGCAACCAGACGCCATATTGTAAAAAAAAGTCAATTAATTATGACAAATGGGGTATTGTTGAATAGTTAATTAAAAATCATCTTTAGGTTTCTTTTATAATTTTTTATTTTGAATGATCATTCAGGATTTATGATGATTTTAAGTTGGTTAGCAACAGCACAGATTACTATACTCTCAACAGTCACTTTTTAAAGCCTGCTTCTTGTTAAAGTTATTTGGAAAAATGAATACACGCCACTTCGTCGGTAAATGTATAACAAGGCTAATTTACGTATTAAGTCAAACTTAATGGTGGTAGGACCTTGTGCATTTGTGCAAGGTCTGTCCAAATCGCTACCACCATCTTTTCCTTAACCTACCGCCAAGCAGCGATGTTCGCATTGTTGTGTTCCAATGTGTGGATAAGACAACCGGTGAAATGACTAGCATAGATTCCATCTTGGTCCTCAAGGTTGGCAACGAATTTGCGATCTTCGGATTGCAGTCTTAAGATGGTAGTCTTGAGATGTGTCTACGGGTCACAGATCCCCCTTACCATCAGGTAGCCTGTGTGCTCGTTTACCTTCTCCATGCCATATTTTTTTTAATGTTAAAAATATTTAAAGTAAGTTATATAAACGTTTTAAAGCTGTAGGTATTAAGATATGCGAGGTTGTCAAGTTCATGACCGAGTGGATAATTGTTGTTTGTTTTGGCCCGAGCCAGTTTGTGAGTAAACTCATACTCACTCCACAGACCATCACACGCGCAGTGTTCTCACTGTGTGAAAATACAGAACTTGCAATAACGCTTCTTTATGAAATGTTGCTGGTTTAAAAACTGCCACTACAGACTAAAAGCTATTGAAAACCGCCTTGACAATATGCATAATGCTAACGTTAGCCATTTTCGAAAACTGTCAAAATCATCAATCGTCAGGTTAGTAACGTCATTCTTGACTTACGTAATCGTTACGATAAACGATTGCAAATGCCAACACTGCGTCCTTAGATCGCATAAATAAATTATGTAGAAAATCTCCAAGACTGAGAAAGAAATACCCACGCTCATTACTCGAATATTTTTGCCTTACCGGGGATCAAACCCACTACCGCTAGCCTTGAAGGCAGGGTAAAGTCATTTAAGTCATTTTATTCACCAATCATCTTCACCAGACCAGACCACGTCAGAAAATATGTGCTTAACCATTCGCAAGTTGCAGAGCACTGCCAAAAGTTTAGGAATCTTCTCAAGAAATCACTGAGAACATACTCGACAACATTTGAGAGCATTAAGAATGTTCTGCCTAAATTAAAATACCTATTCTTCGAAGAGAAATATTATTATTAAGTATGTCATATTATGTTTTTATACTAAAAAAATACTTTGTTTTTGTTTGAGAAATAGAGTCACAATTTTTTCGGTACGTTGCTAGGGACGGTGCAAGAGGTGTTAGTCTTTCGGCTTCAGTTGAAGTCGGTTAGACTAGCAAGAGTGAATGTATGAGAGAGTGAGAGACAATACAATCCCGAAATTAAGGAAAGACCAAAGATTAAGATTAATTAAGAGTTACACACCGCTTCTTAGTGGCAGGGATAGTCGGTAAGACGATAGTTAGTGACCGCTTGACTAAACTGACATGTTTTGACTGTGTCTTCTTACACGCTAAGTCAATATTGACTCGAGGGATTTTTAAGTAATTGCTTGAAGTAGCTCGACGGGCCGGCGCAAGCGCATTTGCAGCAATAACTACAAGTGCAACGGTTTTGCCGGTGATCATTTACTACAATCAAAAAAACAAGTCTTAAAATAAATTTTGGCATTTTTTTCAATAAATTGTTCAGAAAGTACATGGAAATTTTACTATGTAGGTAATTTTACAAATGGAAACTTTTCTATTTAAATTTCATCATTTTGATTTTGGAATGGGGAAATTTTCGGTTATTTCTGCTCTTTCTCTTTCCGATTCCGGTTCCGTTACTTATGCATATATCTATAAGTTATTAAATAACTATCGATGAAAAAATAAAAAAGGCGTTATGTAATAACTGATTATCCACTTTCCTCACAAACTTATTGATTATAGATTTTGCATTCCGAACTCATTTGATTATTTTTAACAAGCCATAGAGGTACTTAATTCCTTTAGCCATGTTATCGTAAACGAGCATGCCAACATCGCACGAGAGGGGCATAAAACTGAACATCTAACTTTTCTAAGAAATCCCCTTAGAGAAAATAAATACATAAGTGCCTATCAGCTTTCATTGTAATTGATACAACGTCCATGGCTCGGAAACCTGGTTATTTTTTTTAACCAGCTCGTCAGAAACGCATTACATTTCAAATAGAGCATTTTTATTTCGAATATTATTATTGGTCTGATTTTGATCATATAACTCGAAATAACCGTTAATTTCGCTCGCTAAATTGTTCACACCGTCATCGATTTCTCGTCTTTCTTGCCCTATTAGCTAGCTCTTCAGTTACATTTTCACATGCTCAGCTTGAAGTGAAGCCGGCCTAAATCATTTTAGTTGCCATACCATCCAACTGTAAGAAGAATCAAAAACCAAAAATGCCAGTTTATCGCAGCGATCATAACGGTCGCGAATCGATTCCTCTGCAAAAAACCTGGTTAAGAACCGTAATTAACCGGTATTTTTCGAGCCGTTCCCAAACCCTAGACAATCTCCTAACGAGCACACAATACACCATGAATTCAAATGAAAAGTGTATCTTGCTTGAAAATCACTTCAGCAGTGCCTCCAAGTTTGCAAAGACGCGCTGTTACAGCAAAATAAACAACAGTAAGCTGCTTGTTCTATAATTATGCGAGGGAACGAGTTCCGAGTAATAAATACGAGTAACAATGTTAAATAGAGACGAGCAGGCTTAACTGGAGAGCGCTCCGCGAACAATGATCCTACTAAGGCAATTAAACCAGAACCGGGAACAACCACTCAAATCGAGCACTCAAAAACAAAACTCGCTATTACCTACCCTCGGCTTTTGTTCCATTTTTGAAAAAATGTTCTCTATTCAAACCGGCCAATGCGGAGCGGGCGAGCACAGAGCGTTGATTGGCCGACGACCTCCCTTGAGTGCGCGTGGAAATAAAAAGTGCTCGGGTAAATGAGGCGTGCGCTCCCGCTCTTGCGAATGGCCGGGTGATGGTGTTATTTCGCTCTGTTTTTCGTTTTAATTGCAACCATGAGAGGATGTAGGGTAGGACCTTGAGTGGTGCACGTGCTCTAGGGAAGCGCATTCAACTTGTTTAGACGGGGAGGGAATCCTGCTTATGTCATCCACGGTCGCTGCTGGAGAGGCTTGATGACGGCCATGATTTGCTACGAATACTAGTTAATTACGATAAATGACTAAATTATACTTGGTTAGTTGTGTTCGCTAACAACACGCCTTGCTATGTCGTAAATGCTTTTTAATATACATGTAGGTAGTTAAATGGATTGGTTTTATTAAATCAAAGGATATTGTGCGAATAGTGTGAATCATTGTACAGGTGAACTTTTTTTGCAAAAATAAAACGAAATAAGTATTTTTTTTCCAAGTAAGCCACACGGACAGTTTAAGGTATTATTTAGTATTTTACAACTCAAATATGGATCCCATTTCTTTGTGAGGCACGTTGTTCAAATATGGAATTCTAGGAGCTAGTTACCCTAGTTTTCCTGCGATAGTTAGTGATTTAGGGCGTTCGTAAACACGAAGCATTCACAATAGGGGTATCCACACACAACTGTTGTCGTGAATTTGTTATGCAGGGTACGCTAAAAGTTTAATAAAGTCAAGTGTCTGGGCCAACGTCTCCACGCTGGTCCATGGAGATTGGTGACGACATTCGGTGTGTGCTGATTTCCATCACCGCTTTTCTGTGAATTACAGATTTAATTTTTTATTCAAGTTTAGAATAACCTAGGCAAGCCGGATTTGCAGGCGGGTACTCGCAGGCTTTCCTTGCTTTCTCACTTTGAGCGTTGATTTATTAACATTTTTTACTTAGGAACATTTAACAAAGTAAATAGCAAAGTAAAGTAGGTATTTTCTTTTGCTACTCTACATTTTATACCCTTGCAAATTGCAACAATTAAAATCTGGCCATGCTCAGGGTAACTTGACCATTGCGTGCTTTGCTGCCATCAAGTTGGCAACACTGACTAATAGTGTTACCAACATCTATCCATTTCCTTTTGCCGGCATTAACTTTACTTCCGGTCGGTTTTAATATGAGCTATCATTTTGACACTAAACGTTTATTTTTGAACTGGGGTAAACTTAATTAAATAAAAAATGTTAATAATGGGGAGGTATTAATAATATTACTTTGGACTTATTTGGATTAAATATAGCTCGTAACTTTTACGATATGCTAAGTGAACTGGCTCTATATTTATAATTAAGAATTAATAAAAATAAACACATAAATGAACAGTTTATGGCACATATCATCGCCATGATCGCAAAATTAGCAATTGAATAGGTACATACATAGTATTAGAATTTCTAAAGATACTTATTTTTCATTTTCGTTTCCGTTATTAAAAGATACGTGCAAATTTGATCGTTATACGTTATACACGAACGGAAAGAGATTCGTACAAGCGTGCGACGAAAGATTAATTGAATACTCGAACTTTTTCCAGTGACTTGATCCTCGTGGGTTTAGTCTAAACATATCCGTCCGCACTTAAGACGAACACTAATAACGATTATTTTTATTTTTACAGGAACCTGGCGGCACCTCTTCCTGCTCTAAGCAACTCATCGCTGGAGACAGTCACGCTGCACAAAGAGAGCTGCCAGAGGCTAGACTACCTCGTGGAGCGACAGAAGCAGCTGTGTCTGCTGTCTGACAAGATGATACAGGTAAATACTACAGCAATGTGACGTGTATTTTTGCTAAAGATGGTCACCCTGCACAATGAGAGCTACCAGAGGCTAGACTACCTCGTGGAGCGACAGAAGCAGCTGTGTCTACTGTCTGACATGATGTTACAGGTAAATACTACAGCAATACGAAGTTTATAGTCGCTGGAGACAGTCATGATGTTCCACAATGAGAGCTGCCAGAGGCTAGAGTACCTCGTGAAGCGACAGTAGCAGCTGTGCCTAATGTCTGACAAGATGATACAGGTAAATACTACAGCAATACGAAGTTTATAGTCGCTAGAGACACTCATGATGCTGCACAATGAAAGCTGCCAGAGGGTAGACTACCTCGTGGAGCGACAGAAGCAGCTGTGTCTACTGTCTGACAAGATGATAAAGGTAAATACTACGGCAATAGAAAGTTTATAGTCGCTGGAGACAGTAATCATGGTGCACAATGAGAGCTTACAGAGGCTAAACTACCTCGGCTAGCGACAGAAGCAACAAAATAAATAAATAAGTTGACTCAGACAAAGGAAGGTGAGGAACTTCATAAACTCCTTAAAAATAAGTTTTTAGTCTTCACACAATAAATAATTTAAAATAATGGATCTTATGTATCTTTCAAATGACATTTTCCTACTCGTAATCTATAAGTAGCCGCCTAAATCGAAAAGACCTTATGGTGGTTGGCGGATACACTGTTCTTTGTTATTACTTTTTAGTAATTAAAAGTTCCCTCAACACGGACTACCGCGAGAGTCCATCGTGGTCTTAATCAAACTCTTAATGACGTCTCATTCCGGTCGCCATTAAAAACGTCTGCCGTACAATAAAATGATGAACCAAAGATTTTATTCAACTTAATGACATTGCCATAGTGATTTAGTTTTACGACACGCAAATTAAATTTATGGAGCAATTATTGGTTTATGGGAAAACTTGATCAAATAATTGTTGGTAATTAATGTTTTACCGAAGCTCTTATCATTCTCTATGGCCACTAGTATCCGACTGTACGTAAGTAATATTTAACTGTGGGTAGGTTTCTAGAGTTAACGATTTTTCGATATATATTCCTAATCTTAAACTCCCGTCCGTGAAAGATGCACGCGCAAAGATCATTCGTTTTTGGAAAATGACTGAAGAAAGGGTGGCAATAAGAATACGACGCTAGGAGATGCCCGGTTGATAAATCATCAAATTTATTGTTATCTAATGATTGGTTGATTTAATTTAAATATTTATTCCTTCGTTTATTCATGAAAATACAAATACAAAAGTAGGACACCAAATGACTGGACTAGCAATAACCAATCATATTGTGGTGATCTTTAGGGGGAAGAGCTATGTGTGTGGATGTTTTTCTGATGATGAGGATAATAATAATGATGATGATAATGATTATAATGATGATGATGATGATGATGATGATGATGATGATGATGATGATAATGATGATGCAGGTGCTGCAGTCAGGGGCGCAGCAGGCGGTGGAGGAGTGCCAGCACCAGTTCCGCCACAGCCGCTGGAACTGCAGCACCGTGCAGAACTCCACGGACATCTTCGGAGGGGTGCTCAAGTTCAGTAAGTATCCTTAACTCTAAGGTTAGTTAATTTGTGAAAGATTTAGCCTAAATATTTATTTTTTTGGTTTACCAAACGATACAGGATCATCAACTAAATAAACCTTAAAATAATATGTTTAGGAAAGATCTTTTTAGGGTTACGTAGTAAACAAGGAACCCTTATAGTTTCGCCATGTCTGTCTGTCCGTCTGTCCGTCTATCCATCTGTCCGCGATTTAATTCAGAGCCTATAGGTACTACAAAGCTGTAATTTGGCATACTTATGCATTTACATCACGCCGTTTCATTCAAAAGTAAATAGCTATTTGTTATAGAAGGGGGGAAAGTTGTATTTTACCTGCGAGTGTTCATTTGAAACACGAGCTAGCGAAAAGCTTGTATGATTGACCACGAGCGTAGCGAGTTGTTCAAAAATAGAATCCTGAGCGTAGCGAGTGTTTCATGACACGAGACGTAAAATAAATTTTCACCCGTGTATAGCACAAAACTTTTCACCTCACTACAGCGAGGAAAATAAGAAAAAGGGTTTTCCCGTAATTCCACAGGTGTTTATACGTCTTTGTCACTCGAATCACTCACTTTTAATAACAAAACAAACTATTAAATCATGCGAATATTTAACGTTGACGGCTTAATTGAAAAGTTTTGACATAAGTTTTTATTTGTTATTTCGGATGTGTTTTGTTCGCACATCGACTTACTTGGACTGTCAGAACATTTAATCCGTTTTTGCAACAAGAATGAAGGTTAATGTTGAATGCTGATATTTATGAATTAAAATAAAGTTGTAAGACTGTATTTAGCGTTTTTTATTCGATGCAATTCATTAATTGTTAAGTTAAAAAATTCAGCACTTTTAACGTTTTACATTTTGTTTGCAGTCAAAGCTGCCTTCAAATGTCAAAACTCTTTCTTCACATGTCGATAAAAAGCGATTTTCTCAATAGATATCAAACAAACAAAAAGGGCTTTCCGAGCTAGTGAGATGAAAATGTATTTTTTACATTAAAACAACGAGTTAGGTACCATTAGATAGTTTTTACAAAATCTTATGTATATGTTACTATCAGTTTTCAGATTTGAGGTAACTTTTATGAAATATTGAACTCAAAGGGTGTAATGTTCGCTCGAGTTGCGCGTTCCCCGGCCCGATTAAGAGGATTGTGAAGCGCCGCTAAAATTGCGTAGCTGTCTTAAAAAATCCATACAAATTTAGCTCCGGGCGTTACCGTTTCTCACCCCCTAAATCAAGTCGGATTTGCACGATTTTTGAATATGTTGCAGTTATTATAAAGAACTAGGTTTGTACGTTCCTGTTTTTTGTTTTTTCAATTTGTTTCATTCTAAGAAATATTTTCGTGTAAAGGAAAACGTACGGACATAGTTTTTCATGATATCTACAACATATACAAAAATCGTAAAAATCGGACGAGGTTTAATGGGAGAAAAACCTTTTCGCATTTTGTATGGATTTTTTTTGCTTCACAATCCTCTTAAAAATCTTAAATGAAAGCAAATATAACGAACTTAAAAGGAAAACTATCACGACTAAAATGTAAATGTGTTCTATTTGCTGACGATATTTCAATAGTAATTCCGTGTAAAAATATAAGTACATACAACGATGACATTAATAATTTAATAAAAAATGTAATAACATGGTTAGAATCTAATAATTTAATAGTAAATCTTGATAAAACAAAATATATTCAATTTTATAATAGAAAAGGAGGTCTTGACATTAACGTAGAGTATGATAATACTATTATATCTGAATGTGATGAGCATACTTTTTTAGGTATAATATTAGATAAGAATTTTTCATGGAGACCTCAAATTAATAAGAAATGTAAAATGATAAATAGTTTTGTATATCCAATTCGGAGGCTTGCAGCAGTTGTCAATAAAGAAACTGCGCTGATAGCGTACCACGGCTATGTGGCATCAGTGCTTAGGTACGGACTCTTGCTGTGGGGTAACTCTTATGACATTGAAAGATTATTCATTAGTCAAAAAAAATGCATAAGGGCTATATGTAACAAGCCACCGCTTACATCATGCAAGCAATTATTTGACGAATTGAAGGTACTCACTCTTCCATCACTATATATATTTGAAATGTGCAAATTTGTGAAATCAAATTTCAATTTATTTACTCAGCTTAAAAATGTTTGTAAATTCAACACAAGGTATCCTCAAAAACTAGTATTACAGCAGAAAACTGAGTCAAAATTACGCCAAAGAAATTGTTGTTGCATGGCTATAAAGATTTTCAATAATATTCCTGAACAAATTAAAATATTGCCCTATAATAGATTTGTGAGTGCGCTATGTAAATGGTTGCTGGAAAAGAGATTTTATTGTATTAAAGAATTCTTATCCTTAAAACATATTAATAAAAATTAATGTGCACTATTATTACTGATTGGAGTGTCAATGCGTGGAATCTAGAATTATATTAATGATTTTTAAGATTATTAGTAGAAGTAACTTTTAAGTTTTTTTTTCTTATATACTTATACATATTTACATGCTGGTGTCGCCAGCGAGAGCGCTGTACTTTCCTATGTCAAAACAACCATTGTAACCGCTTCTCAAGTGAATAAATTTGATTTGATTTGATTTGATTTGATTTCTAAGGTGACTTGATTGATTCTTGAGATACAGGCGACTGAGTGTATCAAACAGTAACTATCGAAGTTGAAGTCGGGTTTTTAAAGCTTGTTTTTATTATTTTCGATAACCATAACGTCCTTGCAATACATCTTGTCTGCTAGGGCCACAGAGATAGATAGTTTACTTTAATTATTTACTGTGAAAATATACAGTTTCCAAGAAAATAGAGATGCAACTTCCACGCGGACAGAATAACAGTCAGTTCTAGATAAACTTGAGTTAAATCATAATAATACTTATTGTACAGATTATTATAATAATGCTTATTGTTTAAAGAAGTTATTTAGTTATGTAGCCGTTATATTCCTAACGGCAAATCCCTTTCATGCTTAATGCCCTCTTTGATTGAGCACATCCATTCTCAAAGGTGTTTACTTTAACATAATTTACGTTTCAAGAGCTTAAATAAGGTAAGTAGAGCGTATGGAAACTACTAGAAATGCCGTAAGACTTCATTTAATAGACTTTTAATAGTCAAAGGGATGAAACAATTTTTATATACCTTGGTTTCGTGTATTTGATACTAATGACCCTCCCTCGCTTCGCTTCGGTTTATGTGAGTTATCTGTAGCACCCGTACGTAAATTAGAATTTTTCACACGTGAAAACTTTTCGTGAAAAATTATCTAACTGATGGTAAAAATCGGGTCAAAATCCGTTGAGTGGCTAAGGAGAAGTAAATCGATATACAGACAGACAAATAGAGAAGGAAAGCGACTTTGTTTTATACCTACTATGAATGGTTAAGATTAATATTTCAGTCAAAATAAACGATATCCTCACCACTTTAGATACAATTGGGACCTAGATAAGATGTAAATATAACGCTAATGTAAGCGAATTTTGAAAACTGTCAAAATGTACCTATAGAATTGACGTGCGGCAGCCTACGTCAATCCTATATATTTTCGATAAAGATTATGTACGCAGAATGCATCTTGGGCCTCTGGACTGTCTACTCGTAATGGATAACGTCTATAGCAGATGATGAATTGCAATATCTGTGTGATTTGAGACATTTTCTGTATTAACCAATACGAGACCGGCAAGTTTATCTAAAATGTCCAAATCTTGTGAACAGGTGTCAGGAAATACTTTTTATCCTCCTATTACTTTAGCTTGTGTCATTTAAAACGTTTTTTGGTGTTTAGTGGTGCATTTGGATAATTTTCTCTAACTTTAAATATATGTTCACAAAAATTTATGAACGTGAAACTCGATATAATGAGTAGTATAACAAGAGTTTAACGTTGCCTTTATTCCACAATGTAAAACAACTTTGCTTTTGACCTATTATCGTATTGTAAACGTTTCGATAGCTCTTATTTAATTGACAGTAATGATGGCCATAAACAATACGAAAACACGTCAAAAGCAATATTGTTAAACGGACGTAGTATAGAATCCCAGATGTTTTAAATTAGAGAACTTGATTCTAATTGATCCCATTGCCTAGATATAGCAATCAACTTACTATGATAACAGGTTTTAATCAGTATGATGTCAAAAAAACCAAAATTTTCCATTTTCATTTGTAACTACACTTAAATTCATTTAATTAATTAATTAATTTATTTATTTGGCTCACAAGACAAGTAACAGCTGAAATTGGAACAGAACACACAGAACACAGAACAAAACAACAGCAAAAGTACAGTGTGTGCTCATAATGGCTAATTATGTAACAGAATTGCAACCTTTCAGGGTTGGCTGTGTTAGTAAAACGTGAGAAAAAAGTAAAACATCCAGAACAAATTAATCGGGCCCTAACAACGATTAAATCGTTCCTTAGTGACGATTTTTCATACAAACACCAACGAGTTAATTGGCTCCTAAATGTGTCTGAGTAGGGTGGTCAGACGTTTTACCTCTTTGCTATAAAAAATAATACAAATAATACTGTCCAGTAAGAATATATTGCACTCCAAAAGGTTAGCTATCGGCCTATCGCTTTCCCAAGCAACACTTTAAAACCGTACTTCAAGGAACCATTGCAAGTTCAGCTGTTTATTTTCAGACGTCGATCTCCTCACATGTCAGAACGCGCTGAGTGACGTGTTTACTCCAACCGACCAGTATGCCTTGACCTGCTGACTTTGATGGAAGGGAAGGATCTGGGGTTATGAGGGTATACGGGGATGCAGGGTCTAGGGTTTTGGTCGGTGTGAGTCACTGACCTCGCAAGTTTTGGGAATTCCTTTTGATGCGTGGATTGTGGATATTGTTGATTTTTAACGCGGTTTGGTAACCATCTTACTACTCGTGTTTAGAAAAAATCCTACAATAATTGTAAAGATGCATTTAAATGTATGTCAGGTTTTTCCCTACCTTTGACATTAATGTAACTAATAAGTTTCTCAGGGTTTAAATATAGTAAGTAAATGAAGTTTTGAGTCAATCTCAGAGAAAAGCTTTATACCTACTATAGGTAAATTTTAAAGACAACGATATACCTATACCTACATTTCAAAAAAACACATTCGTCACACAAAAAATTCCTCTCATACGCAGTGTCACTATATCAACTAAGCTAACAGCGTCGTCAACGTAATTATTTGGCTCCTACCAGGATCTGAACTTAACTGCGCATAAAATTTAATTATAAGTTAAATTTCACGTCGAGTCAAACAATCCCACTCAAGATCAGTTATAGAAATGCTTTTAAGATTGCAGACATAGGGCGATTGTGCACTACAAGAAATTTTACTGTCCAGCAGTTCTATTTTGTACGGTTACGCCATAAGCACTAGTTTGTGCAAAATTGGACTGCCGGCCAGTAAAATTCCTTGTAGTGCACAATCGCCCTTAGGTTAGGCCTAAATTACACAAAAGCTAAGAGGCGGTATAAGGTAAAGGCGAGATCTGAAAGTTTTCAAGTAGCACAATCCGCTCTGCCTCGTTATTCATAAGGAGTGTTCATAAATGGTGTGTTTTGTATTCAAATCAAATCAAATCAAAACGTTAATTGCGATCATGTTGTATTTTTATACAGACCTTTTGGTCTTAAGTTCAATATTATAAGGTTCAACATAACCCGGCTAGGGCACAGCAATCTTAAAAATAGTGTAATACACTTATATATACAGTGCTACCATTTTCTTAAAAGCGATCGGCAATCTTAGTTTTACTATAACACACGAGTGGCAAATAGTTAAACTGTCAGTTACGAGTGCAACCTTGATAGCGATAACCAGCCGAAAGCTATCAAGAAGCAGGGAATACTGTAACTATCTTACATTCTAAATTATATTATAAAAAAATCCAATCCGATTTCAGAGTCCCGTGAAGCGGCGTTTGTCCACGCGCTGTCGTCGGCGGCGCTGGCGCACGCCGTGGCGCGCGCGTGCTCGCGCGGGGAGCTCAACGAGTGCTCCTGCGACTCGCGCGTGCGCAAGCGGACGCCGCGCCACTGGCAGTGGGGGGGGTGCTCTGAGGTACAACATACATATTTTTTTTAGCTAGAGGGGGCAAAACATTTATCGTGTCACCTGATGGGAAATGTGTTATAATCTTAAAAACGGCGTTTGGTTGGTCGAACCAGTTAAGGAGTGAACGCGGCGCAGCTTATATAAACCGGCGAGTTTAAGTAGTCCCGTCAGAGCGTACAAAACACAGTTTAGCGCGTGCATTCTCAATTAGGCAGCCTTATACGTTCGATTGTTCGACAGAAGCCCTGCTGCGTGTTAAATACTTTGAAACTCCGCCAACTCAAGACGTTAGTCCAATGTCTTTCATGTCTCGGTCAATGAACATGCAAATGGATGTGGGTTTGTCCAATTACGCTCTGCGTGTTTCGCTGTTTTTGCACTCATGAACAAACGTATGGCAGGGAGGAAAAATCCGTAGGAAATAGATCATCAGTAATCTGTCTAAAATTTGGACTGAAGATTTGGCAGGATGCCGAACGAACTGATGTGATGGACTGACCGTGAATGCCCACCTCAACTGGCATCGTTTTACCCACTATAGTTAGAAACACATAGCTAAATAGATGATCCAGACAGCCGAGCGGAGCGCAACGCTAGTTCGACGTAAGCGTGGTGCCATTATGAATGGTGATGGTGGTGGTTTAAGATGATGATGACGTGTTTATGTTACCCCTCATTAGCCACAAGGCCTCATAGAAGAGATTTCTAATGATTACGGTCTTGTGCCGCAAATTCAAGACCTTTCCAGCCGATTCCAGGGCAGCGCTAGTAAATTTGTAGTTGATAAACTCAAACTCACAACATTTAATTGACAAAAACTTCGGAAATGTTAGTAGGTGTTGTGTGTTGTTTCCAAGGATTTTACCATCGTCACATGTTTTGCATCGAAATGCGAGTATTGTCACAACGGAAGTGTCAATACATTATCCCAATTGCAATCTACCGTTATCAAATTCAAACTTTAATCGATCAATATTGTTCTTGTCGTATAACATCGATCTTTATCGACTTCCAGGATATCAGATATGGAGAGATCTACAGCCGAGACTTCGTGGACTCGAGAGAAAACAAGAACAATGATGAGGGGCTGATGAACCTGCACAACAACGAAGCTGGGAGACGGGTAAATGACGATCGATGATCTATAATGCTATGTCAATAATAACGTATCAATGTTTGGATCCTATAGGTTAGTAGGTACATACGAGTATGCAGAACTAGTAATCAGTCAAACGTAGGTATCTGACGTATATTTCAATATTGTTGTACTCTAATGCCCTGTTGCACCTTAACTCCCTTATATATAAACGCACAATAAACCTATATTTCAGTAAAATAATTGTTTTTCTCTTTCTCTCAAATTCAAATGTCACAATGACGGATAAGAACAAATCACATTTTAAGCACACTTTAGCTCTTGCGCATTTATGAATATGAGGGTAAGACCTCACCGAGCTTCCAGAGGCGCCCTCATTACTATATTATAGTGTTTTCTAATAAAGTATTGTCTCGAAATCGAGGAGTGGTCTTATATATTACACTTTATTACAATAATATACTCTTCGCCAACCTACGGTTACAGTTAATTGGCGAATTTTAAAAACTCTCTTAAGGTATATCTACTGAGTACCTTCTTAAAATAATAAAAAAAAATGTTAATATAAAATTAGGTGTCTTTCTCAGTCTACGCAGACAAATGTAAGCCAATTATTTCCTACGTTCGCCTGCCTCCTCCGAGGAAGGCATCTTCTATCAAACACATTTAAATACACAATGTATAGCATATATAACAAAGTTTACTACCAACTCCTGTATTCTTCACGTTTGTGTGTTTGTCCCAGGCGGTGCGCGGGCGCATGCAGCGCGTGTGCAAGTGCCACGGCATGTCAGGCTCCTGCTCGGTGCGCGTGTGCTGGCGCCGCCTGCCGCAACTACGCGCCGTCGGGGACGCGCTCACCACCAGATACGAGGGAGCCTCGCACGTCAAGGTAAGGGGGCCATAATATTATACTGACCTTGAGCTTGAGTTTAACGCCCGTCTCAAGATGGTTCAGAGATGAAAGTTTTCTAAAAATTGGCGTGACTTGAGAAGGGCATCTCACTCAAGATCAAGAGAAGGTAAAACGTCAGTTATTGACAGTTATAGCCCAAGAAACGTAAGAAAGACAAAACTTTTGCGTAAGTTTAAAATTTTCAGTCAGAATGAAAGTGTAAGTACATTCTTACATTATCTCGTTTTTGATTGGTGTACAATAAAGTGTTTTGATAAAAAAAGATAAAAAAGATAAAAGATGTTTATTCAGTAAGTAGGCCGCACGGGCACTTTTACACGTCAAAAATCTACCAGCGCTTCGCAAGAGACCACTGCTGAGAAGAAACGCCGCAAGAAACTCAACAGTCAGTCGTTTTTTTTTAAAATTACTTATACAATTATAGAACTTAACCTAGCATTATATAAAACAATGAATTTAACATTAAAATATATATATCATGCGTAGTTGAGCAGGAAAATGTGTCAAAACTCAGTATGTTCAGATGAACTCTTAAATTGTAATAATAATAGTATACATATACTTACCCATGACGGTGCAAAACAACCACATAGTTTTGATACATTCTCCTACAGAAACCGTGTCCCCTAGACAATAATTATACCTACAATGTTTAGATATTTTCCTGACTAAGCTATTACTAAGTTATTTAGGTGTTTAATTTAGGCCAAGCATTTTTATCTGTTAGATAGTCCTCGACCCTATAATAAGCTTTCGACATCAACGACTTTTTCAAGTAATTTTTAAGTGCTGGAAATGATAACTTTAAAACTTCGTCAGGTAATTTATTATAGAAATGAATGCATTGACCAACAAATGATTTATATACCTTACGGACACGAAATTTTTTAATAGCAATTTTATTTTTATTTCTTGTATTCAAATTATGTATATCACAATTCTTAACAAAAGAGTCTTGATTTTTAATGACATAAATAATGTATTGTATTATAAATAATGTATTTGTATTGTATTGTATTGTAAGTAGCTCTAAGATTTTCTGTGGCAGTGAATCGACCACATTTACAGATACGCTTTCTGTAGTGGAGATTACGACTCTCAGCGTAGAGCGAACTGCTGCGTTGGCTATGAGACTTATCGACACGTGTATATAGCGGAAGCTTAAAAACCAAATATCATATCGAATAAAAATGAAGAGTTTACCTTCGGTCCCCGTCTATCAAGGCGCCTCACAGTGCAAAATATTTGAAGAAATTTTTGAGACCCAAATGTGTATGTACGATACGATACGATAAACTGACAGACGAATATAGGCCGGTGGACTGTAAGCCATTGTTATCCTTAATACATAACCCCAGCAACTTACTAATAGCATTTTTCCTTATAAATTCTTCGTTATACTGCCTCAGATACACTCAAGTTAAAAATTACATTGGAAATAACAGAGTCCCCATCGTCTTCTTTCAGATTGTGGAGCGAAAGAAAGGGAAGAACATCCGGAAGCTGCGACCGCTCCACACTGACATGAAGAAGCCCAACAAGACCGACCTGGTGTACCTGGAGGACTCCCCGGACTATTGCGAACCCAATGATGAGTAAGTTACTCGTTATGTGCTTATTCACCTTTATTAATTTCGACGACGCGGTGGCCTTGTTGGTAGTGACCCTGCCTACGAAGCTAGCGCTCCTGGGTTATCCTGGTAAGGGCAGATATTTGTGTGATGTGCGCGCATATTTGTTCCTGAGTCTTGGATGTTTTCTATGTATTTAAGTATATATTTCTCTATATAAGTATTTATATCGTTGTCTAGTACCCATAGTACAAGCCTAGTGCTCAGTTTGGGACTAGGTCAATTGGTGTGACATTGTCTCATGATATTTATTAATTAGTCACTAACAAGAGGGACGCAGCAATACGTTGGAACGTGATAGAGATATCTCCGTACGTATTTAAAGTGTTGCGGCATCCCTCTTGTTAGTGATTAATTTAGGTAGCCCTTTAGAATCCCCGATTAGATCTTCAGGGCCAAATATTTGTGTGATATGCACGAGTATTTGTTCCTGAAATGTTACTTATTTCTTTATATCTTTAAGCACAGTTAAAGACAAACTGTTAACTGGAAGGGTAACCAATCATTTTATAGATTTTCACTTCATCGATTGTATAATTTCATCGAACGCTATTTTATGCTGATACCATAAAGTATTTCGATGAAATGAAAATTCTACGTAATGATACGTTCGTTGAAAGGTGTTTCGAATGTTTCGATAAAATAATAATTACCTTCACTTGAAGAGATCCCTTTCGCCTTTGTCCATATCTTTTGTGTTTGTTTCTTTTTTACGTTGTTAAGTATTCCCTGTTTGTGCATTAAAGACTTTACATACATACATAAGATTCCTGGGTCACTATGGAACTATGTCAAGGTGACGTAATCAATCAAATCCGAAGAAACTTTTTAGGGTTTGAGTTATCCATTTGTTTGACTGTACCTTCTCGATAGGTAGGGGAAGGAAGGTTACTAATTTACTATTTATTTATTTAGTAAGTATTTAAGGTACACCAACAACAAACATATTAAAACCATCACAATAACATAATCTGATATGAATGTCAATTAAAGGGACATTTATAATACCTAATAAGCCAATTAAATAAAATCATAAAAACCACTATCAATCTTAGAATCTTGTTTGATATGCCACAGCAAAGGCGGCATTTCTACGTGTGTTCAATTTTAACATCGGTACGATAGTATTCATACGAGTATCTCTATAATTCTCTTAATCTTTAAATGTCCGATATAGGTTAGAGCGGGCTAGTTTTCCGCAACTCGACGACTCAATGTATGCCCCTTTTTTGCGTTCTGGGTTGTTGGCACTACTCTTGCCAACCCAGTTCTACCAGGAAGCCTAGCAGACCCTTCATGTTGCCGACGGCTTCCGGTAGCGACCTCGGTGTTCCGAGGTGACGTGCCCTGTATGTTGCCATTCAGGGCATTCCATGATGACGTGGGCCGCGGTTTCCTCCGCCGTCATACAGGCTCTGCACAGGGGCTGTCTGTAACACTTAATGTGAACAAGTGTTTGTTAAACAAGGCATGGTCAGTTATGGCTCCAGTTAGTGATCGGAGTTGGGCCCTTTCGAGTAGTAAATGTCCGATATTCAACTGAATTTGCGGTTGGGTATCCATTACCTACTTCAAATATTTTTTTTACATATTTCGAATGTGGCAAGAATTAAATTTAAACTCAAAGTAACCTAGTTTAACTTAGGTTTGATTATTCGAAACGGGTACTAACCCTACAATTACATCATCCATAAATAAGTATTATTAATTCCAGACTTGGAATCCTTGGAACACGGGGCCGGTCTTGCAACCGGACCTCCGCTGGTCTCGACGGCTGCCGGCTGCTCTGCTGCGGCCGAGGATACCAGACCAGGGTCCGGGACCACGAGGAGAAGTGCCGGTGCCGGTTCGTCTGGTGCTGCAAGGTCCACTGCGAGCTCTGTCGGTACAAACGAGACCACCACGTCTGCAACTAACCAATGGGCTCTAGCAATGCCTGATACAAATGAATCTCTCGTCTGTAATACTTCTGGGCTTCTATTCTAGGCGGTAAAAACCATATCGTCTTTGATCTGTGTTTTTACCTCGGCCGCCATTACTGTCAAGTAAATAAGAGCTATCAAAACGTTGACAATACGATAACAGGTGAAAGACGATATGGTTTTTACTACATAGAATCTTGGCTCTGTAAAGTTCATTAATGATCATCGTGGAAGTGGACACGTCAATAGCGATACCAGCTAGCGCCTGTATTCTTTTTTTACTCCTATTGCAATCGCATTGTGTATGACTCGGGACGCCTTTACTGGCAAGTAAAAAAGAGCTATCATAACCAGAGGCCGCAATTTTCGGAGCACTTTCTAGCTGTTATAGGGACTTCTCATTTATCGACTTCCGATATACATATTTTATCGGTACATTAAAGTACACAAGATATTAAAGAAGATTAAGAGTAGAGGTAAAAAACCGGTCTTATCGCTAAAAAGCGATCTCTTTTAGATAACTTTTTAGTAGTTGAAAATGTGAAATAGAGATATGCGATGAATACAATCGATAGCAATTCTTGTTGCAATTTATTTCGAAAAATGTTTAAAAGGCATACGAAATCCACAAATTATTTATAACAAACAATAATATAAAATATTATTATTTTATACCTATTTAAAATTTCCAAAAAGTTGGTAAAGGTTATCTCGAAGAAATCGCTCATTTGCGATAAGACTGACTGTTGTGTACTTCTACTCGTAATCATATTTTAAATATTGTATTCTGTATTTATCGATAGACATATGTATATCGGAAGTCCATAAACGAGAAGTCCCTATGACAGCTCAAAAGTGCTACGAGAATTCCGAGCTCTGATCATAACGTTCATAATATGGATACCAATAAGAGTAAAGACAATGCAGATTTAGGGCCCAGAATGATATCAGCTCTGTAAAGTTTATTAGCTTTCCTATATTTTGTGAGTATACGAGTAATATCATTCTCTTATAAAATTATCGTTGAAGTCGATATTTAAAAAAGAATAAGATTTTGAAATGAAATCGGTTAATAAAAAAAAACAACTTGAACTAGGATCAGTTGAGAGTCGGGTTAGGGCCCAAAGAATTTAAAATTATTGTCTCTTATTAATCTAACCCGATTTAAAAAAGTGAGCAGTAAGTAAACTTCATTTAAATTGTATTGCCGACTCTATTTGCATTTTCAATATACAGCCTTGGCCAAAAGTATTGAGCCCCCCACTTTTTCCCTTGTAACTTATAAATAAATTATTATTTTCTAATTTCAAAAATACACAAAGATGTAAAATATAAAATGTGTTTGTACATGTGCAAATTATTAGTAGATTATCATTTTGAAGTAACTATTTCCGTGTGAAATCTGAAGCTCGAAAAAATCGGGTTTTACAACAAAATGATTAATTCCACGGAATTACACTTAACGTCAATAAATATGACTATTTTCTCCGATAGATATACAACTTTCTATAATATAAGATATTCACCTTTTACAGTTTGACTTTTATATGAAAAACGCCATGCTCAAGACTTTTGGCCAAGGCTGTATATATATCTAATTTTTGTTAGATATATAAGTGCCTATATAAGAGTCCCAAAGTTGGGCAAAGGCCCATCCCCTGGATTCCTAGGAGTCCCTATAAAACTACTTTTTTGACTACTTGTGAAATAGGTCTATTGCTGTCAGTGTTCTTTACTTTATTTGGCTGGTAGAATTTAGATTAACGTCATTATATAATAGTATTTCAAACTTTGATTAGGTAAATATAATTGTCCGGTTTACAGAAATAGTAAGTAATCTTGGTGTATTTGTAACCAGTTGTTATTGCCGTACATTTACATTATGTGCTAAATAAATTATGGTAATGTAGTGTCCGCCCGTCGTCTATATAAAGACTAGTATGCCAGTTAAGGTATATTCTAGCAGGCTTTTATTTACTCCATTTAAGATCACCAGTAATTGTAAGGTGTTTTGATAACAACATAGTTTTTTAAAGACAATTTTTACCGACAGTTTTAAGTGATTTAATGTGAAATACGCACTCGTACATATTGAAAACAGCCTACTATCAAAATTAATTTAAATTGCATAAATTATTGCAATATTTATCTTCCATCTTCTTGCCATTTATCTTACCAATTATGTATCTAAATCTTGATAATGTTATATATTTAATATAATTAATATAATGTACCTATTGTATCTCCACTTAGACAAGACTTCTGACTCGTTCTAATTCTATTGCAAAGGACTGATTTGTTATTAAGCAAATACATTTTATTTTTTATTTTTGAACATAAGCTTTAAAATTATTTACAGTATTACTTTTAATTTATTTTACTTTTAAATTTAATGTATAAAGTTGTAAATAATTATTTTGTTGATACGGTTTTAGCGGTAATTTGGACTCAGCCAGTACTTCGAAGTTAGTTTATTTTTATATTAATACAAATTGTGTAAATATTAGTTGTAAGACTCATCGTACTTAGGCAGATTTTTATTAATAATTTTATTTTCTACCTCATTTAGAGAATGTATTTACTTTCAAGCCATTAAATTTATATTTTAGATGTTTAGCGTAACTTTGATATATTAATTAAGAATTTGAATGAAATCTTGGTGTAAATATACATTAAAGTAGTTTAAGGTAGTTTTAATAATTTATTACATTTTCATAAAGCTTCGTTGTTTGCTAAGCATGGTAATTTTGCGATAATTCATATATCTACAAATTCTTCTAATCACTGGATGTTGTCTTTTTCGTCATTTGTAAATACTCCGTAAATATAAGTGTCTGTCTGTAGGCTCTCGTGTCTTTAAAACGTCCTTGGTAAGACTCGTTAACTTAAAAAAAAACTTGTGGCTGTATAATCATGGTAAAGTAAGTCGGTAAATAGTATGATTACCCCTAATACCCCGTCTACACGGTCGGAACAACCTACCGACTCAACCAAAGTAGTCCTTGATCGAGTTGAATAATAATACATTGTGTATTAAGGGTGGTAAAGACAGAATTACAAACGAGAGTCTGTTAAATACAAGCCCGAAGCCGAAGGCTTTAATGACTCGAGCTTTGTATTTCCTTTACCTTAGAATTGGGGTCCTGGCGTATTATGATAGTTTGAGTCCACGTATTATATTTAAAAAAAAGCCATTACGCACGATAGTAAAATGTAAAAAAAAAAAATGTTAAAAAATGGCCCGCGGGAATTATTTTGGATTTACGGTCGATTTTTCTAACATAGACCACTATTTACGAGCAAGTGTGATGAAAAAAACTTTATCGTGTAGACAGGGCCTCTATTCTGGGCAGTAAAACCATATCGACTTTGACGTGTTATGGCATTGTTTTAACTCGACCGCCATTACTGTCATGTAAATAAGAGCTATCAAAAAAGAAGATATGTGTTATCTATGAAAAGGGACGTTATTGTCGATGGCGCTTACGCCGCAATGGGTCACGCGACATTGTTGCGCCATCGACAATTAGGTCCCTTTTCATAGATAACGTCTCATATGGTTTTCACCGCCTAGATTCTCAGCCCGGTTCGACAACAACTGAATGAATTGAAGTTGAGAAGACAACGCGACCGTGTAGAAAGGGTTTCACTTGCATTCAATCTAGTTTCAAACAGGGGTGTTATTCTCTTAAAAACGGCTGTCGGTCGGAGGAACGAGCGAAGTCGCAGCGGCGAGTTTAAGTAGTCCCGTCCGAGCGAACAAAAAACCATTTTAGCGCGTGCATTCTCAATTAGGCAGCCTTATACGTTCGATAAGCCATGCTGCCAAATTGAAAATGCACGCGCTAAAATGTGTTTTGTTCGCTCGGACGGGACTACTTAAACTCGCCGCTGCGACTTCGCTCTTTGGTCCGACCGACCGCCGTTTTTGAGAGAATCACACCCCAGGAAGTGGATTAATTCAAATATCTTCTATTTCTAGATATTCGACTGATTTCAAATTTGGTGTGCGATTTCAGAAAGAACCTAAGTAACTTAGTCAAAACAATTTTTAAAGTTAGTAATTTGAATGTACTTATTTGAAACGTAAGTATCTTGATGTTACAGTAGCCAAAAGTTAACTGAATAAGATAGAAGTAATGAGTAGGCGTGAAGAGAACATTCAATGCAAAGAGTCGTTTAACCATTTGATACATTACAATTTTGTAGACGGATAGTTACTTAATGTAAATGGCGTAAAAATAAATGTGTTAGAAAAGTTTTTTGATGTTTCCTTTTGAACCGAAAATAGTGAGATATTTTAAGGCTACAGAAAGATAAAATGACTTATATACAGTGTGTGACATCCATACGAACATACATTTTAAGTAACGCTAGCTTTAAGTGTTGTGAACCGTTTAAAGAAGGAATTAAGTTCAAAGGGTCCAATAAATTTAGTGTAATTCATTTTTAAAGGGTCCATCGAGCAGCAATGTAGGTACAACATTAAGTCTAAGTTAATTGCAAGTTAATAGAGGGATAATTGAGCTATGTTTGATACATTGCGTGGCGAATTAGTATGAGAAAAAAAAGGATAACTTATGTTAATAATGCACATGTTTTTATGTTAATTAGGATGCATATTAACTGTTGTCAAAATATATGTTCGTATGGAAGTCACACAGTGTACATAAATAAATACTTAAATACATAGAAAATATCCAAGACTAAGAAACACATGTTCGCGCTCATCACACAAATATCTGCCCTTACCGGGATTTGAACCAGGGATCGCTGGCTTCGAAGGCAGTGTCACTACCAACAAGGCTAATTTGTCGTCAAGTCTAGTGATGGGCAGCTTATAAGTTTCAAAAGTGAAACTTTAACTTAAATACCTGCTATATTCGGAAAGTTTCAAAAGTGAAACTTTCACCTAAAATTTCATGCAATATTGTGAAAGTTACCAAAGTCTAACAGTTTAATTTCTGAAAATTACTATAGTTTTGACATGTAACATACGTAACGGAAACCTTTCACGACATTTAAATGAAATTTACTTGTGTCAGAATTATTTCCATCTAATTATGTAACTTTCAGAACCCGTAATTTTCGCAGGTAAGGAAAGTTATGCAAAGTTTCAGAAATTGCCCATCACTAGTCAAGTCATGATAATATTCGTCGTATCTCGACGTTTTTGCCGAGTAAGTTCATATTTTTATTTTTTATCAGTTAGCTTTAGAAGGTACCTACCTACTATTTGATAAGCTGACAAAGAATGCGAAGAAATACGATCTGACTTACCTATCCGACAAATAACTATCTCGTTTGATTATTGACCATGTCCGTTAATTACTTAAGAGGCCGTATACGAAATTTTGCCGATTTCGCAGATTTACGTGATTTTGCAGTTGAAATACTAACTGTAATGTACTGTATTGTACTCTAAGTTTTAATGCACAACACGAAAGATAATTTCCGATTTTAACGAATGTATGAGCTACTTTTTTTTTAAATTATTTTATTTTGATTAATTGACCGGACACCGGCGACTGTTATGTGAATTCTGCTGGAAGAGGTTTAGAATGTCACATATTCATTAATCGTTTTGACGTCTTAACGGTATGAAAAATTTTGAATGTATTGCTGTGAAAGTCGTATAAAAAATGTATGAATTACTTTTTACCACTTTCATATAAATTATTCGAGTAAAAAAAAAAACTTGGTAAATTTTTATAGAAGACTGGCAAAAAATATTCTTGATTTCGGCTACTCAGAACTCTCTTTTATAAAATTAAAACAACAGAAATAAACTTTAGTTCAAAATTAATCCATTACCTAAAAAAATATCCAAAAAGTTAAAAAAAAGTGCAATAAATAATGTTTTAAAATAACCTAAATAAACCTAATACTCGACAAAAATAAACAAGTGTCTCATTTATTCGATCATACCTAAAATTACATTTAATGTTGAGCATTAAAGCTTATAGAAAAGCAGTATTTTAACTGTAAAATCACAAAAATAAGCAAAACCGGAAAAATGTCCTATACGGCCTCTTAAGTAGGTAATATTTTTGTAATAGCTATCAAGGCAGAGAGGGAGAAAGTGTGCTGTGCATGGAAAAATGTAAATCTTGGTCATCAATCAGACAAAATTGATCGTTTCTGGAAATTACATAGCACACACAGCTGGCCTGATAAAACGACCTTCATATATGATAATTAAAAAAACCGATTACGACTATAAATCAAATATCGCTAAGTGCATTGTAAGATTGCTTGTTGTCGGGGAGGCCGTGTCAAAATGAAGTGGGCACTGATCGCATTATCTTTAGCTTTGCTAGCTTCGATTTCTGAAGGATCTGAAGAGGAACTGCCTCTAGCTGAGCCATGCGACCCAGAAGCGTGCCAACTTCCTGACTGCAGGTGTTCCAGCAGTAGTATACCTGGAGGTTTGAGCGCTCGAGATACGCCACAGGTAAGAAATATACATATAATCACGAGTGAACAGCTGTTGCCCGCGACTCCGTCCGCGTAGGAGTCGTTTATTCGCCATAAATAGTACCCTATTGAACCTGAAAATTGAGGAAGGATCCTCGGGGTTCAATCAGGGACTGGAAAACCCGTTCCTTTGCGCCTTTCGAAGAGGTTAACCCTTTCAGCGGTTGATCATTTGATTGGCTAAGCTTTAGTCGGCTTAACTTTGTATAATGGCAACCCTTTCTAGTAGTAGGTTAACGTTGACCACCGGAGGGGTTTTGGATTATGATTTGTGATAAGGTTGGTGTTCCTTACATTTTATCCCCTTACCTTTGGTTTAGGGATAACCCCTTCGCCCCTCCCCGTGATGTGCCCAACCGTCACTGGCGGCGACACCAAAGATTCAGGTGCGAACTCGTGCGCGCGTGCCTTTCATCTTGGATTCAATAACAAGTCTAATGTATATTAAGTTTAAGACCAATTTAGTTGAAATGCAATCGGAACCGATTAATTTTAAAACCCCTTCACTGGGTTATGGTTATGGTTTAGGGTTAAGTCAAAATAATTAATACGATATGATATAAACAAAGAAATTCATAATTAGTTATCTTTTTATTAACATACTGAAATGGCAGTTCGCAGAATGAATGTTTTTTCGAGAGATTTTCAGAAATGACATGATAATTTTAGATAAGATTTGATTAACTAAATTTGATTATAACAGGCGAGACCAAAAACAAAGATTAACGATGAGTATATACTTAATACAATTTTGAAGAAAATATCTTATCATTTACAAGATAATTTTCGTTCACTTTTTAAATGTTGCAACTACAATTAATTTACAGACTTACAGTAAGATGTAGATTATCAATCATCACTAAAACTAATGATGTTTTTCATGCTTCAATAATTTCCAGTTCGTCCTGTTAACCTTCGATGGCGCCATCAACGTCATCAACATTGTGACCTACCGCAGCCTCCTCTCCAACCGCAGGAACATCAACAGCTGCCCCGTCGGCACGACCTTCTTCGTCAACCACGAGTACAATAACTACCAACTCGTCAACGAACTGTACAACAACGGTTTCGAGATCGCTCTGAACTCTATCACCTCTCAAACCTCAGCCACGTACTGGGCCACAGCCTCTTACGATGATATGAAGCTGGAGTTTGCTGATCAGATGGCCCAAATGACCCATTTTGCTAATATTCCTCATGAATCACTTAAAGGTAAAACTACCTATTTGTTAATTTATTTTATTGTTTTATATCATATATGTAGGTACTTAATCGAATTAGACAAAGTGATCTATTGCATTCGGCCAACATATTTTTGGTCAAATGTATAATTTCTCAAAATGTTGTTTCCCGTCACAGTTGATTTATTTTTTATGTAGTCACAATTTAAGTGTAACCTAACCTAATAGACGTAACAAGCGATTTAGATATCCCGGTTATAAATAAAAAATAATACGAAATGCGTTTTGGGAAATGATACATTTGACCAAACGACAGGCTCCCTAGAGAAAGATATAAAAACCGATTAAATTTAACCATACATTGTTTTGAATATTGATTTTTGTCTTTGAGTAAGACAATAATGGCAAATACCTTGTTGTGTACCCATATTAGACGAAAAGAGAATAACAAAAAAACTGATATAACAAAACTGCTCATAGGTTTACTGGGAGGCTGAGGCAGCAACAAGTCTTTCACAAAAACCCGAAAATAAAGAATTCAAACTTTTTTTTAGGCATCCGTGTCCCATTTCTCCAAATGGCTGGTAACGCTTCTTTCCAAGTTATAAAAGAATACGGCCTACAGTATGACAGCACATGGGCTACCATTACTGACTTGAATTCTGGAATCTGGCCGTATACCTTGGACTATGCGTCCACACAAGAGTGTTTGGCCCCTCCGTGCCCTACCGCTTCCATTCCTGGCGTGTGGGTGCTGCCCATCATCGGCTGGTTGGATTTGGAAGGCTTTGCCTGCATTTCGGTTGGATCTTGCTACCATTTGTGAGTTTCAGTTCAATGCTTCTTACGTCAAACCTTCATATAATACTTCTTCTTTCAACAAAATTATCTTCAATGTTTCTATTTGTTTAAATAATTACCTAAAGACGATGCCTTTAACTTGCTCGTGAAAATCGCGTTTCCCTATTTTTCCTCTTTCTTATTGAGGTTTGAAATTAACTACAACTTCTTAGGCCGCATTTCACCAAACTTGGAATAAGACTTATGCGCAACTCTAAATTATATTTAACTATTGTTTCTATCTTCAGCAGAAGCGGTTTTGCGTGGCCTATCAGTAAAAAATAAACATTCTTGTTAAAAAACAAGGCTTGATGACATTTAAAGTGTTTTTCAAATGATTGTTAATAGGCCATCCTATTATGACGAAGAAGCATGGTTCCGATTCTTCGTCGGCAACTTCGAGAGGCACTACCTCAGCAGCCGCGCCCCCTTCAGCTTTCACATCACCGAGTGGATGATCTCTACCGTCCCAGCAGTCCGCCGTGCCATCATTCGGTTCTTGGATATGATTAACAACTTACAAGATGTTTTTATGGTGAGTATAATAACTACCACTTCTGGAACAGGTGAAACTCGCTTTTAAGGGTTCCGAAGTGATACTTATAATTTCGCCATGTCCGTCTGTCCGATTGTCCGTGTTTTCGTTTGTTCGAGGGTTAACTCAGAGACTCTTGGTACTAAAAAGTTGTTATTTGGCATAGTTAACTATAGATTTAAATTACGCCGATAAAGTTGCAAAATAAAATCTTGGTTTGTTTTAGCTACCTCCCGTACATGTAAAACAAGGGTATATTTTTTCATTATATCATCGAGTGAGGTATCATTAGATAGCTCTTAAAAATATGTAAGTAGGTACCTGTTACTATCGATTTTAAGATTGACCGTTTAGAAAATATATTTAGAACTCAAAAAGTGTCATTTCCCCCCACAGTTGCTTGCCCCGTGGTTTTATGGTACGGAGATATTCAAATAATAGTCAGTCCTTTATACCAAAATGCTCTCACTTGATCACTTCACGCTGTATCTCGATGTTAACTGGTAATAAGGCTTGTTCCACAAGTCCCCTAAAAGTTATTTATTGGGTTTCCGACTTATTGGTCTGAATATACCGAAACTTATAATTTTAATGGAATCTTTTTATTCAGTTTTTCACCAGTCGGACTAACTCGGAAATTTTTAACGGAATAAATGGGTAATATATTGAAATATTACGATTGATTGAAAGGACTACCAGCGAGCTGCTACGGTGATAGAGTTAATACTTAGTAGATGGTTAAAACGATTTTGTAAATAAAATACAGATGAAGAAAGAACACACTTTTTAGCAATCTCAATATCCAATTTAAATTTTATCTAATTTGAATTCCAGGTAAACTCCCACGAAGTGATCGACTGGGTCAGGGATCCGGTGCCGGTAGACCAGTACAGACAGAAGCCCTGCAGGATAGTCCCTCCCGCCACGTGTCCGGCTTTCAGCTGTGGACCCCTTACCGCGGATCACAATATATGGGTAGGTTATTACTACAGTACTAGGTAGATAAGAAGTCAATCCAGACACATTGCACAAACATGAAGTTTTTTAATATATACAATGACGGCATTAAAAATGTGTATTACTCGATGTTTGCACAATGAGTCATGATTGAACATCTTATAAATAATTAAAAAAACAATGGACAATCTCATACAAATTGACCTAGTCCCAAAACTAAGGTCTTTATCTGCCTAGTACTAGCCACCACCATCATATATTCACCATTTCTGACGACGCGATTGGCTTACCTAGTTGGGAGTGAACTAGTAACCCTTCCTTCTAAGCTATCGGTCTCGGATCCGATTCCTGGTAAGGGCAAATATTTGTATGACGAACTCTAGTATATTCTCCTGAGTTTTTTGTTTTCTATGTATTTCTCTATATGTTTATCGCTGTCCAGTACCCATAATACAAGCATAAAGCTTAATTTGGGACTAAGTAGGTCAACGGGGCATTACAAGTATTGGTTGAATCTTGGGCAATGAGCGCAGTACTTGGTTGAGATTCTTTCCCTCGTACGATTTCCTTTCTTCCTACACATATTATGTTCAATCTCTTATTTCAAACATCTTCCACCATCCTATCATTGATATCTTAAAGGTTTACATCACATGGGCCTCCCCCAAAGCTCGCTACTACGACCTGTGCCGCCACATAGCCCTATCTTGGGCCCCACCAGTCTTGATTGAAGGCATCAAGCTCATCTCGCCAAGTCGCCTTGGTCCGCCGCGACGTTGAATTCTATAGCAAGGGACCAATTTGGGACACACTTAAAAAACACAGATAATTCAAATCCATATTTTGTTACTAACAATCAAGCTTATCTAAATTTGAAATTTTCAAACCACACAACCAATTTTCGGCGGCTGCTTGGGCTACATTAGCTATTTTATTTTTGGAGCGTAGTATTGTATTCCAGATGCGGTCTGTTAATTTGACGCCCAAAATGGTACGCTCCACGGCTCTCTGACAGACCTTGCAGATTTCTGGAAATTTGTCAAAGACACCCTCTCATTCACAAACGCGTAATTGCTAAAGTATGCTTAAAACATAGTTTGCCTTTATCTGTCACTGTGAAATTTCCATGTGACAGAAAGGAATAACGCATACTTTTACTGAATTAGGTTTATAGTAAGTAAATATATGAATATGGGGGCAAGTCTGACCTGCTTAAATGAGAATCGGAAGAATGCACAATTGCCCATGAGTTCATGCTTATGTGACGTAGGAAGGTTTCCCTTCATGTAAATATCTAAAAAACCCCGCAGTTACAATTTATTTTCAAGACTAATCTTCATCATCATCACTATCATCTTGTAACCCGTAGGCGACATTATAATTTGACTTTTTCATTTTTCAGTCTTCGTACTGGATGGAGATATGTAACGTGTGCCCGAATGTGTACCCCTGGATAAGAAACCCCCTTGGACAATAAACACTTATTTCTAATTACAAATAAATGATCGAAATAATTGTACATTCTTTATTTTCATCATGGATATGTATATTATATGTACGAGAGGTCCAATGTGTATAAATAATAACTTTCGTGTGACATTTTGTTTGAACGATGAATATGAACATCCATAAAGCAATTCAATATACAATACACCAAATCTACAAGGAAAATAGCATTTGACACAGTCAGGATAAAGAACCAGAGAACTACCTTGACAAAAAAGAGTTTGAAACTTAACATCAGGTTATTTTCGGCGTGGAGAAGGAAAACGAGCCATATAGACCACCTGATGGTAAGTAGGATCTGACCTATAGACATTTGCATTCTCAAGACTACAATCTTAAGACTGCAATATCATTGCAAATGCGTTGCCAACCGTCAAGACTAAGATGAAAAGCCTCTATGCTAGTTATTTCAAGGTTCTACGTTCCAATTTATCTTTAAAAACTATTTAATGGTGGCCACTTTATGATAATGTAGTTATACTAGTCACCAATTTTGTTAAGCTCTTCGTTAGATAGTTCGTGGTCTTCGTTCGTTGAGAGGGAACGCAGGGTATTTGCGGTGCGGTCAAATATGCTGTCCCGCAGGTTTGCGCGTTGTGATAGGAACGTCAGGACGACTCTCTTAAGGGCGTTTTGTCAGACCTTCTATACGTGCAGCCTGTGGGCTAATTGCTCCAAGAAGTCACTGAATGCCCTGCGTGTCCAATATAACTACAGTTTCAGGATGCTGATGGGCTTGCCCCGTTTTTGATGGGCCTCGCCTGCCCGCGGTTTCTTAGCCCATTGGGACTCCATTCACATGGAGTCCAGAACTATCTAATTTATATAGGATTTTTTAAGTATACGAGTAGGTACCTGCATTTTATTACTAACGTACTTTTATAAGACTTTTATATCACTATACGGACACATGTCTGAAATAAAAAAATAATTGAATTGAATTGTTACCATAGGATCCTTTCCCTGGACTTCCGACCGAGCTTCAAATATTTCCTAGAGTTTCGGCGCATGCGACACTATCGAGTCGTTACTGCCAACGCCCTCTATGTGAAATGTTACACATAGTAAGAGATCCGAATAGGAGACGATTTGAACCGGGCTATTTATTCGATAAAAAGTATTTTATACCAAATTTAACATGCTAAGTAATATATTATGGCGATTAGGTAGGCTGAAAAATTTCAGACCAGTACTTATATGATTAATTTTTTTATTAAAAATGTTTTTTTTTTTAAATTGCAAGTGCTTGTTTAATAGACAAATTACATACTAATCGAAAGTATGAAGTCTATTAATACCAACATTGGTTCCGTAAGGTTTTGAGTGATGCAAACTTATATTGTATTTTTTTCATGAAATAAATAAACTAAACTAAACTAAGGAATATAGTTTTAAATCCACGACGGCACGCCCCAATTCATTCTTTGACAACACAACCGTGCAAAGTCAATTCAAGTGGAGGGGAGCGCCGTCGTCGATTGAATAGTTGCAGTCTTTAGATGTAGTGTAGTACAGTCGAGTTCATAAATATGTGTACATTTTAGTACCTTGTCTACTTAATGTCACGCTTAGACTGCCATACATGAATTGTTACAGCGTTTAAAATGACAAGGTAATAAAGTGTACACATATTTATGAACTCGACTGTACCTCAGTATTAACTCAATTATTCAAATTTTAAAATCGAAATTCAACGTATGATACCTATTGGATGAGGGACCGGACGGAGGTGACGCAAACACAGCGTTATCTGATAATTGATAAAGAAATACTTGGCTTAGCGTTTAAATAAAAAAAATGCGGACTTTAACCATCATAATTTTGTCAACAACGATCCAGACATTATTCAAAAGTTTAATTATTTAGATCCTAACATTAATTTAGTTAATAAACAAACCCTGACTCTCCTAGGGCTTCAAGTATTTGAAGATGGCATAACCGATATTATGATTAATGCACTCCATAGCAAGATCTTGGTTAAGGACTATGGTCAACCTACTAGTCAATGGAACTTATTATACTCGTATAACTCCAATAATCTTTAATCATCGATTTGTTCATCATTTGATATTTTTAAAACTCAACATGCTACTAATGGCCTGTTGTTTGATAGGTAGTTAAACTAACTAATGGTCAAAAAACGTTACTAATGGTTAAAATTTCAAGGAAATGCGTTAAATTTTCCATTCCTTTTTCGAATTTTAACAATTAGTTAGTTTAACTACTGATCAAACAACAGGGCCTTTGTATTCTATTATTTTTAAATAAAAGTACCGTCTAGTTTTTTTTTTAAAGCCCCCACCCTTTTCCCTTTACATATTTGACCGTGAAAGCAATAATGCATCAATCAAAACTGATAATAGTATCATTAGTACCTATCATTAATATCAATACTAACCTGAATGCCTTATCATTTTCCGTTGAAATCATCGATGATAAAAAATCAAAGCTAGATGATAATTATATAGATTTATCGCTGGAACTTCCGAATCAATTGATAAATAATCGCGATATAAATTAATGCATCGCTAAATTGGCGTATTGTGCAAGAGTTTCTGCCAAAATGAAGTGGGTATTGATTGCATTTGCCGTGGTTTTTGTGGCTGCAGCTTTAGCTGATGAAGAGGATGTGTTGGCTGAGCCTTGTGATGAAGAAGCGTGCCAGCTTCCAGACTGCAGGTGTTCCAGCACTGCTATACCTGGAGGGCTGAATGCTCGAGATGTGCCACAGGTAAGCGCATGTTTGACTAGTTCAATTGGTGTCACATTGTCCCCCTGATATTTATTTATTTAGTGACATAGGCATACTTTAATCAAAGTAATGAGGGGGGGTGAACATGTAGTGACTAATATTGAAAAGGGCATGCTTCGAATGTTCGGTCATTTGGAAAGGATGGATGAAAGAAGATTGACGAAAGAGGTATAGAGAGCAAAAGTGGAGGGTCGGAAGGGACCGCCCTAGGCGTACTTTTTCGAATCAAATCGGAGAAATACTGGAAAAGGGCCGGATCTTAAGTACGAGTACCCGAAACCGACGTGAATGCATGACTCGATGTATGAATGTGGAAGAAGCGAAAGAGATTTGTCAGGATCGGAGCAGGTGGAAAGAAGTGGTCTCTGCCTACCCCTCTGGGAAACAGGCGTGATTTAATGTATGTATGTATGAGGGGTTCATTTGTTTTAATATATATGTAGACGACAATTTCAAAAAACAGCTTATATTACTACTTTTGACCATAATTGCCATGCCATGATAATTTATAATCATTCATCATTACTTCCAGTTTGTCACAGTAACCTTCGACGATGGCGTCAACGTCAATAACATCCCGACGTATCGCGAAGACCTCTACAACCGCGTCAACTCCAACGGCTGCCCCGCCGGCGTCACCTACTTCATCAACCACGAGTACACCGACTACCAACTCGTCAATGAACTCTACAACCGGGGCTATGAAATCGCTCTGCATTCCATTAGCCATCAGACCCCTCAGACCTACTGGGCTGAGGCGACCTATGAGGATATGAAGCTGGAGTTCGCTGACCAGAAAATACAAATGGCGCATTTTGCTAATATTCCGTATGAATCACTTAAAGGTATGTTTTTTATTGTTGGCTACTAAATGTACCTCGAGCATGAGCATTTCAATCATACGAGACGTTTTCGTATCACCTTTCCTATTCGGATTCATGCGTCGTCGCCTAATCAAGATGCATAACGGTAAGTTAGCGATTTTCGAGAAACGCTGCTAACGTTTTTGCTTTCTATCTACTCGAAATGTATGGAGTTGACATTAGCGGTCGACGCAATCTGTCATCAGCTTTCGTCATCCTTACATTTAATGTTACGTACCTTGACTATATAGGCCTCCAAATATTTTTGAGCGAAATGTTGCATATTATATTATTGCTGGCAACTGGATGTAAGGATCGAATCTAAGCAACTATTACGCACGTCAAGTGAAATATAAATCCTATCGTTTTTCTTTCAGGCATTCGCATACCATTCCTCCAAATGACCGGCAACGCTTCTTTCCAAGTCATGCGTGACTACGGCTTGCAGTATGACAGCACCTGGCCAACCATCAACCAGCTGGACCCTGGCCTCTGGCCCTACACCCTGGACTATGCAACCACCCAGGAATGCGTGACCCCCCCGTGCCCCGACGCTTCTATCCCTGGAGTGTGGGTACTGCCCATGGTCAGCTGGTTAGACTTGGAAGGCGTTGCGTGCGCTATGGTCGACTCTTGCTTCTTCGTGTGAGTATATACACATAGATACATACCTTCACGCCTTCATTCCCAGAGTGGGGTAGGCAGAGCTACAGAATTACCAACATCTCTAAAAACTTGTTGTTAATTATTCCGTATCCACATTTTGCAAACAGGCTAAGATGTTTACCAGTGTATATTAGTGACAGGTTGTAAGCCCATCGCCTAACATTACTATAAGCCTTTATTCCCTTTCTCCTCTTACGACTTCCACGGGAAGACATTGGGTGGGACTATTCTAAGCCGGCAACCACACAGGCCTTTATCTGAAGGTATTGCCTTAAAATTTTCTACGGTGCAAATCCTAAGCTTTCATCCCATGGTGTAGGTTTCATCTAATGGCAGCGAACTTGTGTATTTACGTGGGTTTTTTTAGCAATAATTGCCCATTATTAGTACAGTCGTCTGATTCTATCACACCAACCGCTAAAGAAAGGTGTAATGTTTTTATGGCACGGAGAAGGCCACGGACACCAACCACATGAAATGGTAGGCTCTAAAGCCCATGGACAAATGCAATCCCAATATTGTAAATGCCCCAAAATACCGGAGTATAACAGTGCCAGCGGTTGCCTATTCATTACCATACGTCACGCAAAGTTCGGAATTAGCGTTGGTAGGACCCCGTGAAGAGTTCGTCCGGATCGCTGCCACTATTCTTATCTTTAAACTACCGCCAACCAGCAATGTTCGCATTGTTGTTTTCCATTCAGTCCAGACTAGAGACATTTCACTTTAGTCCTCAGGGTTGGCAACGCATTTGCAGTCTTGAGAATGTAAATGTCCCTGGGTCTTACCACATGGTCTCACCTACCATTAGGTGGCCTGTGTGCTCACTTGCCTTCTCCTTGCCACTACAAAAAACAAATGGGCGACGCAGCTGTCAGCCGCGTGTATCCACACGAAGCATTTCCAGCTACTTTTGAACTCCCATAACTCGAAACCTAGAAGATAGATCTCCAATTTAACGTTAGCTTGTTTTAGCCCAGACCACAACGACGAGGATGAGTGGTTCAGGTTCATCATGGGCAACTTCGAGCGCCATTACCTCGGCACCCGCGCCCCCTTCGGGTTCTACATCCACGAGTGGTACCTCAGGAGCTACCCCGCCGTCCGTCGTGCCTTCAACAGATTCATGGACGTAGTTAACCATCTGGACGATGCTTTCATGGTATGTTGAGAATCTTTTTTTATGGCATGCTGTTCAAGCCAGGTCCTAATTTTGGTCAACATGTATTGAAATATTGGCTAATGCTATCATGAGGAGTAACGATTCTAGGAACCTAGAAAGGATACCTGCATAACGCTAACGCAAGATTTTGAAAAATCTATAAAATTGACTTAAGCGCTGGACGTCTCTCAGTTTACGTCAATCGTATACATTTATGATACCGATAAAATTCGCAGTCTGCATCTTGTTTTAGCGAAACATTGCTCAGTGAGCCCTTTATTGGCGTCCGGGTGAAGCAATACTAATATTTATGTTATGTTAAGTTCGGTATCCCTTTGAAACACATAAAATTGTTTTTCAATTCTGAAATAACAGAATTAAACATTTGTTGTGTAGATTAGTAAAGTTACGTTAGGTTAGTTACATACATACATACATTAAATCACGCCTGTTTCCCAGAGGGGTAGGCAGAGACCACCCACCACCTTCCACCTTTCTTAGGTTAGTTTTTTTAAAATAAATAAAAACGGTTTAATTGTAAAAACCGTTTTCCACCAAATGATGTGAGACAAAACAATACCTCGAGACAGACCCGTTAAGTTCTTATGTTTAAGTTAATTGAATTGAAACAAATAGAAATAGAAACATTTATTCGACGATCACAAGAAAAAAAAAAACGAAAAAATTGGTGGAGAATATTGTTCTTTCTTATTTTTTTAAATGACGAATGTTAAGTTCAATGTATGGGGTATGGTAGAATCGAAAACAAATTGTTACAAGAGTGAAAGCGACAAGGTGTATGTCGATGATTCCGCCACAAACTACAATTTACAATGTCTTCATGTTTCAGGTGAACTCCCACGAGGTGATCGACTGGGTGAAGGAGCCTATCCCGTTGAACGAGTACAAGGCGAAGTCCTGCAGAACTTTCATTCCCACGACTTGCCCTGCTACCAACTGCGGACCTCTGTCCTCGGACCATAACATCTGGGTACATATTTTTATATAGTTTGTTTATGGTTTCAAAGGGAAAAGTTATTATAAAGGGATAATATTTGGATAGTCGGATGATAATTCAACTTTTTTAGAATAAAATAAGTATAACTTTATTTCAGAGGCCCTAAACAGGATGCATTACGCTAACTAGCGTTTCTATTCGCTTCGTTTTTAAACTGGTAGATCACGTGACTCTTCGTATCACGTCATCTGCCAGTGACGCTATTGGTTTAAATACGAAGCCAATAGAAACTCTAGTTAGCGTAATACATCTTAGCTAGGGGCCCAGGCAACCAGACCCATATAACTTACAGACTAACATACATAACAATATATACTAAAATTTACCATAACTACCTACTAAAACACGTCCACGGCGTCAGCTAGTCGGCGGTCATACAATCACCGTAATATGAATGCCCTCGGCCAGAATTTCTCCTTTAAAAAGGTCGTCAAATCTTTGGTCGTCAGTAAGTTTTTATAACGAATACAAACGCGGTGTATTCTTAGACATGTTTTGTTTGCATCTTTATAAATACTTATGTTGTTATTTTTTATTTCAGTCTTCCTATTGGATGCAGATCTGCAACGTGTGCCCGAACCGGTACCCCTGGCTGAACAATCCTCTGGGACAATAAATTATTTGATAACTTGTCGCTAAATAATAAAGTTCACGTGAAATTGTGACTCAATACTTATTGACTTCTCACAAATGGCGGTGGTAGGACCTTCTTATCATCTTACCACCATCTTATCCTTTAACCTACTGCCAAGCAAGGCCTCTGTTCATCTCAGTAAAACCTATTCTTTCATATTCTCAGTAAATCCATTTGTCAATCCATCCAATCCATATTCGGCTCGAAGGACCACTTCTGTTTAGTAATAAAACTGAGGCTGTGTTTATTTAAGGAATAAACATTTTCATAACGAAAAGAACTGTGCTTGCGTCGAGCTTTTAGTAGGAAGAGATAGATGGAGTAGCCAGGAGGCAGATGTTGGACCTGAACCATTTGTGGCACCCTCACTGGGCACCATAAAAACAGCCCTAAACAATAACACCCTAGAACACCACCAAAAAGAATGGAAAACTACGGTAGGCTTAGGGCATGCAAAGCTCTTCATAGAAAGAGTGGACCAGTGCTGGACCGAAAAACTTTGGAAACTCAGCAGAAGACAACTCCGATATATTATCGGAGCGTTTACCGGGCACTTTGGGGTTAAAAATCTCCTAGCAAAGATGGGCCTCTACGACAACACAGATTGTAGATCGTGCGGCGAAGAGGAGGAAACAATGAAACACTTACTGTGCGAATGTGATGCCCTCGCCGGAGTAAGAATGAAAATCCTCGGTTGTGGTTACCCAGAACCGAACGGCTTCAAGGCACTGCCATTGCACTCCACTATCCGCTTTTTGGAAGGGGTGGAGGCTGCATTGGACTAATTGCTAAAAGAGGGGTAATTACACAAAAGATCCCATAGGGTCGAAGTGTATCCGTAAGGACCCCACCTACAAGATAAGATACAAGATAAGATAAGATAAGCCAGGAGGCAGCACTAAAATTAAAAAATAAAGGTAGGTATACATTCATGACATTAATGTTCAATGTATATTGAACACATATTGTCTTTGACGCGTTCAGTTATGGCATCGTTTTTAATTCAGGCGCTATTACTGTCAAGTAAATAAGCTGTCAAAAAGTTGACAATACAGAAACACGTCAAAAACAATAAGGTTTGACCATGTAGAATCTCAGCCCTGGAGGGTTATTATGACGTAGCTATGCAGTTCAGTTTACGCTGAGAGAAAAGGACAGAGCTATATAACTGCTATAGCTCTGTATTTTACGCTCACCGTAAAATGAACTGCATAGCAACGTCATAATAACCCCCCTGCACTGTTCACATTATTGTGTTATGGTGTCGGGACAAACAATCTGTGAAATGACGAGCATAGAGGCATACCATCTTTGTCCACAGAATTGGCACTGCATGAGTCTTGAGATTTCAATTGTCTATGGGTCTCAGATACCGCTTACCTGAGGGCCCTGCCAAGATGCATTGCGCTAACTATCGTTTCTATTCGTTTCGTTTTTAAACCAATCGCGTCACTGGTAGATCACGTGATACGAAAAGTCACGTGGTCTACCAGTGACGTGATTGGTTTAAAAACGAATCGAATAGAAACGCTAGTTAGAGTAATGCAACTTGGCAGGGCCCTCTGATTGTCTGCATACAAAATGAAACCAATTGTTCCACTTTGAAGCCGATCGCGATTGCACGTGAGTAACCTATGTGGTTATTTGCCTTCTCCATTTCATAAAAACAGTCTGTATTGGAGTGCATTTCCATCTTCATTCATTTGTTTTCTTCGGTATGAATATCCATATCCATCTCCAAGTGTGTATCTGACAGTTAAGTTTTGGTCTATTTCTTTCTTTCAGATGATATTGAAAAGAACAGTGACAATGATAACTTTAACTGCCAGATATTTTTATGACGGGTTACCTTTGTTTCGGCGAAATATGTTTGCCAAATGTATCGTTTCCCGACCGTTTCATTTGCCAACCCGTTTTGTAATTCTGTACCGTAAATATTTCAGGATTTTATAAAAACTAAACTAACCTAACCTAACCTATAGGATTCTACGAGATGGAACTGAAATAAATCCTGAAATATTTACAGTTACAGGAAAAAAAATGGGTTGGCAAATGAAACGGTTGGGAAACGATACATTTGGCAAACAAATTTCGGCCAAACGGCAGGCTCCCTTTTATGACATACATACAGACATACCTTCACACCTGTTATGTGATCCCAGAGTGGGGTAGGCAGAGCTACAGAACTACTTATAACTCTAAAAATTTGTTGATGATTCTGTATCCACATTTTGCACAATCAGGCTAAGATGTTTACCAGCGTATTAGTGACAGGTTGCAAGCCCATCGCCTAACGGTACTACAAGCCTTTATGCCCTTAGTCGCCTCATACTTACTTTTATGAGGATTGGATAAATCGAGCCTGAGTATTTATTTCGCCATACAGTCGACCAATGTGATTCCTAGACCACAATGAGCTATGTTAGCGTGACGCTGGAAACCAAATGATAACAATGTCTTACCGCCGATAATATGTTGCTTTAGCAATTGTTTGCTAGTATTATCAATTAAAAAATAATTAAAATAACTTCACAATTAATTTTCTTACATACTGTAAATTTTTAATGTAGTACATCTGCTGCGTGTTCATCGTTATCAGTATCGCTGTTGCTTAGTATAAGGCATGTCGTGGTACGGGGGCAAATCATAATAATCAAAGTATCCGTCGACTGTCATTTAAAACTTGTCAAATTTCTGTGCTTTACATTGCTGGCAATTAAAATTTTGTTAGAAAGTTAACAAAGCCTGAAAATTTGTTTATTAATTAAATTAATGTCATGGTTACGTTACTGACAAACGTTATTTTAACCTCCTTTAAAAAAAGCTAGGGTGCTGGTAACACACTGTACATCAAAGTCCATAGTGCGCTGGGAATCAAAATGGTTGACTGTACATTGACACAACTGTGTCGCATTGCTACGTCAATTTGAGTAGCGGGGTGGTCCTTCATGGATTGAATAAATTACTCATCCTACCTACCTAGGTACTTCCTTACCTATCTTCCGTGGCAGCAACCGCATGAACTCGTATTATTTTATCGTTCTAACCTCTTTGCAAAAAATACCCTAACATTTCGCTAAGATTTGGCGTAAAAAGAAACAAGCTCACTATCGCATTTAACAGTATTACTTACTTACAATATTTTGATCAAGTATTATCAGATAATAACACTAATTAAACTGATAAAAGATTAAATAAATATTAAATCACAATCGCTTGAGGCTCAAAACTACGGACTGATACTATTATCTTGACGACACGTAAGCCTATATAGTTGGTAGTGACCTTGCCTACAAAGCTTACGGTCCCGGGTTCAGACCCTGGCAAGGACAAATACCTTCTCGTGTGATGAGATGAACGTGTGTACCTATTTGTTGTATTTGAGTGTTGGACGTTTTCTATCTTTTCTAGTGTATTTTTATCTCTATAAGCATGTTAATCGTTGTCTAGTACAGTCCTAGCTATTTTTTATTATTATTTCAATTATATCGTGACTTCATCCATCCGTCTTTCTGTCTGTCTGTCTGTCACAGCAGAATACTTCAGCACCTAATCATGCTACCTGTTCACTCTATCTCTCTGTTTCTACTGTTTTTTTAAAATAGTTATTTGATATTATTGCTTACTTAATAATATCGCAAATAAAAATAAACAGCAGAGTTTGAAATTTTAAAGTAGAACCACTTTGTTTTTAAGCATACCTAATTAGAGTATTAAGCATAATATAATATTATGAAAGACTTTTATTTGGCCATTTAAAAAATACTTTGAATATTACTAAATAATACCCGATTATAAAGAGCCAAAAACCCATAATTATTAATTACAGTAAAAATAAAACAAAGCTTTTCGAGAAATTAAATTGAAACAATAATCAAAAAATATCTAATGACTCAAAAAAATTATCACTGGAATGAAGGTAGGCTACGGTTATAGCTTTATTTAAATAAAAGCAAGTCTTACTTACTTGGTTTGTATCGCATTCGCAAATCCTATTATATTATAATTGCGAAATTTTGTGTGGTTGTGTGTTACTCCTCCACGCTGCAACGGCTGGTCGGATTTGGGTGAAATTTGAACTAGAGATAGCTTATACCCTGGATTAACGCATAGGCTGCTTTTTATCCCGGAAATTTTAAAAGTTTTCGAGGGAATAGCGATAGTCAAAATCTACGCGGACGAATCTAGTAAAAATATGTATAAAATTTGAAAACAACAAGTCTTCTTCACAGTTTCAGACACTTTCAAGGGCAGTTAAAATACACGATGAGATTTCCACAACTTATTTAATAGGTAGGTACAAGTATAAAGAAGCAAACAAACTATTGTACTTAACAGCAAATACTCATTCGTGGAGGCATGATACTCATGACCGAACCTATAATGTCATACCTATTCATGTTATATGGTAGTTGCAGGGTCACTTCGATAAAGGCCTAGTCAAGATGTTTAGTATAAAGCTAAGTTAAGGTTGGCGCAGACATAGCCGCTTTGCACCAGATCAGCATCAAGTGAGACAGTGAGAAGTGAGCTTTGATTTGTGTTAGTAAGATTCATTTTTCAGTGTTAACCGGCCCGCGCTTGGCTATTGTTTTCACTTTAACTTTAATTGTATTGTACTTATACATATCAAAGCTCACTTTACAATGTCTCACTTTGAGCCGATCCGGTGCCGATCTAACTGATTAGATAGCGATTTTCGAAAATCTACCAAATGTATAAGATTGACGTAAGCTAATGAGTCATTAACAGATCGCTCAACCGCTTATGTCAGCTCTATATATTTCGTATCAATCGAAAACAGAAACGCTAGCAGCGTTTGCATATTGGCTAGGCCTAGGGTGATGGAATCAGTAATGAACAAGGTCTAATAATGGACACTTGATTCTTATGGTATAGAAGATAAGGGTTATTCATTTATTTTGAGATAATCAATTTATAACCTTATGGTCTTTGAATGGCGTCACCCTACTGATCACGAATGATATACTCGTCTTCGACGCGCCAAGTAAACGTCAAGTCTCAATACGGGGATCTGAGTTAACATCAGTTTTATACGGCCCTAAGTAAGGTTTCTTGTGTTCTTCTTGCAGAAGTTATTGGCCCAGGGGGTTTCCAAGCCACGGGTAGGTGTTGGGGCAAACGTTGCAGATAGTCATCCAGTAGGCAGACTGAAAAAAAAGAAGACATTATCAACAGTGTAAAAATCATATTATATCAAGCGAGAAGTTTATTTTGTTTGTTGTGTATTTAAAGTTTACCGTACTAAATGTTATCTTAACGAGTCGTAGATTTTATTGGCAAAAAAATTATAGTAAAACACCTTGAATGTTAAAATCTATTCAAGCCATTTAGGCTATAGAGCGTGCCACAGAAATATTCATACACACGTGCATACATACACTCGAAGAACATAACTCTCCTTCTGACGGGTTAAAAGGATGAGATACTGTTCCTCGAATTTGTCAGCACTCGGTTTTGTTATGGTCTGTAAGGGGTAACTCACCCATATGTTGTGGTCGGACGTCAGAGGCCCGCACGTGGTGGCCGCGCAGGAGGTCCGAGTGAAGTCCCTGCAAGGCTTCTCAATGTACTCGTCGACTGGCACCGGGTTCTTCACCCACTCGATCACATCGCCACCGTTGACCTGGGAATAGTCGAATTGATTCAAGGTGTATCATCATCATGTTGTGTTTTTAGACACAGGTCTTCTTAAAAGATCTCCACCGTGATTGATCCTGTGCTGACATGTAGGTTATGTCATTGTAAATCCAAAAGTTTAGAAGCGCATAAAGCATGTATTTAGTCTTTTTTACATAGCAATATTGTCAAATTATGTGCACAATATAATCAGAGGTCGGAATAGGTAGTGCTAATTAACCTAAAGTTGATGCGTCTTCATTCAATAACGTTTTTCCATCTCACTCACGCATGAATGAACATGAGTCAAGTTTAGGTTAATCAGCACTACCTATTCCGACCTCTGATTATAATACGCCTAGGAACAGTAAGGGCCCGAGCACACTTCCTCACGGTATACTACTCTATGTATCGTTACCCAACTCTTGACTAAAGCTTATTTCATAATGATTCAGAAGTAATGTCAAACAAATAATTAAGAAAAGTTTCTATCAGTTACAAGGGAGGCGCATTATAATACACTAGGCAAATGTCCGATGACGATATTTTCTTCACCGTAAATGACGCCACTGACTCTGTATACGTTCTTGTCGAAGTAAGCATTCACATGATTTACTGCACCCAGGTATATTCTCACAATAAAATGGTCCGCGACAAAGTCCCATCACGTCATAAGAGGTTAAAAGAGTATTCTCACCATGAAGACGTCATTCATGCTGTTGATCATATCCATGAAGCGGACCAAGGCGCGGTGGATGGCGGGGTTGATTTGCTCGTTGATGTACCATTCGTGCACGTAGAAGCCAAATGGTGAGCGGTTGCCGAGGTAATGGCGCTCGAAGTTGTCAACGATAAAACGGAACCAACCCTCTTCATCGGTGAGAGCTGGTCTGTATTAAAAAAACTTGTTTTTAATAATTAAAAGGAGTAAATTATTAGATTATGTCTATAAATAAAGTATGAGGTTTTACCAGTGGAATAACCGCTATAAACATAAAATATATTTTAATAGTCTATCTCTCTTTAAAGAAATGGCAGCAGTAAGTCAAATAAAAGGAATGTTAAGACATTTAATTTCCAGAATAGACTAGTGACGCTCTGACTTACGATGGTGTAAATGGTCAAATACGAATAATAACAACAGCGTTATAAGTCAAACGAAATGATTGTAAGTAAAACGAAAACGTATTTCAAAGGGAGGAAAATAGGACGGAGAGGGATATCAAGATTGGAAATCAAAGGTTGTAACAAGTGAATAAGTTTGTGTACTTATTTGGGATCGATGTTTAAAAGAGATGGGATATGTTCAAGAGACATTGAAGGACGAGTGGATGTTGGAAACATGACAAATGGAGCACTGCTTACCTTTGTGAACGGTCAGAAAGTGTCAAAGAAGGCTCTCTCTCTTTTCGACACTAATTTTTGGCTTGAAAGTTGGGTATGGCAGAAGAAACATAAAAGTAGAATGCAGAATGCAGTAGAGATGAGAGCGTTGAGTAGTATGGTTGGGGAGAACGTGTGTGGTAGGATTAGTGTAATAAAAGAACGTTGTGGTTTAAAAGAAGATGTAGTCACCAGGGTTAGTAAAGGAACGCTGAAGTGGTTTGGTCATATGGAGAGAAAGGATGAAGTGATATTAACAAAACAGATATAAGGCAAGAGTAAAAAGGAATGTTGGAAGGAGAAGGCCAAAGCGAACGTTCTTCGATCAGATCGGGGACGTGTTAAGAAAAGGCCAGGTTAGGAGTACCCTAAACCGACGTACGTGTATGAAGAGACTTGAGTGTGGAGGAAGTGAGGTAAGTTTTCCTGGATCGTAGGAAATGTAAGGAAGTGGTATCTGCCTACCTCTACGGGAAAGAGTCGTGATTGTATGTATGTATAAGTCAAAATGAATGTTGATAAGGGGCCCAATATGGCTGCGTTTATCGCGTGACAAAGTTTGGATAAGGCATCCGTCACCTTCTGACACGTAAATAAGTACGAGAGTGACGGATGCTTTATCCAAATTAGACACGCGATATAGACGCAGCCATACTAGGCCCGCAGGAAACAAAGCAAAACTTACACATTGAAGCAAGCGTCAACCATCGAGCAAGCCTGGCCTCCCAAGTCCAACCAGCTGACCATCGGCAGCACCCAAACGCCAGGGATGGAAGCGGTAGGGCAAGGCGGAATGACACACTCCTGGGTGGATGCGTAGTCCAGGGTATACGGCCAAAGACCTGGGTCCAGCTGGTTGATGGTAGGCCAAGTGCAGTCATACTGGAGGCCGAAGTCAGACATGACTTGGAAAGTAGCATTGCCAGTCATTTGAAGAAACGGAATGCGAATGCCTGAAACACAACTAAAGGTCACTTAAAGCTTCAAAATATTTTTTATTACAAGTTATTGACTGTTTCATTTTATTATGTTTTAGGATGAAGTTTGTCGGACTGAGCATAGTTTAGGACAAAGTCAGTTTTTGTTGTTATTGTTATCTATTCAAAAGGCCCTAAAGCAGCGTGCTTCAACACCACAAAATGTTCAAATGCCGATCCGCAGGCCTTTCGCGTAACTCACTCGCAATCGCGATCGGCTTCAAAACAAAACAATTGGTTTCATTTTGTATGCAGACAAGCCTTCGATTTTCAAAATGAAAACGATTGTGATTGCGAGTGTGTTTACGCGAAAGGCCTGCTGGTTTCATGCGCTTTACTTTTAACAACATTGGACTAAACTAAGAATTATCTATAATCAGGATTGCAGACCATTTGTTATTTTTTTTTATATTTCCGAATTTTTTGAGGTATGGAGTGTATTGTACTTTATGCGGCTTATTTTTTATCAAATCTGTATTGCATGTAAAGTGATATTTACCTAATGCCTCAAAGTATTGCGGTACAGTTTGTATTTATTTTTCTATATAAGTATTTATATTATATTGTTGTCTAGTACGCTTAGTGCACATCTTTAAAAAAAAAAATAATTGCGACGTCTTAAAAATCCACACCACACACTGCTTAAGTGAAAATTGTATAACGGTATTTCTAAAATAATGTTCGTTGATTGATATACTGAAACCAACCCAACCATCTGTTTTCGAGTCATGATTAAATTGGAGCTTGCAAGCCTTTGACAACCGCTAGGTACATTCATTTTAACTAACATACAAAAAAATATGTTTAAATAAAAGATACCACCTGAAATGAAGATATACAATAAAAAAACACAATCATCCACGTAATACTGACCCTTGATCTCATCATAAGGAATGTTAGCGAAATGAGACATTTGGATTCGCTGGTCACCAAACTCCATTTTCATGTCATCATAGTTGCTTTCAGCCCAGTATGTCTGAGGGGTCTGGTGGCTGACGGAGTGGAGGGCGATCTCGTAGCCTTGGTTGTAGAGTTCATTGACGAGTTGGTAGTTAGTGTACTCGTGGTTGATGAAGAAAGTGGTGCCGGCGGGGCAGCTATTTTTGTTGACGCGGTTGTAGAGAATGTTGCGGTAGGTCACGATATTGTTGACGTTGACGCCGTCGTCGAAGGTTATAAGGACAAACTGAAAGAGAAATGGTTTGTTGGTGATAGTGAATCGAAAATAGAGGTATATGTAGATTTTCTTTATGTGACAGGGCAAATGAGCATGTAGGTTTTGATGGAAAGAAATCACCGTCTTTGTTCAAGAAAATATAATAATGTCCCGGAAAATATTTCAATGATGATGCAGAATTTGATATATTTGTCAAACGTTTGCAAACGAACTTAAGGCGGGTTAGAAAATTGGATTGGATAATTTTTCGGTTACTTGATTCGTAAAATTTTACCTAGCGTTATTATGTATACATACCCGACTAGGCAAATATCTATGTTTCGATATAAACGTTCCAAAGTAAATACATACCCCAAATTTATGCAACCATTAGGTATTAACAAAAATATCAAAACATAGGTTGCCTAACCAGATCGGTGTTGACAAAATTATGAATTGTTTAAAACCCTAGGTAATCTGATAATGGAAGCGATAAGAAGGCTAATAATTGAAATCTAATATTCATATAGATTTTTGATAAGAGTTGCCAATAGCAAGTTCTACGCAAAGGAAAACCTCCTTTATTTTGAAAACAAAAAATACTGTATTATGCCATTCTACATTTAACCGGAAATCGAACTGGTCGAATATGACAAAACAATAAAGTCGTGTTTTATGCTACAGATCGAAAGGGTCATTGATAGCGATCAATTATGTCTATTACACATACAACTTTAAATTAAATAATGACCGTAAAAAAAACACTTCTTTATGATTTTGTCATATTCGACCAGTTCGATTCTCGGGTAAGGCAGGCAAATTTTCAAAAATCCATAAATGCAGTAATAATTGTTTTCAAAATTAAAAGTAAGTGTTTTTGCGTGGAATTTGCTTTTTCCAATATTTAATATAGTTGCCGTCCATGTGGCGTTCGTTTTTCCCACACTGTATAATCATAAGCAACTCAGTAGGTACCTAATGAACATTTTTCTTTACCTGCGGGACATCTCTGGCAGCCAATCCTCCAGGTATGTTTGTGCTGGAACACCTGCAGTCAGGGAGCTGGCAAGCCGCAGCATCACACGGCTCCGCCAAGGACCATTCGCCCTCGGTCTCCTGAGCCCAAGCAGCCACAAATAGAGTCAAAACCAAAACCCACTTCATCCTCAAACACTACTAGCAAACAAATAATAGTTATATCTTCTAGACGTATATATATCTTCGAGCTTTATCAACGGATGTGAAAATCAAAACTATTCCTTATCAACTGATACGGAAACATAATAATATAATTAGCTTTAATTCATCGAACTGATTTGATTGTGTTGATTATGATCTACGCTTTGCCAATATAATATTCCGACCGGAAAGATTTGGGGAATATTGCTGATAAATTTTGTCTAAAGGACCTTTTGGGGAAATCCGTCAATTATACTATGGTTGTTTTGTTATTATTTAAATTCTTACAGGTGTTCCCAAACTTGACAAATGACGTCTATTTACATGGATCAGAACTGTCTAATTCAATCTCTGAGCATTTTGGGATGGGATGTTTGGCGAAATTTAACCGTAATTAGGTCGCTTGGAAGATAGTGTATTATAAGTAGATCATGTCAGCTGAAAGACGTCCACTGCTGGAAATAGGCCTCCCCCAAGGCTCTCCACTCAGACCGGTCTTGTGCTTTTCGCATCCACCGCGTTCCCGCGATCTTTACAAGGTCGTCACTCCATCTTGTTGGAGGCCTACCTACAGCTCGTCTCCCGGTCCGCGGACGCCACTCAAGAACCTTCTGACCCCATCGGCCATCAGTCCTGCGAGCAATGTGCCCCGCCTACTGCCACTTAAGTTTGGCTATTCTTCGGGCTATGTCGGTAACCTTAGTTCTACTGCGGATATCATCATTTCTGATTCTATCACGCAGAGAAACCCCGAGCGTAGCCCTCTCCATAGCCCTCTGAGTGACTTTGAGCTTCCTTATAAGGCCCATTGTTAGCGCCCACGTCTCAGATCCGTAAGTCATCACTGGCAACACACACTGGTCAAAGACTTTTGACTTCAGACACATTATAAGTAGATAGTGAACTATAAAAGGAATGTACTGAAAAAACCTAATAAAGAAAAAAAATGATAATTCACTTCAACAATAAAATTCTATAACTTTTTTGCAGTGATATTCTCTTTTTTTAAATCAATTGCAGTCATATCCATATTACGGATATCGTTCGACATTATTTTGATGTAATTTGCATCCGTCGTCCGCCCATCAGTCATCACATATATTCTGAATTTCTATTTTTAAGGGTAGCTCCTTATTCACTTGACAGAGAGCTATATAACGTCAACAAACAATTACAATACAGATAGATGTAAGATGGGCTTGAACAAATTGGAATAAATAGGACCACTGGCACAGATTAAATAAGAGTTACCCACTGGTATTTTGTTGAGTTAATTTATTTGAGTATTATTGTTTAGCAGCGAATGCCTTAACCTTTGCCTATTCTGCCAAACAAAGTAGGGTTTAAAGGATATGATGGTTACCTGCGAATTTGCCCTTTTCAAATCAAATCAAATAAGTTTATTTCATTTTATAATTTATGTTTTGTAACTTCTGTCCTTTCACCTAAAGATTCCAACTGTACCAGAGGGCCCTGCCAAGATGCATTACGCTAACTAGCGTTTCTATTCGATTCGTTTTTAAACCAGTCGCGTCACTGGGAGATAACGGGATATGAAACGTCACGTGATCTACCAGTGACGCGATTGGTTTAAAAACGAAACGAATAGAAACGCTAGTTAGCGCAATGCATCTTGGCAGGGCCCTCAGAGCGCTGACTTTAATCACAGTATTACGCTGAGTTGGAACCATTTCGTGACTACATTCTTCTTGTGAACCCTGTCCTTTGTTGTTAGATTGTCATGAATTTTTCCATCAATTATGTAGTTTCTGATAGAAAGTAGATACAATACCTAACAACCACTTAACGAAGCAATAAGATACAGAGGGCCCTGCAAAGATGCACTACGCTAACTAACGTTTCTATTCGATTCGTTTTTAAACCAATCGCGTCACTGGGAGATGACGTGATACGAAAAGTCACGTGGTCTACCAGTGACGCGATTGGTTTAAAAACGAATCGAATAGAAACGTTAGTTAGCGTAGTGCATCTTTGCAGGGCCCTCAGGTCGATTCACAAACTCTTGTGAATTGTTCATTCCATTTGTGCCAACTCTGGCACGAATGGAATGAACAAAAGTAATGTCACTTATCACTGTGTGAGTGCCGTCCTTTGAACCGATGTTCGAATTTCAAAACGAAACCCTGTTATTATTTTACACACTAGTATACTTTCGTTCACTCATTCAATCCATTCGTGCCAACTCTTGTGAATCGACCTGTACTTAGATATTTAAGGATTTAAACAAGATTTTCTCATCAAGTAATTATGTCTTATACATATTGTTAAATTGTATTGATTTCTGAGTGGCTTTTACACGTCTATTTAAAGATTTTTAATTCCTAACGTTTAGATTATTTCACATTATTTCATATTGAATAATAAGCTTAGTTTTTTATGTAACTAGTTAAAATTTATTATGTAGGTACCTTTATATAATCTCTCCATGGCTGACCACGGGTGAGCTCAAATTCAGCCTAGCTGTGCTCACGCCCTTTGCATTACGCAATCTTTGTATCGATCTATGTAAAATGTCTAAATGTAATGAAATAAATGAATTTGATTTGATTTGATTTGATTTAGATTCCATTTCGAATTAAATTTGTTCTCGATCCAAATTGTTAAGTGAACTTTATTGCGCATCCTATTATTTCACAATTGGACTATGCGAAGCGATGAGCTCTATCAGTTAAAAAAAATCATTCGAAAACTTATTTTAATTTTAATTCAAATGAGACTGCTACGCCATCTAACGAACTACAGCCTAACTTCGCGTTATTTGAGCAAACCAGAGAGTCCAAAGTCTGATAGGATCACTAAAAAGTATAAAATAAAATAAATGTTTAAAAAAACAAAAACCCGCCTTCAAAAATGCAAAAAATAACTTCTTTTAAAATGGTAGGTCAGTCCAACTGCATTCGGCTTTTGGTTTAAAATATTGTGGGACGCCGACTTCAGTTGGACTGACCTACCATTTTAAAAGAAGTTATTTTTTGCATTTTTGAAGGCGGGTTTTTGTTTTTTTAAACACTTATTTTATTTTATACTTTTTAGTGATCCTATTTATGCTGTTACGTAGATCCACTTCTAAATATTAATGAGAAACTATAGAACATTTCAAGCTCGCCGCAGACAACGCCGCGGGAATGTCATAGTCATATTTAAACCTAAATGTGCTTCGTCATAGTCGCTCAACTACCTTTATCGAAATATCTTATCGCCACCCTTGAAATAGGTACCGTTAAGGAGTTCCGGTGGCCATCTGTGGTCTTCATCATCAGTTCCACTTCACCATATAGTACTTTTCAAAAGCAAATGCATGAGTTACAGTGAAAAATACCAAAATCGCTATAGGTGTGCCTATAATATTTGAGGAGTTCTCTTGATTTCTCCATGATCCCATCATCAGATCCTGACGTGGTGATAATGGGACCAACTAGAAAGTATACCCATTCGAACAACGAAAAAATTTTTCAAATCGGTCCAGTGGTCTTCGAGTAATCGGGGAACATACATAAAAAAAATATCCCGACGAATTGGGAACCTCCTCCTTTTTTTGAAGTCGGTTAAAAACTTATTTTAATTTTAGTTCAAATGAGACTGCTACGCCATCTAACGAACTACAGCCAAACTTCGCGTTATTTGAGCAAACCAGAGAGTCCAAAGTCTGATGGGGTATGACGTTGGTAATGCAAAGCGGCAACTACACAGCGACACTATCGCTCCCTAGGGAACCAAGCAACCGTGCATTTTAGTTTGAGGAATGGAATATAGATGGCATTTTTCTCAATTCATCCAATTCCTTAAGATTGATCATTTTTCTTATGTTTTTTTTTAAATATGGCTGGACTAAATATAGGATAAACTGAAGCAAACATTTAAAACAATGAATTGAGTAAAGTTTCTTTTTGGCTAAGTGAAAGATATACTGTCTACAGAAGAATTTTTTTGGACATAGATTAGATTTTATCACATTTTGTAATACTAAAAAATAATAAAAAAATACTTAATGTGAATATTTTCAAAATTGCTTTCTTGGGGTTGGAAATGAGGCTATTACGTATCATTTTAGGTATATTTAACAAATAATGATTCAACCGTATCATATATGGAGGAGCCCAAACTTGGTATGTTTTGAAAATGATTTTTATTCTAATTTAAAACAGGTGACTGAAATATAATGATGTGCTATATTTTTAAATACCACACACGATATGTTTCAGAACATTTTTTTTCCCAGACAAAAAAAAGATGACGTCATAACTTGTCTCGTTTTTTGTTGTTTTTTTCGAACTACGGGTCAAATTGATTCGTATGGCCTAAAGATCAATCGTTCCAATTTTCATGCTTTTAACACCATTTGCAGCATTTTTTGGTGTACCGCTTTTATTCATTCAAAACAAAAGAAAATATTGTATGCTCAGTGACCCTACAATAGATTTCTTTATTGAACGGAGTTAAATTAAATCCTTTATTTAAAAGCGCCTTATCCAAATTTTTTGCTCACCGTCATTTCCGGATTGAATCATTAGAAGGAACAGTCCGTGCTGCCTTTACAAAATGTCGTGTGCATGCTGACTTTACAAAAGACTCAAAGAAGAAACAAGGTAACAATTCAAACACCTTTATTAAAGCACACTAAACACCACAGACAACGGTAACACAATGATTCTTAAACAACAGCGGGGCTTCGTCATCAGATATGAAGTTCCTGTCAGGTCGGACGCTGGAGAAACTGTTGGTCTTCGGCGCGCAGACCACGCTGTAGCCAACTCCAGCGCATTCCTGGATCCTTAGTAGGTCGCTGTTCAGTTCTGAGAGGGTGTACGAGGTTATGGCGAAGGGGGCTTTGAGTTTGAGGATGCAGTTGATGGTGGAGGGCCAGGTATCTTTTCCATTGTAGGTGGAGGAACGCTGGATGCTTGGATTGAAGGCGCATACTGTAACAAATAATATTGTTAGGGCCTGAGTTTTATAACTTACCCAAAGTAGCTTGACAAAAAATTGTTTGATAAAAAGAAGGAGAGAATGAAGTGAAATTGACAACATGATACAATTTCCGCCCGAAAGACTAACCTACTCCAAGAATATTGCAGTTTCCTGTCACCGCGTTCTTTTATTTTTGTTGCCGAGCTATATCTTAATTAAGGGTATTTAAATTACTTAAAAACTTAATCGTTTGCGGTAATAATTTAAATAAATTACCTATATTATTATAGTTACGAAGATTCAAGTATCTGCCTACCCCACTATGGGAATGAAGGAGTGAGTGTATATGTATACTGTTTGTATGTAAAAAATCAAGTTTAATTTAGGTTTCAATGTAAATTAATAAAATCATAGCCATAAGCCAAAGAAACTAATTTCAACTAGATATGTTATCGTAGGCGTCATCTGTGGAAACTTAGGTACAACATGTACTTACTGCAATCGGGACGCACATCTTTGTAGGTGTCAATCTACCCGACACAAGATGGCGTTTCGAGCTCTGATTTCTGATTTTAACAAGATTCCACTGTTGATGTGTAGTGAAAAAATTATTTTTTTATTTATTACTTCTTTCTATTATGATATATTTTATTTGCATTGAAATTTCATTGGACAATAGAGGCTCAGAAGAACATAATAATTTTTCAAATAAAATCCATGTTGTAATAGGACACTGGGGTCGAATGGGGTCCTAGTATATGGCACAAGTCAACTGACCTCGTTATAAATAACTAAATAAAAAGCAAACTAGAGTTGTTGATAATTCTGTAGCTCTGCCTACCCCACTCTGGGAATTAAGGCGTGAAGGTATGCCTGTAAAAAGCAAGCTTTAAAAACCCAACTGCATTTTTTAATACAGTCGTCATTATATGTTAAAAACATTAAAATACATGAAATCCGATTGGAAAATGTTTTTTTTTAGTATTTTATATACAGTGATACACGCGCCATCAAGGCATATAGTGACGTATCATTTATCAAAATCGATTGGCCCGTTGAGTAGTTACGAGGGGACATAGGAACGGCATAAATCGTACATACATACATACAGGTCAAACACATAACCCTCCTTTTGGACTTCATTCCAGTCGGGTAAAAAGGGCTATAAATCATTATTTAGAGTAGAGACACTCTAAACATAGCTAGGTAGGTAACTGTACCGTAGAAGCCAGAGAGTAGCGTTAACTATACATTTTATACCTAAACTGATATCTACGCTACGCGTCTTGTCCTCACACCCGACTCTACAATACTCGTACGAGCACTGCTGCATGGTGGTACAGTCTTACCACTGGTACCAGCCTTAGTGTTTAATAAATTGTCAATCTTTGGGAAAAATGACTATGTTCAACCCAATCGCCTTCGGTCTTCCAGGTATATTACCTAAATCAGGCGCAGTGAAGTCGTCACTGGCCCAAAACTCATGGTAGGTCCTTTTGTCTTGGAAGCTGAAGACTATGCGGCGCTTGTTCTGTTGGCAGTTCTCGCACAATCTGCGAACAATGAGGAATACTTATTGTATCAAGTGATCAGTTTTACACTTTGAGTTTTTACCCTATAGGTACTTCATAAACCCGTTTGCAAACATAACGGATATGATTTTTCGAGTCGTGTAAGTGTAAGGAAATGAGATTTTATGATACAAAATTAATTTCGTAGAATTTTTGAAAAAAGGTTTTATATACAAGTTACACGCGAAAAATCAGAACCTATCGCGATGAGGTGACTTGATGATCGCCACATGACTCGAGATTCTGTTACGGCGATAGGATACGGTAGTACACGAACCCACTTTGTTGACTACACGTGTACGAGTATAATTACGAGTATATATGCAATTGTCAACAAACGTCTTTAGCAATAAATGTTTTAAAAAACAAAAAACCGCATTCAAAAACGCAAAAAATAACTTCTTTAAAATTGTAGGCACCTAATAGGTTAGTCCAACTGATATTGGCTTTTTGTTGAAAATGTTGTGGTCGCCGACTTCACTGTCCTACAATTTTAAAGAAGTTATTTTTTGCGTTTTTGAAGGCGGTTTTTTGTTTTTTAAAACATTTATTTTATTTTATACTTTTTAGTGATCATAATACGCTGTTACGTAGTCCCAATTCTTAGTTGAAATGAAACTTTAACTTATATCAAGCGCGCCGCAAGCAACGCCGCGGGAAAGTCATAGACATATTTCAACAAGTAAATATTATTCGTTGTAGGTAGTCGCTCAACTATCTTAATCGAGATATCTTATCGCCACCCTTGAAATCGGTACCATTGAGGAGTTCCGGTGGCCATCTGTGGTCTTCATCATCAGTTCCACTTCACCAAATGATACTTTCTGAATGCAAATGCTGGACTTCTTACTAAAAATACTAAAATCGCTATATGTTTGCCTACAATATTTGAGGAGTTCCCTCAATTCCTCACGGATCCTCTTATCAGATTCAGATTTGGTGACAATGGGACCACCTCGAAAGTATAATCTAGCAAACCAAAAAAAAATTTTGAAATCGGTCGACAATTGACGGAGTAATCGGTGAACATACATTAAAAAAAATCATACAGTGGAACGTATAACCTCCTCCTTTTTTGAAGTCGGTTAAAAATAAATAAATCTGAGAGTTGATTCTTGTTTACACATTTTTATAAAGAGCTGTTTTAAATATCAGTGGGTTTGCGCGTATCTTGTAAGTGAACTTGGTCGCAGGATTTGGAGCCGAAGTAGTTTGGTCCGTGTATAATTTAATAAACTCTTCGTCGTTAAGTTCACGGGTCGATTTTAGACTAAACCTCACTTTTTTTACTAATTTCTAAAAGTTCCTATTTTTGAATCTCACCGCGCTGTCTTAAATTCTCCCCTGCCTCAATTTTCATTATGTCTGCCTTCCCTTCTTGTGATCCTGGTTTGACTTCTGTGTCATAAATCACTAACTTACTTGATCTTCCCCAGCAGGTCTAGTGGAAGGTTGGAAGGGTTCAGGTCAGGCCCGACCAGCACCACGCGCAGTTCCTTCACATCTGGCACCAAGTGCAGCAGGAACACCTCCCACTTGTTCAGGACATCGGCTTCGAACTGGAGCTCGGCGCCCACTATATGCAGGGTTAGAGTTGCTTTCTGGAATTAGATGGGGATTTTAAATGTTCAGTTCATTTTACGGCGAGTGGAAGGGACACAGCTGTAGCAGTTGTATAGCTCTGTCTTTTTCTCTCAGCGTAAAATGAACAGCATATCCAAGTCATACCCCCTGGACAGATAAACACAAACCTTAGTAAGTCCGTTGGCTTTACTGGTCTTGTGGGAGTGGAGGCATTGCAGCGCCGTGAGAGGCGCCGTGGCGAGCTGCGTCAGCGCAGCATACTCGATGTCGCTCATATCTGCACAAGAAAATGCTTCGATTTTGATTTAGTACTTTTTGACGTATCTGAAGTGTAGAGACTGTTGCCTGTAGGGACTTAAAAACTATTTTCATCCGCCGCTCGCATCTTCTTACCGGGAAGACATAAAAAATATACATCTATGTACAAACTGTACGCAATTTTATCTTGTTTATACTTCTTATAGACGCTTTTTTCGTAAAGTCAATTGTTGAGGAATTATTTAAAAGTGAACCATTTTTGGCACCTTCATTTCAAGAGGGCAGCTAACGCCTACAGACGGGACAACTGATCAAGTATGATTTGTAAGCGGGGTTGCACATGATTTAAAATTTCGGACTGTCATAGAAAGTTCTCGACGACTATTTGTGGTTTCGATCGTTTACAGGGAACCTAGCCAAGGTGCCAGTTGTAATCAGTCAAATGAATGAAAGGCGTTTGCATGACACCTCACGTCAATCAAGACAAATGCTGATGTATACAGTCACTAAGATAACTATAACCAGATTGGCCTTCAGAGTATTTGAATTGAATCGTCGTCTACAAACTCATTGACAATCACCACCTACCCTGTAAGTCCTTACCTAAGAACTACATGTTTCTGAGTTTTTCGATATTGCCAAAGACATAAATACCCACGAGTCCCGCGAAAAAATAAGGCTTAGGTCACCCCAGACTAACCCTCGTATTCATAAACGTACAATAGACCTATTTTAGTTCAATTATGTTTAAACCATATTTAATAGCATGCTTTAATTATTGTGCATTTATGGATAGGAGACTAACAGTTTGCCTGCACTTCTAAGTCTGCCTGGCCGCCTAACAATCCAAAATCTGGGAAAAACACTATGAAACCTTAAGAGGAATTCATAGTCTGTGCTCTGATGCGATGGCAACATGGCCAATATTGGCCGGTTGACTGTTAGCACTCGGCCCACCGCCGATGTTGAGGGGGAAGCGAGTAGAGCTAGCGATCAACTATTAATATAGGTATCTCTCTTTTATTGTCACGGGATCAATATCTTTTGTTTCGACAAACGAGTGCAGAGAGTTCTCGCCGGCAGTGTGAACAGGCAGCATTCAAATATTATGTGTCTCTTTAATTGACGACGGATTTACTCTGGTCGTTTCTTGAGCGAGAAAATAGTCGATAGCTAATCGCTTGGGACAAGTTAGTCTGTGTGGTCTTTTATGGGGATCATTGCCGATTTAGCGAGAATAAGAAAGTGACACCACAAGTAAGTGAAGTAAGACTCACCGATTCTCTCCTCATACATGTTCGCCAAAACTTCATTGATGTTGTCTGGCAACGGTCCCAGTGCTACAACCCTGGTGGGCAGCTTGGGCTCCAGCCGGCCCAGGGTCTGCTGGTGACGCACCAGCGCGCGGTACAGGTTGTACGACTTGCACCAGCGGGCGTGGACCTTCGGAAGGTGCTCTGGGTGCTCCGAACAGTACGATATCTGAATATAACCGTAGGATACTTAAAGCGGGATTTGCAGAAAATGAACTCTAAATTCTACCCAGTAGAACTACGCATATTGCCATATTGCCATAAACCATATTGACTCGTATTGTTTTTAACTCGGCCGCCATTACCGTCAAGGAAATAAGAGCTATCGTAACGTTGACAATACAGTAGACATTTCAAAGGCAATATGGTTTTCATAGTAGTATAGAGGCCCTGGATGCTCCGAATATATTCGCACTGCTGGATCAAAACAGCAACAACTGAAAATACAACTGTATTTTAAAATCAACTTTAATACATCTTCTATGAACCTAAAACAAAACTAGCAAGTTTTTTGAGTTGTTACTGTTTTGATCCAGCAGTGCGAATGTATCTGTTTTCGAAACCACGCGTCACTTAAATTGACGTTGCACGGTTGCGTCAATGTAAATTTTACAGCAACGTTAAGTTACGTCGTAGATTGAAAGTTATTTTCTGCTAGAATCCTGTTGTTTTCAGGTTGTCCTAAATATTAATTACGTAAATTAGGTTGGGTTAGACGTGTGACTGACGTAAAATCTAAACTTCTGCGCCTAGAAAAACCTGTCAACGAAATAAAAATTGTGTGAAAATGATATGTTCTATGAAATCAGTGTTGGCAAAATACGGGTAAACCATAGTACGTATTTAGTATAAACAGCTTGTTACCTAGTCAACCTGCCATTATTGACAAACGACTTCGTCTTGCCAAAAATTGAGGAATAAACAACTTGTTTACATTGAGATGTCTATCGCTGTCTACTACACGAACACCATTAGCTGTTTATAGTGTTGATAAAGACTCAAGTCCTTGGAATCTCCAATTCTAAGACTCGACTTAGTTTTTTAGACTATAGTCATTGAATCGAAGCTAGAGTTCTTTTAATCTTGGGAGGGACTTTAGTCTTCTGTAGTCTTCTATAGAGACTCAGTTTTCTATAGAAACTAGAGTCTTCTATAAAGACTCGAGTGTTTTGTTTTAAAATTTAGTTAGTTCCTACTTATTGTTTAAAATCATTTCATGTATTTATTTTTATTTTTATTTCAAACATTTGTGGAACATGCAAGATATCGTGTCAATTTCATTAGGTATCGTATCTTTTATAGTTTTTTTTTCATTTGTGCATCAAAAAGACTCGAGTCCTATAATGAAGACTTGAGTCTTTTCTAAAACTTGAGTTGTTATTTCAGGACTCGATAAGACTCGAAAAAGGACTCGACTCACGACTAAAAAGACTCGGAAGCCTTTTAACCTCAGAGTTCCGTAAATATAACTCGAGTTCTTGCTAACTTCAAAAACTCGAGTCGTTATCAACACTAGACGTTTAGGCATTTATAAAAGATAAGTTAACGCCGTTGGCAAGCAGGAGAAATCGATCTGTCGACTCGCTGTTAACGAGGCATAACGTGCAGAACTTGTAATACTGCATGACGGATGAGATGGGAGACGCCAGAGTTCGTAAGAATTATATTATAATATACAGTGTGTAAATCTAATACGGGCAAATATTTTAACGACGGTTAATACGCATCCTAATTAACATAAAAACACGTGTATCGTTAATATAAGTTGTATTTCTTTTTTCATACAAATTAATTTGCCACGCAATTTATCAGAAAAAGCCCAATGAACCTGCAATAAACTGAGACTTAAATCTTCGTTTACATTATACATTGCAGCTGCTCTATGTATTAGAGCTATTAACGAAATTCCACATTTACAGGATTTGTACGTCTACGTCTACGTCTATTTTAAATATTTGCTCGTATTCCATTTATACACTGTATATTCTCGTCGCCTATCTCGCTTGCTTACCGCCACCAAGTAACAGTATTTGCACTGTTGTTCCCGTGTAGGTATCACAGACTCGTTTTTTCTTAGTCCTCTCGGACGCATTTTTAATCTTGAGATAGCAATTATCATTGTATTTTAATTTTTTCTCAAACATGCAATAGAATGTTGGCGTTATGTTAGTTATTTTAGGCTTCAAAGTATCACGTTTCGGGCGGAACACCTCGAGAGAACTGTAAAGGAATTTCATACAAAATTGATAGCCTAGGCCTGGAAGTTTTTTTTTTAAATTTTAATGTAAACATGGCGGCTGTGTTTATGAACAGGCTAAATAGATATTTTTTTTTATATACTAAGCCGTGCATCCATCCATAGCCTTTACATGTTTAAATAAAGGCACCAGGTACCAGGAGGGCAGAGGTTATTACGGGTGCGTAGCATCGCTTCGCTCGGCCGTCTATATAAACTCGGCCGGCAACATCCTACTTCCCGGCCTCTGTAGTAATGTAGTTTTATTTACTATTAGGTGTATCTTCATACCATTAAACAGTTACTTTAAGGCACTTGTCCCACCGCCGGCGAGGAAGCGATTAGCTATCGACTATTTTCTCACTCAAGAAACGAACAAAAGATAATAGATACGTCAATAAAAGAGACTCATATAATAATAACAGTTGATCGTGGGCTCTATTCGCTTCTCGCTCATCTTCGGCGGCAGGACAAGAGCCTATATAGAGTACACAAACTCCCGATGTAATTCCCTACTTTTTAAGTTGCCTACTTAAGCGATAGGAAATCTGTATATATAAAATGAATCCCTGTTTCCCTTAGTCACGCGATAAGCTAGAGAACGGCTCGACCGATTTGAATAAAAAAAAATGTGTTCGTCATTATCATGACAAGGCTTATACGTATGAAAAAAAATACACCCGGGCGGCGCCGGGCACGGACAGCTAGTATCTAATAGCATGAAGTTTTCAAATTTGCCTCTTACTAATTCTGAATAAACTAGCTTTCAATTAATAAAAAACCGCATAGAAATCGGACTATCCGTTTAGGAACTGCCACAGGCAGACAACCATAGACATATTTATAATATATTTTCTTCTATAGTTCGGTAAGCAAAAAAGCAGAGGGCCCTGCCAAGATGTACTACGCTAACTAACGTTTCTAACGATTCGTTTTTAAACCAATCGCGTCACTGGTAGATGACGTGATACGAAAAGTCACGTGATCTACCAGTGACGCGATTGGTTTAAAAACGAAACGAATATAAACGCTAGTTAGCGCAATGCATCTTGGCAGGGCTTGGTATCGTAAATGTTTTTCTTCATAAGATAATAATAATATATTAACACGATAATAACAATAACAACAAATTTTATCGGAAAACAATGAAACTCAACAACTCAAAATAATAAAAGATTATAGGATAACTTCAGCGTATCGCACTCGCAAGCCATACAACATGAGAGTGACGTTTAAAAACCAAGATAAACAAACAAGGTGATGGCGGACATATTATGCGACTGATTCAAATGCTAAAATAAACCAAGTGTAATCTAAGTTTAAAAAGAAAAACGAAAATACCTGGCCACAACCCTCGCAATCTAGCAGTTGCTCTTGCCGCCACTCCCTGCAGCCCGCATCGGCGCAGATCCTGGGATACAGCAGCGCCTCCTGCTCCCACGGGGACAGCCTGCGCTTGAGCACCTTCTCGCAGGACACGATCATCTGCATGCGCAGGAGCCGGTAGTTGTGGCCGGTTATGTTGCGCGCGTCGGCGTAGATGAATTTTTGATCTGAAGATAGTTTTAGTGGGTTTACCCTTGAAAAACTGGCACTAATTTCATAGAATGTTTTACTTCGCCGAATTTTCATTTCATCGACAGGCATTTACATGTTCAGGGTAATATAGCTGCGTTCATTGGATAAGGCATCCATTACCTTCTGACACGTAAATAAGTACGATAGTGACGGATGCTTTATCCACATTTGACACGCGATATAGAAGCAGCCGTACTAGGACCGCAGGAGTTATAACTTTTTGGTTATCACAGGTCTAACCCAACCTAAATTACGTAACCCATGGCTAAGATATCCTAAAAACAATAAGGTTTCAGTAGAAATTAGATTTCGATGAAGTGAAATTCTATGAAATGATACATTCGATCAAATGTGTGTCGGTATTTCAAGGGGATCCCAGGTTAAGTGTTACTTTTTGCAAAAAAAATATTAAGTAGTTTCTTTAGATACTGAGAAGCTAAGCTCACCAAGGCTTTTTATTATAAGCATACTGCACATAGCATAGGTGCCTTTGTTGTTTCAGGTATCGTGACCGCAAGGTACGACGAAGTTTAAATCCCAGACTTCTAACTTAAGTGCTGTGGTAACCAATGCTCTTACGGTGACTAAAAACATTATAATGAAACCTGTACATTCAGGCAACTTGATGCCTAAGACGGAGAATGATTCTTCTGTTTAATATAGTAAAATATAAGATAATATTAATTTGACATGCTCAACAAACAAAGAAGACAACACAATGTTAGTAAAAAAATACCTTTCAAATTAACAATGGTGGATACCGCGAAGCACAGCGCTTGATGTTGAGCATAATCTTCGTCCTTATGCTTCTGATTACAATAGAAGATTAAGTTACAGAAGGCACACGGCACCCTCGACTGCATCAAATCCTTTTTGCAAACGTGACACGCGCATTGAAGGAACACTTTGCGAAAACTATATTTGTAAATGTAATCTTCATTTTTATTTGTCACGCATATAGATTCGTCAGTATTTATATGGTTGGAAAATTTCCTTTTATTTTCAGTCTGGGATTCTTTCGATTGCTTGGATTTCTCGGGAAGTTCAAATTGAACTTGACTTGAGTCTTTGATATGGACTTTCGCTTGTTTGTAATTCGGTGATTTATTTTTTTCTTTTTTGTAGTCCGTTTTACTCGATGGTACAGGAATGTCGGGGTGGCCTAACAAGTTTTTTGGCGGCGAAATAGGATTTTGTTTTTCTTGTCTACTTTCTTTATCGTCTTCTTGAGGCGCTATTACATTTATTTCGGGGTTGTTTTGTGATAGATTAAGTATAGGTTTAGCATCGTTTGCAATTATTTCAAATGATTTATTTACATCGTCAACACTTGAGGTCATGGCGTCTTCAAAATGTTCGATGGGTTCATAGTTACGTGGCGTTTTTTCTTCATGGCATGGTTTTGTGTTTATTTCATTGTCATTATCAACGGTATTTATTCCGTTAGCTTGATGTTTTCCCTTTTCTTGAGTAGTTTCAGATTTCTGTTCCGATTTATTAGAATCTTCTTTCTTTTCTTCTTGAGAATGAGATGGCTCTTTCGAATCAGAGGTAGTTGACGTAGATGTAGACGTAGAACTTTGAGACATTTCTTGTTTGCCCTTCTTTTTTGATTTTCCTTTGCCTTTACGATCCTTTCTTTCTGGGCAAATAGGTTCATGGCTCACCGTTTCTTCTGTTAATGGTTGCATAGGAGCTGTTTTGCTGTCATTAGAATTGTCGTCACTTTTTACTGAAACTAGCGGCAGTTTTGCTGCAAGATCTTCTGGCTTATTTTGTCCTGACTCCTGAGTTTTACTTTTGTTTTCCGCTTCCATCATCTTATCTTCAGCCTCTCTGTCAGTTTTCTCTAGAGAAGTCAATTCGGCAAGGGATTTTTCAATAGATAATCTTAATTCTTCCATGTCTTGGTTTACTTCTATAACTTTAGATTTAAGATCGGTTTTATCTTCTGAGGGCTTCTGAATTGCCTCTATGTTGACCTTGATGCTACTGTCCGTTATTTCAGGTGTCAACAGATCTACGTTTTTGGTAAGCGGCGTTTCAGGTATTACGATAGGTACTTCTGATTTTGTTTCTGTTTGTTCAATTTCCTGTATAACTGTGTTGTTGTTTGTGTCTAATAACTGTTCACTTGAGCATCTTGGATATTCGATAAAATCAGGAGTTATGTCACTTGGTGAAGGCATTAATTCGACTTTGGGTGTTTCAGTTTCAATGGTTAAAATTTCTGGTGAAAGATCCACAACAGGGTTTAATGGAACAGCAGTAAAAATTTCAGCATGCGGCTCTTTAACCTCAATATTCTCAGAATCAGGCTTGTAATCAGATGTTGATTCATCTTTTGGTGGTTTAGGTAACTTTTTCTTATTCTTGGACTTTTCGATATTTGGCTTATCCTCGATTTTCTTCGACACATCCTTGTTTTCGTCTTCATAGCCAGAAATCATAAAATCTCCCGTTTGTGCTTTTTCTTCGCTTACAACTTCGGCTTGTATTATAATAATATCATCAAGATTTATAGCATGTCTTTTTGCTTTTTCTGCAGTTTTTTTAGAACTAGACGCATCAAAATCAACGGGGGGTTTTGGGGATTTCTTTCCTTTCTGTTTTTTTTCGTTATGAAGTGTTTTATGGCACTCAGTCGTATCTTCCTCGACTGTTTTATCTTGAGTAACATTTGGTTCAATATTTTCATATATATTTTCCGTCTTTTCAGTTAGATTAGTTACTTCATCGGATTGATCTTTATATTTAACTTCAGTAAATGTTTCGGAGATTGGCAAGTCACATTCTTTCTCAGGCTTAGGCGACTCTCTCCTAGCTTGTATTTTTTCACTGTCCTCTGCAAGTTTTAAAGGAATGACCTTTTCCGCTTGGGATATTTCCTGTTTTTGTGTGTTTTCTGAAACTTCTTGAAGTGGTATTTCAACTGTCACTTCTGTTTGCTGTGATGAGCTGCTACTTTCCTGTATCGATCCAAATTGATCTAGATTGCTAACTACAGGTGCTATTTCAAAGAGAGGTTCAAAGTTAGTGACCGTCTCGTTTCTTCTTGCAGGCTTTGGAGACTTCTTCCTCTTTTTACTTTGTCCAACATTTTCTCTTTGGTCTTTGGCAATGACTTCTAATTTTTCTTCACAACCAATGACTGGGCCGTTGCCTTCATCTGATTTGACTTCTTCGTGCCAATCTGGGCTTATTACCGGGTTCTGAACAACTTCTTCAAATGTAACAGTTGGCAAAGCTTCACTTACGGTCGGTTCATTAACTGGCAAAAGTTCTGACTCTGACACTTTAGCGATTTCAGTGCTCTCAGGCTTTTCTTCAGAAGTCTTTTCAATATTACCTTTGCCTTTTTTCTTTTTCTCTACGGGCTTTACGATTTGGGCCTTAGGTTTTAGGCATTCTGCGTCAGTTATAGATGTTGAAGGAATATTAACAGTTTGAGTGTCGACTTTAACAGAAGTTTGGCTAGGATTTTCGACAATATCACATGAACCCGCTATTTGTTGCTGATTCATTGTGCTTTCTGTGATTTCAGGAGATTTTTGACGTTCAGTCGTTTTTGGAACGTCAGTACAAGGTTCCTTCTTGTCTTTTTTATTCTTCTTTTTATTTTTTTGACCTTCTTCTTTTTGTGGTGCTACTTGTGACTTGATGTCTGATGGTTTGTTTGTCTGTGATATTACTTCCACATCTTTAAGAACCGCTTCAGGTTCACTAGTGGTTCCTGCGGTGGACTGAGCAATCGTGTCCAATTGTTTATTCTGAGAACTTTCATCTTCAATTAACAACTTTTCAAAAGCAGACGTACAAGACATTTCTTCCTTCTCGGATCTCTCCGAATCATTACGATTTTTCTTCTTTTTGTTCTTTTTCTTGGACGACTTTCCCTCGACAGCGTCGGTTTCAGTCTGTTTCATATCTGCCTTTTCTACTTCTGACTCCTTATTTTCGTCAACGTTCACATCACAGGAAATTTCTTTTTGCACTGCAGTTTGGTCATGAGTTGGTGCTTGAGTTTTCTTATTCTTGTTTTTCTTTTTACGTGCAGTTGGCGCGATATCAGTATCGTCCTCGTCATCCTTTATTTTCTGGGGTTCTGGTACATTAACAAGTTCTTCAACTGTAGTTTCCTCTTCTTTGTCACTTTTATCACCCTCTTTCTTTTTTTTACCTCTATTTCTTTTAGGCTTTTTCGGCGTTTCTTGAGATTCCTTCACATCACCAGGGACATCCTTCACTTCAGGAACATTTTCACTGACAATATTTGGCACACGTTCTTCAACAACACATTCAACCTTCTCTTCTATTGGGCTCGTAGATTCAGGAACTTCCTCTTTTTTCTGCGGTGGTGTTGGGTTTGGCGGTTTGTTTTGCCGATTTTTATTTTTTTTCTTGCTATTCATCACTACCGGAGAGCAAAACTTTCAGGTAAATTGGCAAACGTCTGAGCAAATCTAAAATCAGTGAGAGTCTGACGGTTTTGTGGGTTGGGCCACTTTATTCCTGTCTCGAAATGTTCGTGTGTATTACACGAAATGTCAGTCTGGGCTGCTTCAAGCGATCATCGAACTTGTACCTTTGACTTACAGTGATATTTCCTGCGTTTCATTTCGCATAGTTGGGTATTATCGCGGAGTAGTGAGATATGAGGAAGTGGTGGTTGCCAAAAGTGCAGTTGCACACAGAGACAGTTAAATTTAGAACAATTGGATCGGAAACGCATTTGGATTTTATGATCCGTTGAACGAACGGCGTAGCGAATCTACTTTGGAGATAAATTTGGTACAAAGATTATGTTGTTGTCTGCCAAAATTGTTAGCAAATATCGTTCGGTCGCTAGCTATTAAAATAAAATATGTTTGACTTTAATTTTCAAGGTTTAATATAAATTCTTTAGAAGTAATTGATAATAATGCGATCTAATTCATTTTGATGAATTACTTTGGTTAGGTAGGTTATCAAGTAAAAAGACAAATCAAAAATTATGCGTACCTATTAAAAATTTGCTCCGACAAAAACTTAGTATTCATGTATTGCCGCATAGCGAACAGTAACTAATTGTTATTAAACAACGTTTTCTTATCTGATGTTGGGTTTTTTACCCAAGGCCTAAAAAAGGGTATTTACTCTTTAAAATACCCTGTTTTGTTGATTCGGTCAAAGATTGATAGTAATTTAATTATCAATAAAATTAATCCTTAATAAAACCGAAATAACAGCACTCGTTGATAAGATTATAATCTGTTTCCACACACGTAATACGTAATCTCTTTATTATTCATCAAGCTAAAAATATTGTCAAAATTTCAGAATAAATACATAATAATTATCCTTACTCCAACGTTTAAAGGGGGACAAAGGTGAATAAAAAAAGGACAATGTACGTATTATCTGACACGATCTGTCACAATTCATGTTTGGAATGACCTACATAAATCTTGCACGCCGAAATGGTCAGTCAAGCAACCCTATTATGTATTTTTTAACTAGGGTTGAATTACCATAATTCTATTTGCCTTTCGCAACGCAAAACTCAAGCAGTTATCAACCCTAAACTGTTTACCATAAGAAATACAAAACAAAGTGATTGGTAGGAAATAAAGTGGTGGAAATTGGAGTGGGCCCCGTTTAAAAATGCTAATGTTAAGGGTTGTCACCCTTTTAGCGATAGTGCAGGAGCCGCGACTGGTTTTTAAATTGTATTGTATTATTCTAGACAATACTTTGACGTCTATTTTCGAATCTAGGTCGACCAATGCGTGGGAAGAGTATATTGTGAAATTCGATATTCGTGAAAACTAGATAAGTTTTTTAACGTGTACAAACGGTGACCAAAACTTTAAAATGATCTGAATTTCATTTATTTCAAAGCCTGAGTGCTCATTTCAGTAGTCTATGTCCATCTAGCGGTGAATACAAATCGACAGTTCGTGTTTACATATTGGTTTTAAGATTAGGTACCGTAAAGGAAACTGAAAGACGTACCTTTTTCGCTCTTGTCGCAATGTGAATAAGACATCTTTCAGTTGCCCTTAATTTATTTATTTACCTAATCGTATGGCATGAATGATATAAAATTGCCAATTACGATCCAGAGTGATTTCAGGAGTTTCTTTTCCATGTCAAAGACACATCAACACGAACAAATACATTAACACTAACGTTTCCCTTTTTGTACATGGTTTCACGAATTTAACTCTAATTTAGTTAGTTATTGTATTTGTGTACATTTTCTTAGTAAGTCTAAGTTTAATATAAATACAACGTGATGATGAGGTAACTTTTTAATAGTATAATCAATTATTTTTTTAGTCAAATTAAAAAAAGGCTTACTATGCATAGGCAAATATGAAAGTTTTTACATAAAAATAGCAATAAGTAACTATTCCATTCTAACTGCTGACCTATATTCAACGTTCGACAGAGACGGCAGATACTGTCCACTAATTATAACTGCGCACACGCCGCTAACCAGGGGATAGCTTAGTGTGGAGACGGACTGTTTGACTAAACTGTAACTGTTTTAAACGAAGAAGCTATAATTATGTTATTCTGTTGAGATTGCGATCTTGGGGTATAGTAACAGTAAATTCAACACAACAATTTATTTAGAACAAAATTGACGCTTGGGACATACTCGTACTATAGTCGATTGCAATTTATTGTCATACTCGTATTTGTACGGTCGAGTTCCAACGATATGTTTATATTTTTTCATGTTATTCCATTGAAATAAGGTGCAAAAATGAAAACATACCTTTCACGTCGACTGTACATTCGCAGAATACTTAGAATAAAAATTTCGTCTTTTTTCAACCCTATTTTATACTATTATGGTCCAAAACTGTACAAATGTTGTTAACTCACACACACGTATGGAAATGCAAGGTCGTAGCAATTTAGCTTCCTCTATTCCAATTTATTTTAGCCTGTCTTGGTTCAGAAGGTGTCAGCAGGAACTTAGCTATAGGTAGGTACTTATTGTACAAGTAATAGGTCTGGTCTCGATAAGCAGTTAATGACTGTGCAAAAAAAGTAGTGCCGATAAAAAGATGTCTTGAAATGCCAATTTTTTATACTTTACAAGTTCCTTCTCCATATCATTGTTGCTGCCGAGGGCGACGGCGCGTGCTTGGCTCGCGGCCAAGAGTGTCACAGAGTAAAAATCTTGTCAATACATGGGAAACTTTTTTATTTTTACCACACTTAGGTATAGTTTAATTTTAGGGTTCCGTACCAGAACGGGATCTAACGGCACCCTATTAGTATGCCTACGCTGTCCGTTCATCCCTCCGTCCTAACTTTAAAGAGCTGTGTCTTTTGAACCGTAATGAAACTATGTATAGCGGGTTGATATTTTTCTTTCGAAAAAAATTCAATATTGAAGACATACCCTGCCTGCGAAGCTAGAGGTCCCGGGTTCGATTTCCGGTATAGGTAAATACTTGTGTGATGAGCGCGAGTATATATATGTGTGTAGTTAGTGATGAAATAGATAAAATAGACCTACTAAAAAAAAAATTAGACCTCCACGACTTAGAGTATTAAAATATTTGCCAAAATATACCCTCCCAAAGTATACAAATTTCTATGGATTTTTTTTAAATGTATTTTCTAATTGTAAATAAACTGAAAAAAAAAATTGTTCCTGGCTCTTAGATGTCTTTATCGTTGTCTGGTACATACCTATCAATCAAGCCTAGAGTATAGTCTGGGACTAGGTTAATTTGTGACACAAGGTTGATTTGTGTGAGGTTATACCGTGTTTTTTCTGAGTCTTGGAGGTTTTTATGAATGTACCTGATTCTCTATATAAGTGTTAATCATTGTTTAGTAGAAATATTATATGCAACCTAGAGCTTAGTTTGGGACTAAAGTAAGGTCAACGAGACGAGATAAAGAAGACAAGCTTTCAAAAATCATGTTACTTCGAAGGCAATTCAAACCAATCACGTCACTGGTAGATCACGTGACTCTTCGTATCACATCATCTATCAGTGACGCGATTGGTTTGAATTGCGTTCCAAGTGACATGATTTTTGAAAGCTTTTTTACTTTCTTTATCTCGTCTAGGTTAATTTGTGTGGGATTGCCCCTGTTATATATTTTATGGGACCTACACGTCAACCAAAGCCTCTGAGCCTCCTCTACTCTGTAATAAGTAGAAAAAAGGGTAGAAATATTAATTCACTGTTGAATTATTCGTGTAAACTAGGGTGCGCGTGCGGCGAGTGGGAGAACTTAGGGTCCAGCCCCATGCGGTTTGGGCAATTCGTTGCCCTGGCGCGTTGTGCTGTTTTTCTCTGTCTTGTCTTTTTTTGTGATCGCCAACGAGCACACCACCTGGTAGTAAGTGGGATCTGAGACCCATTGACATTTCCATTCTCAAGATTGCAATCTTAAGATTGCAATCCAAACACTGCAAATGCATTGCCAACCCTGACGACTAAGCTAGAATGCCTCTATTGGCCCCTCTACACGTCGGTAGGGTTGTGTAGTACATGTACTAAGAGCCAAAAAGAATTAATTCCCGTCATTGTACTAGAACGAACTATTCCGTGAAGTTTCTGCTCTTAGTTCATTTAGTACACGTGGAGCGAGAACCGAACAGAGCAGGCAGAGCAGTGAGTGACACTGACAGCAAAGTGGGCCATTCATTCGGTCAAAGGAGCATGAACAGACCAGTTTCTTTCAGTGTACTAGTGTACTAGTGTACTAAAAGAACTAAAAGACCGAATTAGTACATTACAGCAATTGTACTAGTTTGGAGCGATCCGCTCAGTGAACGAGCGCACACAACCCTGCACATCGATGGATCATGGGCCAACGTAAGGGACGCATTTACACCTTAGAGTGAGCAACATATTTTTGCATCTCACTCTAACGTAATTCTCCATCCCTTACGCTGGGCCATGATCCGCCGACGTGTAGAGGGGCCATAAGCTAGTAATAACACCGCTTGTCTTATCCAACCATCGAAACACAATGCGAACACTGCTGCTTGGTGGTAAGTTAACGAATAAGGATAAAGGACCCTGCATAAGGTCCTACCTACTGATGTGCAACTTGCGGAAAGTTTCCAACAGGTTGAAAAAGTCCTAAGAAATTTCCGGAAACTGTCACTAGAAATATAGGATTTAAATTTAAGAAACGGAAAGCTTCAATCCCCATACAAAATTATGAGAAGTTTTCGAAATTTTCCTACATGAAATTTTCCGCAATTTTGGAATGTTTCCTTTGGCACATTAGTAGCCTACCGCTACTAAGGTGTTTCTCGGGAGGGTATATACCTCTCTATGTCTATTTATTTGTGATCTCCTTTTAGACTACATGCGAAGTATAGTTGATTTGGTCCGAAAGCGTACAGTTGAGTCAATAAATAGAGGATAAATATCATTTTTTGCGTTCTGTACCCAAGGGGTGCCGAATGGGGCCTTATTTACAACTCCGTCTGTTCTACCTTTAAAGAGTTGTATTTTTACTAGTAATTAAAACGTCAAGTCCTTGTAAAATAAACGTTTTGTGTTATAGCAAGTCTCAATATGTAGAAAAGACAACAAATAAAGAAAAGAAAATAAATCTAAACATTTTTGTGACAAGCTTAAAATTAATAATAATATTTTTTAAATTAATTTTCTATTTATTAAGACCAAACTAATGAGTCCCAACACGGTCCTTCCGACTCCATCATCGGATTAGCTATTAGATACCATAATACCGCATTGTCATCGGGTTTGCATATGTGGTGCAAATTTCTGGGGTCCTAGGGAAAAAGGGTATAAGTCGACTTAACTTCTAATAAAAAGGGTATATAAATAAACGGAGTATACTAAACTTAAAACCTTTTTCACTTGATCTTCAAAAGACTCGTACTTTTTTTCACTAGGACCCCAGATTATCTATGTATACTTTATGGATATCAACCCATTGCATTAACGATAACTGGTTCAAAATTGCTTGCATGATTTGAAGCGGACTACTTACATAATTAGATCCTCACATAGAAATGATTAATTATGATTTACTTATTATTCCGACAAAAATCTGGTCCAAATGAAAGCTTGTAATAAATAATAATTTGCGCCTAGTTTAAAAACGAAGTACTTCCCCCAATGCTCACGCTCTCAATTCCAAATAAACCCCAAAAAATACCTCAAAAGCACACTACCCTAACTTTAATTTGAAAGCAAGCTAATTGAAGATTTATGTCCTTATTGATAAAGTTACAATTTAGTTGCCTAAACTTTTGATATAACGATATTACTTCGCTAAGGCATCGTAATACTTTATCCCAAGTTTAGCACAAACATTATTACTCCGAAACTCAAATAAAGAGGAAAGGAAATTGGAAAAGTTTTGAGTTTAAAGCATTGTCACTTTCAATGGTTTTGGGAAGGTCGCATTAAATAAGCGATTATGAATGGAATGGTTTTAAGGGCTCAATTAATTTATCCATTATCATTATATCGGCTGAAAGATATATTTATCTTATCTTGTAGAATTATCTCGTAGAAAAAACGTTACGATCTTGTGTGAGAAATCTTGCGTTTTTTAGGGTATGGAGTAGGGAAACGATATCACGCCACCTGATAGGATGTGTAGGACTACAATTTAATGTATCTGAGTGAAAGCTGTGGTGTAAGTGGATGCTATTTATTAATATTCATTAGAGATAACGAATTTGTACACACTTAAAATTGCTGTTTGATTTCCTTTATAAATAAATAAGTAAACAACTTCAGTAGAATCTTAGTTCGTACTTTTTTTTTCTGTTTGTAGTAACGGCTTTGGAACTCTACACTAAGTATGATCAGACATGCTCGTGCCCGATTTTTTTAAATTTTAATGGTGTTGTTGGTAATTCGTATACTTAAAGGTATGTCACGAAGCACAACACCTTTGATAACACAATATTGTTTCGATTAAGATCTATTCGATTACAATGTATCTTTTATCCAAAGTTATTTTTGTAAAATATCTTTGTTTAGGACTTTAGGATATTCTAAATATTAGGTACCTAATCATTAAAAACCAAACCAGCAATATAATCACCACTGCGCTGATAAATGTAATGTGAAATGAAAATTCTGCGAATTGATATGTACGGTCGTAGTCATGAAAATATAGTAAGCAATCTAATTAAAGACCAAAATTTGACAGTTCCCATCTTGATTATTTCGTTATTTTAACATTATTTCATAACAATATAAAAGAGAACTCGTGTAACGAGTAATATTAGGGTAACTCTTAAATAATATATATAATAAGTCTTCAAAATACAGTAATCACAGCGAATGTGCGCCGGTTGAGTTTAGGTGTTCGGTCTTAAAATGGATTTTCGAGTATACACACCCCTATGCCCCTGACATGCATGTCTGAACACTGCAGTGTAAGGAAATATGGTGGTGACACACCAGACAGACCCTGCACTAGATCCAAGCAGAACCTATACAAAATTTAGAATTAAACAACAGCCTTTTTTTGGCAAATATCTGCGGAATATATAGCAGTCACCAAGGAGCATAGCCAAGTTTCGTTCTACGAAACATTACCTCATACTGTCAAAATGCAACTAGAAGGCGCCTGCAATTTCGTACACGTAAATAGATTCCCCCTAGTTCTTTCCGTTAGGGATCGATTTTCGAAAAACCCTTAGTGCATCCCGGAAGTTCCGGAGAAATCCCGCTACTTCTATTTCTTCTCGTTGGGGGTTGATTCTTGAAAAATCCTTTCTTAGCAACCCTTAGGTACTATCGCGATCGTTAATTTGTGACCCATTTCAATAAAAATAGGCTTGAAGTCGTCAATGTCATTAGAGATGCCAAATCATTTGTAACTTATAGGAGACTCAACCTTATTGTTGTAGAATGTCAGAATGACTTTGGACCTGGTGGGTCCCAAATTTAAGTTCGTGACTGTACACAAATTTCAAGTCCCCGAGTCCAGCGGTTTAGTTTGTGGGTAGTCAGTCAGAGAAGGAGTCAAACAATCACCGAAGAATTGAATATGTATACAATACAATACAATACAAATAATCTTTATTAAACACCAAAAAACAAAACACCAAATAGGACAATTTGATTACAAGTACAACAGGAAGTTTCGCCGCTAAATAGCAATCGCTTCCAAACAAACTTGGCCAGAGAAACAGCTGAGGACACTAATAAATAGCAGACGGTGTAAGCTAATTGCTTTAGTACCATAGATAGGTATTACACAGACGAACGGACGAGAGCTTCCATCAATGCTACTCGTACACAAATTGCTTTTAAGCCAACATGACAGCGACTCTTATACGAGTAATCCCTGCTGCACAAACATCGATCAATAATGCAGTGCATCACGGAACAGTAGCACCTACAGCAACCTGACCTAGAGCTCTCCCGGCCCAGCTGATGTCGTTGACCTATCCCGGGCGTGCGCGGGCCCACTCCACCACGAGACGGCATTTAACGAGACGAGATTTCACTAATGACGGTACAAAAGTTCTGCCCTCCAGCAAACGAATACAAGTCGACTTAATAAAATGAATCATGTACAAAGGCTCTATTCTAAACGGTAAAATATTATTGATTTTGACATGTTATCATATTGTTAACGTAAAATATAAGTGTTATTAACTGGACCGTAATGACGACCATAAAAATAACGATAGCGTGTCAAAGCAGTATTGTTTTACGGAGTAGAATAGAGCCCCAGAGTATACTAGATTCATACGGTTTCTCACTTGCGCCTTGGCAGACTTGTATCCTTTTTCGGGTCTATATTGGAATCCCTAACTGTCATTTGTCCTTATACATCGTTTGTCCGAATTTTCGTTTATCATAAAGCCGCTTGATTCAATTTTGAGTTATTATAATACAACCTAACCGTATTTTTGGAAAACTTAAAACTTATCTGATTCAGCTGAAACCCAGTTTATGACAAACAATAATTCGGACAAACGTTGCGTTAGGATAAACGTTTAAGGGATTCCGAGGGACACCCCCTTTTTCATTTAGGGGACAGCTTTAACAAATATACAAATAGCCGGTGTATTTAAGGTTAATGAAAGTACTACTGAATTGTTACTGACATTTTGACGGTCATGCCCTGGCCTCCACGATCCTCGGCTCTTATTTGTTCAATTGTACTTTTACCTAACATAAGTAGTTACGCTTGCTCTGTATCACTCTGTCTTGATTTTCTTAACAAAATAAACGTCATTGTGTAATAAGAATGCTAAGCATTACAATAAAAATAAGTTTAATTCATTTATTTAAGCCGTACAACTTTTTTTTTTTTTTTTTTTTTTTATTTACCAAAAAAAGTTTACATCGCATTGTTTAACAGTGGTCCCCACACTAGGTCAGGCCTGTATCGTGGGGGACTTTAAGTAAGGGAAAGTGAAGGTTTCTTAAAGAGTCTTTCTACTTCCTATTTAATCTTTCCACAAATACTACACATACGGTTCATCCTTGAATCACCTATACTCATCAACTCATCATTTCATAGAATGTTTTACTTCGTCGAATTTTCATGTCATCGACAGGCATGACACGTGCAGGAGATATAAATTGTTGGTGGTCACAGGTATAACCTAACCTAACCTAACCTACGTAACTCATGCTTAAGATAACCTAAAAACAATAAGGTTTCAGCAGGAATTAGCTTCCGATGAAATGAAATTCCATGAATGTATCATACATGCGATCAAATGGGTGTCGGTGATTCAATTTGAATTCGATTTCAAAGCATGAAGAGGTACCTTAAAACTTTGAAACAGTACGCACCTATCAAAAATCTTGAACTTTTTTTAGGCTCTACGTTTAATGCTACGCCGCTTAAATTGCTACGAAAACAGCGCTACGGTGCCTACGCTTTGTAGCCTTTGCTACGAACAACGTCATGTTTTTACAATTTCCTTGTTGTTTTGTGAAATCCTTTTTAATTATTTCCTCCCCAAAGCGTATAATGGAACCAAACTCGCCACCCTCGCCTGTAAATGTACAACGCAACCCCTAATAAAGCCATTTGCAACCTAGAAACGACTCTTGCGTCAACCGTTTGAGTACATTTTTCATTGGCATTACACCTCGTGCTTAAATTAAATTGTAACTACGTATTCCAAACTCAACTTTAGCTACCTTTAGTTAAAGTTAGATTTCGTCTGCCCGAGCTATTTCTAGGTAAAGCTTCCGTATAAAGCGCAGAAAGATCGAAACATTGCTTTACGTGCGTAGTTTTTAAGTTCAGTTTCGTGTTTTCTTGATTTTTCTTTTGTAAAATACACGGTTTTTTTTTCGTACGCGTTTCGCGAAGTGCCTCTGAAGGCTGTTATTTCTCGCACTTACCTTAGGGAAAATGTAAACCCTGGGATATTTGGGGGTCACTGAACCCTTGTGACCTTGTGCGGTATTTCCGTTGAAATGGAAGTTGTCTTTCTTTATGCGAAACGTAAAAAAAGTAGATTTTTTATGCTTTTCTTTGGGTTTAACTTGGGAGCTTGTATTTGAATAGCAAAACACTTTGAATAACCTAATCTTAGCAAGCAATCAAAGTTTTTTCATATGCAAACCTAAACTCGATATTTGTGTTTGTCCTTTTAAATTTTAATGCGGTTTTTACCCAAAGGTAGGAAACTTTAAACAAAACTTTCTTATAACCAGACATAGGAATCCAAGGGGCAAAATTTTATGACAGGTAGAGAGTTCCTATATCGATAAACTCAATTATCGATTCTTTTGCCATGTACTGGTGATCGCCCCCAGCATTGTATGTATTTTTTTGTAAGTATTGTTTTGAAGACGAGTATGAAGTTCATACAGCAGCATATTTAAAACAATTGTTATACCCCTATTACCTCCACAGAAATTGAAAATTCATTTAGCCGCCTGAAATGGATTTAGCAGCCAAAACGGATACTTTTAACGCTCGATAATGTGATAAAAATTCAGAACGTTTATTTTAACAATAGTAATTGGGACATAATAAACAAAAAAATTGTGATGAGTAAAGTATCAAAAATCGTTTTGAAAAAAAGAAGAAGACAATTACGTAATAATTTTGTTTAATTTTTAAACTTTTAATATAAATATATTTTTACTACAAAACTTGGAGTGATCACTAGTATATAGCCAAGCATCGATAATTGAGTTTATCGATGTTGGAACTCTCTACCTGTTGTAAAATTTTGCCCCCTAGATTCCTATGTCTGCTTCAATTAGATCCATAGTCCAACTTCCCGAAATACATACATACAAGGAAGACTCCACAGAGAGATAATAGGCACTGAATGTATCAACACATCATTGTACTTCAGTGCCAATGGCTCACCTGGCGTGTAATAAAAACAAGTAAAAACCAGTTAGTGGCAGTGAATGTAAACAAATGAATATTCAACCCTCAGGTGCAATTTAAATGAAAATTCCGAACTCACAAAGACTTTATCGCGGTACCTAAATGAGGTAGACGAGTGATAGCCTGTATACAAATATAGGGGGGAGGTGCGAGGGCGCCTGGGGGCTTTCAATTTACCTGTTAGATGAATCAATACGTCACCGTAACTAGAGGCAAACTTTATGTGATGAATGGACATATTCCATGATCATTCATGTGTATTTAGGTACAGTCGACTACAAAAAGATGTATCCACTTTTTAACTTATTGCATTGTAATTAGGTCCAAAAGTGGATACATCTATTTGTAGCCGACTGTACAAGTTTTCTTTTAGGCATACGAGCCAACCGGCTGATTAAGCAACAATAGACTCTTAGTCAACGGCATAAGAGCTTTGACGCACATCATATTTATTGTTTCCTATAAGTAGAATATGAAACTCATAGACATTTACAGTCAAGGAATTTAATTTGTGACCCACCTTAGGTCCAAAGTCAATCTGACATTCTACAGCAATAAGGTTGAGTTTCCTATCAATTACAGATGACGTGGCATCTCTATTGACAATGACATCTACAAGCAGATTTTCTTTGATATGGGTAGCAAATTAACTTCCGTGACCGTACAATCTCTAGACTACGCGTCGCTAACCCTGATAAGTAAGATGGAATACCTATATGCTCCTGTTATTCTCCGACTACGGGGAAGCAAAAAGGAGGGTTACGATATTTTATTACTGTTGTGTATATTCATTGCTTTATATGTAGGTATAATGCTAAGTTACTTAAGTATTATCATTGGCACAAGTAATATTTTAGCCTCGTGTGGTTGCCGAGTTAGAATAGTGCCACTCCACGTCTTCCCGTGGATGTCGTAAGAGACGACTAAGGGAATAAAGGCTTGTAGTACTGTTAGGCGATGGGCTTGCAACCTGTCACTAATACGCTGGTAAACATCTTAGCCTAATTGTGCAAATTGTGGTTATAGAATTATCAACAAGCTTTTAGAGATGTTTGTAATTCTGTAGCTCTGCCTACCCCACTCTGGGAGCGAAGGCGTGAGATTATGTATGTATGTAACATTTAAAAAAAACTGTCGAGTTTCTTGCGGTTTTCTTCTCTGCGGGCTTAGTATGGTTGCGTTTATCGTATGACAGAATGTGGATAAAGCACTGTCACTCAAAACGTCACGTCACGTCGTCGTCGTCGTCGTTACGGGTGGTAGGACCTTGTGCAGGGTCCGTACGAATCGTTACCACAATCTTATCCGTTAACCTACCGCCAAACAGCAGTGTTCGCATTGTTGTGTTCCGGTTTGGAGATAAGACAGCCGGTGAAATGAATGAGCATTCCATCTTAGTCCTCAGGGTTGGCAACGCATTTGCAGTCTCGTGAATGCGAATGTCTATGGGCCACAGTTTCCACTTAACATCAGGCGGCCTGTGTGCTAGTTTGCCTTCTCTATGCCATAAAAAAAAATGTCACGCGATAAACGGAGCCAAATATTAGGCTCCCAATGGTCTCCTCTTGGGAAGCGCTGGTAGATTGACGTGTAAAAGTGCCTTTGTGGCCTACTTACTGAATAAATGTCTTTTTTTGATCTAGTAATTTTGAGTAGAGTTCTAGTTGCATAATTATTGTTAGTCTTAATGTATTTGCTACGCATAATTTTCGCAAGTCATAATCAAACACCGGATTGACGGGGGCAAAAATGTACCAGTGCTAGTGATTCATTAAATGTCGACTAAGTTACCGACATCGATAAAAAGCAATTTTTTATCATCATTATCATAAGTGATGGCCTAGTTTGAATACCGTTTAATTATGTGCAAACCTCTTTTATTTATACTTATCGCAACTATTAACAACCGGTATCTGACATCAAGACTCTGGACTCGAGTCACTTTTGAAAACCATTAAAATTACATTGAATAACAAATTCATTCAGTACAACAATATTCTTTAGCATTCTGACGAATTGAGAACCTTTTTGTTTCTTAAGTCGGTTAAAAATGCGTCGAAATAAAATTGATCGTTCAGATATAGAAGTTAAAGGTACGACTTACTTTTGCAAGAAATGTAAGATCCATGTCACGAAAAAAGTTGTCGATAAACTTAGTCGATATTTAATGAATCACTAGCACTGGTACATTTTTGCCCCCGTCAATCCGGTGTATGGTCATAACGCATTTTTTTCGCATCGACATTTTTTTCAGTATTTTTATATAACTAACCTAACCTAACATAACTAATCTACACGATGGATGTTTATTAAATCCTGTAAAGTAGCGGCATCGAGTGATGGCACTTTTGATAGCTGACAAATAGTGTTGTAAAACACTCCATTTTACTATCGTAAAAATTTCAGTCAAAGGCAAGAAGTATATTTTTAAAAAGTTTATTAAAGAAATAACGCATAAAAATAAAAGGCCATAAATTGTAGATCAAACTCTCGAAATATACTGTGTGGCTAGAACAAGACGACTATGTCAGAAATTTGAAATATTGTGTCAAAATATACAAAATGTGAAATTATTGATAAATGAGTGAATAAATAATCATTAAACCACGTTAACTCAGAGCTAGGACGCGAGTTTGCCATCGGCGGTGACGTGAAAGTACAGTGACTTCACTGTCATACGTTGTTGTACCAGTCAGCGGTCCTTTGTTATCATCACGCGAATTGTTTTTTTGAGATGTTTTTTTTAGTTATGATTAAAACGATGAACGCTAGAGTGCGAGCGAATAAAAACAACCTCAAGATGAAGCTAGTTACGAAATGCGTTTCGGTAAATTACAGCGCCAGCAGTACATCGCTATTCCGGTACCTGCAACAATTAAGTTTGAAATCTGTTCCCTTATACTTGCTGTCAATATTTAGTGAACATCATGAGCGAGCAAACTTCAAAAGTGCCATCACTCGATGCCGCTACTGTAATTTCAGCCTGAAAGGGTGTAGGTTAGGTTAGATTTATAACTTACCTTTATACTGAAAAAAGTCGATGTCGTGAAAAAATGCATTATGACTTGCGACAATTATGCGTAACAAATACATTATGCATAAAAAAAGTATGCGTTTCCCAGTAATTTTACTATTTGTCGGAACATTGCGAACACTGTTGCTTGGCGTCAGGCTTAAGGATAAAACAAACCCCGTCCATGATCCTACAATCCCTAAAATAACTCTACTCTGGGGCCTAATACTTATGGCTGCGTTTATCGTGTGACAAAAATGTCGATAAAACATCTGTCACTTTCTGACACGTATACAGTGTGTTACCAGCACCCTGACTTTTTTAAAGGAGGTTAAACTAACGTATATCTGTAACGTAACCATGACATTAATTTAATTAATAAACAAATATTCAGGCTTTGTTAACTTTCTAACAAAATTTAATTGCCAGCAATGTAAAACACAGCAATTTGACAAGTGTAAATGACAGTCGACGGATACTTAGATTATTATGATTTGCCCCCGTACCACGACATGCCTTGTAAAGTTGTTGAAGCAACAGCGATACCGATAACGATGAACACGCAGCACATGCACTACATTAAAAATGGACAGTATCTAAGAAAATTAATTGTGAAGTTATTTTAATTATTTTTTAATTGATAATACTTGCAAACAATTGCTAAAGCAACATATTATCGGCAGTTTTAATAAATGCCTCATGCCGGTAGCACACTGTATAAGTACAATCAACAGCATAATTAAGTGATCGTTTATGTACCTTGTCACTTTCAATCGTTTCACAATTTTGTATGACATTTCAAACACGATGTTAAAGTGACAAGGTACATAAATGATCACTTATTTATGCTGTTGACTGTACAAGGGTGATGGATGCTTTATCCACATTTTCTCACGCGATAAAGGCAATCATACTAGGGCCGCTACTCTCTTCTCTGCTATTAAAATTTCGATAAGCATTTAACTAAATGTATAATTTTACCAAAAGCATCCATAAACTGTCCGATTTTCCGGGATAAAGTTCCCGATGCCCGTCTCCTGGCAATAAACTATCGTTGAACCAAATTTCACATCGATCGATCGGATAGGACGTGCCACCGTGACCACGAGACAATACACAAAGTTAACTATAGTACAGTCGAGGTCATAAATATGTGTACACTTTAGTACCTTGTCTATTTAATGTCATGTTTAAACTGCCATACATGAATTGTCACAGCGGTTAACGTGGCAAGGTACTAAAGTGCATACATATTTATGACCTCGACTGTACCTATATTTACAACGGTAACCCATCACGCTATCGAATTTTCATAGAACGCAATTTTATGCTGAAATCATAATGTTTTCAGGATATCTTGAACATTAATTATTGTGACTTACATACAAGAAAAAATATGCAGAGAGCATGCATGTCATGTGCATGTGTTTCGATGAAATGAAAATTCTACGTAAATGTAAACTTAGGGGATATCTATTTGGCGACGCGCTGCCCTAGTTGGTAGTGACCCTGCCTACGAACCTAGCGGTTCAAATCCCAGTAAGGGCAGATATTTGTGTGATGAGCGCGAATATTTGTTCCTGAGTCATGGATGTTTTCTATTTATTTAAGTATATAATATTTCTCTATATAAGTATCTATATCGTTATCTAGTACCCCTAATACAAGCCTAAAGCTTAGTTTGGGACTAAGTTAATTGGTGTGACATTGTCCTGATTGTTTTTTTTTTCTATAAAGTAATAGGTACCCATTTATAACATAAGTATGGATGTTGGTCAGTATAGTACCGTCGGCGTTATAAGTTACAAAAGTGTGCAGCTACTATATTAAGGCCATCTTAACTATTTTTTAATTATTTTAATTACCGGTGTTTTGCCTAAACGACATCAAAATAATAAATTGACTACAATTGTAATTTCTTTATTATAATTAACAAAAAGAAGAACATACCAACTGGCATAGCCATTCTGATCATGTCGTCTCAAAAATATGTAGATTTGCCTACCCTTTAAGACGACTAAAAGATGATTCTTCAGAAAAAACAGCCCTACTTGCCTTTCACTCGTACCTACATATAATGTTATGTCCAATCTGCGATACGGACTTATTTTGTAGGGTAATGGTAGCAGCAAAGATACTCTTCCGATTGCAAAAGAGATGGCCTCGTTCTGTATTCGGCCTAAGACAAACTGACTCATGTAGCTCAAAATTAGTAAAAAATAATATCCTCACTTTCCCTGCTTTATATCTATATGAAGTTTGTACATTTATAAAAAGTAAAATGCATATGTTTACTGTAAGAAACCCTACACAAAGGCTACGGTCGAAATACGGGCATGACATAGTGTGTGTCCCTTCTAAATCTGCGCTTCTTACAAAAAGCGTAATATGTATGAGCGTTAAACTTTATAATAAACTTCCTGTAGAACTCAAACGGTTACCACCTGTACCACCTTTTGACAGAAAGTTGTTCGATTGGCTTGTTAAAAAATTTTTTTACAGCATAAATGAGTTTCTGCAAAGTCAAAGCTCCTAATTATAATAATTTCTGTATCTGAACATTGATAATATTATATGTAATACTAAATTAACTATCTAATAATAATATAATCAACTAATAAATATTGAGTAATTTCAAATAAATTAAGACTTTTACATGTGCGTGAAATTGTATTTAAATCAAGGCTAGAATTATATTAGACCTAAGACTGACAATACCGTACGCCTCTGTGAAGTAGGATATGGCGAACTCTTATCATTTATAAGATCCTCTAGATATTATTGACAATCATTTTTCAGTATTATTGACGTTATTAAAAGAAACCTGTGAATTCGACCGTTATTGTAATTTGAAAACCAAAACGGTACAATAAGTAAATGTATGCTCAGTTTCCAAGAAATTTCCTACCCAGTCACGTAATCAAAACATTTCCTACCGTTAAATTACATGACGTTACTTAAATTCCAATATAAAGTAGGTGCAGTAGCCTGAGCACGTTTTACCTTCAATCGAGTAAGTAACCAAGTGTCGTCATCAAAAAAATGTGAATAGAGAAAGGTATTAAGCGCCGTGTCCGTATTTAGTTCTAATTTGATAGCAAGGTTGTCATTGACGTGGAGTTTCGTTTCGTAATCTACATATACATACAAAACCGCTAAGAGAGAATTTTTCGAAAATCCAAAACGAAAAGAAATTAAAGGGGAAAAACGGAAATCTACATAAAAAAGTAAAAAGATGTGTATTCAGTAAGTCGGCGCATGGGCACTGTTACACGTCATAAATCTTACACCGCTTCCCAAGATACCATTGCTGAAAAGAAACGCCGCAAGAAACTCAACAGTCAGTCATAATTTTAAATATTTTATGGAAATAATAATACTTAACCTGACCTATAAAACAATGAATATTGAAAAAAAAACTAACTTTACGAGTACGAGGTCACGAGCGTTCTCTAGCAAAGTAGTAAAGGTAAAGGGATATACGTAAATACGAGTAAATACGAAAACGTGACATGTTTTAGGGGTTAGTGCAAATAGGTTCAGAACACGTTATCGAATGTTAAAAGCGTTTCGAAAACGTGGTGATAGATTGATCCGTTCATGCCCGAGCTACAGAGCGATGTCGGACAGGCTCTCTCTACTAAGTAAATATCTCACGCCTCCCCCCACCCCTTAGGGGGGCTCCAGAAATAGCTCCCAGGCGCCATGCTGCCTTCTGGGGCCGCTATTTACTGGAAACGACGGGAAAACACCTCGACTGATAATCGGACGAGGATTCTATTGTGGGGAAACGTGGGCTTCTGTACAGTACTACCGTTTCCTTAGTAACTGTCGGCTGTCTTTGTGTCTGAAATGCGAGTGACAAATATATTTCCGGATGCGGGTGCGAGGGTGATGGCGATGTCTATTGATATAAACGCTATTATAGCACGCCGTGTTATAACAGGTGCGGGCAACGACGTATAATATTTTCGTTCTTAGGGTTCCGTAGACACAGGGTGCTTACGGGACCCTATTATTTACTACGCTTCCGCTGTCTCTCTGTATGGCTGTATATGATGAACCTTAATAGGAAGACATTTAAAAAAAACACAGAGTGTGTAGTGTAGTGTTCATGCCTAGTGGCAATAACAAATATTAAAAAAGAACACTTAAGAGGCCTCCTTTTAAGTAACGAATTTTTTTTGGCGTGTTCATTTGTAATGGGTAGAAACATGGAATTTTCAAAAATTACTATTGCCGCTGTATTAATAAATATACAAGAACGTACAGAACCCTTTGAAGGCGAGTCCGACTCGCCCTTGGTCGGTTTCCTTGATTATTGATATGAAGATGAAGTTGTATTTTTCTCAAATGCGCACTTATTCTTCTGTCTGTCTGTCTACGAATCAGGCCTAGCCTAGTAGTAGATGTCACAAGATATTGTAAAGTGTCATATAATTAGCAATAGGCAACAATTAAGTGTCCATTTTGTATCTACTGTATCAATAAATAATTGGAATTTAATTAGAATAAAATAATACGTAGCCACTGAAAAAAAAACCAATAATGATCATACAAACATACCCAACGCCCACTTGCCCATTGTGCGTAAAGTTCGACCAAGACTCCGTGAAATGTGTCCATCGTGTGCTCGCATGTGGCTAACGTAGCCATTCTTTTTGGAAAAAGCTATATGTTTACGTATACATACAAGTGCTTACACTAGTAAGTATGTAGATTAGCGCTTTATCCACAAACTCTCATAATCCCAACATACGAAAACACCAAATACAAAGGACTATTATATAAAAACTTTTAAAAATCCGTCTCGCATTTCATAAATATTTGTCAAGCTAAAGACATTTCTAGACAAAACACCCTTCAATAGCTGTATTATGCATGGAATAACATTATCACATGGCATTACTGTTACCATATGTAAATTGCAAATGACCCTCGGGATAGAAGTGGCGGATTTACACCAGCTGGTATTTAGACGAATATATTTTATAAACATTTGTAAAGCTTTTAAACAGCTATTTTAGATGAAAAATAAAAATAAAATGGCAAATATTTGGCTATTTTAAATAAAATGGCACGACCACGAGTATTTGTTTGGAGTCTTGGATGATTTCTATGCATTTAAGTTTGTATTTCTCTATATATTATGATTATGTTTATCGTTGTCTAGTATCCATAGTACAATAGTAGGAGATCCGAATAGGAGACGATTTGCACCGGGCTGTTTATTCGATAAAAAGTATTTTATACCAAATTTAATATGCTAAGTAATATATGGCTGAAAAATTTCAGTCCAGTATATAATTACATACATACATACATACATTAAATCACGCCTGTTTCCCAGAGGGGTAGGCCGAGACCGCTTCTTTCCACCTGTTACGATCCTGATAAATCTCTTTCGCTTCCACATTCATACATCGATTCATGCACGCACTTCTGTTTTGGGTACCTAAGATCCGGCCCTTTTCCAGTATTTCTCCGATTTGATTCTATTATATATATTCAGTATATAATTAATTACAAAATTTAAAAATTAACTTTGTTTTATAAAATTGCAATAGCTTGTTCTAGCCTATAGAATATGCAAACGTTAGGTTGACTATTTTCCCGTCAAACTATTGGGTAGGCAGGTATAAACAGGTAAGTCGGTACTAATAATTCGCACCAAACCTAACGTTTGCATATTCTATAGACTTCATACTTTCGATTAGTATGTAATTTGTCAATTAAACAAGCATTTGCAATTTTTAAGAAAGTTCATTTCTTATTTTTTTTTTAATGATATAAGTACTGGACTGAAAATTTTCAGCCTACCTATTCGCCACATATTATTTAGCGTATTAAATTTGATATAAAAATACTTTTCATCGAATAAACAGCCCGGTGCAAATCGTCTCCTATTCGGATCTTAGACCACAAGCCTAGAGCTATGTTTGGGACTAGGTCAATATGTGTAAGATTGTCCCCGTGTTTATTTATTTATAAAATATTGAGCATATCGAGTTTATGCAACGTTTGCATTTGTGTTCGTGAGCACAAGATATAAAATTCAAAATTAATTTTAGTGCAAGGCCGGCTCAAGGCAGAATAAGTTTCTGTCAAAAAAGTATGTTTTTGAGTAAATTTTTTGCTACCGATTTTTTTTTAGTCATCATCTACTTGTCGAGACCGAACTAACGAATACCAATCAGAGGGTTTATATTCCTATAACAATAAGACCTTTTTAATTCAAGCAGCAAGACCCATAATTAAAAATACCTACATCACACTTGAAAATAACACCTACGTGACACAACTGCGTCATCCTGTTTTGCCAAAATTGGCGTTATGGTCGCTGCTGATGGCTACCCCGAAACCGCCGAAACACGACACCTTTCAGCCAGAAGTCAGGACACTCGACGCTCTTCAGCATAAACCGCGGCAACCGCTCTACAAACGAGCTAAAGTGCACGTAGCGAAGCGACCGCAGCTGAAACACCGTCAGCCTGTATCCAACCTTCTGACGGACGTACTCCACCACGTCACTGTTGCAGAGTAGTGAATGAGGGACACGAAGAGCACTGTGTTTGGTGCTGCCCGCAGGCCGGAATTCGGGTCCATTACAGGTAGGGTTGCCACCCGTACTTTATTGTAAAGTATTGTACTCTATTTTAGCTTCCCGTACGTTATATTTTACGCAACACATAAAGTACGGCAGAGTACTTTATTTATGACATTCGGTTTTTAATGGACATTTTTTTCTAATAAATATTAAATTTAAACGAAATTGTACCTCAACGCAACCGTCAAAAACCCTCGACAAAAACTTTATTTTGCCATGTTTGAACGCGATTGATACTTTAATCGTTGCCAAAAACGCTGTGAGAAAAAGCAAGGTCTAATTTTAATAAGTGATATGATAACTTGATAAAAAATATGTATTTAAAAATAATTTAAAAAATGCTTTACATTTATGCTGCGTAGTTTATTTGTCTTCCTCTTTTGGTAAGTAATACTTTATTCTGTTAAAAAAAGGTGGCAACCCTAACAGCAGTACGACACCGAGTCTTGTGAGGCTTCCTTCGTGCTCTGCTGCACCAATGTGAATCCCTCCTTATCCACTGGTACGAGAAAGATCCTCCGTAGAGGCAGGAGCTCTCTTCTTCGACAGCACACATACAATGTTTGACCCATTGACCTAGTTCCAAAGTAAGTTCTAAGTAGGCTTGCACGTGTGCTTTTATGCAATAAGTACATATTTGATTGATTGATTGATTTGATTACAACGATAAACATACTCATGAAGAGAAATCAACACTTAAATATATAGGAAACATCCAAGACTCAGAAACAAATATAGCTCATTACAAAAATATTTGCCGTTTTGGCCATGTCACTTACAAATACTTATACAGAGGAATATATACTTAAATACACAGAAAACATCCATGACTCAGGGACAAATATTCGCGCGCTCATCACACAAATATCTGCCCTTGCAATACGCTAACTAGCGTTTCTATTCCATTCGTTTTTAAACCAATCGCGTCACTGGAAGATCACGTGATACGAAAAGTCACGTTATCTACCAGTGACACGATTGGTTTAAAATCAAAACGAATAATAGTATATTGTGCATCAAGGGTAGTATGAAGGGAATTACTAACGAGAGTGTTAGAAGCCCGACGCCGAAGGCGGAGGGCTTTTAATGACTCGAGTTAGTAATCCTCTTACTGCCTGTGATACACACAATGGTTTTCATCACATTTGCGAGGAAAAAAAACAAAGAGAAAACACTTTAACTCTGCAAAATATAAAGAAATAACTTTTGACGAACGGGAATACGGGAACGTAAATGGAAACGATATTTTTTTTGTGACCTCTACCACAGATAATAACTGCGTTTAGTTTCGACCTGGATTCGAGCCAGATTTAGCCAATTTGATAAAAATGTATAATTACTAAAATTAATGATAAATGTTGATATAAACTTGAAATAGGTATAAAAATAATGAAGTTTAATGAAGCGTATATATAGGTTTTGTGTAATGTAAGTTAGTCTATAGCTAATTTTTAAAGATGAAATTAGAAACCGATTTAATTTTTGGCTGAAAATTAAACCTCCTTAGTCAGAAATGATGTACGAAAGAGTTGCAAATTTTAAAAAGAAAGTCATTACTCCCTAGGGATGACAAACTCGCCATAATTCCCGCGGGAACAATTTAGGCCATTGTCCTTCTGTATACAGGCATGGAATAACACCATTTACGAGCAAGTGTGATGAAAAAACGTTAGTTAGCGCAATGCATCTTGGCAGGGCCCTCAGGACTGCTAGCTTCTTAGTCAGGGTTACTACCAACGTGTCGTCAAAACTATTCTCAGACAGTAAGTACAGGGAATATCCTGTAACTACCTCCCTCCACCTCCCGACTCCATCATCAGATCAGCTCCTAGATACCATAATATCTAGACATCATCGGACAGCAATCAGTTGTGGCTTGGTTCACTGAGGCTCTCCACACCGCTCTATATTCAGCCCCTTGTATAGACCTCTGCACATTGGTACGCCAGACTTCTTTGACTAAGTCGGTCCAAGGGTAGGTGATCTACCACTAAATTTACTAATGTATTCCAAATAGCAGCCTGTTACGACAGCGGAAAATGGTTTGAGAAATTATTTGAACCGGAATATCAGACGTACGAACGAAGCAAGTAAAATAAATGAAAATAAATAAATGGTAGTAATGATAAAGGGTTGAAAGTTGACACGGCTTGTTCACGCTGGGACCTTTTCGTGAAAACATTCCTTTCACCCGTATCTTTTGTTGCTCGTTGTTTTGTCACGCACAAATCTTTTTCTTGCTTTCTTTTTTTTCCGACTGCGTATGTTTTTAGAGTGTTTGCGTGTTTATGTATACTCAATACTCAATACTTTATTGCAATTCATAATGTGTACAGGTTAGAATACAGTAATTTTATGTGCATTATGAACCCTGTCGGGCACAGCAACGAGAGAGGAGGACTTATATGTATAGGTATTTATGATTAGATTTACACTGTCATGCTACTACAAACTATTTACAAGTATCGTAACACATTAATATTTATTTATATATTTTTTATTTTAATCTAGTCTAATATTTTTAGTTCCATTGTACTAAAATTACATGAGTTAAGTTGCATTAATTAAATTATTATTACGTAGTATGTAAGCGGCTTGGATTTGAACACAAGTATAAGGATTTGTCTTGGTTTTGGGAGTGAGAGGTTATAATATTTTTATCAAAGTAATGCGAGAGGGAGGTAACCCCGTTTTAATAAACATATATTGACTACAATATCAAAAAATGTAGTCGGGTTATTAAAGCTTTTTATTTTATAAACAAAGAAAAGTATCTACTTATTCACCTGTCTTTGCAATGTCGTAGATATTATCTTGTATTTTACGGCACAATATTGCCTTTGACGTGTCATCGTCTTGTTTTATACTCGGCCGCCAATACTGTCAAGTAAATATTTAGGAGGTATAGTAACAATTGACAATATGATAGAATGCCAAAGGCAATATGCATTTGCCGTGTAGAATAATAATATTGAATTTAGACCGTAGAAGATCTTTTGTGCAATATTATAAACAAAATTATACATAACAATTTTTTAAATATGACTCTAATACTCTTTTTTTTTAATTTAATTGTGTCGCTTGTTAGGAGATAAGAAGTAGTTTTATTATGTTATTGTATCTTTTCTATGATGTACCCTGTATTGATGTGTTTTCTATTCTATTCTATTCTATTATACTAGCGACCCGCCCTCGCTTTGCTTCGGTGTGTGTGAGTTTTCTGTAACATCCGTACATAATTTAGATTTTATAATACATAAAAGCCTTCCTCTTGAGTCGCTCTATCTAATAGTGAAAACCTACCGCGTTAAAGTTTGAGAGATCGAAGCTTACTATCAGCCCACTGACCCACCATAGAACTGTGTCTCAGTGACGCTATCATTCAAGTCATAAGAAGTGTCAAACAAATTGTTTTATAATGTCACTGTGACACCGTTCTATAGTGGGTCATGGGTTGATAGTCGACGTCAAAGATATGTTTACACTTTAGTACCTTGTCACTTTATCCGCTATGACAATTTCATATGGCAGTTAAAACATGATGTTAAAAGCATTGTGAAGCGCCGCTAAAATCGCGTAGCTGTCACAAAAGCCATACAAATTTAGCTCCGGGCGAAAACGTTTCTCACACCCTAAAACAAGTCTGATTTGCACGATTTTTGAATATGTTGTAGTTATTATAAAGAACTAGGTCTGTACGTTTCTGTTTTTTGTTTTTTCAATTTGTTTCATTATAAGAAATATTTTCGTGTAAAGGAAAACGTACAGACATAGTTTTTCATGATATCTACAACATATCCAAAAATCGTAAAAATCGGACGAGGTTTAAGGGGAGAAAAACGTTTTCGCATTTTTATGGAAATTTTTAGCTTCACAATCCTCTTAAATAGACAAGGTGCGAAAGTGTAAACATATTTATGACGTCGACTGTACATACATACAGACAGACGGCGGGAGGCGACTTTGTTATACCTACTATGTACCTAGAGATGATTATTATGATAGGACTTTATCTGAGCTTAACAATAAAAGTGCGATTGTTAATCATAAAAAATATCTAATTTATGCACTATTCTTAGGGAAAATGTACGTAATCATAATCAACTAAAAAAAAACCGGACAAGAGCATATCGGATCATGTTCATAAGCAGAGATGGGCAATATTTATTCGAATGACGAATAACGAATAAGGATAAACAAATTATTCGCCAATAACGAATGAAATTCTCGAATGATTATTCTTATTGGAATAAATTATTCGTCGAATAATTCATTTGCGAATAATTTATTCGCGGATAATTTATTCGTTGAATTAATTGCCACGAATAATTATTATTTACTACTTATTATTCCTGCTCCATTGTTCCGTAATAAATTAATAAATTATTCGTTATTCGAAAAGTAGTCGAATGATTCATTCATGGATAAATTATTCGCGAATATCTCATTCGCAAATAAATTATTCGACGAATAAATTATTCACGAATAAAAATATTACGAATAATTTTTTATTTGAATGATTATTCGAATAATGCCCATCTCTGTTCATAAGTGGTAGGTATTTATAAACACTAGCCGCCTGTATCTCAGGAACCAATCAAGTTTACTTAGTCGTGATAGATTTTCCTTTAAGTTCGTTATATTATATGCTTTAATTTAAGATGTTTTTCTCGGTGGGACACGTAACTCTAGCGAAAATAACACTTTTCGAACTCTTTTCCAATTGATGACCATGCACATAATTATTTTTAGGAGCTATCCAATAATACCTCGATGTCATTATGTAAAAAAAACCCTTTGCTTTACTTGTACCTGAAAAAAAACTACAAGTAGTAAAAATCAGAAAATATCTTAAATTAAAGCAGATATAATATCATGGCTATAAGAAAACTTGACTGATTCCTGAGATACGGGAGTAAAAGTGCTTTTATCTATATAAAATCATCTAAGACAACACCAAATACCTTCGATTAGAAAATGACTTCATGCTTGGTGATTTTTGAGATCGTTTTTAGGGTTCCATACCAAAATGTTAAAAAAGGAACCCTTATGGTGAGACTTCGTTGTCTGTCTGTCTGTCTGTATGTCACAGCGGGTATTCTCAGCAACTATAAATGCTATCAACTTAAATTTTGGCATAGTTGTACAAATAGCTTGCCCGCATCTGCTTTTAGTAAAAAAAAAATGAAATTAATTTTATAAATAGTTGAAAAAGGGTCGATTGGTTCGATTATAGCAAATGGGGTGTCATATGAAAGGGCTCAATCTGCACATTTCAAAACCATTTTTTTTAATTTTCTTGTATGTACTTTTTGATTTAAAGCCAAAAATGTGAAAAAAATTACCGTTCTCCGAAGGTTATTAATATAAAAATCTGAAAAAATCGTGGCGTATAGGTAATTGTTTATATTTTATGGGAAAAAATAAAATTAAGTTTTAATTATTTACAGTTTTTGAGAAATAAACAAAAAACTTTGAAAATCAGTTTTAAAAATGTAGGCCAAAATGGACCTTATTGCATAGAAATTAAAGTTCATACCAAAATGAGAACTTTCTTTTGCGATTACCAAGCAAATAAATACGGAACCCTCGGTGCGCGAGTCCGACTCGCACTTTACCGGCTTTTTTATGTTTATAGTAACGGCTTCAGAACCCTACACTGTGCATGGCCCGATAATCTCTTTCCCGATTTTTGTTTGATACAGAAGCGTCGGAACAAAGAAAATGTAGGTACTTTCAGGCTGTATTGCAGAGCTCTAGATACTGTAGAACTTTGTGGCCAATGTTCTTCAAAAAGGTGAAAATTCTTGAATTTATATCACGTTTCAACAGAAGAATGAATTTGCCTCGAAACTAGGTTGTCTTAGAAAGATGAAGGCATTTTTTAGAATCGACTAGGTACTGAAGTCAACCGCTTATTTATAACGTTGACTACTACGCAGGCTATATGTAGAGCGGGTTCTGAATAGTTTACTACGGAACGTAATGTACGTTACGCCGAGAAGTGATAAGGTTACGTTTAACCTTGAATGGTGGATTGGATTCGGTATCTCTAGTTAAAATTTACTTATTATTCAATTAGGTATTCGGTATGTGCGAGTGATATAGTATCGTCTGAGAGTAGTTTAGCCCTTTTCAGTTGTTAGAATATAATAAGTCTCAGCGTCGATCGGCTTAGTTCAGCGTTTAAAGTATATTACCGAACATTGGAAATCTCAGGCAATAATGGTCACGCGGCAACCGGTAGCGCGCCGTTTGCGTAAGACGCTACAGGATGGAGGGCAGAGGAGCGCTTCAGCTTCCCCGGTCGATGCGGGGTGGATCTGGTTTTTTCGGACACTGTACCAACCGGGAGAGGGGTGAACGAACCGCGTTACATAACCCGGTCGATACGCGCTGCGCGGGCTGCGCGCCGCCACCCCTCTCAATCCCGCTCGCGCGCGCTACCCGCTCGGACGTCGTGCGTGTGTTTTATTTTACCGCGGTTTTTAGTTTCCCTTTCGTTCTTTCCGTTTATGATTTGAGCCATGTCGAAGGACAGCGAACAGCAGAATGGCTCCGGCGAGGAGTCCAAGACCAACCTGATCATCAACTACCTGCCGCAGAGCATGACGCAGGAGGAGATACGCAGCCTCTTCTCTAGCATCGGAGAGGTCGAGAGTTGCAAGTTGATCAGAAACAAAGGCGCCGCCTTCCCCGACGCCCTCAACCACGCACTGCACGGCGGCGGTCAGTCACTCGGCTACGCCTTCGTCAACTACCATCGCGCCGAGGACGCGGAGAAGGCCATCTCCACCCTCAACGGACTCCGCCTGCAGAACAAGACTATAAAGGTCTCCTACGCGCGCCCCAGCAGCGAAGCCATTAAAGGCGCCAACCTCTATGTCTCCGGCCTGCCAAAAACTATGACCCAAAGTGAGCTGGAGCGCCTCTTTAGCCCGTACGGCCGCATCATCACTTCCCGGATCTTGTGCGAGAACTCCGGGGGGCGACCGTTCACAGGCGGCGAGCAAGGACTGTCCAAGGGAGTCGGGTTCATCCGCTTCGACCAGCGCGTCGAGGCCGAGCGTGCCATCACAGAACTCAACGGAACGGTGCCCAAGGGAGCGACCGAGCCCATCACGGTAAAGTTCGCCAACAACCCGTCCAACAACGGCAAGGCGCTAGCTCCGCTCGCGGCGTATCTGCCGGCAGCGCTGCGCTTCCCCGCGCCGCTCGGACGCTTCAGCTCAGGCAAGTCCCTACTCGCCATCAACAAAGGTTTGCAGCGCTACAGCCCTCTAGCTGGAGAACTCCTCGGCGGCGTGCTCCCAGGCGCCGTAGGCTCTGAATGGTGCATCTTCGTCTACAACCTCGCCCCGGAGACGGAGGAGAACGTGCTCTGGCAGCTGTTCGGACCGTTCGGTGCCGTCCAGAGCGTAAAGGTGATCCGAGACCTGCAGACCAACAAATGCAAGGGCTATGGCTTCATCACCATGACGAACTACGACGAGGCCGTGGTGGCGATCCAGTCGCTGAACGGCTACACGCTGGGCAACCGAGTCCTGCAAGTCAGCTTCAAGACCAACAAGATCAAGACAATCTAAGCGCGCCCGCCGCGCCCGTAGGACGGCACGCTCGCAGGCGCACCCATACATACCGCGGATACCGGCGATACCACGCCACCAGCTGTTAGACTGTCTTCCCGACTAGACGGCCGGACGGCCATTTTCTACGTAACGTAAAGCGAATCGCACCGGCCCTTTGTTTAGCGAGCCCCGCTAACATATATACAAGTACGTATGGCTATACGCCGAACTGGGTTAAGTGTTTCAGGAAATCAAAATGGCGGCTCGTACGGGGCGCCGGTGCGCAGGCCCGGACCCGGGCTCCCGGCACGACCGGGGCCGAACACCGGCCCCACCAACCATACATATTGGTAATAGTCAATAACAAAATAATGATATTAAACTTCGCTTATGAACGGTTGTGGTTAACGAGAAATAGTTTTGATTAATGAATAATTAGCAATAATAGCCTAAATTGTGTAATGCTATGCTCCAATTTTATATGCGATCATATCGTCAGCCGTGCCGCACGGCACCTGCCAGTTGCCAAATATCGATATTTCACCTGTCGCTCACAACACTAGTGTTAGTACAACGGACCGGCCAAATGCTAGGAACCGAAGCACTCTCTCGCTCGTCTCTGGCACCTAATCGAAGTCAAATAGTGTTATATTGTTAAAGATTGGAAAAATATATTATCTATATGTATATTTTAATCATATATTAATCTAATTAAGGATGAAAACTAATCAAAAACTGTGATAGGTTTTGATAAATTTTTAAAAATGATAAAGATCCGCGGGAAAGTCACGTCGACTCATCGAGGGGCCGCCCATGAGAGAACACGTGTAGGTTAGTTTTTTGAGAAAATTTTGATATGAGGACCTAGGAAGTAGCGGTGGTCGCGACCCGCGATCGCACCCACTCGGACCTGACACACGGCGTCACTTCGGGCGAGCTCGGCCGCGCCCGATCGATCGAGCCGGGCGCTCGTGCCGTCCCGCCCGCGCGCGTGCCCTCGCCGCACCTCGGAGGGAGACGGAGAGTGACGGAGGACTCCAGTCCGCCGCGGAAATATGGTGCATACTCTAATCTAACGATATCGTTTTCAATAATAATCGATGTCTTAACATATGATCGGTACCTGGTATAATTATAATGTATGGATGCGACCCTGCGTCTATTCGAAGTAGGCTTTAATTGTCTTAGTTTAAAGGAATTTGTAAATAGGAAATGTTTTCCCGCGTCCGACACGCCATTACACTTGGACCCGCAAGACCTATTGAAGAACATCGAACTTGAATAGATTTATAATATCGTGCCGTCCTAACGACCCTACGATTTTTGTAAAAAGAATATATACTTAATATATTATGTAAAAACAGTTTTGTAACATTTCAGATATTAACTAATAGGTACTCATTACATACCAAAGATGAAAATAAAAATTTACAAGTATTTATATATTTATTGTAAATGTAAAACGTGCAATAACTAATAGCCATTAATTTAATGAAAATATATTAACAAATGAGTCGAGAGGCGTGGGGCTCGCTGTTTGTTTACTATTTATTGTAATCGCCGGCGACACTTGCTATTTCTTCTTTTACTATTTTAACAAAAAAAAAACGCTTTTTTACATACTGCTTAATATGCTTAACATTCCAATTTTAGTCTTAATACGTTTTATTATTAGGGTATTATATAATTTAGACAAATTGTGAGTTACCACTTGCGTTTACTAGGCCTCACTTCGGTACTGGCTAGCAGGAAATTACTGAGATTGTGTCAACAATGTTGGCAGTAGTGGAGATTCCCGGGAATTTGTATCAAATGATATTAAAAAGTTTTACCGAAGTGAGCTGTAGAGTTACGGCGTAAAGTTCGATTATAATTTATAATATGATAATTATTATTGATAGTACGGTTGGCAATCGGTGAAGTCGTCGCGTAAGCACAACTTTAGCTAACGTACTGTAACTATACTAAAGTAGTCGTCTTAGGTTATAATAGTTGTTGTGTTTTGTGTTGTTCTGAATCAGCATCTTAAATTTCAACTATTCTAGTCATTGCCCTTAAAAGGGGTTGTAATATTAATTGATAATTATTAAGAATAGTTGGAGTTCATGTTGGCGATAATAACCGTAATGATAATTTCAAATTTTGTTAGATTTAACGACTTATTCATTTAGTATATGTGCAATTAATTGTATTTTACGTGAATATCTTAATATGTGTGCATTTAACTTATTTAATGTCTAATTTATATTGTAATTTCCCGGTAGGAGGTTAGGCGCTCTCAGACCGGTTCTCGCGCGCTTTTTGCGGGCCCAATTGACGGCTTGACAGATAGTGTTGTATACCACAATAGGTTGCATGCATATCGATATCGACGTTCCGGTTTGAGAAGGGCTAAAATGTAACCTAAATTGATTTATTTATTAGGAAATTACTACAATGGGCGATTGATCTGGCTCACGAAGGTAAATCCGTTAAAAACTTAAATAATTATTGTTAAGGGCGATTAGACCCTAATATGGTTTCAAATTTGGGATTGCTTTTAACGTAATCGTTTAAATCGAAACGAAAACACCAAAGTATTCACTGAAAACTCATCGACTTTTTAGATAATAAATAAATAATATAAATTGAAATAAATAATGCAAAATATTTTGGAGAGGTTGTTGGTTAGGTGATGTAAAGTGACTTAGAGCGTGTATTAGTAGAATGTTTTGTGCGTCAACCCTTCTTTCGGTAATAATTAAACAAAATAATAAAAGGGATAATAATAAATTAATAATAGTGCTCAATAGCGTAGTAGTGGGTCGGGTAGTTGTGAAACACGAAAAGCAATAAACGTATTGTAAGGAAGCCATGCAACGGGTCACACATAATTAACTTAATATTTTTATATGTATTTTAAAATATACTGTAATTCATATCTTCATAGATGTAAGCGGCAACCGGCAAAACGTTCTACTAATAGGGATTTAGCAGTCGATGTAGGAAACGAACCCAGCCAAGGGAGAAGCACCCCTATTATCAATACCTTACGGCTACTTTTTGAACGGCGTTTTGAAGCATTTTTAATAAGAAAATATATAAAATAAAGTAAATTAATTGGCAACACAGAAACAATACTCTAATACGCATAGGCTAATTGACATTGAGGCTGTGAAATTAGCAAAAAAATAAAAGTAAATAAAATACATGTGACGGTGGATCTTAAACTAATTAAAGATTAAGGGTTGGGATGATGCAGTCGTAGGTTGGTGGCCCATATTAATAAGTAAATCAATTGAAAACAGCAATATTAATGACTGTCCAGAAAATGGTGATAAAACTGATAAATAGGAAGGCAGAATTAGCATTTATATGCGATCAGCTAGTCAGGTAAGGGGCAACCCGGGCAAGCACAAAGCAAGGATAGTGCCCAGGAGAAACCCCGTAGTTAAGTCACAATGAAGAAATGAAATCTTCCATAGGACATAAAGCTAAGTTAACTTCTGCGGATAAAAATATTTCAATAGCAAAAGCACTCGCCGGCTGTACTCTAGTCAAATGCTCAATAATTAAAAAAGCTGGTGCAGCGCGCATCGATTACAAAGGTGACAAAACTATCGATAAATTGAAATATTTTTAGCACCGCAGAAATCTCGAGACATCGACTAAATGTGTTACTATTAACGTCATACGTCAAATGTTTGCACAACACCTACTTCAGCTGTGGCTATATTGTTGTAAAATTATTTATAATCCATTTGCTCATCCTAATACTTCCTGTTTTGGACCTGTTTCTAGCGTAGCTGTTAGGTACTTTCGTTGGGTAATTTTATAAGATATAGCCAGCGGCGCCTTGTCGCATCCCTTGCGCGAACGCACGATCATCGTCACTCAGGGCGGGGACACACGGAGCTGCAACACGCGCGCACCCGCTGCGACTAGGGGTGTTATGCTCTTGAGGAACTGACTGACCGGCTAACTTGACTCGCGAGCGCGTAAACATTACGTATTGGTGCGTGTCTCAACTACCGGTCAAGTTGGCCGTCGAACGAGCGACTAAGAGAATAAACACCCAGCAGCGCTCCCGCGAACGTTAAGCAATATCTAGTGTCGATAAAGGACAATAAACTAAGCAATATTTTTGAACGGTCATTATATTGATCTATTTCTGCATTTCATGAGTCGTGACTTAGTCTGTGTTAGTGTCGTGGAATGCTGAATTAAGCGCTAAATAATATCATCTGTTAATGGAGATTTAGCGGAGTTAGAATTAAAACCCTGGAGGCGGTCTGCTGCTGGGAGAGACGCAGGCGCGCGCGAGATGCAAAAACGTGTGTTCCCGTCCAATATACTCATTATAGACAGTGAAAAGGCCGAAACGAAAGAATTACTTGCGTTAAAAAAAACCCCAGGGGTGCTTACATGCTCAGTTTTCCGAGGACACTCAAGCAAACGTCTTTTTCTGGCTAGGCTAGTGCGAAAGAGACGGCTGCTTAGCCCCGCTAAGCGCCAGCATGCGAGTACCCTGGACTGCGTCCAAAGACGAAGTCAAAGTTAAGCTTAAAGCATTCGCTTGGCGGTGCAAGATTGCAATAAATATGTAAATAAACACTAAACGGCATCAGACCAGCTATGAAAAGCGAATTATAAATAAAATAATAGTTTCGAATTTAAAAAGTAATATCATGTAATATCAATTTCACTGTCTATTTATTAGAAATTCGTTTTCGGTGTTGATTCCTCTATTAACTGCATAGCACAATGGTTCGTTCCCATTTCTCTAGAGCCCTAGCGGTGGACACGGAGCACCGCCTTCTCTCTGGCGGACACTAGGCCCTCGGTGCCTGCCGCTCGGGCTCGACTACTCATTTCAGGCTAAGTGACAGAATGGGGACAAACACAGATTCGTGCAGAGTAGCATGTGATACTCCTAGTACGTAAACGTAGGCAATATTCAATTGTATTCCCATATTGTTAGCGACCTGAAAGTATATGGACCGTATCATGGATACCTTCCGTGGTCTGAGTAATAACTAATCAGATATTCATCCCGACTTCCAGCAGACTCGAATAAGGATAGGAATATTAGACAAATGCATCGTAAGATAAGTGTCTCAAAATAAAGTATTGAATAAGTATTTTACCAACATCAACGTTAAGGTGTCTAGGCAATGAAAGCAATGTATTTATAATTAAAAGATTATAAGAGGGTCAGCCGTTCCCTGTTCGCGCTAGCTGACTTCACTTTGATACAAATACGTATTTTATAAAACTAATTAAAAAAAAAACAAAAAAAGTTAAAAAACACTTAAGATCTTCCGGTATTTAAATCAATGTTGAAGTTTCTTTTCGTCTTTTTATGGTTATATTAAAATTAAGAGGTAGGTGTCTGTGTTGATCGTATTAACCGATTTAGTTGATATTGTACCTAATTAGGTATTTCTATATACTTATTGTGTCGGTTTAAATAATTACCTCTACTTCATTATAGCTTATGTGGGAAGTTTAAGTTGCACAAGAAATAGTAGTTGGAATAAGGTCGCCACACTAAACCTGGGATCATTGTCTCTGGCCCGTTTCCTGCCCAGAGAAGAGCAGACTCCCGTCGCTGCTCTAGCCTCTATGGCAACCGTCATTTTGTGCGCACACCGCTGGCTAGCAAACGGGCTAGAGGAGTCCATTATATTCCATATTGATTCAGTTTTAGTGTCTTAGAAATAAATGTTGTTCCCAATAATTTGTAAGATCGTTTAAGGATTTTTGAATATTATTGTAAAGTTTTCCAAAATCACACCAATAAGGAGCTTAAAGACGCTCGATTTCCGAGGGAAACGCAGCGGTTTTGGAAAATTGCTACGCCGTGGTTCTTGGGGATAGAAATTTTAAAAATACTCATTCCTAATGTAAGCATTATTAACCAAATATTTACATCAGTAGTGGTTACTTGGCTGTTTTAAGTAATTTATTCATTAATATTTTCTCGTAACTTATGTGTCTATAATTATTAATTTATTGGAATTAATTATAATTGAAAAAAAAATATGAAAAATGTCACATTCTCTCACTTTATACAATAGTTTTTACAATATGATATTTAATATCCTCAATGGTTGTAACTATACATTTCTTGTTCTAAATATATAAAAAACCTGACGAAAGTTGCTTTTATTTTATATTCTGACCCCAAGCGTACATAAAAAAGTACCTACCTAACGCAATCATGTTAAATGAATATGCTATTCTATAATATCAAAAATATGCATTAAGACGGCACTGAGCGTCCACTGGCGCCCTCATTACTATTACCTATTGTGTTTTTTAATAAGGAAACTGAAATATTGTCTTGAACTCGAAGTATGGTTGTTTGTTATAGGGACAACTAAATACACAATTTATAGGGTATAACATAACTTAATAACAACCATGAGCGAGTAAATTAACGAAAAAAAGTGGCCATCGTTTTCGTTAAGTAGACTGACACGAAGGTGAAGTAAAGGATATTAAACTTTGTCATATAATCACTACATAGTATAAAACAAAGTTGCTATCCGCTGTCTGTCTGTCCCTATGTATGCTTAGATCTTTAAAACTACGCAACAGATTTTGATGCGGTTTTTTTTAATAGATAGCGTGATTCAAGAGGAAGGTTTTTATGTATAATAACTTTTGGATGATGTACGGGTACTACAGAAAACTGGCATGAACCGAACCAAAGCGAGGACGGGTCACTAGTATGTTATAAATGTGTATTCATTTGTACAATAAAAAACCAATCCTTCGATTTCAAGACAATGCTTTTTAGAGTTGTTAGTAATTTTGTACTGCCTACATACATAAACTCACGCCTTCATCCCCAGAGTGGGGACTCTGGGAATGAAGGCGTGAGTTTATGTATGTATGTACTTTAGTTTATTAGAAAACATAATCATAGTATTAAGGGCGCCGCCGCCACTGGACGCTTGGTGCAATAATAAGTCTTAATATTTGGGGCCACAATAAATTAATAATTTAGTGTTACCCGATAGAAGCCCACTGCTAGAGAAAGTAGGTATTGGCCCCATTCCTACAGCGAACCTGACCCACCCCACTAAGGCTAAGGCCACACAGAGGGGGAGGCCCGCATAGAGGGAAGGTAGTAAGTACAATGTAATATAGCTCTGAAACAGCCTTTGGGTTTGTAATTGTCCCTCATTCATTTTCATGCGCTTTTGTGCGAGTTAAACCAACTTTACTCGACCCCCGGGTTACCTATTATTTAATCGAAACACCTTTCAACCAACACAGAATTTTCAATTCATATAAAGGCATTTCTCACCTGAGTCAATTTTATTTACTAGACTCAAGTCAGACCTAACGTAACCTACGTATAGTGGTATTTTTCTAAGATGTCCGAATGGTCATATCGAGCTTATATTTAGCAGTTCAAAACGAAAAGAAATATGTAAAAAGATAATTCGCTCAAATAGCTGCCTTTCGTTCTAAGCTATAAGGTTCAAGTTGAAATGGCAACTCCAAGCATCAATATGTCGCGGTCGGAGCTCATCCAGGTAGGCGGCCGGCAAAGCGTGTGGCAAAGTCCACTACTGTTTTAAATGTCAAGCCATTACAACTAGAAACTTATAGTTTAGGATGGAAGGTAGCTATTTGGACGGATTATCTTTTTACTTATTTCCTTTCGTTCTGAACTGTTAAAGATAAGTTCTTTATGACCATTCGGAGATTTTAGAAAAATACCACTATAATTAATATATCCTAAAAACATGGTTTCAGCAGAAAGCGTCCAATGAAATGAAATTCGATGTAATGATACAATCGTTGAAGTGATTTTCGATAAAATAATGGGTTTCCCTAACCGGGAAGCTTTTAAAGACCTTTTAAAGACCAGATAAGCTTAGTATTAGTATTATAGCAGCTTGTGAGCTTCAAGCAACGAAAAAAAAGAACTTTAGTGAAAATAAGAGGTAATAGCTAGTAAATAAATAAAAGTTTAAGTACTTAACTAATATATTACAGTTCAAATGTTGCTTGCGTGATATAGAAGAAACAGCAGCTACGTAATTCTACAATGTCACGAAAGAAAAATAAGCCGGTCAATATTTTGTTGCAACATAAATTTTGGTCAGAATTTTCACTAGCTTATCCTACTTACTAGTGACCATTGCTTTCCAAATATAGAAGACATACATTGCGCTGTAAGTACATGAGCTAGGGTGACACCCTCATATTGTTTGTTGTTTAAACCTCCCTCTGAGGGTCCATTTTTGATCCCTATTTCATTATGCCCTGGGCTGGCAAATTGAGTGGGATTAATACTTCCAGATATTAATATTATTTTCCGTAAGAAAATATATTAAGGTTGAAAATACATCCATAACAACATAGCTATGTTTTTATTGATTGATTTTGCGATGTAATTTAAAGTTAGAGCAAAGTGAGACTAGTTAGTGGTTGTGTCATGTTTATGTTTCCCCTCATTTTGTTTCTTAAATTTTAAACCTTTTTGATGGAAGCACGTGTTCAGGCTAATAATTTTCTATGAGCTAATCACCTTGATATTGTCACCTTACAATTATCGATATCGATATTAAAGTATGTTGGAATTGGTGTACAATACGGCCCTATTGTCTTGATAGGTACGTGTTGCTTAGGTTGGTAGTACCTACGTTATGTCAAGTTCAGGGACGGGAAGTAAAGCAAAGAGGTTAGTTACTTCGAGAAAACTAAGTTAGGTACTTAAAATAACAAACAAAACCACTGTACCTTTTATAATGGGGAAGGTTATAAAATCGAATATTAGTTACTACGTTACGATGGCCCAGTGATCTTCAACCCAGAAACTACGATTTTTTATGTACTTAATTTAAAAAAAACATAGTTGACTCCATGTAGGTTACTACTGGAAAAACCCAAGTTACACAACCCATAGCACTACTTTAACTACCTAATGGAATAAAACCACGAAACGAATGAATCATCTTTCATTCTAAGTAATACTGTTGTTTGCTTAGTAGAATAGAAAAAGAACCCTTTATTTCAGCCAACGCGGCCTAACCTCACCCAACTAACATAGATAATAAAACACATTACTTGCAACACAGTTAAGTATATAGACTAACACGGCACGAGATTCGAAGGCCACGGCAAAACACACAAAGTCACTTTAACACCCTTACAATATCGGGGGCCCCAGGGGGGTATAACTCATTTTTCGACAGGAGGCCGAGTACCAATATGCGACAGACGTTTTCGTCGTATCCACGACACCTAGTATATCTATGGTAATGCACCCCTCATTTGGGAGACAAGTGACGGTACGGTGGGCGAAACAAGTTGTTAACTAACTGAGGGTTCCAAAATTAAATCTTCAGTACTCAGAGACATTTTAGAGAGAATTAAATCGTTCCTTTTTCAAACTTGTGTGTGAAAAATCGTTTCTAAGGAACGGCTAAACGTCATTTATTAACTCTGAGTGCGTCCGTTAATGATTTTCAATACATTTACACAAAGTCCTTTAATTTCGGTGCCCAATATTGAAACTGCGGATAGATTAGGTTAAATTTAACACAATTTTATTTATGCCAAAAAATGTAAGCCGGAGTATCCTAAAACAGGACATAGGTAGCAAAATTAAAGAGATAGTTTTTGCTATCTTCAGTAGAGCTCCAAAGATAGATTTAATATTGGAAACGGTCATAAACCAATATTGCCAGGGTTGAAAGTTACTTTGCAAGTTAAAATAAACCTTATAGTAAACAGTTGTATAGTGAGCAAATAAACTTTAGCTATAGGGTGTTTCCGGATGGTTGTCCCTGATTTATACAGACAGACCCCTTGTCTACTTAATGAAAGGTACAGGGCACCGTACTTTCACAAATAAATCAAATTTTAGAATTTGTTGACTGATTTTTCATTGTGTTTTTTTTGTGCGCATTATGGATGTTGTTTTTTTTTTGCTGAATCAATTGTATTCCAAACATTGGGACTAAGATTTTAGGTTCATGGAATGGTTTATGGAGAACTAGATGAAAAAAAAGCATTAGTGCCTATTTAAAAAAAACCTTTTTCATGTTACAAACCTCACAATAAAGTCATGATGTCAATGTTCCGAAAAATATTTCCGTAAAACCTAGAGTAATATCTAACGATTACCAATAAGGATTAACTTCAAAAGCACACGTCGTTTTACAACACTGATTAGGTTTTGTATTAATGATTGCATTTTGTACCTAAGGACACATACTTTAGGACTCATTTTTCCAATTTCATTTTACTCTTTGTGGACGGACTTATTACAAATCAAGCATTATGTGGCAGCCCCTAGTTATATGCGTTGGACACGCACAATCCGATCCGACTGATCAAAGCGGCATGTGTTATTCTGAAGTATCACTAAAAACTCTACCTTAACACTCAAGGGTTAAAGCTTTAAATCTTACGGCACTTTATAAATCATTTTCCTATATTGTTCAAAAAGATCTTAAACATTGTAATAGTTCATAGACTTACGACGTTTTGGAATAAAGTAGTTTTGTAATTATACGAGTTGTAACGTGATGACTTTAGGTTTGAATTTTGCGTACGTTCATATGTGTATGGGGTGATGTTCTTTTAAAAGGGGGCTAAAAGTTGGCTTTGTAATTATAATTAATTATTGATGGATTTAATCCCTTGTTGTTGTAATTTTTTTATAGTCGCGGGTAGTATAAGTGACGCAGGACGCTTTAGAAACACAAGTTTTAAACTTTTATCTTGTTATGTAACTTGTAGCGATCTCCAGTCCACATTGTGTTGTATTTAATCTTACCAGATCTAGACAGAGAGACATGATTCTGGCTTAAAACAGTTCTATTTAGGTCCTAAGTAAATCCTCATTTTAATCAAGAAGAAATTAAGTATATAATTTTAAACTTAATATTTATAAACTTACTATTATGAGAAATACCCACGGCAGAATTTACCCTAGTCGCGATAACTGAGTGATGAATTTCTCAATGTATCATAAGGATGGTTTTAGTAACTTATTACCTTCGAGACTGATAGCGAACATTGCAGGCGTCACTTTGTAGTTATTTAAATACCGATTATGGTCGTCAATCAGGGTAAAATTTCAAGCTTTTAACATTGGACGGTTTTTTTTTGTATTTTCCGTTGTTTTCTATTTGTTGGCTATAATCAGCCTGTACATATATATTAATGAATCGAAATGAAATGTTAAGTACCTATATAAGTGAGTATACATCACACGGACCGCCGGAGACCGGCCTCCTCTCATGAGTATGAGGGAGGGGGAGGTAGTCTCCACAAGGGTCCAGTGAGGAGTGGACACTCCAAACGCATCATTGAACTTCGCAGGTTTGTACAGGTTTGATCATGATGTTTTTATACCTACATAGAAAATAAATCAATATGAAAAACTGGCATGGTCCCAAAAAGCCTTTGGATTGTACGGTAGACTTATTAAGCTGCACACTTTAGTGCTTTGTCACAATAGCGGCCTGCACACGTAAAGTCCGGACCGCCGGAAACGCCACGCGCCATTCCAATCTTCGTTCCGAACCGTACGTGTAAATGCAACTGTAATAGTAAAATAGTAATAAATGTACGGTTTGGAACGAAGATTGAAATGGCGCGTGGCGTTTCCCGCGGTCCGAACTTTACGTGTAAAGACCGCTAATAACGTCATGTTGTCATGTGAACTGCTGCATTAACCTCCTAAGGCCCAAGGTCCTACCCATAGTACTTATTGACTTTGTCATTCAGACCCAGCTCCTTCGACAGTTGTGTAGTCAAAGCGTACCAAGGTCCTACCAGTAGGACTTAATAGAAAACCCGCCAATAACGTACCACGTTCCTACCAGTAGGATTTAATAGAAAACCCGACATTTTGTCTTCTCAGTACTTGGGTCTGAATGAGTATAAGGCCCGATTTAGACCAAGCGAACGAACAAGAATTCTATGCATTATCTCTTACGTTTTCTTTGTAAAAATAAAGACAAAACATGTTCTAGAGCGCTCCTTCGCTTGGTCTAAACGCACCTTTAGACAATAGTACTACTGGTAAGACTGCGGGCCGTAGTGGCTACATGCTGAATTTTTCGTTGTGCCTTAGGAGGTTAATCTGTCAAAGGCGACAAGGTTTAAGTGTGCAGATATTATAAGGTCGACTGTACAAGGAGTGCATACTACGCAACGACATATGCCTGTTTGAGATGAATTTCAAATTCATTTCGCAAATAAACATTGGAAAACTTAAAGGTGCGCTCTATGTATCATACCCATGATCAAATCAAAGATGATTTAATTTATTTAAATTATCTTTAATTTTTGATAATTGTCAATAAATTCATAAAACATCACTGAATAAAAAAAATGGTTTAGATTATTGTTATGGTCATAAAAATATGACGAAAATTCTAAATAAAATGCTAAAAATCTTAATGATATGAAAAGATGAAAGATAACCTGTTCCTTGTATCGTATCTACTAACTTCATACTAAAACTATAAATCGGGATTTAATCTTAATCTACTGACTTCTACTAAAATCTACCAAACATCCTGTATTTGTGAGGTGTGAGGAAGTAGCTATAGGTAACCATCTCGGTTTGTTACATAATAATATTTTACATATGATGTGTTTATTTAGAATAAAATAAATGAAATGAATATTGTTCTTCAAATTCAAAGCGTTAATAAAAAAAACTGAATCAAAACCATGACATTCCGGTCGTAAAAAAAATTGCAACCAACCTTTTCCCGATCCCTTACATGTCAAAACCCAACGTGCCATAAACTCCTCATACTTTGATTTTAGATGATAAACCACCCCAAATATGAAGTTCATTGACCCGCGGGGGCCCAGGGGTCATCGACCCGCTGACGTCACGTCAATTTCGGAGATCGGTAGGGCGAGGGATGGTTATGAGATACCAATAAAATAGAATAGTGTATTTGATAGTATAGCTAATGGGGATGCGATCTTTGTGTGGTGGGAAAACCTAGGGGGTTATTATGTTATGACACAGCTATGCATTTCAATTTGCGCTGAGAGTAAAGAACTGCTATAGCTCTGTCCTTTACACTCGCCGTAAAATGAACTGTATAGATATGTTATAATAAACCCCCAGCCCAGGCCCGGTACTCTAGGCCGTAAAAATCATATTGTTTAACGTTTTGATAGCTCTTATTTACTTGACAGTAAAGTAAAACGATTTCATAACAGCTGGCCTATTGCCTAACGCACTAGCAATCGCAATCGACTTCAAAGCAGAACATTTTTTTTTCATTTTGAATGCAGACTCGCCTTCGGACTGTCAAAATGAAAACGATTACGATTGCGAGTGCGTTAGGCATTAGCCCCTTTGAGGTCAAATACGATATTGTTTTTAACCGCCTAGAATAGAGGCCCTGCGTCGCTATTGCCTAACGCACTCGCAATCGCAATCGGCTTCAAAGCGGAACAATTGTTTTCATTTTGTATGCAGACAAGCCTTCGATTTTCAAAATGAAAACGATTGCGATTGCGAGTCCGTTAGGCAATAGCCCCTCTGGTCAGAAATACATACAAGATACCATGAGCTGCATGAGATGCGGCCATATTTTGGTTTCATTGAACGTATTAGAGCGTTTAGTCTATTTATTTTTGTGTTCCGTGAACGGGAACCTATTACTAAGCCTCCTCTGTCCGTTTGTCTGTCAAAGGGCTCTATCTCATAAACTCATAAACCATAATAGGTAGACAATTGAAATTTTCAGTGTTTATTTCTATTGCCGCTATAACAACAAATAACAAAAAAATTATTAAAAAAACGGAACCCCATTCAAGAATGGTACGGAACTCTTCGTATGAGAGTCCGACTCGCACAGGTCGGATTTTTTATAAGTCTTTCAAATCTTGCGTTAGAGTATTTTACCAAAGTTAGAGATGCTTGTCCCAAGGCAGAAATGACAGTTTTCTATGACTTGACGTTTAATTTGACGTGTCTTGAGAAAGGTATCTTCAGACAGTTAATACTGTCCTTAGATTAGTAGGTAAGTGTTCTTTTAACTGTGTACCTATTGATGAATTAATTAATTGTTCAAAGAGAACTTAAAAAGAAGAAATAATCGACCTCAAGATCTATATCTAAGTATACCTACTGAAAGCAGAAAGATTATGGACGTTCGACCTAGGTACTAAGTCCCAAACTAAGCTCCAGGCTTGTACTATGGGTACTAGTCAACGATAAACATACATCTATAGAGAAATATCTACATAAACATAGAAAACATGCAAAACTCAGAACTAATTTTCGCGCTCATCACACAAATATTTGCCCGTAAGAGAAATTCCCTGGGAATATAACACGTCGTCAACATAGTCAATTTTCTTAGGTGCGCGGCGAAAATCGATACTAGTAAATGGTGGTGGGACCTTGTGCAGGGTCTGTCCGAGTTGCTGCTACCATATTTTCTTTTAACCTACCGCCGTTTTGTAGTTTTTCAATGTGGGGATAACACGAACGGTTAAATTATAAGCATAGAGGGTTCCATCTTAGTCCTCAGGGTTGGCAACCGTTTGCAGTCTTAGGAATAGGTACGGAGATTGCAAATGTCTAATTATGGTCTCGAATCGCGCTTACCATCAGAGGCCCGTTTCACGAAGCTACAAGTTACAAATTACAAGCGGAAGTCTCTTTCTAACTACTTTTGCTAGAAAGAGAGTTCCACTTGAAATTTGTAACTTGTAGCTTCGTGAAACGGGCCACAGATGGCCTGTGTGCTCGTATGTTTTCTAAAAGCCATTAGAACTTTCAGTACCAGCAACCCGCTCAGTTCTCTGTTCGTAGGAAATTTTCGCTGTAAAGCGAAAAACGCTGGAATCGGCTACGAGCGTAGCACTATCCGCTACGTGGCAACGAATGTGTTAAAAAATGAAATATTCATGGACATTCATTTCAACTATTTCAAGCCCCACTTACCATTAAGATGACCATAGGTCCTACTTTGAAAATCGAAGTTTGAAGTTACGTTAGCTCTGTCCCTGACACGCGTCATTTGAGACTAAATCAAGAGAACGAGATGGAGCTAACGTAACTTCGAACTTCCATTTTCAAAGTATTGCCTCTGTGTGCTTGTTTCTTCTCTATGGAATAAATAAAATTGCTTACTCATTGTTTCAATCGACGTGAACTTACTTACCGACAAGTCAAGTGCGTGCCTTAAGGATATACGGCAGTACGTGTCTATAACACTCGAAGTGTAATTAAGTAAGTATATGACTATTATAATACAGCGTGTGTATTCCATACGATCCTATATTTTAAGGGCAGTTAGATAAGACCCTAATTAACGTAAATTGGTATATTAAGTTAACAAAAGAAAACGTTTTTTTTTTCATACAAATTACTTCGGCACGCAATGTATTCAAATAACCAAGTCGTCTACGTAAGCACTTTGTGTTCATTGATTTATTGACGATGTTATTGTCAACTCAATATTTGCATTACAATGCTGGCCGGGAAAACTTAAAAAAAACATTACGCTTAATTATTGAGAGTATTTGTTAAAATTCATTACTGTACCTCTTAATACCGCTTAAATCTATCGTATGTTAAAATTTAGGATCGTATGGAATACACACGCTGTATACTAAATTCCCTACAATTAAACTATTAAAATTAATGGTACGTATGACTGTATTCACCTACCTAGTTACTAGAATGTACGCATGACAACACTCAATCAGCAAATGCACCACATGGCGGTACACATGACGTTACACGTAATTACAGCCCCTTGTTGCATAATTAAATAAAAAGGGGAAAGTGCTATCGATTTTGTATTCTAAATTTTTGATTGCATTAAACATAACTTCATTTGTTTCACCCGTGAGGTACAGTCAACTACAAAGAGATGTTTCCACTTTTTCACCCTTATGTAATAAAGTTTAAAATTTGATTCATCTCTTTGTAAGTCGCCTGACCCTCGCCTCGGGCTATTATTAACATTAACCGAATTTAACCCAATTTATACACTTTGTATTTAAATTTTAGCTGCTTTGTGCCAGAAGCCTATAAGTAGGTACATACCTACACAATACAAAGGTTAACGAAGAGATACCATAAAGGGATAAGTTCGCCTTCACACATCCCAGCTATATTTTTGTTTATCATTATAACTTTTATCTCTTTTGTTTGTACAATAAAGTGTTTACATACACACCTACATACATTACATAGGTATACAGGTTATTTTTTTATCAGTGCACGAAATTTAGGGACTAACTCTGTAGGTCATACTGATCAATTTTTATTATGGGACCAACATCCAGATCCCGAAAAAAAAACTGCTGTTCCATACATTTCGGCTGTTTAGCTCTCAACGTTTGTATGGAACAACTGATTTTTTATCGCGACTTGGACGTTGGTCCTATAATAAAAATGGATGAGTGTGACCTACAAAGTAAGTCCCTAAAATGTGTGCACTGATAAAGAAATTACCCTGTATAAATACAGTCAGCATCAAAAGTAGCTAAGCAGAATAACATGCTCAAAATGATCTAGACACGACGTATTCTCTTGACAATAGAGCCGAGTGCAGATCATTTTGACCTCTTCGGTTTGTAGCTACTTCTGCTGCTGACTGTAAATACAATCATTTGCAGGATTTGTTAGATCCAAATTTTCCAACAATTCCCATTTTTTTAACGTCTGGCTATACGAGTGGGTGGTTTGGCCCTTCGGACGTAGGTCCGAACCTACATTACATTGCATTTTTATAGAAAAATAAAATTTGCGACTGAGACAAAATTAAATCGGGAAGAAATACGAGTGGAAATTCTGGTAATAAGAAATAACGATTTAGGAATAAATATCTAGCAAACTGCTATTTGGTGTACCAATGATACAAAGAAATGGTACAGTCAAGGAAATTGATTCATTGACCACTTTGGACTATGTCAAAGTAACACTGTTAATTTTTTCATCTAGTTTCTTAAGTTTTGATTGATTACCTCACTTTAACATAGTCCAGTGCTCTAGGAATAATTTTTCTTGACATTTTACATTTATAAATTATATCTTTTCGAGATCTAGGTATGCATTACCAAATTCGATAGGTATTTTTGTAAGGGAAAAAATATTTTCACTAAGCATTTTTTCCAAGCAAATTTTATTAAAATCGGTTCAGCTGTTTGGCTGTGAAAGCATAACAAACAAATACAGTTATTTTCGCATTAATAACTTTTAGTTATTGATATGGACTCTCAGCTGAAAACATAAGGTGTTGAAAAAGGCAAGAACTTTCTAGTTCTTGCTACTAAAACTTCTTTCACAGCCACGATTCCACTTGTTCTTAGCCGCATTACTTTTACTTACAGAAATTTCGCTATAATTTACATGTATAAAAGTTAGCATAGTAGCTTTAATTCACTATACCTAACGTCAACAATATTATAGCAAGCTTTTGTGCGCGACTCCGAGTGTGTGGAAGTCATTTATCGCTGTAACCTCCGGAACTGCCAATTTTCCGGGATAAATATATGTACCTGGAAATGTAAATGTATTATTGTTTGACGTTTATTAACCTTTGTACAAATATTGACATCGGACGAGTGACCATTATTAGATGTTTAATTGTTGTTGTTTTTTTTTTATTGTATTATTTGATTATTAGTGTTTATGTTTGACGATCTCAATTTAATTTCCTATTTTTTGACATGCAATGCAATTTAAATTGTAATATTACATTGATGAATAAATAAACTAAACTAAAAAGTTGCCAATGTCCGTCTCCGGGTTATAAACTATTTCTGTACCAATTTCCACGTCGATTGGTTGAGGCGTCGGACGGTGAAGGCGGAACAAAGAAACAAACACACACACATTTTTAACATTAGTAAGAGTAGGTATAGACAATAGCAAGATTGGCTAAAACAAATTGAGACTACATCAGAACAGAGCCCTGTAGTATAACGGAACCAGTAATGGACAAGGACCAATGAGGGACAATTGATTTTTATTTTACACTAGCTTAGATTGTATTTATTGTTATTCCCTCGGGCACTTATAAATTTTCCGGGGTCAAAAGTAGCCTATTTGATTCAGTCCAGCAGGCCTCTCACGTAACTCACTCGCAATCGCGATCGTTTTCATTTTGAAAATCGAAGGCTTGTCTGCATACAAAATGAAACCAATTGATTTATTTTGAAGACGATCGCGATTGCGAGTGAGTTACGCGAAAGGCCTGCTGGGTATAAACAGGTTATAAGCTAAGGGTTATTCAGATCTTTAAATTAATTACATACATACATACATACATTAAATCACGCCTGTTTCCCAGAGGGGTAGGCAGAAACCACTTTTTTCCACCTGCTACGATCCTGACAAATGTCTTTCGCTTCTTCCACATTCATACATCGAGTCATGCAAATTAATTAATTAATTAGTGTCCATTATTTGCTTTCAGCTAAAAGTGTCTGACATTGGTGCCATCACCCTAGTTAAATTTACTCGTAGAACCCCTGAAGTAATATGAGGACACATAAGGAAGGTTTAGAAACTAAAGAGACAATAAAGTTTTATAATTTTATTAAAAACATAATTTTAAACTATGAGAACACATTTGTCGTGTTTCATCTCGAGTCACTTGACAGTCCAGTGGCCTTAGGCCCTGTTTACACTTTGTTAAGTACAAGTGTGAAGTTCGCTGTCATGTGGCAAGTAGCAAATGTATGAACACACTTGCACTTAACGAAGTGTAAACAGGGCGTTAGGCAAGATGACGATTTCGATAACGAACATTATCGAAAATGTATAGGATTGACGTAAGACGGTCGCGTCGAGCGCTTATGTCAATTCTATACCATTTTGACAGTTTTCGAAATTAGTTTACGTTAGCGTTAGCTCGTAATGGAGTGCAGGGATGTAATTAGAAATTATTTAATATTGAACCTTATGGATGATGTCAATAAAACACTATAAGTCTGTGCCAATTGAAACTGGCGAAGATGTAAACACGACCAAACGAACCAATTTACCATTATCATTCGATATTCACGTGCTTTTAAAGACCAAGTGAGGTCTTATCAATGATTTATACACTTGATATTTACTTTCATATTGTTTAAGATTAAATAACTATTAATTATATATTATATATACTATTGAGGCATGAAGTCCGCCATTTGTACTTACTTTTTGTATTTTGCAATAAAGCTTAAATATAAATAATGAATATACGTTTTTTAAATAAAAACACACTTTATGAATATTTGAGGTTATGTGTCAAACAGTACTAATTTGTTTACATCTTTTCAATTGACACAGACCATAGTTATATTTAATTATGTCAAAAATTTGAATGGCAAGTTCATAACTATATTCCTCATTAATCCATCTAAATTTATGTCCGCGACATTTATACGGAAAGACGTATAAACAAAGATTGCATATTTACTTTCTATCTCAGTCCGCGTATTCGTTTTTTCAACGTCGATTGTGTGTGTCACGAGAACTGGTGCCAAACAATGGAGTGAATTGTTGCTTTTAACAATTGTATTGTGTGTTTTCGTAGGTTTCGTATACATCTGTGATGAATTGTTGTATATTAGGCTACAAAAGCACACACAATACAACAACAATCGAAAAGATCAAAATATAACCTTTCACTGGTAATAATTTCTCATGATAAACAGCCTTAATAAGGTAGGCCACTCAATGACAGAAGCTTCGTCTGCTAAATCTGATATGTGATTTGTTCGGGTTCGAGCAGCTTCTCTATGTAATTTATCCCTGTCTAAATATTCCAAATACGAAACACCAAGTGAAGTACCATGATTATAAAACCACTGCATCAGCTGTTTTTCAGCCGCATGTTTGACTGTACTATGGTATCCAAGAACTGCTAAGTGGCTATCGGCCGTCAAGGCTATACATAGACACTAAGGGTTGGTTTGTTCACGCGGTTGCACACTTCACATTGATATTTCTCGGAACCTGCGAACAAGATAATAATAGTTATAATACAGCCAGCTTATCAAAAAGAGCATCAAGAGTTTGGAACTTATTTACTCACTAACATAACACATGTGCACCTACATACACACACACACACGCACGCACGCACGCACGCACGCAAATCTCAACCTAGATGTAGCATGCCACCTACTGTTTAAAAGAAATAAATTAATAATTTAATTTATCATTTATCATAAATGATTATTATTATTATTTATCATTTATTTAAATTTACTATTGTCTTAACCTCGTTAGGCCCAGTATGCAATGGATGTACAGTCACGAGATTAAATTTTGTACCCACCTTAGGTCCAAAGTCAATCTGACATTCTACAACAATAAGGTTGAGTTTCCTAAGAGTTACAAATGACTTGACATCTCTAATGACATTGACGACTTCAAGCATATTTTTCTTGAAATGGGTCCCAAATTAACGCTCGCGACCGTACATAATCAAGGTTTGTTTTCCATCTACACAAACTGAAAATGGCATTATCGAACAAACGTAATTGAACTTTATTGCCTTGATGGTAGGTTCAACGTCCCACTTACGAAAAACCTGTTTGAAGTATGGTGGGCCTAACGTGGTTAAATAGGTTTGACTTCCTACATAATACATTCTGATTAGACAGTTGTCTTATGGCTTGGAAAAGGCAAACGAGTAAGTGACGTCTGTGACCCATAGACATTTGCATGCTCAAGACTACGATCCAAACACTGCAATCTCAAGATCAACCCTGAGGACTAAGATGGAATGCCTCTATGCTAATAATTTCACCGGGAGTCTTATACAAGAACATAACATTGCGAACACTGCTGCGTGGTGGCAAATTAAAGGATAAGATGGTGGTACCACAAAATACACTAGATTTAAATAAGTGTAATAATTTTAAACGTTTTGTTTGATTAATGATTAAAGATAATAGTTAAAATGTTAATTCAGTAAGCAAGCCGCAAGGGCACTTTAAGGTAAGCGTCCACATGTCGGTATCGTACGCATCGGACGAATCACATCGAACAGATGAGTTTTTCATAATGCGTCCACTGTATCGGCAGCGATCGGATTTGCCGATGCGACTACCAGCAATCGGATTGCCGATGCCAGTTCATTCGGATTTTCGTCGTAACCGCACGTGCGGAGTGAGATAATGGAGGAAAGCGAAGAAGTCGTAATTGCTTGTTTGTTAGCAGCAAAACAAGCAGCTGTCCAAAGCAGCGTCTGACAACTCTCTGTATATTCTATGGTATACGCGTGACAGGACAATCGCAAACGACAAATACAAATGGCGGACGATGCAGAGCGAGCACGCGGGGCGCGTCCACTGACGGCATTCCGTATGACGTCATCGGCATGCATTGCAAAAGTTGCCTCTCGAAGAATCGGCGTCGGCATTGCTGATGAGCAGATTCGTGCGATCCGTGCGGTGCGGATCAGTGGACTATCTATACAAAGAATACTACGATCCGTTTGATGCGATAAGTCCGATGCGTACGATACCGACATATGGACGCTTACCTTTACACGTAACTTAGTTTACCATCACTTCCCAATTACAGCTGAAAACGCCATAAGAAACTAAACAGTCAGTTTATAATAATTATAAATAAATACACTCACTTTGATGCGTCAGAACGTGTTTCCTCAACTCCTTGATACTCCCGCACTGGTCCTGGCAAATCCGGCACCTGTAGTGATATTCCACCACCTGCCAACAAATAAATAAATATCAGGGGACATTCTCAGATAAATTGACCTAGTCCCAAACTAAGCTCTAGGCTTGTACAGTCAACAGCATAAATAAGTGATCATTTATGTACTTTGTCGCTTTCAATCGTTTCACAATTTTGTACGACATTTCAAACACGACGTTAAAGCGACAAGGTACATAAATGATAACTTATTTATGCTCTTGACTGTACTATGGGTACTAGACAACGATAAACGTATTTATATAGAGAAACACATTAAATACAGAGAAAACATAGGACACAGGAAAAATACTTGCGTTTATCATACGAATAATTAAGCATTGCTAGCTTCGTAGGCAGGGTCACTACCAAGTAGGCTAAACGCGTCTTCAAAGTACAAATATTTAAAGACTAGCGTCTGCCCGCGACTTCGTCCGCGTGGAATTAGTTATTGGCCATCCCATGTTGCGGGGGATTTCATTTATCTTTTTTCGCAATCATAATAATAGTGGGATAATTATTATGACAGTAATAATGTCAATTTATTTATATGTATATATTTTTCACTGTACCCAGTGAATATGAATTACATTGACTTAATTTTAATATTTTTTTATCCATTCATTAAAGAAGCATATAGGATTCGAGCTGGCAATGCATGTACAGTCAAGGATTTTAATTGTTGAGTCACTATGGAACCCTGTCCCATAACGTTAATCATTAATTTTAGCGTAATTTCTTTCATGTGGCTTGACTCTGTCATTATGACAGGGTTCCATAGTTGCTCGACAATTCTGGGGTCCTAGTGAAAAAGGGTACAAGTCGATTTAACTCGTAATAAAAAAGGGTATATACATGAACGGAGTATACTAGACTTAAACCCTTTTTCACTTGATCTTCTGAAGACTAGACCCTTTTTCACTAGAACCCCAGAATTAAAGTCCTTGAGACTTGACAGAAGCGCGTGGAGCTAACCCCATCTGCTTCTGTTTAGTCCATTAGAGAAAACTCTCTTTTACCGAACAATTGTCTTCGCGTGTGATATCCATGGACTTATTTCTCTAATAAGTCCATGGAAGTGTCTATAAATAACTTGACATTGGCGAAATACACCTTAACAGGAGTGAAAGCCATTAATTAAAAATAGAATAGAATTAAAGTCCTTAAAAGATAAAAAAAAAAAGATAAAAGATGTTTATTCAGTAAGTAGGCCGCACGGGCACTTTTACACGTCAAAAATCTACCAGCGCTTCGCAAGAGACCACTGCTGAGAAGAAACGCCGCAAGAAACTCAACAGTCAGTAGTTTTTAAAAAAAATTACTTATACAATTAAAGAACTTAACCTAGCATTATATAAAACAATGAATTTAACATTAAAATATATATATCATACGTAGTTGAGCAGGAAAATGTGTCAAAACTCAGTATGTTCAGATGAACTCTTAAATAGTAATAATAATAATTATATATATATATATATATATATATATATATATATATATATATATACATATACTTACCCATGACCGTGTAAAACAACCACATAGTTTTGATACATTCTCCTACAGAAACCGTGTCCCCTAGACAATAATTATACCTACAATGTTTAGATATTTTCCTGACTAAGCTATTACTAAGTTATTTAGGTGTTTAATTTAGGCCAAGCATTTTTATCTGTTAGATAGTCCTCGACCTTATAATAAGCTTTCGACATCAACGACTTTTTCAAGTAATTTTTAAGTGCTGGAAATGATAACTTTAAAACTTCGTCAGGTAATTTATTATAGAAATGAATGCATTGACCAACAAATGATTTATATACCTTACGGACACGAAATTTTTTAATAGCAATTTTATTTTTATTTCTTGTATTCAAATTATGTATATCACAATTCTTAACAAAAGAGTCTTGATTTTTAATGACATAAATAATATTCTCATAAATAAATTGTGACGCTACTGTCAAAATACTAATTTCTTTAAATAGTAATCTTAAGGAATCACGGGAGTTTAGGTTATATATGGAACGAATGGCTCTTTTTTGTAACACGAATATGGTCTGTATGTCAGCAGCTTTTCCCCAAACCAGAATACCGTACGACATAACACTATGAAAATAACTATAATAAACTAAGCGAGCTGTCTCAACATTGGTAAGTTGCCTGATTTTCCTAACAGCATAAGCTGCCGAACTTAATTTACCTGCTAGTACTGCTATATGGGGACTCCATTGCAAGTTTTTGTCTATAGTTATCCCTAAGAAAAGCGCCTTGTCCACCATCTCCAAACACTCATCATTTAGAAATATACTAGATTCTACCGGTCTAACATTAGGCAAAACGAACCTAACACATTTAGTTTTCTTAGCATTAAGTAGCAAATTGTTAATAGTAAACCAATTAAGTACTTTAACCAGCCTGGCGTTTATCCTACTGTAATCGACGGATTTTCGGCCCACCTTGAAAATTAATAAACCTTGACTGTACTTACCAACTCTCTTAATAATCACTAGTATACTTAGTCTTAATTTTATTAGTACCTACTTATTTTTAGCAATACCTACTCTAACACGATCTTATGTAACGTAACAACTTGTGTAGCATGTGCAAATGTGAAATAAATAAATAAATAAAACAAATAATACGTACCTTGACTGTGCATTTTTATCATAAATAAAAAATATGTAAAAATTTGTTACAATCTTGAAGATACTCACGCCTGCCAGTGTCTCGCAGAGCATTTTCTTGTTATTGTGCACGTCGGCAGCGCTGTGCGTTTTGACGTGCGCGAGCAAGTTGTACACGCTCACAAAGGTGCGGATACAAATAGGACACACCACACTCTCTGCAGAGAATAATCATACATTTTAAAATAATATTATCATCATATTTCAATTATTATGTAACAATTATTAACTATATTCCTATATCCCCTTCTAACTGATCTGTAATGATACTAATGATAGACACATAGAGCGATGCGGGAGAAAATGTACTACCCGCCCTTTTTTTTATGGGTCAATCAACTATTCTTTGTACACAATTTTTTTTAAGTTGTAAGGTTTTTAAGTATAGAAAAAAACTAAATAGGTTTCCTTTAAAATATTCAGTGTTTTTATTACACAGATAAAAAGTGAATTCTATGACCCGGTAGATATATTTATTAAACAATTAAAATGTCTTCTTTCACTGGTAACTTAGTGGACCATGTTGTGTTGTGTGAAAATAGTGGTTTGTCCCCTAAGTTACCAGTATTTTTGGCAAAAAAGTCATTCTGCTTTGGATAGCTTATTTTCACTTGGACTACAATGAATCCATTGATTAAAAAATATAGTTTTCACTTCCTATGCTCCAAAAGTCCGTCTTTATGTCGTGCGTAGGCGACATAAAGTCGCTTTTTATGCTCTAGTGCATAAAGTAAAATATTCGTCGAAGGCCAAGGCAATCAGTCTAACAGCCACACAAACAACTTTAACCATAGAACCTCTTTATTTTATTTCGTTTAGTTAGTATTCTAAGAACAAGGCAAGGATACCAACAGCCAAAGTACACAATAAAACTTCATGAAATAAACTTAAATAATTTTTATTTTGTCGCATTTATTATTATTATTATTAATATATTTGAGTAAATCAATATATTTAAAGCATGACAATAAGTTATCATAGATATAAAAAACAAAATGTTTTTATAACTGAGCGGTATGTAACGACCTGTCAGATGTCATGTACATAATGAAAAAAAAAAAGTTAATTCGCGGGAACCTTATTTATTTTTTCATTGTCAATATTTGTGTTACAATAATTTACATGTTGCTGTTTCATTTCCTCGCAATCGAAGTGAAAATTAGAGCGTACAACTCGTCCATAAAACCCATTTAACACTCGACTTTATATCCATCCTCGCTTGCAAGCTCACTTGGATGGATAAACGTCTCGTGTAAAATGGTGCGTTTTATGCACTTGTTGTACAATCTACTACCTATACCGGGCTTTGGTCTAACAGTGTTGTATAATTAAGACATACTTAAATGTACAAGGAATAGTTGATTGACCCTTATGGCTTGGAGAAGGCAAACAAGCACATAGTCCTCCTGATGGCTATTCTGCTTATATTTTGATCGACCCACTTAGGAAATAAATAAGTATAGTTTCTCAATTTAAAGCAGTTGTATCTTTCAAAAATGGACTTACTCTTCTTAGCAGTCTTCTTAAAACCTCGCCAGGAGCTCTGGTAGCATGGTGCACATATCCGACTAACTGTCAGCTCTTGAAGGACCTGTTTCTTTTCCTCATCTTTCTTGTCTACTGACTCGTCACTGAAAATCGTAAGAGCACGCTTACATTAACTGACTGGTTACAGTGTCTATTTACTGGTAATAGCAATAATGAAAGAGCTAGACTAGTATCATACAAAACATAGATATTAATCCTGAATGCTTTATTAACCTTTTGTAATCTTTAATGTAAAAGACTATGGTAATTGGGTCAATTAACTTTTCAGCCCCCTAATATTTTTCCAGTAATGCAGGTGACATGTAAAACTTTAATTATACCTTAGGATTCTTATTATTAACTGTTTCAATAAATAAGAGCATTTTAAAAATTGCAAGCTAAGTTTAACATCTTTAAGGAGGATGTAATTAACCATACTTATATCGGTCTGAGACTCGATACCATTGTAAATGTGTAAGTAAAGTATTTATACGTAGTTATGTGTAAAGTAGATATTTTTGATGCAAATGTTAATGCAGGAGACAAAAGACATGTGGGTAAAAAGTTGATTCATCCAATTATGTAATCACTGAAACTTTACAAGTACATGAGTTGAAAAAAAGATTCAACATCCAATATTATTTAGTGTTTTACCCACCACCTTCTTTTCATTTTTCATACGTAGAAGCAGCGGACTAAGATAGATGTATGGTAGGAATTTTACCTGTTGATACGTGACATTACAGACAATATTATCATACAGAATCCAATCTGTTACATATTCTCGAAACATTAATGATTAAAGCTTTAAATATTACATAACAAACATACCGCTCTTCCTCAATAAGTTTGTACACCGCACTGAGTGCATGTTGCGGTTTGTAGACCACCATGGTATCCTCTTTATCATCTTCCTTGGCCAGTACTACGGTCTCCACATTCCGCACAGTTTTGGCCCTCTTTGTCAATGCCATAATGGGGAAGTCCAGGATTTTGGCTTCTCTATACTTCGGGAGCACACACTGGAACACTTCAGTTTTCTTGTCTTTGGCACTCTGGACCGTTTGCTTGCTCCAAATTGTGGTTTCCATTTTACCTTAAAAAATAGGATTTCATATTATTTTTCTCTATAAAAATAGTGGTCACTTTACATATTTACTTATTGATGAGTAATATAATGTCACATTGTTTTTATGGTGGGCTGGGTTTTGCAACTATGTATTTACTGTAACATTCAAATTTAGATTACAATTTGAAATAACTATACTATATGATAATTCTAACATGAGCATGTAGGTTTTTTTACATAGGGCAACCTTTAAATGAAATTTTAAATTATACATTCATATACACACTATAGCAACAACAACACTAACAATATTTGAAAATTACCTGTAAGTTTATTTTTAACATTCCGCAACACAATTGCCCGCTGTGAGCTCACGGTCTCTCCAACATCTGGTTTTAGTGTAACATCGTAATTTTTAAACGTATTCAGGCAGAGGTTGTTCCAATTCTTCAATTTTCGCACCTCACCTTCCTCTTTCATTATAGCTTTCACAGGTAAACATAGTGGGTCTTCAAAATTAGGTATTTTAACACCCAAATCCTTTCTGAATTTCAGCTCTTCCTTCTCAGTCATAATTGTTTGCTTTGGCTTTCGTATATCTACAGTCGGAATGTTCTTTGGAGCCGATGTCGGGATCTTTCTTTTAGGACGACGCGGGCCAGGCTCGTATTCGTAGTCGTCGTTCGGGTCATAGTCCGAGTCCTCTTCTTGTTTTTTCTTCTTTCTCTTGGGTTGTGACCTACTGATAGGCCTTTCGACTAATAGAGAACTTGATGAATTATCGGAATCTGGTTTCGCAAATCGAGAGGGAACTGGGACATTGTATAATGCGGCCGGCGCAGGAGTATCGACGGGGGCTTGTACGCATTGTTGAACAACATCCTCATCCTCGTCCAAGTATTCTATTTCAAAATCTTCTTCAGACATTACTCTAGGGCCGTTTCTAGAACTGAAATAAGAATAACAAAATATCTAACACAGCAAAATTGAGGTTGCTTTTTATATTTATTTTTTTATAAACACATCAAGTACAGCAACGAGTCACAGATAATTCGTTACCGAGTAATTTGTTCGTGTAACGTCAAAATAAAACAGATAGTGTTTTAACTACTGTGAAAATTTGTTTTTGTCGGATTCTAAATTTGATCAAGACTGAAAAAACCATGTTTGCTTGTTTTTGTTGTTAAAATCATTTGGAAAAATTGAATCAATCACCTAAATATATGTAAAAGTAATTTAACCAGAGATTTTGTTGTCTTTTCATGTTAAAAGTGGTACCTGAAACAGCTTCATGCTGACCATAGATACAACATAACCACAATGTCTTGTAGCGTAGTGTACCATTCTATGTAGCGTACCTAGTAGCTTATCTTATCTGCATTAAAAATATTTTGTCAACATGTCGGATAAGTTAGTATTTTACTTATTTATGTAAAAATATTATTTATTGAACAATACAGTAATAAAAAACTGTATTTCAAGCAAGTTTATATCATAAATTACCAAATAAATTAAAAGTTTCCTTGCAGGATTCGTTGTTTTGTGCGTATGTGGTGTTAGTATAACAACGCGTGGTATCTTCAAAGATGTTATTTATTTTCAGTGAGGATTTGCTTGGTGACGACTTAGGAGACCATAGCCTTGCAGATTACAACCTTGGAAATGATGAAGAGGAGCAGCTGCTAGCGGATGATTACGAGAGCGGCCCTCAAAACGTCCCGACGTCTATTGAACCTAACTACATTGATGGAAGTGACATCAGTTCTTCCGATTATTCTGGGCATGTCCTGCCTTACAGCCAAGTAAGTTTTATGTATTTATGAGACATGTATTTGTAAGCTTCTTGTAGTCTAAAAGCTGGAGTTTCACAACTTGTGTAATTAGTAGATTAATGTTCTATGTATAGGCAATGTGAACTGACCTACATGTCAAGTAACCAACAAGCTGGTTTAATTTCTTGACCAATTATGTTTTCTAATATAACTATAGTTATACATAATATCCCTTCTACACGGTCAGAACAACCACCCAACTCAACCAAGGTCAAGTAGTCCTTGGGTAAATTCAGCCTATTGTTGTATGTATGCTTGTAAGTATGTAATCTCATTATTGCACATGGTATTTATTTAAATGTGAACCAGTCCCTTACTCACAAATCAATGTTAAGCTATTTATATCATGGTTGCAGGACCCACTACCGTATCAAGCTCCGGCAGAAGAATGCGTAGTGCCTAACATTACGGTGGAGGTGCCAAACACTCCTATCCGAGACCATCCTACGTATGCACCATACCAGCCTCCAGTGTATGAAGTTGAACATGCCGTAGTTCCCCCTGCCATTGTAAGTTATGTAAATTTATTTATTTTGAAGGTACACAAACAAATTACAAACATTAAAATTATTATAAAAGTTGGTAGTTTGTCTTCAATTCTTATGTCTGCAACTTAACAATTAACTATACACAACACTCATAACAACAAGTTGTCTCATAAGCAGATTGAAAATTCTACTATTGTTCTAAATTACATAAAGAAGTATATATCCAATCATTTCAATTTATAATTAAAAATACAATTTCATAGTCTAGGTTGTAGGTACATACATTGTATATTTCCAATCACAAGGTTAAAGAACTTTATTTCCCAAAAGAAATTATTACATTTGAATTATTGAGAACATGCTTAATCTAAGATAAATCAACCTTATGGTTATAAGGTTACAAAGTACAAACTGCAATGTAAATAAAGAAAAAGAAAAAACAGTACCTACAGTTCATCCAATTTAACAAAACATACTTTACCCTACCTGGTACAGTCAACAACATAAATAAGTGATCATTTATGTACCTTGTCACTTTAATGTTGAGTTTGAAATGTAATACAAAATTGTGAAACAATTGAAAGCAACAAGGTACATAAATGATCACTTATTTATGCTGTTGACTGTACATTTGTTTGACTAAATTTCTGGTTAGACATTTATTCCGATTTGCTAGTTGTTAGAAATTATTTTACCTTAAATACAGTACATAGGTATTTCACACTGACATGAACACATTTTAACTTAGTTTGACCCCACTTTGTGTTCTTTCAGCCCGCAGCACCCATTGAATCCCCACAAATAGTGCCTTCAGAGCTGAATGCTGCTGTCCCAAGTAAGTTGTCTGGCTTTGGGAAAAAATTATGTGTAATTTGTATTAAATCCATATAGCGGAGTTCATGCCAGTACCAATTCAAATGTTTGATATTATGCCCACCTTTAATCCTTAGTAAATACATAACTATAATAACATTAACATTATAATGGTATGGTATGCTATTACTATATGAATAAGTGGAACAAAAGCCTAGTTTTATACTTCTGCAACTAAAATTGTGAATTGATGTCAAGGTCTTTTATGTAAAATTATTTCTAAATAAGATTCAATATTATTTCATCTAGGTATTTGATAAATGCACTGAAATGATTGTTGATTGTTATAGTATAGATCTCTGTGGCATAGGTTATTATTTTTGTAATATATATTCACATTGACAATCACCTTAACCTCCTTTGGTTCCTTGTACTCAAAATAGTACATAGTACGAGGGGTGCCTTTTAAGTTCTGTCGTTTGAAAAAACTAAAGACAATTTAAGTGTTAAATGGTATTTATTGTTTTTCAAAGTAATCACCGTGATATGTAATACACTTTTTCATTCGATCGAACCAGTTTTCGAAACACTTATTCCATTCCGAAGTCGGGGTCTCTAAAATGGCCGTTTTGTATGCCTCAACCGCTTCTTCAGGCGTCCGGTACCGTTGACCACGAAGTCGCTGCTTGATTTTTGGAAAAGTGAAGAAGTCATTAGGGCTTAAGTCTGGACTGTACGGCGGGTGATCCAAATTTTCAACGTTTTGTTCTTTTAAAAACGCAGTTGTCTGCCGGGCGGTGTGCGAGCTAGCATTATCGTGGTGCAGTACTATACGACGTCTTGGGTTATTTTTTCGGAACTCGCCGATAACTTCTGGTAAACAAACAGTGGTATAGCAGTCAGCATTAACTGTTTTACGATCTTCGAGCACGATGGTCGCAACGTGGCCACTTTTCGCTACAAACGTGGCGACCATTTTTTTCGAAGTGCTCCGTGAGCGTATTACTTTGGTCGGTTTTGGCTCATCTTGAAACACCCAAACAGTCGACTGCTGTTTAGAATCCGGATCGTAGGCATATATCCAAGATTCGTCACCACTGATAATGTCATAAACGTGTTTAGAGTCTCCTCGGTTGAATTGCCGCAGAGTTTTGCGGCACCATCTAACGCGAGCCGTTTTTTGGTCTTCACTAAGTAAATGTGGTATCCAGCGTGAGATCAATTTTTTTACACCTAAGTGATCATGCAATATATTTTGAACACTGGTCCCTGAAATGCTTAATGAAGCTTCTATCTCGCGGTATGTCGCATGGCGATCTTCGACGATCAGTTGCCGTACAGCATCAATGTTTTCCTGGGTTACAGCTGTTTTTGGTCGGCCTTCACGATGCCTATCACTAAGACTAGAGCAACTACGTTGAAATTCCAAATACCAACGTTCCACAGTCCGGATGCATGGTGCTTCATTTTTAAAAACCGTAGTCAGCTCTTCAAAGCACTGAAGACGCGTTAAACCCCTTTTAAAGTTGTAAAATATTATCGCACGTAAATTTTCCTTCGAAATTTCCATTTTCACAACCGACTTGTCAACTTTGAACCGACGCTGTACTAAAACGAATCGGCCGATCTCGAGACATTCTTTTGTTTTTGAATTCTAAATTCAAATATTTTAAAATGAGACTAGTTTCTTTTTTAATAATCACGGGAGTTTTGCAAACGACAGAACTTAAAAGGCAGCCCTCGTACCACGATTGAAATAAAGATTTAAGTGTAGATAAACAAAGTAAAGTATGTTGTTTTGTTAGATGGCGAGGGTCGCGAGCGATTCCACTCCGAGCGACCGCCGGGAGCGCCGCAGCGCACGCCGCAACTCCGTGACATACCAGACTCACTCGGTAACTATTACTTGTTGTATTGGACACCCTTTGGGGATATTAGACACCCCCCCGCAAACTGTAGACTAAATTGTAGGCGTCTTGTGTAGGTGAGGTCTCTTTTGTCACAACCTTCTATAATTATTATAATGATGTTACAGATAAAGTGTTTGTCCCCCGAGGCGGCTTCGGCGGGCGCGGGCGCACCTCGTGGCGCAGCGCGCAGTTCCAGGCGCGCTTCCAGCAGCCCTACAACCACCCCTACCGCCGGAACAACGTACAGAGGGTATGTACCTGAATGGGTGAACATTGAACATTATGGCATTCTATGAATCTATTTCACTGCAAGACCTTTTGGCCTGTTAGAACTGGCCTGAATGAATAAATATATTTTACAGTATACATTATATAATCCTTTACATGTCTGTAAAGGTTTATCAAGTTACAAAATAAACAAATGAGGAAATTGACAAGATCAAAATGTTGAAGATGCACCATTGAATGGTGCGCCAATTGTTGAAGTCAAATAAAAGATCCGTGCCGCTTTACTGATTAAAAAAATGTTTTAATTTTTAGTTATTAGTAGTTTTCAATCACTTACTTTACTATACTCTCAAAAAATGCATATAAAAGAAGTTGATTCATCATTTACATTACTCAACCTTGTCACAAGGTTTGTATCAACTGTCAATGTACTGTTTATGAAATACAGTAAAACAATTCTGAGTTTTGTTTACAAAATCCGTCACAGGGATCTCTCATTTCTCATAACGGTCATTTCCTTGTTGTTATGCATTTAAGTCAGTTTCTTCTTAAGGTCTGTTCATTCTTAGTTGTCTTATCATGTAAACAAACACTTCTAGAAGACACTGACACTTTTCTCTCGGATTACACAATAACCATCACTTAAAATGTTGTTGTATACTTAAAGAAATTCACGAAGTATTGAAATCAACCAAGTAACCACTGAAAAATATCATTTCTAATAAGATTATCTTCAATAATCGAAGGAACGAATGAATAACCTGAAAAATATCTGACATTGCAATGTCTAGATTGTCCACGCATCGTATTGATGGGAAACGACAACTTATCGATATGGATAAATGTGGCCTGGATGGTGTTCAACCTTTTTCTTTTCCCCTAGGGGAAAGATTAATAAATAAATAAAAACTAAGTTGAATCTAGAAATGTCATTCGTTTCGCTACTTCGCTTGATGTCGTACGTAACGGGTGCTCTTTTTGTGATATATCTGACGACTTGGCTTGCTTACGGATTTGTGATACCTTTTATGATTTTGACGGTGATATTCTCTGAACTGACAACTATTGGCTACTCTTCAAGGACTTGGATTTGCATACGATCGGATGTTTGTTCATTTGCGTTGTTACTAGGTACTAGTAGGTACGTTTCCCAATACATCTTTTTATGTTTTATAATAAAGCAGAAATAGTTAAGACTTCGCAGCAGCGCGCAAAACGCGGGAGACGGTACAACTGTGCTCAATGACGGTTTAAGGTAGCCCTCCGAGATGGGCTGCAGACCGCAAACTGCAACAGCAAACTACAAGCGACACCACTTGTTTCTATGAATCTCTATGAAATTTATTCCGAGCGCGGCGACACTGCGGCCTGCCCATCTTCACAGGCCAGCCGCAGTGTCGCCTGCGGTTGCGGTCTGCGGCCCGTCTTGGAAGGCTACCTTTAAGTACACTTCTTACCTTAGTCGTCTGATGATCGACGAAGGCGTAATATGCCGAAGTGTGTCATCAGAAAGCGCTGACATAATATCGTAACGACTCAAAAAAAATAATGGTGTGACTTACAACCGGTAATTTTATGTATTACCACCAGGGCTTGAAATACCGGTATTTTTGAGAACCGGTACTGTGACCTTGATGGGGAACCTGTACCAGTCTAGGTACCGGTACCGTGGGTACCGGTACCACGCTTGGTACCGGTACTCGTTGTACCGGTATTTTGTAAGAAATACAGGTATTTTACCGGTACTATACCGGTACCAATAAGGCTCGAATACCGGTACAAATACCGGTATTCAGTAATAGTGGGTATAAGTGCGAGGAAGGGATAAAAAAGACAGAATAGTATAGGCATGGTACCTATGTTTCAAGCGGCAAATGGCCTGATGGTCGGTCAGTTAGATTTAGGTTACTTGTCGATAGTCGACGGCTTGAGGCACGCTAACATAATATTATTTCGATTAAAATTTTGACATTTGGTGGTGATGGTGGTGACGGTGGTGGTGGTGGTGGTGGTGGTGGTGGTGGTGTTGGTGGTGGTGGTGGTGGTGGTGAAAATAGTTTGGAGCAGAGCACCGGTGATTGGTGGTGATGGTGGTGACGGTGGTGGTGGTGGTGGTGGTGGTGGTGGTGTTGGTGGTGGTGGTGGTGGTGGTGGTGGTGGTAGTGATGATGGTGATGATGGTGATGGTGATGGTGATGATGGTGGTGGTGGTGATGATGGTGATGATGGTGATGATGGTGGTGATGGTGGTGATGGCGGTGTTGGTGGTGATGGTGGTGATGGTGGTGATGGTGGTGATGCATTTATTATAGCAAACAAAATATTATTTCGATTAAAATTTTGACATTTGGTGGTGATGGTGGTGACGGTGGTGGTGGTGGTGGTGGTGTTGGTGGTGGTGGTGGTGGTGGTGGTGGAAATAGTTTGGAGCAGAGCACCGGTGATTGGTGGTGATGGTGGTGACGGTGGTGGTGGAGGTGGTGGTGGTGGTGGTGATGATGGTGATGATGATGATGGTGATGGTGATGATGGTGATGGTGGTGATGATGGTGATGATGATGGTGATGATGGTGGTGATGGTGGTGATGGTGGTGATGGAGGTGTTGGTGGTGATGGTGGTGATGGTGGTGATGATGGTGATGGTGGTGATGCATTTATTATAGCAAACATAATATTATTTCGATTAAAATTTTGACATTTGGTGGTGATGGTGGTGACGGTGGTGGTGGTGGTGGTGATGGTGGTGGTGATGGTGGTGGTGGTGTTGGTGGTGGTGGTGGTGGTGGTGGTGGTGGTGGTGGTGTTGGTGGTGGTGGTGATGATGGTGATGATGGTGGTGATGGTGATGATGGTGGCGATGATGGTGATGATGGTGATGATGATGATGATGATGGTGATGATGATGTTAGTGCTTTGTTACACCCGGACCTTCGGATTTAGATTCATTTTGACGCGGCGCTGCCAAGGTCGTAGGACTAATGACACGATTGAAATTTGAAATTGTTCAAAAGCTGCAAGCCAAAGGCGCCGCCCGGCAACAACGCCGCGTTCGGTGTAGGTACATGGTGACAAGTCGACAACCAAAGCAGCGGCGCGAGCATCGAGCCGCCGACGAGACTTGACCTTGTTGCACAAAACGGCAACGTAGCTGGAACCTTTATTAGGAACCGGTATTTTAAGGTACAAATACCGGTATTCGTATTTACCTGTTCTTTGGATTACCGGTATTTATATTTACCGGTTCTCTCGAACCTAAATGAAAAATACCTTTAAATACCGGTAAAGTACCGGTATTTTTGGAACCGGTTCCAAGCCCTGATTACCACGCATAACTTTTTACAGAGTTCTCAGATTTAAAAAAAACTTTTTTGGTTTGATAGAGTATACTTCCGAAATGGTTCCATTGTTACCAAATCTGAATCTGATGAGGGGATCCGGGAGGAATTGAGGGAACTCCTCAAATATTATTGGCATTTATACAGCGATTTTAGTATTTTTAGTTTTAGAAAGTATCATTTGGTGAAGTAGAACTGATGATGAAGACCACAGATGGCTACCGGAACGCCTCAACAGTACCTATTTCAAGGTTGGCGATAAGATATCTCAATTAATATAGTTGAGCAATTGTAACGATGAACATTTAATTGTTTGAATATGATTATGACTTTCCCGCGGCGTTGCTTGCGGCGAGTTTGAAATGTCAAGTTTCATATCAACTAAGAAGTGGAACTACATCACAGTTTATTATAATTTCATGTTTACAAGAGCGACAGCGATCATTTGAGTATTCGAAGTTTATAGTGCGATAATTCTTTGTAACGGTTTAAGTGAGTGCGTTACTAAAGTCTACTTTTGATTATCGGTGTATTCGTGCATACAGATTTATATATTTGTATTATTTCTTATATCTCTCTATAAAAATATTACATAGGTAGTACTTAAGTACTACTATAAGATTGGATAATGAAATAGCATTTACCACAGCATTTGAGTTTGAAATGTGAAGAAAACATTCAACTGTGTTAGAATTGTTGGTAAACTTAAGTGTTTATAACAAAATCAATCAATATATTTTATCGACATTTCCAATCACTAGTCATTGTCTAGTATCTCCCATGACGTCACGTTTGTTTACACGATAGACAAGTAAGGATGAACAAACCTTACTAGGTTAGGTTTGAACTGTGACCACATTAGTAGTAATCAATGTTAGAAATGTCTATTTTTTTACACATTAACATTTCGAGAAATTATGCAATTTTTGTTATGCGAAATGAAAATTAGTACATTAGTTTTTATGCAAATCATTAGGTACACACCGGACAACAGTTTCCGATGCCAATGTCACTCGTATCTTTCCAGGGAAATTTCCTCCAGCGCGCATCATTCCCACCGCCGGCGCGAAGCCCCGGGCCGCGCCCGGAGCCCCCGCGGCCCGAGCTGCGGCCCGACCTGCCAAGACCCATGCCGCCCATGGGCCCAGAGATCTCCCCAGAAAGACCCATGCTCCCCCCTGATAGGCCAATGATCCCTGAAACTTTCGCGCTCTCAGCGGACAACCGATCACCGTTCCCACCCTACCAGTTCTGCTCATTCAGACCCAACATGGAAGAACGGCCCAACTTTCCACGGCCCAATTTCGAACCTAGATTCTTCCGACCACCTTTCAATCCTCGACCGTTCGGGCCGCCTATTAGAGAAATCGTTCCTAACAGCAATCATATGCCTCAAATCATTATAAGGCAAGTGTTGCCCGGGCTGCCGTTGCCCCAAAACGTGCCAAAACTGGAAGAGTTTGGGCCTAAACGAGAGCCAGAAGTGAGAATGTTGCCGATGCAATTGCCTCCAGGAGGACTGGCCGGGAAGAAAGTGCTGATCAACCCACATTTCAAAGGGAATTTCCAACCTCCTGTTGAGGGTAAGTTTTATTTATTAATAGAACTTTCTGACGGGTTTATGTTAAGCCAGTAGCTGATACATTTTTTTGGCAATTGTAGTAACTTGATTCTTATTATTAAAACAAAGTTTTAAAGTTTCTACAGAAGACTACTAATGATGACAAAATATGGTGAAAACCATTGCTTTCTATGATAAAATGTGTGAACTAAAGTACCATTACTGGCCTAACATTACCTTAATATTTTTTTATTTAATGCAGGGTGCAGGTTTCTAATAAATAAGTAATATCAGTTTTATTTTAACAATCATAGATGGACAGACATGCCCTAATATTCTAAGTTTTATGACTGGACGAAAACTAATGCATTTACACTACTGCAGAAATATTTTAAAAAAAAATACACTAATTACGGCCATTCCCAATATTCATTCGGCAGTAAGAGTAAGTTTTCCACTATTATTTTTTTATATTCGTTGGCTTAAACGTGTTGTGATATCAATCTTTGTAAATTTTTGTCATTCTCATTTGACCAAAAGTACATTTGACAAACATAATTGTACAAACATTCACCATTCGTAATGTGTGCCGAAACCCTTACGTTACATGGGCTTATTAAATAAGTTAGGTAAGAGTTACAAAAAAAAAGTAGCGTAATAAATCCTTGGAAAATGAAAGCTAGTAAAATGATATAGGTTGTCAAATATAGTCTCTCATCAATACATTCTTCCAATTGACAACTTTGTTAGAGACATCAAAATTAAATTTAAGTAACTTGAGTGAGTCGAAATAAGAGTTTGTTTGAATATTGGGAGCGGCCGTTGAAGCTGCTTCAGCTACTGTACTGTAGGGTGGTTGTAGGCCTGCCGGTCCTGCCCACGTACATTCCGACGCGCATCCAAAAGACGCCCCCGCTCAGCCCGCCGCAGGACAAATTCGGTAACGCACAGTGCATGCTCCTGTAGCGAACCACGCTTTTGCTTCATCATCATACCCTTACAATCGAATCAATCTAAAGCTTGAAACTCGGCAAGTTCGATTGTGATTAAATGTTTGGATCTTTTATTAATTGGTCATTTAAAATTGATTGACGAATTGAACCAGAATCTTTCAATAAAACTTCTCAATCTTTAAACTAACACCATACAACATTGTGCAAGTGACTTACTCTCACTTCTGAGCTCGAACAAGAAGCTTAATTTAGCTGTTTTTCTGGTTAACTAGTTAGATTAAAACAACAGTATACCTCTGTAATTATTTTTTATAGTCTAATCCAGTTATTGAAACAATATATTTTCATGTCAAAATTGAAAACAATATATTTTCATGACGGAATATTTGCAATAAGTATAAATCCTCGTGTGGTTGCCGAGTTAGAATAGTGCCACTCCATGTCTTCCCGTGGATGTCGTAAGAGACGACTAAGGGAATAAAGGCTTGTAGTACTGTTAGGCGATGGGCTTGCAACCTGTCACTAATACGCTGGTAAACATCTTAGCCTAATTGTGCAAATTGTGGTTATAGAATTATCAACAAGTTTTTAGAGATGTTTGTCATTCTGTAGCTCTGCCTACCCCACTCTGGGAACGAAGGCGTGAGATTATGTATGTATGTAAGTATAAATAAAAGAGGTTTACAAATTATAAAAAGATATCTAAACTTGACCATTAATTATGATGATTCAAAATTTTCACGATGTCGATAAAACTTAGTCGATATTTAATTAATCACTAGCACAGGTACGATTTTGCCCCCGTCAATTCGGTATTTGATTATTATTCTTGTTTGACTCCATTTTGAACTAACAACCGATTTCGAACCCATTCGTTCCGACCGTCGATGCAAGTGAAAAAGCGCAATTCGTTTTCGATTTTACTCGACCAACTAGTTGACCAACTCAATCACTTAATTAGAACGCTGCTTTATATCGCGGTAGTAAATAGTATGAGTGGACAGCGCTGTGGCCCAAGCTTTAGAACGATTCGCTTATACTGGGAGCTTTACAATTCATTATCGAAGTAGTAGCCTAATAAATAAATAATAGATGCCAGAGAGAGCTAGACAGCCGAGTACTATTAATATAGCTAACCTAGCTAATATAAATAACTGTCGAGTCAAAAAATGAGGACGCTGTTCGGAATAAATTGTCAACATGATCGAAGGTTTACTTACCCTAACCCTTACCTGGTGCTGTTGGGCCTGTTGCCATTTGAAAATATTGTAGTTCTAGCTGTGACCCACTGGCTCGACTTTATTGCCGGGCTAAAATAAATTGAACTTTATGGATAGAAAATAGATTGCTTTTCAATTTGGGCCGCAAGTACTGTTTTGTGTAGTAAACTAAACAATACTCAGTTTCTCATATTGTAGATTAGCAAACAAACTTGTAAAATGTTTCTTTTAGTTTGCTTTTAAGTGGGGTGACGGAACCAGTAATGGACAAGGGCCAACGATGGACACTTGAGTCTTATTTTACAGCAGATAAGGGTTATTCATTTGTTTTGCAACAATCAACTTAGGACCTTATGAAATTTGAATTAACAGTGAAGTGTCTATTACTGCTGCCTGACAGCTAATAGTGTCCATCATTGGTGCCGTCACCCTAGTACAGTGTATAACCTAGTGTCCCTTTTAGATTTTGAATTATTATTTGCGTCATTTAATTGAAATTACCATAGTAGAGCTTTTTAATATTTCATAGTATGTACAAAACTAAATATAAAATATACTTATTTAATGTTTGTGACCGTATAACTAACAGATTAGATCACAATAGTAGAAACATTATCAAATAATTATCGGTGTTATAATGAACATCGTAATGATATGTGCTGTTTGTTGTAGGCCCCATAAAAGACATAGATGACGCAGCGGAGCGGTTCATCGCCGAGCAGACGGCTGCGCTCGCGCGCGCCGCGGGCAGGAAGTTCACGCGGCGCTCTCCGCAGAGGTAACACACAGAAACGATACTAACCCGCGTTATGTCTAAGCACTGATTAGGGCAAAGTCACATGATCAACATTTCATTACATTTTGAACTTAAAAACAAGTTCAATAGAGTCTAAATTAACCATACCAACAAACCATAATAAACATTCATCATTTGTTGAATAAAACGTATGAAACAGTTCTAAATTGGAATTTGACGTTTGACTCGTCGTTTGCGACAGACGACAGGTGCAAGTGTGCGACTCCGTTCGACATGCGAAGGGTTAAGAGGACATCGGGGTGTTTTTTCTCATAAAAAGTAGAGTGTTTAACTTGGGTTAAAATGCTGCACTGCACAAACTGCACTCTCGAACTATTAAATATCTCAAGATGCAATTAATCACTTTCATAACTTGGTTAAATCTACTTTTTATTTTCAAAATCACCCTCCCTAAGGATGAAATTTCCACTTTCAGCCCTCTAATGAGATATGGAAATCCTTACTACTAATACAGCCATTTTTAAGTGTTTGATTCAGGTGAAACGAATTCCCTCGAACTATAAAGGCACTCCCAAGCGCTCCTGCAGTCTAAATTAGTTAAAGTTTGTGTGCAGGTTCATAGAGAACACGACGATCGAGATCGAGAACGAGCTGGCGCCCGAGCCGGCGTGGCGCGACGACGAGCTGCTGCGCCGCCAGGAGGAGTTCATTCACGACAACATGGCGGGCCTGCGCCGACGGTATGCACTATGCACTTATTATTTCTTAATATCGAGCTCGCTGTGTGTCTATAGTCCATACCATCAAACTTGTCTTATTTAGTAAACACTTTTATAGTTTTAAAATTGGTCGTTTTTGACCAATAAAGCAGCTACAGACCACATTTTGCACACCATTTTCCTGATTTTACATTATGGATGGTTATTTTATGACGAAATTGTTATTTTACGCGAAAAGGGAGCATTTTGAGGTTATAAAAGTATTTACTTAATAAGACAAGTCAGATGGTATAGACTGTAAAGCTGTGTATGTACAGATTTGAGGCAGCCTCGTGCGAGGCACGCACGGCTCGCTCTGTTTTCTCAAATGCGTACGCGCCTCAGCCCGAGGCGTGCCTTAACTGGAGGCTGCCGCAGCGCGAGCCACCAGGTTCCGTATTATGGTCGCCTTTATCGCGGTGGATAAAGCATCCGTCACTTTCGCACTTACAGACTGGTCAGAAAGTGACAGATGTTTTGTCCACGCTTATCCACATCGATAAACACGACCATAATAGGCCCGCTGGACTCGATTTTTTGTCTGTGCTCAGAGGCGCCGTATGTGTCTCGCAAGTTTGGACGTGAATTGAGCAGTTTTTAATTGAGGCAATGAATCATAAACATAGAGTGCTTAAAAAACACTGTCGTCAATTTTATATAATTTTGATCGAAGGACACTACAGATGAGTTACTATGATCAATTGATTATATTCATTGATGCCTCTATGTTTACTATGTTCATGTTTGTAACGAGAATTTCGCGAAGCAAAGTTTCCCCGTATTTATTTCTGTTCTTGTATATCAGTTTTGTTCACCAACGTTGTGGTTATTTCTTCTTTTTAATTAAATGATAAATCACAATATACGCAGGAGCATCACGTTGAGCATTGAACTCTATGGCTTCGGATATCAAAATGGTGGAGTAACATCAATTAGCTGTATAAAACGATCGGCGCCATTTTGTTGTCCGAGGCATGTGCCTCAGCGCCTCAGCTCGTGGTTTCAATTTTTCTGCCGAGGCGGCCTTGCCGCATGGCATGCGTGGTGAGGCTACGTTATTAGGTAGGCTAGGTTCGTCAGGTAACTTCAAATACCCGAAGGGCGAATTGCCTAAGAATAGCAGCTCCGCCGCGCTGGGCTCCGTCGACTTTGCCTGACTTAGCAAAGTCGACGGAGCCCAGCGCGGCGGAGCTGCTATTATTTCTACAATGAAAATAGCAAGTAAAACTATAAGCGATGTGGTAATTTTGCGACTTAGTCGTTCTACTTATAACCCCGTATGATATGGTCGGATCCTGGTTAATGAAGGCGTTGTATCCCCACGTGCAGCATGCGCTCGCCGTCGCCCGCGCGGCGCTCGCCGTCCCCGCGCCGCAGCCCCGAGCGCCGCCGCGCCGAGCGCCGCCCGCCCGACGAGGTACCCGACAGCTTGCTTACTGAAACCGGCAGTTACATGTTGCATACGGCGACCGCACCAGTGTAAACAACACGGTCGTCGGCCGCATTCACACACACACACACACACCCCTACAGACACACCTAGAGAGAGAGAGAGAGAGAGAGAGAGAGAGAGAGAGAGAGAGAGAGAGCGAATATTAGTAGAATTGATAAAGAAAAGACGCAAAGTTTTGTATTATGGTTATGGGTATTATGGAACTAACTGATTGACTGATTTTCTACATACTTAGCCACAACTAAGAGACATACGTTTATTTATTGGGTCATTTATTTATATTATTAAACATTTAAATTTTGCATTCTTTCAGTTAAAAAAAACATTTATTTTTTAAGCAGAAAGCACTTATTTTTTAAGTATTATTCAGTCTGAACCGTAACCATATTATGAACCGTGAATATTTGGTCTAATATTTATTTTACTTCTTGCGTGAGCAGGATAGTGAATACCGGCGGCGCGTGCGCGAGCAGGAGAGCTTGCGTGAACGTGTGCTTCGTGCCAAGGAAGTGCGAAGAAAGAGGAATGCCCAAGCTTTGCATAAACAACTACAAGAAAGGTAAGTTATGGTTTTTTAATGTTTTATCAAATCATAATTTGGCAAACTATAGTACATTATTGCCTAGGCATGGAAGTAGGCAATTACGGGCCGAGTATTGGTTTAAAAATACGAAGCCCGCAATTGCTGTTCCTGCCGAAATTTTGTTTAATTGAATGGATTTTGTAAGCTATTTATTTTATTTAAATTTGAGGATACGGTTAGTTTGGATGGTAGTACGGTCACGAGTGTTAAATTGGGACCCATATCAAGAAAAAATATGCTTGAAGTCGTCAATGTTGTTAGAGATGTCAGGTCATTTGTAATTTTTAGGAAGTTTAATGTTATTGATGTAGAATGTCAGATCGACTTTGGATCTAAGGTGGGTTCCAAATTTAATCTCGTGATTGTACCTTGCCTGTGAAGCTAGCGGTATTAGGTTTATCTTCTAGAAGAGCCAGATGTTTGAATAAAATATTAGTTTTTTAAATTTGTATGTTTATTTCTCGTATTATTTCGGGTCGGTCCGGAGTGACCTAGCGATATTTAGCGACAACTTGTCAATCGATTTACTCGTGCCAACAGCATTAGACGGCGCAACACATCGCGTTATAAAGTTTTTCCAGTCAGTCGATACGTATACAACTTCCGACTCGATCCCAATGGATTGCGGGATCCCGGGCGTAACGCCCGCCTGGAGAGAGATCTCTCTAATCTCTATAGCGCGGCTATCGCGAGCGGCCTGCGGCTCGGTAGTCGCTCGGATCTCCCTTTTTAGTCTATTTGAGCGACAAGCGAGAAAATCCAAGTCGTGGTGCCCGTGCGGGTGCATTATCGTTAGTTAGTTCGTTTATGTGAATCATGTGTGTACAGGGAGCGCGGGCCGGAGCCGCCCGCCCCCGCCCCCGCGCCCGCCCCCGCCCCCGCCCCCGCCGCCGCGCCGCCCGCGCCCGCCCCCGCGCCCGCGCCCGCCTCCGCCCCCGCGGCCCCCGCGCCTGCGCCCGCGCCGGCCAGCCCGCCGCCGCGCCCGGACACCACCAAGGGATCCCCGCGCCGGGGGAAGGACCAAGCCAAGGAGCCCGAAGTCAACTCCACCTGCGGTAACTATCCCGGCTCACCTTGTCCTTCATCGCGACCCTTTGTACGATCGAGTCCATAAATATGTACACTTTAGTACCTTGTCTAATATCATGTTTAAACCGCCATATATGAATTGTCACAGTGATTAAACTGACGAGGTACTAAAGTGTACACATATTTATGACCTCGACTGTACCATTAATGAAACCGAATTTGACCACTAATAATTCCGTTCAGTATAATGGTCATATTGAATAATATTATGTACAAATGTGAATAATGTTTTGCCATCATTTTTTATCCAATAAGTTCGATTTGATCTCTCTTTCTCGATTAGCTTATCGGTGAATACTAAAATTGACCGAGACGTCGAGATAAAAACGAACTTCTCCTACAAAAAACGATGATATAACATTATTCACTACATCTGTAGAATAATGTGAGCGAACGAAGCGAGCGAAACACATGAGTCGAGACAGAATCAACTCGGATAATTTAAATTATTAGACCTTTCATCCATAAACCAAGAAACCTTAATACTATATTACTACTACTAAATTTATACATAATAATTTCTGCGAAACAATACTATACCATATGCATTTCTGCTTATTAACACTTATATTAATAATTAATTACTGCAGAGACCGAAAAGTAGAGAGTTGCCAACCAAATTTATATAGACAGCCGAGCGAAGCGAGACCAGATAATAACCAAACTGACAACCCCTTTTCACAGCGCAGTATGTATAGTACTTTTCTCAAACAAAATGTATTAAAAAATTAAAACAAAAATTACAACGTCAAATACTAGGAGTCCTTAAACATTAAAAGTAACCTACAGCGCTCAGTCATCCGCGCTGTATCGAGTGCGCCGCCGCTCCGCCGCACCGTGCTACATCGCCTACAATCTAAGTTACGCTACATACCCCTAATAACCTCCGCCCTCCTGGTACCTGGTGCCTTTATTTAAACATACAAACGCTGTAGTTGGATGCACGACTTCATATACAGGGTGTTCGGTAATGAGTGAATAACTATGGATAGAGGGCACTTAGGACGTTATAAAAAAGCTAAAATAGGTTAGGTAAAAGTCGCACGGTTTTCGAGATATTTGGAATTTTAGGTTTTTTTCGAAAATGAACACCCTTGTTCAATGTTTTGATCATAGCACCATTCTAAGCTATTATTTTTTTTCAATTTTTTTTTTTCCGATTTTCTTGAATACTTATTTTATCAGATAGACATCACCATTAATGTGAGACTACAATGGATTTTTTTTGTTCAATAACAAGGGTGTTCATTTTCGAAAAAACCTAAAAGTCCAAATATCTCGAAAACCGTGCGACTTTTACCTAACCTATTTTAGCTTTTTTATAACGTCCTAAATGCCCTCTATCCATAGTTCAAGGATTATCCACTCATTACCTAACACCCTGTATTTAAAAAAAATCAGCTATTTAGCCTGTTCATGAACACAGCCGCCATATTTACATTAAAATTTAAAAAAAAGACTTCCCAGCCTTTAATTTTGTACGAATAGTACATTGTGTATTAAGGGTGGTAAAGACAAAGACACCCTTTTAATTATTATTTTGGAATCACACAGTTTATAATCAGTATTTATAAATTAGCGGCAGACTACATCATTGTCAATGACTTACCACAGATAATGTCAAACGTGTTCAGGAGTCCGATTCTAGTGACAGTCGAGATCAATAGTTTATATGCGACATTTTTAGAAAATTGTATGCAACTGACATATTTCATCTCGAATGAAACTTCATATCGAATGGCACAAGGATTGGGGTCTTAACGTATTGTGATAGTTTGAGTCCAAGTATTATATTTTTTTTAAAAAACTTACCGACCTAGGGTTTCATGAGAAAAAAAAGCTCGAGGGTTTTATAAGGGATATTACGGCCAAGTTAACCTGTATGTTTAGATACTGTTTACGTGCAAGTGTGATGAAATAGTACATTGTGTATTAAGGGTGGTAAAGAAAAAGACACCCTTTTAATTATTATTTTGGAATCACACAGTTTATAATCAGTATTTATAAATTAGCGGCAGACTACATCATTGTCAATGACTTACCACAGATAATGTCAAACGTGTTCAGGAGTCCGATTCCAGTGACAGTCGAGATCAATAGTTTATATGCGACATTTTTAGAAAATTGTATGCAACTGACATATTTCATCTCGAATGAAACTTCATATCGAATGGCACAAGGATTGGGGTCTTAACGTATTGTGATAGTTTGAGTCCAAGTATTATATTAAAAAAAAAAAACTTACCGACCTAGGGTTTCATGAGAAAAAAAAGCTCGAGGGTTTTATAAGGGACATTACGGCCAAGTTAACCTGTATGTTTAGATACTGTTTACGTGCAAGTGTGATGAAATAGTACATTATGTATTAAGGGTGGTAAAGACAGAATTACAAACGAGAGTCTGTTAGAAGCCCAAAGCCGAAGGCTGAGGGCTTTAATGACTCGAGCTTTGTATTTCCTTTACCACCCGTGTAACATACAATGTTTTTCATCACAATTGCGAGGAAATGAAATAAAATCAGACAAAAGCGCATATTTTTAACTTACGATTGTCACTAATCATTTTAGCCGTGTTGGCGATGTCCGGCGGAGTCGCATTATCCACTTCTTCTGATGACGACATGTTTTTATTGATATATAAATTTTAATATGTGCACAATTGCACAGTTTTAATTATTATGTTGGAATCACACAGTTTATTTATAATCAGTATTTTTAAATTAGCGGCAGACTACATCATTGTCAATGACTTACCACAGATAATGTCAAACGTGTTCAGGAGTCCGATTCTAGTGACAATCGAGATCAATAGTTTATATGCGACATTTTTAGAAAATTGTATGCAACTGACATTTCATCTCGAATGGCACAAGAATTGGGATCCTGACGTATTATGATAGTTTGAGTCCACGTATTATATTTAAAAAAAAAAGCTATTACGCACGATAGGGCGTAATGGTAAAAAAAGGCCCGCGGGTATTATTTTGGATTTACGGTCGATTTATAGCATGTTAGGACACTATTTACGAGCAAGTGTGATGAAAATTCCTTTACAGTTCTCTCAAGGTGTTCCGCCCGAAACGTGATACTTTGAAGCCTAAAATAACTAACATAACGCCAACATTCCGTTGCATGTTTGAGAAAAAGTTATTATTCCCTATACAATTACTCCAAAAATAAATCTACCAAACAAAGAGAACCCATTTAACTGATCTATTGTAATTATCAAAAAAAACCAAACACGAATGCCCCTTGTTATGGCAGAAGGTTTGACGCCGCCGCGCGCGCTGACGCCGCCGCTACCGCGGCGCTACAGCGACGACGACGACCTGGCGTTCATCCTCGGCGACATCGACGACATGCTCAGCGACGACGACGACACCGGCCGGTTCAAGGACAAGCCTAACAGGTGAGCGTCAAATGTTACACCTCAAACTATCACACACATAATAATTGTAAAACGTGTTTTTTTGCTTGCTCTCTTTGTGATCGAATTTTTGTCAGTAATCACGATACCAATTCGTGGTTATATTAACTTGTTAGATAGCTAGATATACGTCGACATTTTTTAAATAATCTGCCTGCTAAATGTATTCCTTTTTTTGTTTATATTTTTTTTTTTTTTGCGTTTTTTTAAGAGAAATATCTCGAAAATGGTTCACTTTTGCATAATGCATTAGGAAGGTCGAAATTATTGCAAATGTCGTCCATCATAACCTCTTAACGGAAATTGATGTGATAACCAGTGATCGGAATAGGTAGAGCTAATTTGCCTAAACTTGACGCATATTCATTCATGCGTGAGAGAGATGGGAATACATTATTGAATGAACATGCATCAAGTTTAGGCAAATTACGAGGGATGATCCAAAAGTTTTGATAATCGGTATAAAAAATGGGAGATATGTAAATCGTTTTTTTTTTTATTTGGAATGAGCACACTTTCTATATTTCCGAACACTTATTAACGTCATTCAATTGTTTTATTTTACCACTATAAAAATAATTTTACTTTTGGAGGCCAAATTTTGTACCTTCACTATGTCATCACCAGCTCGTGATTTTTATGTAATTGTTTTTGAACATTAGTGAATGAGAAATAGTAGTCGAAAGTTAGGGCTAAATAACGGGAAGAGCGTTTATCAGTTCTGATCTTTGGTCGACGAGCAGCACCCTTATCAATTATAGTAGCCCTCAACCAAACTAACGACCGGGGCCATAAAACTCGGGTGAGGTGCAATACAAGGGACAATGACAAGGACAATGCAAGACAATGGGAAACTGATAACGCGAGCTCAAGGGTTTTATGGCCCCAGTCGTCAGTTTGGTTGAGGGCTACTATAGAAAGCTCTGAAGCACAATTCCTGCCGAAAATTTGTATTTTTTTTTCTTTAGCTTATTTTTATTATTTTGCCATAATTAGGATACAATAATATTATATAACTCTCCTAGATTATTTGAACTCAATTGCTAATAAAGAATGTCGCAGTATTTATTTGTAGGCCTCAATAATCGTGGAAAAGGCCGAAAAAACCACCCTAAATTTTGGTGACAGAGCTGGAGATAGAAAAATCCACTGCAATGATAACTTATTTATCCTTTAAATTATAATGATAAATCAAGGTTTAATTTTCAATAACAATATTTTTTATTAGTGTACCAAAACTTTTTGCACACAACTCCAAATTATTACAAAACTAACTCTTATTTTTCCCGTCTTGTAAAATTGTTAATACAGATGTTTTTTGTTTAGCTATCACAGGGAAACAAATGAATAATGTATAATTTTTTTTTCTCTAATTTAAGTTTCATTAGTGCCATGGTATAGTCCACATTAAAAGAATATCATTATGTAGATGGTTCTTACTGATTCTCAAAACTTTTGGATCGCCCCTCGTAGCTCACCTATTTCCGATCACTGGTGATAACCAATAACTCCGTATAACTTATTTATATCGTAGTCTAATCGTAGAATTATTTTTATCAATAAGTTCATCGCCCGCCACTCGTTCCATACCAAATGTATGAAAGTCTAAAATCGCCGACTCTAAACACGGATTCATAATTAGATTCCATCAAATCTACTAAGAAATGTCAATGTCACAATAACATCTGTCATTGTCAATATGACGGTCCAGATGCCACCAACCCTTTCTTACTAATAAAAAATATAATTATCTTACTGCAGGTGAAAAACTTAACTTAAGGAAATTAACATCCAAATTCAAATATAGTGTCCTTTTTCCGTACACAGACACTATACAATTACATAAACGTAGGGGTTTCGTTATAAGTTTGTCGCCTATACTACTTTGATTTTTATGTATCGTTGGAAACATTTATATTCATATATTCCTAAATTCTAAGTAAAGAGGATCCTAATTGTTTCGCTCTAATTAGTGAGATGATTTAACGCCCCTCCTCCAGTTTGGATGCTACAGTCAGGATAATGTAATACGCCTTAAAAATAGCCAAGACAACTAGGTAGTGGTATTTTTTTTCGAATTTACGTATTTTAGGTTTTATAATTAATAATATACGCACATCTTCAAACGATAATATTATTGTATCAAAACGGATACCAAATGTTATCGAGATCTGAAGTTTTACCATTGCAATAAGAATATTTCTACCACAAAATTGCTTCAATTAAATATTTATTTATTTAAACAAAGCATTTAAATGTTATTCTTAAAACTACTAAGTAATTAATTATTTACGTGCATTCTTTCGCCAAGAGTAAATTTACTAATGTTGGAATGTTTCATTTCAATGGCAACACCGTGGTAGATTTGACGGAATCTAATTATGAATCCGAGTTTAGGGGTTAACCACTTTAAAATTGAAGCCTACAATTACAGGAAATCATTTAAATAAGATGTATAATTATTCTATATATATCAAAGGCAAACCTGATTGACTTGTATATCAACGCACAGCCGAAACTACTGTACCTAGAAACTTGAAATTTGGTAGGGTTCCTTTCATGATGTGAGCGAGCACTAAGAAAGGATTTTCCGAAAATCGACCCCCAACGGGAAGAAATAGGGGGTGTAGCGGGAAACTAATTGTAGTTGTACGAAGTGTTGGGCGTCCTGTAGTAAAGTACAATATTGGTGCAGCAGCGGGCCGGCGCCGGCGCCCGCGCCGCCCGCCGACCTGCGCTCCAGGCTGCCGCCCAAGGCCGAGCCGCGCGCGCCGCGCCAGAAGATCGTCTTCGCCGAGGACAAGGAGCCCAGGAAGAGGAAGGCTAAAGGTATGCACTCATTCCTTATTCAACTTGATACTGAGAAAATGTGGCCAGTTTTGTGATTTTTAACAATTACCTCCCGAGGCTCCTTATACTAAAAATAGTACAAATAAATATTGAAATAAGTCTTTTGTTTTTGAAGTGATAACACTGATAACTTCTTTACGGAGGGCAAACCATTTCGTTACGTAACGCGCGTTACTAGACAGCCTGTCTGGCTTCCCTTTCTCTCACGCATATGGCAGCCGTTAGTACTAATTTTTTAACAATTTTTAAACACAAAAAGATACTGGAATCGGATGGGATTTGAACCGCGGCACCATGGCGTCATAGACCTACCTCTCAGCCGCTAGGGCAATCGTAAGTTACAGGTATGGACGAAAATGGTAAACGGTATTTGATCATAACTGCTGACGTCACCCCGTATTGCGTTTCAAAGCATACTGTTGACAGCATGTTGACAGTGAGCATAGAACCTAAAACTATCACCGTTTTTTAAAGTGATTGTGATTAGTTTTAGTTATTTTTGTTACTGCTTCGATTGTCTTGAAAATCGATATCTGAGGATCCGTCGGGACTACAAATGCGAACCCGTACTCAGATTTAAAAAAAGTGGGCGCCATTTTGAACTTTCTTGTTACTGCTTAGATTGTCTTGAAAATCGATATTTGAGGGCCCCTTGGGACTACAAATGCGAACCCGTAATCAGATTTTAAAAAAGTGGCCGCCATTTTGAACTTTTTTGTTACTGTTTCGATTATCTTAAAAATCGATATCTGAGGATCCGACGGGACTACAAATGCGAACCTGTACTCAGATTTAAAAAAAGTGGCCGCCATTTTGAACTTTTTTGTTAGTGGTTCGTTTGTCTTGAAAATCGATATCTGACGATCCGTCGGGTCTCCAAATGCGAACCCGTACTCAGATTTAAAAAAAGTGGGCGCCATTTTGAACTTTTTTGTTACTGCTTCGATTGTCTTGAAAATCGATATCTGAGGCCCCTTGGAATTACAAATGCGAACCCGTAATCAGATTTTAAAAAAATGGCCGCCATTTTGAACTTTTTGAAGTGATACCTTATTATATGGGAGGGTATAGATAGTTCAACTTAGATTAGTTTAAGTTATCACTTCTGTCGGGCGTCCCGAGACGCACACGTTTTTTTTTTGACTCATGATCAGTTTAGAAAATTGACTTTATTTCATTCACGATAGATTCATATTCCTTTGACAAATTTCGTTGTATGGTCGGCTTTAAGAGGTTAAGTTATCGAATACCATAAACAACCCTTTTTCAGGCCAGTCAAATGTCGATGGTTTAACAAAAAAATACAATACATATCCGTTACGTTTTAGGAATTAATTTCAGAACAAGTCATATTTTAATCAGATTTGAACCCTAAGTCAAGGTACTTATGTTGAAATTATAACTAAACCTATGTGGTTAATAAAGAGGGTTAACAATAGAGCCTTGTGACGTCACAGTGCGATTCTTTGTATAAATCTCCATACAAGCTATCGTTTTGAAACTTTTTAAATAGTAGCTTATTTGACTAACAGTCGATAACCATATTGATTCGCCTGTCACAAAGGTCAAGAAATTCATCAAGTCACAAACACATCATTTTGAAAATTCTTACAAATGTACGTATAATGTTTCCAGATGTATCTTCTCTTGATGTATTCTAATTATATAATATAAAGTTATGTTTGCAAACTTGTCTAATTTGAACGTATCTATTGCAGACAAGTCGCCCCCGCCGACCAAAAGACCGACGGTGACCAGTTCCACCAAAACTGACGTAGACAACGTTGAGAAAAAATCCAGTAAGGTAAGCCCTTGAAATAAAATAAATACTAGCTGTTTCCCGCGACTCCGTCCGCGCAGAAAAATAAAACATAGACTATGTTACTCAGCACGGGTAGCACAAGTTGTATTTTCTCGCTTGTCGCTCAGTGCGTCTCTATTGTTACGGACTAGATAGAAAGGGAGATCCGAGCGACAAAGAATTCGCGGGCAACTTGTGCTAGCCGTGCTGGGATAATGTAGCATTCTAACGGTGAAAGAATTTTTGAATTCGGTCCAGTAGTTTTTGAGTTTATTCGTTACAAACATGCAAAAATACAAATCTTGCCTCTTTGTAATTTTAGTGTAGACTAGCGACCTACCCTCGCTTCGCTTCGGTTTATATATATAAACCAGCATTGCTTATACAAAACTGAAAACTGCAACAAAATCCGTTGCGTCGTTTAGGTTTAGGAGTATACAGACAGACAGACGCAGAAAGCTACTTTGTTTTATACTTTGTAAAAATACGTTAGATTAATCTCCTAGCAATGGCAGTGAGAGGCAATATGCTTGCCTGCAGATTCGCACTTTGTAATGAACAAGTTAAAATAACGCTGTTTAAAGCATACTGTCAGTCTTTTTACACGTGCAGTCTGTGGGTAGGTTTTACGCAGCGAGCATTTAATACATTGCGTGTTCAATATAATAACATGTTGAGGAGGCTGTTGGGGCTGCCGAGGTATTGTAGTGCATCCGGCATGTTCGCTGAGGCGAGAATAGATGATTTCTATGCCATTAGGCGGAAGAGAATAGCCTCATTGCTGAAACACGTGCGCGGCAGCAGCAACAGCCACCTGAGGGTGTTGGCGGAACGCCTCGACTGCCCCCTCACCAAATTCTGGGTCTCGGTGGCAATTGGAGCAGTTAAATAGTGTGATTCCTTTTTTAATTGTATTTATTATAAAATTTACTACTAACATAGTCTTAATTTGCCATTGTTACTAACATAATATAGATCTCTGTATGGTCTGAAATAAATGATTTTTATTTATTTTATTTATTTAATCTCATTTGGATGGTAATACGCCACGTTTTAACCTACAGTAATAATTTTATCTTAAGTATTAAGCACTGGGGTGAAGCCCAACGAACGTAATTTTTTAATTGTGGGTTAGAAGAGTAGTGCCCGCTCGGTCTTTAAAAGGAGCCTTCCTATCACGGTGAAAGAAACTAGTTCGTTCTTTTAGTTCCTTTAGGTCCTTTAGCTCCGGAGCAAATTAAGAGATCTGAGCAGGACACGCTTTGAAGTAGGTACTATTGGTCTCGTTCACATCGAGTGTGCTCTTTACTCGTTCGCTCTGTTTCGCTCATACATAAAACAATTGCTACTGACCTAAAGGACCGAAGACCCTTTTGACTTTACCCTTACTCCTATACTCGAAAATCTAATTCAAGACCAAAATCTGGCAGTTCCCATCTTGATTATTTCGTTATTTTAACTTATTTCATAAAAATATGAATGAGAACTCGTTTAACCAGTAATATTATCTTCTTCTTCTTCTTCAACCTTGATCTACCCAAAGCTGAGTAAAGGTCTCTTCCATTCTAGCCCATTTAGAGCGGTCTTGTGTTTTCCGCGTCCAATCATTCCCAGCCACACATACTATATCGTCAGTCCACCTCGCGGGCTGTCTTCCCACGCTTCTTCGTCCCGTTCGTAGTAATATTATGGTAAGTTTTATTGATAGAAATACCTACACTTAAACCAAAATGCAGTAATCACAGCGAATGTGGGGTCGTTGAGGTTAGGATTTTGGTCTTAAATTAGATTTCCGAGTATATGTTTTATCTTTTAAAGAGTATGGGTAGACATAGCTATCACCGTCTTGTATTAATAAAATTTTAATATACAATTAAAGTTTTATTTTTATCTCCAGACTAATCAATCGGACGAATTGAGTTCGAAAAAATCTCGCCCGAGGATTATATTCGAGAATAGAGAGGTGAGCACTCTTCTAGTTCTAGAAATATTCTTGTAACGAATCTAAAACAAATTTGTCTTTAATCGACACCCCATCAGAATCCCTAATATCGTTTGTCCTAACGATTCGTTTATCTGAATTATTTATTGTCCTAAACTAGTTTTCAACTGAGTCAGATAACTTTTTAAGCTTTCCAAAAATACCTGATGTAAGGTTAGGGTTGTTTTATAACAACACAAAAAAGTTTTAAAGTTCGAGCGGAAATGGTTTTAGTTTAGTTTATTTATTCATCAATGTAATATTACAATATAAATTGCATTGCATGTCAAAAAATACGAAATTACATTGATATTGTAAAAATTAATTTAAAAAAAAACATACACAAATAACGCTCAAATAACCAAAGACAACATTAATAAACAACTAATAAATGGTCAGTTTCCGATGTCAATATACAAAAAGTAATAAAGTCAAATAAACAATAATAATTTTACAATTTATGTTGCATATATTCATCAACAGTGTGTTTAGGATAAGCAATCATTCGGACGAACGGTGTATTAGGACAAATAACGATCATGGATTCCAAATAGACCCCTTTTTACCTATCGTATAGCAGATTGTCCGTATTTATTTTATTTCCATATTAAATGCCATTACCGTGTTGGTTATGGGCCGTATCCTAATATAACAACCGCTAATATATGGTTACTTGGGTTTACCCTTGTTTTGTAGACACTCATATCATAGAACGTATCACTTCGCAGAATTTTCTTTTCATAGAAAGCTATTTTCTGCTGAACCTGTGTTGATTTCAGGTTATCTTGTGACGGTTACAAGTCTTACCTAACCCAACCTACGTGAATCTATTTAAGAAAACCTGAAATCATCACGGGTTCAGCAGAAAATAGCTTTCTATGAAACAAAAATTCTGCGAAGTGATACGTTCTATGAAATGAACTACAACAATGCACCTTAGTCCTCAAGGTCGGCAATGCATTTGCAGTCTTGTGTTTGTAGTCTGGTGAATGCAAATATCTTTAAGTCTCAGATTCCACTTACTCGTGTGCCTTCTCCTTGACGTGCTACCATCTCGCTATAACAGTGCACTAACCTTAACAATCTCTCCACAGCCACACAAAGAAAAACTAGACGAGAAAAAAACCGGTTCCCGCCGAGTGGTCCTACAACGGAAAATATCTCAAACAGAAAAATCCGTGTTCTCCCGCATAGAAGTCAAATCGGACCCTACCAAGCCAAACCCTGGCATTTTCAGCCGGGCAGTCCGCACTGCCATTGGCACTGACAAACCCAGGATCGTTGTTAAACAGGACGAGCCTGAGATCGAGTATGAGAGCGACTCAGATCTCGATGAAGAGAAGCTACTCAATGATGAGAGTGGGACGGTCGCGACCGTGACTAACTTGCCGCATGGGATCACGGACACGAGACTCAAGACACTGGCCGGGAATGAAGTGCAGGTAACGCATATTCGTATAAGGATGCTGTTGGTGTTTTAGGTGGCAGGGTGGAGAGGTTAGCCGACGGAAAATAACTGAATGATACTGAAAATACTTGAATATTTTATGGATTTTGGCCTAGATCTATTTATAAATATTCGAGATTTTCTGCACAACGGACAGGCAGGTTTATACTATTTCTATATGAATATGATAAAAAGGAAAAAAAATCGTATAGGCAGGTCTTTGATGCTCAAGTTCTTGCATGCCTTTTTTGACATTTCTATCAAATTATAAAGCTTAGTACAAACGTACTATTGAAACTAACAGTACCTTTGATGATTTGAACTTTAGTTGCGTAAATAGAGAGAATATTTAAACAAGTTCTACGTAGTACGCAGTGGAAACCTACCCAAATTAAATGAATACAGATATTTGTTTATGTTTAGCACTCTTCAAGCTAAATCAGCTTCAGAGAAGGAACAAATAATTACAATAAAGAAAGATACATTTGTATATTATGTCTTCGCCTCACCATCATCTTCCTATAAGTGCATATATGTAAAAAAAAACTATGTATGCACAAAAGAGTTGTTTTACTTCTGATCAGTACTCTTGTTTGCCCAGAGAAGTCTAGAGCGGAAATACAATTTAATTGAAATGTTTAGTTCTTGCTCAAAAACGGCGCATTGGCAGACATAGAAAAACAAACACACTATAGATATAAATAATAAGGACAAGAGTTAGTCAAGAGCAAACCCATTACCAATAAAAAAAAACATGGGCTTATAGCTAGCCTCCGCATTATATCATTCGTTGATTGTCGAATAAGTCACACTATAAAATCGATTTGAGACCTGATAACTCCACGGCCCAACAGATTATAATACTATCTAGCTAAGTAACACCCTGATTAAACTTGCTTTCTATTAAAAAAACCGCGTCCAATTGGGTGCATTCGTTTGGGATTCGTTCTCGATGGTGCAGACAGACACACAGATACACACTGTAAACTCATAAGTTCATAACGCCTGCCTGTTTGCGTTGGGGTTAAAAAAAACGAAACATTACTTGGACTTGCGATAGTATGCAGGGCTCGGATAACGGTATATTTTGTATAAATAACCGTCCGAAACGTTCTGAAAACGTTATTTTAAATAACGTTTCCGAGCCCTGATATTATGGAGATAATAAAAGGGGCCATCTATATGGCCAAACCAAGCACAGGAGCCATCTATAGAGTACGCTGCACTAGGCGCGGAGCTAGAAGTGCTTTACTCTTTGGGTCTGACTTTTGTATAATAAATAAAAATAAATGTTCATGTATTTGTCCTCTATGAGTTCCTAAACCATTGGTCAGATTGTGAAGAAACTTCGGTAGGGTGTTCTGAGCACGCTCTCGAGGGTTTTTGACCTAAAAAAACTTTATCTATTTTTTTACTTTACGCGGCATTGCAACGCATGACGGGTACTGCTAGTATTATACATTCGGTGCTATAACCAACACATCACGTCAACGTAGGCCTAAAACACCAACTACCTAATGCGACTGATTATATTATGTAGTTTTATCATTCGTTTATCACTCTAAATGCTTTACCCACTGTGATATGTATCCTGTGATATGAAATGTGATATTTATTCATGTATCAACGTACTGCTAACCGTTGGCAATCTTCAATGTTCCAAAGTAAGTCCATCTTAAAATATGTAATAGTATATTACATAGTTTGGCTAAAGTTAAGCTACTAATGAAAAATAAAGTTGATTTTTGTTTTATAAACAAGTATCAAGGAAGAGTCGATGGTAGACGGGCTGTATTTAGACCGCTAGTTCTTGGCATGAGAGTGATATGGTGGTTTTTTGTTCAGTTGCCAGTTCAGTTCATGAAAAGCACCTTTAAAATAATTTATCTGCATCCATATCATAACTTCCCTACAATATGTTCAGAAACGGTAAGCAAATGTCCTATTTTAAGAAACTTATATCTCTGTGGTTGTACTTTGTGACCGATACTTTAAAATAAACATTACGATACAGGTACATTAAGACACAGGGGAACGACAGATACAGGTTTCTCACATATTGTAGAAAACTTATGATATGCATGTAGATGAAGATATATTTATGCGACTGTACGCATAATTAGGCATTAAAACATTTGTGTGATCTTATTATGAAACTCGCCTTTCGGCTCGTTTCATAATACCACACTCGCGGTTTAATGCCCCTCATTATGCACCAGTGTCATAAATAATTATTTTGAAACGTAGCTGTAATTTTAAGCACAGCCATCATCTACTTATAAGACCTAACCAGTTCAAACTGGTGGGTAAATAATATACTGTAATATACCATATGGTTTCAATAGCTTGATAGTTTTTACCCTTCAAATGTGAACTGCCAGAAATAAAATAAAACTATAAATTTGCTATATTTTCCTTGGCATTAAGTTTTTTGTTATTCTTTCTAATCGGAACTGAAAATTGCTAATATGCGTTAGTAGTACTCTGTACACTGTTATATTTAATACATTGTTTTACTTAAGTTAGTATAAGATGTTACTGCGAAATGATCTCAAACACTTTGAATATTGTGTGTACCTCTCAAATATCTGAGCAGACATGGTGCTATCAAATATGTAGATTAGGCTTTTTTTTACACAAATACAAAGGATGATAACCGAACGGTTTTTCCCGAAGCATTGTTAGAATCAATTTCATGAATTATAATGTTTATTAGGTACAGAGTTGCAAAGGATTATTTGGACTTCTGCGGGCCTAGTATGGCTGTGTCTATATCGCGTGTCAAATGTGGATAAAGCATCCGTCACTCTCGTACTTATTTACGTGTCAGAAGGTGACGGATGCCTTATCCACACTTTGTCACGCGATAAACGCAGCCATATTAGGGCCCCAGAGGTGTGGAATTTATAAACTGATATGTGTAAAAAAACCGGCCACGTGAGAGTCAAACTCGTTTTTTGTTTTGGGTATTTCCGCCTTAAATTTTTGTTTTTATTTATTTTCTTATTGTTATGGCGGCAATAGAAATACACGCTGTAAAAAAATCAACTGTCTGCCTATTACCGTTCATAAGATACAGCCCTGTGACAGACAGACGGACAGCGGAGGCTGACTAATAGGGTCCCGTTGGAACCCTTAAAAAAATATGGGATAAAAATATCATCCTCCTACCAATGGTCTATTTGCAAATTTTCAGTGAATTCGGCATGCTCTGTCTTGAACTCGTAAATTAATTTATGAAAAATAAAACTGTGATAAAAGTTTGTAACCATGTTGGTCGTAAAAGAAGGACGAATAAAGGAACGAACACAAATTTGTAATTCAGAACCTATTTTAATATTTTATTTGAGCACCATGTTTTGCTAAATGTTTGAAATTATATAGTAAGAAATATTTAAGTATATTTGCATGTGTATATTATGTGTTAAATAGACTGAATCGTTAAATTTAATGTATGGTTGATCTTATGTGATTTCGCGAGGAAACAACGAAACTTACTTATTGATCTCATTGTGTCATATAAATGACAACATATATCATTACAACATGTTTTCACAGGGCTATTTCTAGCTAAAGCATATACATTTTTGCTGTAAGTAAAGATCACAAAAAAAAACTTGATCGATTTATAATTAAGAGGAGTTTTTCACAAGTACCTGTCAAAAAACACATCTCTATGTCACAAGTTACATTGGTAAATGTGAAATAAATGTGTCAGTATTATATAAGTACCGTTTTACGGGCATTTATTTATTGTTGATGTTAAATACTGGCTTTAAACCATGGTGTCGATACTCTAGTCAAAGGACAATGTCCAAAAAACTGTTGAAGTTTTTGACAACTATTATATTTATGATCACTTTTGATTATTTTTAAATTTGATTGTGGTTTTAATCACTTTTGTATGAAACTTCCAGGGATTGTATATTTGGAATGAGGAAAAGTGTTAAGTGCTTAACACTCGAGTAGTTATTAAGTAATATACGTGCGGCTTACTTACTGAATAAACATCTTTTATCTTTATCTTTATACTTGGTCGAACATGCTGTGTAATTGTAGTATGATTGTACTTTGCTAGAAATAACATGTTAATGTGTCATACAAAGTCCACACATTTTTCTACTAATCGATTTGTCTCAAATTATGTATACAATTTTAAGTTACTTAACATTTTTCTTAATTTCCATAATTTATAATTGTATTCTAGTCAATTAAGTTTAGTAATTAAGTTAGTTCATAGCGTATAAGAGATACTACGAAATATCGGATTAAATGTTCCAGAGTTTAAGTTTGGACAAGGAAGACCGCAGCGCTAAAATCACTTTCAAGACGACCCTGGCTGCCGACGTCTTCCGCAAGAAGTTCAACAACAAAATGGTCGCTGCGAGCAGGCTTACCGTCACCCTGCGTTGAGATAACTAATAAATATTAAGTAGAAAGTTTGGTTTAGTTTTTTAAGTCGCGTTCAAATTAGACAATTATCTGCGCATTTTTAAAATCGAATGAACGCGACCTATTATGTCCTACCCAAGTATGACGCCTGTAATAATAAACTTTAAGGAAGGTTGTGTAGATGGAATCAAAGTACTGTCACCCCATCTACAGTCGGCCAAATATGCGGCCTGCCACTCAAGATCAAGTCTTATGGCTACTATCCAGTGGAACTATTTTTCCAGTGTCAAGGTTGAGTCTGCCGCTCTAAGGGCCGTATTAATAAACACATCTTGGCCGAGATGCCGGTCACAAGATACGTCAAAGTAAACGTCAAACCATGGAACACTGTCATTTTTGACGCATCTCGAGACGAGCATTAGAGTTGAGTTTAGTTTATTAATACGGTCCTAAGGTTGAGTTCGGTTTGCACGTTTCAAAACAAGTTCTGCAAGATAACTGTCATTTTGAAAAAGTGACGGTACATTTTTATTTCATGGAACATTGTATCAGAATTGAAAGTCCGCTTATTTGGCCGAGCGTGCTATACTTTAAATTGTGAGGACTGGAGAACTTTAAAGTCGCATTTCATTTTTAGTACAACACGTGTACTGATGTTATTATAAGTACTTTTTTTTCACTAGTATTCTTACTCTCTTTTAAAACAAAATTAGATGATGGGTTTTTTGCTATCACGCATCTAGGGGTTAAGTAGATATATCATCTGCGATGTAACTATAATTAACTATATCTTTGGCTCACAAATATGTTTTTCGGATCTTTATTTAGTGTCATCACCTGATACGTTGTTTGTTAAATAATGCTGGAAATATTGAAAGGGTATCTTTTAGGCTAGTATTTATTGTAAATCGCATTATACCTTTGTGAATGTGGACATTGCTTGCCTGAACATTATACTCAGCAACAATATATTAACCATTGGACAAAAAATATCTGACACCCTTATATGCCGCTAATAATAGAGTCTTCAGATATTTTTTATCCCAATATTTGATAATATATTATTACTGGTGAGTATAAAATATTTTGTTTTTATTGCATTGTGTTAGAAAATTTCTAATATGTACCTATTACCAAAACTGTCAATTAAAGAAAACTAGTATCGAGCGTAAACATATTTTTTGTATACAAAAATGCATACCTTACAGATGTCCTTGTAACCGTTATAGCGGTTATGCATGCATGGCTCCTGTTTTTTGTTTCTGTAATTAAACCGCTTTTATCCCAAACTAACTTTTTGTTCATAACCTTCTTTTTGTTCTTACCTTGGGAAGTGCACTTAGGATTAATGATCTCTAATAATTATTTGTTAACCCTTTAGAATATTTCCACCTTTAAACTATTCTCCTAATTCATGATTGTAAACAAAAAGGTATCAGAAAACTAAGTAAAATGTGTTTTATGAGCGTTTTCACTAAAACGTGTACCCCGATTAAGGACTGAAACTAAGGACATTTAACTTGGTCAGTTTTGTGACAAAAATTAGCCATACATTGACGGTCGCAAAGTGACAAAGTTAAAGTTCTTTAATTTCAGTCCTTAATTGGGGTACACGTTTTAGTGAAAACGCCCTTATTGGTTTATTTCGACTTTAGTCAACGACCTTTGCATTTTCTTTTATGTAGTTTTTTTGGTACTTTTCGACTCCAGTAACTTTAATGGATCGTTCTTCTTTTTTACCGACAGTAGCCTGTCTCTCATCTTATTAAGCGTCTCATTAGAGTATTGATAATTGTTTTTCGTGTTAAATATTCGTCCATGGTTTTATTTAACTATTAGTACTAAATAATCGTGCTCTTTCTTGTGTGTTTTTATTATTGTTTTTTCATAGAATGCCGTGACAGAGTGGTCTAAATATTGGTCTCGGCTGAAAACGGCCACTCTGTGACAGTGTTTCTAGAAAAACCAAATTAAAAAAACAACTGTAGGACAGGAAGCATTACTTAGTCTTAATAAAAAAAATCAACTTTTCTGAAATCGAACACTGAAATATCATAATTATTGATAGTTCAAAAATTTTAAAATCAGAAAATCGACAGTAAAAAGGAAGAACGAGCTTAATAGGAAAGTATGAACTCTGTTTAAAAAAACAATGGTATAGGCACGACAGCCGACTCGTAAACATACGAGCATTCGACATGTTTTTTCACAATGTAACTTGTTTAACTTTGCCGTACCGTTAAAACTATACAATTAAAACCTATTTTTGAACTAAAAGCAATGTCGGCAATAACTTTGTAATTAGATATTTGGTTAGCTAAGTTTATCTAAATAGAATTACAGCTAATGTGTATGTTTACTTCAGTTAAATAATTTTGTTACCTATTTAACATTATGCTTTATATATTGTATGCAAACTAAACAAGTCATATTTCTTATTTTTACACGAAATATGTTGAATTAAGTTACCTATCTAAACAAGTAAGGCCTTGTCAACTATTGCAGCAATCGAGAATACAATGTTGGTTGGCCCTACCAAGAATAATTTTATTTTAATATATGGCGGCAAAAATGTTCGCGTATCTAAGGCTCTTTTTTGTATGGAAACTCGAAATGATTGGTAATGCAAGTGTCATCACAAGTGTTCGGATATATTCAACAAAAGCATAAAAAACCTCGGAATTTTAAATGTTTCATTAATAGTTTATTCCTTTACACAAATAGTTTTATTTGGGCAATAAATTTATTTTTAAATGGAACCATGTCTGTTTATTCCGTAACCAAGGCTGTTTTAATCATGTAACCCAAGCAGGATGTGTCCATTTTTTTATATAGATATTTTTAAGTTTTAATGTTTGATAACTATTTGATTGAGCTCTAACTATAAAGAAAACAAATTAGAATTGAACAATTACTAAAGTTGTAGTTATAAATAATATGCTTAAATAAAGAAAGAAGGTTTTCATTAAAATATATATTTGTATGTTGGTACATTTTAGTACAAAATTGTATTTTGGCGCAAATAGAGATATTCTTTAGTTACTTAACAATGCAAATATTTTATTGAAAAACAAGCTTCACTTCAAATGTATGTGGAGTACAAGTTTAATTGTTTATTTCCTCTTTTTATATTTTAAATACTACTAAAGGATATGAGCTTCCATCTAAGAATTTCACTTGAATATTAACTGATTTACCTTTTTTTCTCTAATAGTTAAGTTCAAATATCGAAGTAATTGTAACGAATTATACCTTAAACGGTGACACCGTCGGGGATTTTAGTCATAGTACGATCCCGTTGCTATCTTAATTTAAATAATTTTACGCCTATATGTTAAAAACTAGAAAATACATTTTAGTTCGTAATTAGTACATTCGTTATTTCTAACGACTAGTTGCTTGAATTGCGATATTAAGCCATGACTTGTTCGAAGAATAAATATTATGTTAACTCTACATTTGTTGTCATTTTTAAATCTTGTCGCTTGCCAAGCGATTGTACAGATCTCAAATAAAAGGGAACAGTTTGAAATCGTGTTTTAATTGTTATTTATTTATATTTGAACCCTAAACATATGTGTATAACGTAAGTATAAGGTTGTTTTATGTTGGCACCTTTTTGTATGAACATGTACAAGATAATGATCTTAAAATGTGAAAGCGGTTCGGAATCATTCTTTGACTGATTTTGTAACTTGAATATTTTAAGTTCATCATTTTGAGTTTTAAGACTGAAAACAAAGTTTTAATAAACCGGGTGAAAGTTATCTTTGAAGTTTTATTGGTAATCTCCCTTCACCCGTTTTTTGCTAGGGCATGGATTCGTGCTCAAAGTTGATAAAGTTTTTTTTTGAGATAAACTATCTGAAGAGACTGGAACTAACTAATTTTTGCACCTCCCCCATGCCCTCATCATTAACTCTTGGCCGCCACAGCCACAGCCGTCTAGTCGTGACAGCCAATGACAGGGCTCACACGCCATAGTCATCATTACCACCATTCAAATCGAAATAACACAATAATTCGACTGCGACTTGGTCATATTTGTTCGCCCTCTTTTCTGGCGAAGATCCGTGTTCATTCTCTGTGTGAGTGTGGTCTCGAGGAGGGAACTCCAGATCACATTTTTATCAATTGTCCCAATATTCCAGTTTCTCTATATAATTTCCTTCCTGATTTCATCTTTCGTCCAGCTAGCCTTAGTAATGTCCTCACTTTTGTAAATACTTCATTTGTATATATTTTAGCTAAGTATATTAATGATTTTAATATTAAGTTGTAAATTGCCATTTTAGATTTTGTATTTGTAGTTGTAGTTAATGTATATAATTTATTTTATTTTTAGATTCCTCAACTGATGAATCAGCATCTGTTTCTGGACAAGCATTTCCACCGATCACGTGTAACTTCCAACCTTGGCACTGGCAGAATTGTCCCACTGGACAGTAGCCATATATCAAAGATTTGAACTTGAAATCGAAATAAAACCTACGATGGAATTTAAAGTTTATTGTTATCTACTAGACGGGTTGTTCCGCGGCGAACAGAGCACGACACTTTATCCGTAGGGTGGCGGTCAAGAGGGCAATCTTTATAGAGGCAAAGGTCAAGTATGATAATTATAGTTTTTCCATTCTACCACGGCGCACCCCATCAGTCAAATTGACACGGTTGCGTCAATTTACATACGAAAAATTAGGTAGTGGGGTGGCATTCCGTGAAACGTCAAACGCTACACTAGTTTGAAGACTAGCCAGAAATATATCAAAGCACCCCTGTTTAATCTTTTGAACGCCCTATTACAACCATTAGTTGTATTTTGCTATGCAATTTACAACTTAATTGATACGAAAGTATATTTCTCCAACTTTTGACGTTTGTAGCCGTCGTACCTTCAGTGGCACGACTCTTAACGGCCAGAGCCTGTGGCGTTCGATAAGTTAATGTGTCCCTTGTGTTATGATAGTAACACTTCTACGTTACTTAGCCTTAATTTATTTCTGGCCGAGGGCTATCTTATTATTATTATTGAGGGGGTTGAGATGGGCCTTGTGTGCCCAGTCCTGATCTTTTGTGGCAGCCCTTTGTTTAGAGGTCCAGATGCTGATTTGATGGGGATTACGGTCCGAAACCTCAATTTATTTCCTATCTACAGCTTAAGATATCAAGACATACTCGTCGTCCTTGAGTTAGAAAAAGAAATATAGAGGTGTTATTATATCCCCAGTAGGATCTAACATGAGAAAGAACAATATGGGAACCGGCCGTGTACAGATATGGTTAACAAAAACAAAGATCTTAGTCAATTATAATCTATTTATTGTTACTGGTCTTATACATATAGTAATGTTTTAAACCCTAAAAAAATAACTGGGACTGTAAAAACCTTGAATTAATTTTTACAATACATTAATTGTCCTTTTTAACTCTAACAGTTAACTATTACAAAAATAATTAACAATAAAAAATGCAATAAATAATGAGCAATATTTCATGAATGATGATACTGTGTATTACAGCTTTGATAAAAATAAAAGAACTTAATAGGGGCGCCACACTAAACGTCAAACCGTGTTGGTTTTGTTTCGAAAAATAAGTAAAGCTAGTAAAGAACAAATTTAGTTCAGTTTTTTGACTTTATTGTCACCCTGTACATGAAGGTTTTTTCTATATAATCGAGACAGCAAAATTATCTTAATTCTGGGTTCACTACATAATTCCGAATCGATCAAAATCCCGAATTTTCACAATTCCTAATGCGATGTTCCGATAGAAGACCTTTTTTGATATCACTTCAAACACATCAAACCTAACCTAACGCATAGCAATTAAATTATGCATTGATTCTTCAATAGCTCCAGCAAAAAATCGGAAAAATAAAAAACCGGAATAAAATAATTCGGAATTTTAAGGTGATCCTCTTAATTCTTAGTTTGATCTCCCCAGCAGGGAAGCATGCTCCTCTTTTGTTCTGATAATTGCACTTTATGTAAAACCATTTTTACAAAATAAAACTTATAAATACCTAGACAAAATAAATAAGACGAAACACTTTGTTACTCTTTACTATTTTAAATTGAACAAAAACATTAAAGAGTTAAAATCATTAAGGCATTCGCAACAGTAAACTACTCTTAGTAATAAATTAAAATCCATCCCGCTTTGGCACTTCGTTAAATATTAGCCCCCTTACTAATAAACGTTGAGTATCGGTGGTATAGCTATACAATGTTTTGTCCTTATCTGTTAAATTAAAATGTAACAATGACATATAAGGACAAAACATTGTATAGCTATACCACCGTTACTCAACGTTTATTAGTAAGGAGGTAATAATAGAACAGACTACCCATGTCTTACATGGATTCCATTTCAGATGAGTTGTGTGAAAAATGAACCTTGTTGTCCGGTTTGTTATTAAAATCTAATACATCTCCGTAACAAAACATACATTTTTGGGAACATATCTTTAAAAATTGTCCTCAAAATGCAGGTACCAAATATGTCTCGTATCTCTTTGTTATTGAATACGCATACGGCGTTAAATCTCCCTAAATTACCTAGTAAGGTTGTGCCTAGAACGCGTAGTTGCTGCGTATCGTGAAGGAGCTGTCGATGTTGAAGTAGGTCGGCATGACGGCGAGCAACTCTTGGTACTTGCAGCTGACACCGACTTTACAGAAAGACGGACATGGTATAACTAAGTATAAGGTTCCTAGTTTGAGTGTAAATTCCTAATAATTATCCTTGTTGTCAGTTTTGTTACTAAAATCTAATAAAGGACCATGTCAAAATGGACCAAAAACCAACAGAGCTGAGAGTTAGGTCATTAAAAAGGTCTACTTATGAACTTTATTTCGCTCTATGGGTAAAAAGTTGAATTCCATTGCATAATCAAGATATACACATTTGAGTCGGTCTAAGTATGATCTTCGAGAAATTGTGTTTTACATGAACAGAATACCTTATAATTGCCAAACCACCCGGAAATAGGAGCTCTGCCTGAGCAGAGCTCCGTCGACACTGGCTTATTGATTTGAAATAAGAGTGTCGTCGGAGAGGAGCTCCTCTTACGCGGAGCTCCTATTGCTAGGTGGTTTAGCCTTCCAGGCTTGCTGCAAAACTAATATAACATAACATAAATCTACCTGTCGTTATTTTTATAACATCTGGACGTTACGACTTCTTGGACATTCTGACACTTGGCCCGACATACCTCGGAGGGTCCTGCGGGTATTCTGTAAGTAAAACAGCTTCCCATACATCGCATTTACTCTGACTAAAATATGAATATCTCAGTTCTGAAATGGAACAGAACTTGGTGCCCATAGAATGAAACCTATTTAATGACATAACTCTTAGCTCTGTTGGTTTTTGGTCCAACTTCCATATAAAGTTGCCCATGGTCCTTTCTCGGTAACAAAACAGACAGTTTCATACATCTTTCGTTGGGACATATTGGCAAATGGTTTTTTAATGTGCCAAATGTTTCTAGACCCAAAAAAAACTATTTTATTGTAAAAGTAACGGTGTTTAGAACGCGTAGTTGCTGCGTATCGTGATGGAGCTGTCGATGTTGAAGTAGTCGGGCATGGCGGCGAGCAGCTCTTGGTACTCTCTGGTGAACTCCTCCGGGTGCTGCTTCTTGTGCGCGTGGTGGGCGATGTCCACGAGCGGCGCGGACTGCTCCGCCGCCGGGACCTGGGGGGACGGTTAGTTTAACCTTTTGAAACCCACTGGAAGTGCCACTGACGTCACCGTCGGCCACAGCCACAAGTTGGAGATTAAAAGAGACTTTGTTTCTATGTATTTAAGTATGTATTTCTCTACAGGGTGGAAAAAACGAACGCCACATGGACGGCAACTAACTTAAATATTGGAAATAGCAAATTTTACAGCATTTCTGGATTTTTGAAAATTTGCCTGCCTTAACCGGGAATCGAACTGGTCGAATATAACAAAATAATAAAGAAGGGTTTTTTTATGGTTTTTATTTAATTTTCAGGTGTATGTGTAATAGACATAAATGATCACTATCAATGACCCTTTTGATCTGTATCATAAAACACGACTTCATTGTTTTGTCATATTCGACCAGTTCGATTCCCGGTTAAGGAAGAGGATTTTTTTTTTAAATCCAATAATGCAGTATTTTTTGTTTTCAAAAATAAAAGTAAGTCTCCTTTGCGTTGAACTTGCCATTTCCAATATTTAAGGTAGTTGCCGTCCATGTGGCGTTCGTTTCTTCCACCCTGTATATAAGTATGTATATCGTTGTCTAGTACCCATAATGCAAGCCTAGAGCTTAATTTGGGATTAGGTCAATTTGTGTGAGATCGTCCCTTGATATTTATTTATTATTATTACTGCTAACCTGAAATAATAACTTACCTGGAACGTGAGCCAGAACTCGACGTCCCCGAACACCTCCTGGTAGGTGGCGGTGGACTCGACGATGGCGTACACGGGCCGCGAGCTCAGCCAGAACGACTTCTCGAGGGGCGTCGTCAGCGACCACGCGATCAGCGAGTCGTTGCGGGGCCAGAAGGTCAGGCTGTTATGCGCGGGACCTGGCGAATTGATATTTCATAAAGCAACAACATGGGAAACATTAATAACCGGTCAAGTGCGAGTCGAATTCGCCCCGACCGTGAGAACAAATTGACAGACAACGAAGGCTTATTAATAGCTATTATACAGGGTGGAAAAAACGATCGCCACATGGACGGTAACTTCCTTAAACATTGGAAATAGCAAATTCTACGCAAAGAAGACTTACTTTTAATTTTGAAAACAAAAAATACTAAATTTATGAATTTTTGAAAATTCGTCTGCCTTTACCGGGAATCGAACTGGTTGAATATGATAAAACAATAAAGTCGTGTTCTTTTTACGGTCTTTATTTTGTACAAAGGTGTAGTTACGTATTTGTAATAGATATAAATGATCACTATCGAATCTAATGACCCTTTCGATCTGGGGGCTGATTTTTGACTTTCAAGCGTTCGAAAGTTTCACTCAGAAGTGAGCAAAATCTGTGAAACCGTATTTTTGAAATTACGAGCGATAGAAAATTAATTTTCAATTCTACCGCTCTTCTATTTCAAAAAATGGTTTCGAAGATTTTGCTCACTTCAGAGTAAAACTTTCGAGCGCTCGAAAGTCAAAAATCTGCCCCCTGTATAGACACGACTCTATTGTTTTGCCATATTCAACCGCAGTTCAATCCCGGTTAAGGCAGAAAAATCAAAAATCCATAAATGCAGGTTTTTTTTTCACAAATAAAAGTTAGTCTCCTTTGCGTAAAAAATATCAATATTTAAGGTAGTTACCGTCCATGTGGCATTCGTTTTTTCCACCCTGTATATGGCACCCTTTGGTTTTGGCAAAACAGGACCACGCTGTTCTGTCGCCTCGGTGATAGTTGAGTCTTATATTGTTATGTATGATATTCTATAAGGTATTTGTAATTAATCAATTATGGACCTCGTTGCTTGAAATAAAATTTCTTATTTTATTCTTTTTGTCACGGAACCCTAAAACCACGCTGTACATACCATTCATAGCAAAGTACAAGGTACAGTTGGTCCCCGAGCACACTTTATTGGTGAGCCGCAGAGTCGGAGGCGTCGCGAACGGCGCCGGCCCCGGCATGTTGATGAACAAGCCTTCCGAGCTGGAAATAAGACTCATTATTCAGTACAACACATTTTGCATGGGGAAGGCAAACTAGTTGACACCAGCCCCCCATTTCATCATCTTAATAAAGTGGTGACTGGTGACAGATACGCTATATATTCAATGATATTTTATATTAAGATACGATATGCTCATACTAAACGCATTCAAAACCCGTCGCCGATCCTAATGATCATTAGCATTTTATGCCACTTTAACGTCAAACGTAATGACTAATATTGATAAGTCTGTGTTGTTAAAAATAAACCCATTATTTTATTGTTAAAAACTCACTGAATTTAATTTGTTATAGTTTTTCTATTTTTGATATTGTCAATCGATTCCTTTTAACATCGATCCATTTATATAAAGAGAATGACCTTTCTCTATCAACAGATGTGAGAGGTGCGTAGTTTTAAACCGATATTTCATCGTTTAAGGCATGTTAACACCTCTATAATAAGACTGCAAACATTTTCAATATGTAACTTGTGCACGAAATATAAATAGAATCATATCCATGTTATACTTTCGTCGAAAAATTGCTACCGATCGCCAATCATTACCGATCACTGACAGTTATTATGTTACCATATTATTTTCAACAAAGACGGCAATCCGTAACGAACGCTGTTCTTAGAAAGAGATGAATGTCTTTTCATTGACGCCGATGCGTGCGTGTCAGCGGCCGCGGCGCAACTGATTGGGTAGTTAGAGAGTTTGTCATTTTGCCTTCCAATTGAAGGAACGCTTTTGCGCGCAGACAACGTATCTAAATATAAAATATCATTGTATACATTCCAAAGTTAACTTTCAGATCAGTAGGATTCATATCATCTGCGCGACACTGAAGTGTCACCTGTCACCTGTCATTGTTAGTAAGTGGGCTCATAAGCGCGAAATAGACTAGCAATACAAATTGCAGAAGTTGATTGCTGTCTTACTTCAACTTCAGTTCTAGAGCAAGAAGCACAATTTTGCTTTCTTTTTCTAACTTGAAAATAAGATAGCAATCAGCTTCTGCTATTTTTATAGCCAGTCTAAACCTCGCTTTAAAAAGCTGGACATTTGCAATTATTAACCAGCAATTTTTTCGAGCAAAATTTGCCCGTCTGCAGTCTACTATAACACAAAATTAGAGTAAAAGTTGCCCGTGTGTGTAATTGCACCTTAATACTGCAAATGTATTTATTGCCAACCCTAAGAACTAAGATGGCATTAATGCTAATAATACTTTTATCGGTTGTCTTTCATCCAAACACAACAAGGTGATCACTATTAAAAAATCATTAAAAACACATTCAGTGAAGATATGGAGTTCTACTGTTGATCGCGATTTTAAACTCTTCACAGGTGTTATGCCAAAAATGTTTGCATTTAAAATAAATAGCCATGCTTACTCACGCACTCGTATGAAAAAAGACTGAAAAATTATTATTTTTGTGTAACTCATGACTTTCAAAGTATTATTTATTTATTAATTTATTTAAACTTTGCACAACACAAATAAATGTAAAAAGTACAAATGACGAACTTAATGACTAAAGGCATTCTCTACCAATCAACCACAAGAAGTGGTTAAGAGAAGAGAGTAGGTATTGGGGCGCGATTTCGTCGATTCAAAACACTATAATTTTATTATTCATACTAATTTAGAATTAAATGAGCATCTTCAAAAACCAACTAAATATCAATTAAATTCAGGGAAAAATAAATCTCACAATAAAAAACCTTACTGTTTTTGGCTTGTTTCTAAACTGTCAACGTTTTAGCTCTCGTTTACTTGACAGTAATGGCGGCCGAGTCGAAAACAATACCATAACACGTCGAAGACAATACGGTTTTACGTGGGTTTTACCGAGTTCAATGGAGGCCCATATTGCACAAAAAAAAATGATGCTCATTCAGTTCTAGTGGAACTACAACTAGTATTACACAAAATACACTAAGGCCACAACCAAACTACATGCAAAGACAATGAAGTGCGAATCAATGGCATGCGTTGTACAAGCTACGGGAATGATGTGACTTGCAATGGGTTTTGCAGCTCCGGTATATGGATATAATGATAGAACTGAATAGCTAGATCTATTTTATCGAATTTCGCTTCGTCGATTGTGTTTCATTGGCTTTTTTTCATCGAACCCTATTTTATGCTAAAACCATTATAGTTTCAGGATATCTTTTATCAAGGTTAATTCTAAAAGTAATACAAAATTGGAGCGATTTTTTCTTCAATCGAGATTATACGCCACATAACATTGGGCATGTCGGCACCCCTGTCATAAAGGGCATTGGGTAAATTTGTTTGAAGAATATTGTCATTTTTTTTTTCAGCGGCCACGGATGATTCTTACGTAGTTATTTAGAGGACCTCTAAATACATATAGATATATATAATTTATGGCGTTAAATAATATCGGAGCGGAGATTTTAAAGATTTAAGTGTTCAGTTTTTAGTACAAAAGTACGCCCAAGTATGAATATTTAAATATCTCAGCTCCGATGCTCTTAAGAGTATTACATTACATAATAAAATATGTTTATTTTTAATAATTCTATCATAATTTGCCACTTTTACGAATGGCCGCTCACCTTGAAAATGTATGAATTTTACAAATGACAACACTTTTACCCAAACCCCTTTACCTCTCAAATACTTTTTTTTTTGCTAATTTGTTCAAATGGATTCAATTTATACATCCTGCGCTGCAGTGGACTGTCAGCATGAATCTTATCTAAAATCAGTTTTAACAGTTTGCAAGAATACCTGCCTGAGCATACTTGTCGTGTGATACTTAATACTACTGAATTTGAGGCAAAGTATGATGTTAAATAAAATTAAATGATAATAATGAAACATCCACCATGAACAAATAACGAGGCAATGCAGGCAAGACGCGACAATTAAATGAAAAAAAAAACAACCATACCTCTTATTAAATAAACTAACTAAATATTGCTTATTATATCTATGTGCTCAACATTCAGCTACTTTTTATTGTTCCTTTCTTCGTCTTATGTTTGTACATGCAAATGTGCTTACTAAACGTATTTCAATGAGGTATTTGCGGAAGTTTAAGGGTTAAAAAAATGCGTGAAAAGAGGCATTGTAATGCATGCCAGGCCGTTCAGGCCCAACAGTAATATATAATATATAAATATATATCAGTGGACAATTTCACACAAATTGACCTAGTCCCAAACTAAGCTCTAGGCTTGTACTATGAGTACTAGACAACGATATACATACTGATAAAGAGAAATAAATACTCGCGCTCATCACACAAATATTTGCCCATACCGAGAATCGAACCCAGGACCTAAGCGAGTGTCAAATATTTTGAAACGCAATGTTAATTTTAAATAATAATTTATTTCTGGTGTCTGTACAGTCCTCAACTTACAAAGCCAAGCTGTACTCATGCCCATTTTCATTACCACAATCTATGTGATCAATGACACTCGTTTGATCGAATTTCATTTCATCGAAAGCTAATTCCTGCTGAAACCTTATCGTTTTTAGGTTATCTTAAGCATGGGTTACGTAGGTTATGTTAGGTTAGACCTGTGACCAAAAAAATATCGATGAAATGAAAATTCGTCGAAGTAAATCATTCTATGAAAGTGTCGATGATTCAAGGGTAAGCCGTCAAAATGTAATGAAACAAATGAATTTGATTTGAACGTACAAAAACACCTACAAAACCAACTGCAACAACAAATCACCACCACCAGTGTATTAAGTGTACATACAAGGACTCCGTGTATCTGGTTCGATGCAGCGGCAGGTTGCAGTACACTTGCGTGTCGCACTCGGCTGAGAAGTCCCGCTTGACGGTGTAGTTGAGGCCGGAGGCGGCGAGCGCGGCGAGCACGCGCTCGGTCGTGTAGCGCTCCTGCTTGGTCACGTGGACGCCAGCGGTCCGCGTGGGGGGGTCGTCGGTGTAGTTGATTATTTCTGTGTGCTGACAAATAATATGCCGTTTTATAATATACAGTGGTGGCCACATAATTAGGGACACTTGTTTTTTCCCCATACAATTACTTACAAATATGACTTTTCATTTTTGACCAGCAATCAAAAAGTTCTCGACCAATTTTATTGCTAAATACATTTTACTTTACATAATTAACTAAGGTTTAAACTGATGTACAGTGAACTAATATTAATATATTTTATAAGGATTTAAAAACTAAGTGCTGACGCGTCCATACAACTTTGTATGAGCGCCGAATATTTATTTTTTCAAATTCTTATAAAATGAAAGATCCGATCTCAACAGATCTAACATTTAAACTTTACTTTATCAGTTAACTATAAGTGTAACTAAAAATAAAAATATAATTGGTTAAGAACTTTTTGAATGGTTGTCAAAATTGAAAAGCCATATTTGTAGGCAATTGTATGGGAAAAAAACAAGTGTCCCTAATTATGTGACCACCACTGTATATGTGAACAAAAAAATGTGTGAAAAAGAATGCAATATATGACGGGTCAGTTTGACAATTCAAAAAGCACTAATGATGCTGCGGTATGTATTGGAATACGAAATATATTTAATTGTAAAGCCGGACAAGATAAATAAAAAACCTCTAATTGGGTCGTCACTAATACTTTTTATCTGTGTTTCGTGAAAAGCAATAGAAATTATATTCATATAATTTCCGCAATATGGTGAGGTTTTTTATTTTTCTGGGTATACGTTATTATATTTTGGGTCTGCCAAAGGGCCATCTCCTACCGAAATCTCCACTCTAGCTCGCCATAACTCTAAATAAAAATGCTTATACAGGATGTACTTACAAACCAGTAGTGCCTCTGCAGCGCCGTGGACTGCGCGTCGAAGGGCGCGAACGGGATGAACATGAGCACCAGCACGGCCGCGCCCAGCGCCGCCGCCGGCGCCCAGATCCAGCGCCGCGAGAACAGCAGCTCCACGCCCGACTGGGGGGGGGACAGCCTCATTCAACTCTAAACTATACATATAGTTTTTCACATTTGTATGGAAAAATATAAATGTCGTATTTTTGCAGACTTAGCTTGCGCCTTAACTCTTTTTAATGTTAAAGCGACTATGCCTAATTTCAAGGTAATATGACATTATTGTTGCACAAATTGACCACTTACGTGAAAGCAGTTTTTCAATGTTTAATAAACAAGTAAATAATATTTTCTTCATCTTGTACCATAAAATTTAAATTCCATAAAGTGTTATTTGAACCATTCGAAAAAATCTAAAGTACCCGTTTTCCTTGCAAGGGAGTTTAGTACTTGAGTTACAACTTTAACCACACTGAAACTATAACTTTAAGGTAGGGAGGAAGTTAATAAACTCAAAACATATTTAAAAAAAACCCGTTTCTGCAAAAAAACAATTCAATTACCTTTTACTTACACAGGATTGTCATATTACGTTTTTCATACCACAAACTGATATCTATTTTAAGAAATTAATTTAATTCATATTTTTTTTAGTACAGAGTTAAAAAATATTCCTAAAATTGTATGCACTCGTTCACCAAACACCCTGTATTAGTGACCAAAATCTTTGCCAAATCACTGTTTATTCAACGTAAATGTAAGCATTATTATTTAGTTACTGTAAATAACAAAATTTACGTACTTATAAATTAAAGAAAAACAAAAAAGGTGTTACGCCCAACGTGGGGCTCGAACCCACGACCCTGAGATTAAGAGTCTCATGCTCTACCGACTGAGCTAGCCGGGCTGTGAGCGAGATGCCGAAATTAGCTATCCACATCTGCTTCAATGTACTCGTATTGTATCACCAGAAATCTATTTTTGGACAATTTACCGTGAATATAAAAAGATAAGCAACTGTTGTAGTAAACCGTTCCGTAGATATTTGCATAATCATGAAATTTCAAAATCAAAGACGTGAAATAAAGGCAAAAATATGATAAGTACAGTCAAGGGTAAAATAAATATTCGCACAACGTTCAAAAAATATGTATACATGAACATTATTGCCACAGTAATATTGCCCTTGACAGTACATCTCTATTTTGATGGAGGTTTTATCTACTTATTTAGAACAAAAGAAAAAAATATCTTATTATTAATTATAGCTGACCCGGCAAACGTTGTTTTGCCATATAAATAATTTAGGGTGGACTACACCTAACATTTAGGGGGATGAAAAATAGATGTTGGCCGATTCTCATAGATACCGGATAAGCACAAAAAATTTCATCAAAATCGGTCAAGCCGTTTCGGAGGAGTATGGCAACGAAAACTGTGACACGAGAATTTTATATATTAGATTTTGTTTATTTTATAAATTGTATCGCGATAAATAGTAGGCCGTAGTGTGATTTAGGCAATTTGTAACCCGGAAAAATCTACTAGCTCCTTTGCACAGATGCTTCCGCATTAGCGCTAGGAGCTGATTTATTACAATGACTCTACATGGATGTCACAGTTTCTGATAAGTGATAATCTTGTTTGAACGGTTGAAATCTGATGCTTAATGTTGTCAGTATAAACAGTAGTTCGTCTTCAAACAAACCATACGCCCCGCAAGTCACCACAAGCAAACTCAACGGGACGGATCGAGCAGGTTTAGTCTGGGCCGCGCCATCAACGTATTTGGTTGCATAGTACTAAGTATCAAGCGACGCGCATCGACGGCAATAGGTAACAGAAACTCCTAAAGGGCCGGAGATGACAAACATTTCTATTTATATGTTGATGTTGTTGTTGCCACCTGAAAATATTGAGGTTCCACCAGTTCAGCTTTAAAACTTACACACGGAATACGGTCACCGGTACCTATCAGTTGCTGCTCGCTACGATAGATAACTTGCGACATTCTGTTGACATGGTCGCCGGGAGGGATATCTATGATCGTTATAGATATCACACGATCTTGCTAGTGAGGAACATGGTCGCCGGGAGGGATAGGCGCAGCTCACTAATAGCTGGCACGCTGCGATCATTATAGATAACTCACGACTATGCTAGTGAGCAGCACGGCGAGCCCCACGTTGAGCAGCCCCACGGTGAGGTCGGGCGTGTTGGACATGCTGCGGCCCATGACGGGCAGCATGAGCGCGTCCACGCGCAGGACCAGCGTGAACACGAACATGGTCGCCGGGAGGGACAGGAGCAGCTCGCTAGTAGCTGGCACGCTGCGATCATTATAGATAACTCACGACTATGCTAGTGAGCAGCACGGCGAGCCCCACGTTGAGCAGCCCCACGGTGAGGTCGGGCGTGTTGGACATGCTGCGGCCCATGACGGGCAGCATGAGCGCGTCCACGCGCAGGACCAGCGTGAACACGAACATGGTCGCCGGGAGGGACAGGAGCAGCTCGCTAGTAGCTGGCACGCTGCGATCATTATAGATAACTCACGACTATGCTAGTGAGCAGCACGGCGAGCCCCACGTTGAGCAGCCCCACGGTGAGGTCGGGCGTGTTGGACATGCTGCGGCCCATGACGGGCAGCATGAGCGCGTCCACGCGCAGGACCAGCGTGAACACGAACATGGTCGCCGGGAGGGACAGGAGCAGCTCGCTAGTAGCTGGCACGCTGCGATCATTATAGATAACTCACGACTATGCTAGTGAGCAGCACGGCGAGCCCCACGTTGAGCAGCCCCACGGTGAGGTCGGGCGTGTTGGACATGCTGCGGCCCATGACGGGCAGCATGAGCGCGTCCACGCGCAGGACCAGCGTGAACACGAACATGGTCGCCGGGAGGGACAGGAGCAGCTCGCTAGTAGCTGGCACGCTGCGATCATTATAGATAACTCACGACTATGCTAGTGAGCAGCACGGCGAGCCCCACGTTGAGCAGCCCCACGGTGAGGTCGGGCGTGTTGGACATGCTGCGGCCCATGACGGGCAGCATGAGCGCGTCCACGCGCAGGACCAGCGTGAACACGAACATGGTCGCCGGGAGGGACAGGAGCAGCTCGCTAGTAGCTGGCACGCTGCGATCATTATAGATAACTCACGACTATGCTAGTGAGCAGCACGGCGAGCCCCACGTTGAGCAGCCCCACGGTGAGGTCGGGCGTGTTGGACATGCTGCGGCCCATGACGGGCAGCATGAGCGCGTCCACGCGCAGGACCAGCGTGAACACGAACATGGTCGCCGGGAGGGACAGGAGCAGCTCCGCTATTAGCTGCTGCCAAGCTGTGAAAAAAATATTGCTGACTATCCTATTTTTTTTACATCTGCTAATCGAGACTAATCGAATTCAAACTCGGTGGGTCTACGTTAATATAGCGGAGATCCTGATCACTTTCGGCTCCATCAAAATCCAAAAATTCAAAGTTCAAATTATTTATTCAGTAAATTGGCAACATGAGGGTTCTTTAACACGTCGGTAATATGGATTGAATCTACTAGCGCCTTGGACACGACCATGATTGCGGAGAAGAAGCACCCGCAAGAAACTCCAGCAGGTCATTTTTTCAATCATAAAACGCAATAATAGCCTGTGTTAATTGAAATTGCCAAAGATGTAAACAAATTAGTACTGTTTGACACGTAACCTCAAATATTAATGTAGGGAGTTTTTATTTGAAATAACGTATAATTAATAGTTATTTAAACTTAAACTTAATGTAAAAGTAAATATGAAGTGTATACATAATTGCTAAGACCTCACTTGATCTTTAAAAGCACGTGAATATCGAATGATAATGGTAAATTGGTTTGTTTGGTTGTGTTTACATCTTTGCAAATTTCAATTGGCACAGACTATAAGTTACATAGTAATAAATAAAGTAATAAATAACAGTCATTTTCAGCTCAGCTCCTAGATACCATATCGCATTGACATTGGACATATGTATACTAAATTACTACAACGGAAAGTTTCAAAATTGACTTTTAATGTTTGACCCAAACACAAACACGTGAAATAAAGTAGAAATATGCATTGTTTTCCTATGCTCGGATATCTTTCCAAAATGACCACTCCACACTTACCAGGTATTCTCGCATAGCGCACAAGCGCGAGCGAGAGCGCCCCGGTGGCCGACATGAGCAGTAGCGGCACTGACACGACGTAGCGGATGGTGGAGAACGCCGGGACACACGTCATTATTATAACCACCACAGACAGGATGACGCGCGTGGCGGCTGACGCTTGGAGTGCGCGGAGGGAGCGGTTTAGACCAGACTGAAAATTAAGGAGAAAATTAGGTTGTCTAGTTTTTTATGGTATAGAATAGAATAGAATAGAATAGAATAACTTTATTTCAGACTACAAGGCCCATATTTACAAATACCTTACAGACTAGCATACATATCAATATATAACATAAAATGAATACAACTATTAATAAATTTTCGCGGTGTCTGCTAGACGGCGACCACGAAATCGCCGAAATAAGACTCCCCTCGGCCAGAATTCCTCCTTTAAAAAGGTCGACAGATCTATGGTCGGTACTCTCATCACAAATGACTTAAAATTAACCTTGTGGCGAGGTTCTAATCACTCGACCCTAAGAGTAAATCCGGTCTTGAGTAATGTAAACGGGACACGTACAACTGCGTCGTGGGCGTAGCTGGACACAGCAAGTGGTTCGGTCCGGTCGGTGCAGTGCCGCACAGGTTCCTCGGGGCAGGCTTCTTCTTCCTCTCCACCCGGGTAAAGCCATCCTTGTCCTGCTTAGGACACGTCGGGGGCAACACCCCGCGAACGGGCTTACTGCGGTTCTGCGTCACCTCAGTAGGGAGCTGTGCTGGTTGCCTAGCGATTGGTCGCCTGGCAGCAGCAGCATACGCACGATTTGAGGTCGTCGACCGCGCGCATGGTGTCACCACAGCCGGGACAGAAGAGCGGGCGGCGGGGCGCGGGGCGGCGCTGTGTACAGCGCCGGCCGGTAACGCATCCAATTTCACCGACTCAATCTTGTCTACGGGTGCATTTTGCGGCCCGTGACATGCACTCACAATAGAGGCATCGGGTGACCTACTTTCCGAAACAGCATTCCGTAATAACACTACTTCGGCACGTAATTCACTCACGATGTTATTTGATGCCTCTAATTTAGACTGCATCTCAGCCAGACTGCCCTTCAGGAACGTAATATCCTTTAGCAGCCTAGTAACGTCGACGTGGTCAAACGAGACGGGTGGCAGCCTGTTCAGCTGCTTAGCCACGAAGGCAGGTACAGCCTCGTCCTCCAAATCAATCTTTCGGAACATATCGATTATGTCCTGCAGACTCTTGGCTCCTCCATCCCTCCGGCGGGATGGCATCAGGTCAGTCTTGCCCAGCGACTGGAACAGTAGCGCTTTGCCGCAGCAAATCTCCTCCTCCTTGAAGTTGCTTTTGCAGATCTGCAGGATGCTGACCTCATCCATGCAGCCATCGTTGATCGCGTTCTGTATGAACGCCAACAGCTCGTTGGCTACGAGTTGCTGAGAACCCATAGTAAAAGTGACAGGCAGCGGCTAAAAGCCGCGCGGTTCGCGAATACGCATAGGAATAGAGTAGGCTAATGAGGTCACGGCCATCTAATTTAGGTAATTATTTTTTGTTAGAGGGAAGTTTTCATGTATATCAATGTTATATTGTCAAAATGTTCAAAATGCAAGGGCCAGAACTTTCGTCTAAATGATTTGTGCATCTGCATCAGCTGTGGTCAAAATATCAATTTGTAGAATTGTTTGCGGGATACAGAGAATTGTTACATTAATATTATTCGTGAACCCATATATATATATTATATAAAAATATTAAATTTTAATAAAGGCCTTCCTTTTTTAAGTTTCCTTTTAATAAACGTAAAATTTAGTATTATTTCTCTGTGTGTCATGGTGCTTTTCCAAAGACGAGGTGAGACGAGGATTGAAATCTTACCGGCCGATTTCCACAAAAAAATGCCATCGCGAAGTTTATATACACGATCACATCAAAACAACAAGAATATAAAAGGTCACACCTAACACGCCATCGACACTCTTAAGAAGAAGTGTAAAAAATATTCGGGACCCGGGCACTGACCTTTCCAGAGGTCCACGCGTCATAGAGCTGCGACGCAGTGAACTTGCCGATGACGAACGGCATCCAGAACAAGGGAACCACTATCCATTGGTGCGATAGGTATCTGGAATAAAACAGAACAGTATAGATCTGATTTTATATACACAGTGTTCTTTCTCCATACGAATATAGTTTTAAGCGATAATTTTAAGTACTGTCAACGATGTTATAACGAAAATATGTCAATTACCCTTGATATAATAGCTTAACTATTTTTTAAAGTTTTCTCGAGCAGCAATGTAATGCAAAGTTTAATTTGACCCATCTGAGAAGTTTCATTTCAACTTTTTCAGTGGTCGTCTTCTTATTGCGTGCCGAATTAATTAATATGAAAAAAATAATTATTTATAACCTAACCTAACCTAACCTAACCTAGCCTACGTCATTAATGTTTAAGATATCCTGAAAACATCATGGTTTCAGCAGAAAATAGCGTTCGAAATGATACAATCGATGAAGTGAAATTCGATAAAATGATGGTATACCGTTAACCCCACACCAATACGCAACAACGCAAACACTGCTACTTAACGGTATAGTTCAGCAAATATGATTTGGCCGTCTGCTATCTACTTTGCTATCTTTTTTTCTGCGTTAAGACTAACCGGACAATGTGACTCAAGTATCAACAATTTCAACCCACTGTGCTGTTTGAAGAACGAGGGCAGGGTTACCTATCTGAAACACTAAAAAACGTTTGCCAGCTGTTTCATTTGCCATAATTTTCATTTGTCCGAATGTAATTTTTCTCTGAAACCGTTTAACTTTCCTGAGTTGTTACGAGTATATAACCCATGAACCTAACCTAACCTACAGGTTCTGAAAGTATACATTAAACATTTTTCAGATAAAATGAAAATTATGGGAAATGAAAATTATGGCAAATGAAACAGCTCGCAAACAGTTTTAGTGTTTGCGATAGGATACCCGAGGGCAGTTTTACGATTACCTTTTGTGTGATATTAAAAAAAGATCTTAGTGAAGATTACAGACGGCACATTCATATTTTCTGAACTATAGATTAAAAGATACATAGTACCTACCAATCAGCGCTACCACTAACTGGAGTTGTAATTACCTGAGCTGCGTGGTGGTTCCGATCATGATCAAAGTGCACAATAGGGTGAGCACGACGCCCGCCGCCATGGCCAGCAGCCGGCCTGCCACGGCCACTAGTAACCCCATCACCGTGGAGCGACCTGAAAGAAGCTAGTCTTCAGTTCAACACATTGTAACCGCCGTACAGTAAAACCACAAATACATACGTCGGCAATCTTCGTCCACGCAGACAAGCGCTGACTAATGCCGAAGAGAAACATCAATTCAATACAGAGCTTGTTGTGTTAAGAGTAAGGTTTAAGATTCAATGACAGCTAAACTCGAATTACAACTGACGAGCCCTTAAATAAAATGGCGGTCAACGGCGGCGCCGCAATGGTTGCAAAACATTTGACGAATTAGCCGTCGAAGATTTTACCCACGCAAACGCACTAAAACGTTCTCGCCTTCTAATGCCACCTCCACCCGCTTGGCAAACAACGGCTAACAGCGAACTGAACAACCAACACGAACATGTGGATGGGTGTTTGCCTGTTTGTGTTTGTGTTCGCCAGTGATCGGCGTTGGTGTCGGTTTTTTGCACAAATCAAAGGATGTTCGGCAAACGTGTTTGCGATGTATCCACACACTTGTTTAGCAGTAGTCGCTTGTTGCTGCCACAACAAGCTGGTCGTCCGCCATGTTTGCCAATCCGGAATATACTGCCACGTTCGCCAAGCATGGGGATGCGTATTTGTTGTCGGTGTACGGCACGTTTTTGGTGTTTGCGGCAAACACCATGCATGTGGAGCCCGCATAAAAAAAATGCTTACTGCGCAGGTACATCGTTACTTATATTTGTGGTACTACTGTACTCAGAGACGGTTACTTATCAATCATAAGTTCCTATTGGCAACAGGTTTTTTTTTTTAAAGTTGTTCTGATAAAAATCATGCTTACAGAGGTATGTTGCAAAATCATACTATTTGTTGGTGTTATTATTTACAGAGAAATAAAATGAATGTAATCAGTGGTTGCTACGCCCGCTTTAGACTAGAGGTCGGAATGGCGACATTTTGTTTGTAACCGCGTTTTTTTTTCAAGTCTTGCACTAGCTGTGACGTAAAAAAGACCATGTGGCGTTTAAGCTCTTTACCCACTAGCAGAAATTTGTTTATTTATTTTCTCAGTCAAAAATGAACAAAAAATAGTATGCTTTTAAGACAAATCTCGTTTTTTTCCAGAACACCTTTAAAAAAAAAACTGTAGTCAATTTCAGTTACCGACTGTTTCAAGATAAGAAAAGACAAAAGTTAATAATCAAACGTCGCGGAAGCAAAAACAAATCTATTAAAGAACACATGTAAATATACTTAACATAATGTCTGTTTAGTATAAACGGAATATTCTGCCTACACATTCTAAGCCTCTAAGAAGTTCTTCATATCTAGCACGAAGTTTTCGCTGGAAAAGTTGAATCAAACTTGTCTTACACTGAGTAAACGCTTACCTATAATTTGTGTCAACTTGAACATTTTTATTTTTTTTATATCAAATCCAATATTTTTCTCCAAAACTATCCAATCAGTTTTCCATTTGCACTCAAATTTAATTAAGATATATTTTTGTATGTTTTGTTGTACATATCAAATCAATCAAGAATGACAAATGTCTAAACTAGCAGGAAAAGTGACTGAAGAGGTTGACGTAAGGATTGCGTAGCTAATGTTTTTAAATATGTACTACTAATCAAGTCAAGTACGGAGGTAACATTTTAGAAAGAAAATTGATACATTTTGATCTCGTAGGTATAAACGTGTCTCGATACGGGTGTCACTTCTGTTATTGCCTATTTGTCATAATCTCTTAGTACTGTCCAATCTTGCTCCCGCGATAACGACGTTTGATAATAACTCTCGCGCTGAATCGATTCGAAATCGAATTCAAATCGGAATATAATAACTCCTACTGCGCAGTACAGACTCGGTGCGCGAGTCCGACTCGCACTTGACCGGTTTTTTCAAGACGTTATACTCACGCATCCCGACGACCCACACGTAGTACCACACGCTCAGCAGACCGACGACGGCGATGAGCGCGTCGACGATGAACGAGGCCGTCAGAGAGTACGAGATCAAGAACACGTTCAGGAAGTCGTAGTACACCGCCGTGCCGGGGTCCGCCTGCCAAACAGTATCATAGGTACAGGTCGATTCACAAGAGCTGGCACGAATGGATTGAATGAGTGAACGAAAGTATACAAGTGTATAAAATAATAACAGGTTTTCGGTTTGAAATTCGAACATCGGTTCAAAGGACGCTACTACTTTACGGCATTACTTTTGTTCATTCCATTCGTGCCAACTTTAGTGAATCTACCTGTATAGTCGGTGTCAATTAATAATAATGCCTTGGTTGTGGTAGTGACATACTTATGTTGAATTTCACGAACAACTTCAAATACGATTAGAGTGTTAACAGCAGTCAAATGTATGAACTAACAGTTGATTAACATTGATTAATATACATACCTTGTAAGCAAGTTCCGGCATGTCCGCCACGATGGTGACAAGACTGAGGAACATGTTGCCGGCGCACTGCATGACGCCGGCCTTCAGATTGTCGGGGTGATCGTTGCGCGTGTGGTACACGTTTCCCCACTTCACGAACGCTATGTCCACGCCTGCGCAATGGAATCATAGCTTAGTGGTGGTCGCAGCCTGTGCCGTCTGTCCGAATCGCACCATCTTGTTCGCCAAGCAACAGTTTTTGCAAGCTTTTATTTTTTGCATTGATCGTATGTAAGTATGTGTGTAAGTTGTTTGTCAAAGTCCATTTTGAATCAGTTTCCGTTAATGGAATGGGCTAAAATTTGGACCACGTATGTATGTACAGTTGATTTGATGATGGAGTCTGAAGGTAGCGATAGGGTCTCCGCTATATTTAGTGTAGACCTACCTGGTTGGGACTAATTAATTTGGTCTGATAAGTAGATAACGACTTTGCACAAAAAAAGTACAGTCGACAACAAAAGCTTGTACCAATTGACAGAAACGATTTTTTTATGTGAGGCAGGAGCAAATCACCTGGCGGTAAGCGATCATCGCGACCCATAAACACCCGCAACACCAGAGGAATCGCAGGTGCGCCGGCCAAAAGAAAAGAGTAGGCTCGTTTTTAGAAGGCCCCTGAATCGGTGTTAGTGTTCCTAAGAACATAGGACTGCAGGGCTAAGATTGAATGCCTCTATGCCAGTAATTTCTTCGGCTGTCTTCCCCACCGGAACACAATGCTATCACTACTGCTTGGCGGTAGGTTAAAAGATAAAATGGTGGTCGCGATCCGGACGGACCCTGCACAAGTGCACAAGTCTCGTGAAAATTCCTTTTTGAAATTGCATGACAGGTCAATATACAAAGAAAATTATAGAGAATCACATACCTATATCGAGGTTTATTTTGTTTCCCATAATTTTACTGGTCATAATGTAATTGTTGACATAATTTTTGATACTCATAACTTTTTATATCGCTGAAACTGTAAACTTTTCAGAAGTTCTGAAATATCTAACGTGTAGACAAGGCTAGGTTAGGTTAGGTTTGATTTATAAAAATCCTGAAAAGTAACAGTTTCTTTAAAAAAACACGTTATGACTTGCGATGATTATGACCTAAAGCACATTATGACTAAAAATAATTATGTCAGTCAATATAGACCCACATATTGATAATAATGATCGAAGCGATATTTTTATACTATATCGCACCTACGGCGCAACACTGTCACTTATGCAAAAAAGCATTTTTCAAGGAGAAGCATTTAAAGATTTAGTGTGGTATAAAATGATTATGCTTTCTGATCCAGAAAAGATGATTATTTGGCATGATTACTGCTACTTTTAGCTTATTAATGAGGAAAATAAGGTCACTTTAAATATCAAAGAAATATAATTGTCATTACTTTAAAATTGAACAGCCCCTCAATTGTGACATTATGGCACTAAACTAAAATAATAAACGTATTTATGACAAAGTTACGATAAAATAAAATCTAGAAATTAGGAAATAAATATTTATGACAAAGTTATAACTCTCATTTTCACAACTCTTTGCTGAGTAAAAGAGTTGTGAAAATGAGTGAAAACACATTTTTTAACTGTCTATCAATCTTATCAGTAAAAAAAAACAACTTCGCGAATAGTTTAGTTTCTCATACTTATATTAAATTTTAGAAAGAAAAACTAATTGACATTTGAAACAAAAGACATACCTAAATAGAAACTTTGACATACACTTTGAGTGTAGTTTCCGATTTAGAATCAAGTTAGTCATCAAACTTAAGTAACTTACTTAACTTTGCGGTTCTTTATGACTAAAACATACACACTACTATATTCTATATTCTACAGTCATATTTTTTACCCGTCACTTGGCCTAATTGAATATATTTATAATTTGTAATTTAAGTTTTATCAGATTTCTGAAATCACACGCTTCCTAAATTCCAATAAGAGTCAAATATTTCAGTCCTTTTGATAGTAGTTAACTTCGTGGAACAAGACAGTCGTGCTTATATGTTTAAGGAAGGCCCATTTGTTTAGCTCCTATGATCTTTCAGGTTTTATAGAGCAATATTCTTGCCCAGATTTCTTTAGCCTTTTCGCTATATAGCTAATTTTATTTTAGGGCAATAATGTCACAATTGCTTTAAATTTTGGAAAAATAATAAAGGTATTGAGAAGCAAAGTCATAATGTGCATTACGGTCGTTAACGTCACAAACATAACTTTTTAGTAAGAGTCATATTGGAGCAATAATGTCATAACTGTACTATTTTTATGATAAAAATACAATTATTGGCGAATTAAAGTCGTATGTACATTAAGGCAGTTGACGTCCCGACCATAAGTTAATAGTTTGGAATCATATTGGAGCAATATTGTCCCACATGCATTAGAGTCGTTGTTGTTATAAAACATAAGTATTGGTTGTCTTCACGTTAGCTAGAACAATGTCACAACTGTATTTTTGGGTCATTATTGCTCCAGAATCATAAAATAAAAATGTCACAATTACCCTAAAAACATTGTAGCTCCGAGAAACTCCATCAACCTACGGGAGGCCGGCGCAACTGACCAATCATACGTTGTTTCTCCAAATAGGTCTTTGCTTCGTGCCAAAACCACAACGTCACTGGCGCACTCGTGCGAAAACTATGCGTACTAATTGAATGACGTTATCGCTTCAAGGGCAGAGTACTTTAAGTGACGTTATAGCATACTTACCACAATTTTCAAAATTTTGCACAAGTGACAGTGTCGCACCGTAGGTGCGATATACATATTTATTTATTTATTTGACAACGAGCGACATATACGAGTTACTGCCATTGCGGTTAAAAAATGATATAATACCACTCTGAAGTGGGATCTATAGTAATACAACAAATGGATTTTAGTCAAAATAAAATTCAAAAAAAAAAAAACAAAATTCAAAATGTTATTAAGGTTAAAAATATTTATAGTCAGAGTTTTTGTTTTACATTTTAAGCCCGAATGGAATCTTGTCCATTATAAATTAGGTGCAAATTTAAATAAACTCTAGTCTATTATGAGTTAATCAATTCAGATTAAGATCAAAAAGTTAGCTACTTAAATGTACATACATACATACATTAAATCACGCCTGTTTCCCAGAGGGGTAGGCAGAGACCACTTCTTTCCACCTGCTACGATCCTGACAAATCTCTTTCGCTTCTTCCACATTCATACATCGAGTCATGCATGCACGTCGGTTTCGGGTACTTAAGATCCGGCCCTTTTCCAGTATGAATATAATTTTTAATTGTTTGTAGAGCTTACCATAGATCTCTCCGAAGTCCCGCCATATCCTAAAGTCTGTGTCAGAGGGCACAATTCCTGAGGCAAACAGGAACTCTCCCATAGATTGCGCGCTAGGACGGTTGGTGGAGGACGCATAGGCTTGTAGCAAACGAGTATCAGTCACCTAAAAACAAATATTAGACGTGATTATCATCTTTAAATAGTATAAAACAAAGTCACTTTCCGCGTACAGCCACGAACGTTAATTTGTGACCTATTTCAAAAAATATATGATTGACGTCGTCAATGTCATCAGCAGAGATCGGAATAGGTAGAGCTAATTTGCCCAATTTTACAATGTTTGTGTTTATCGATGTACTCGTAGGTATATAAAACATTTGTCACTTTTTGACAAGTTTGTATGTAAGTGCGAAAGTGGACTTGACAGAAGCGCGTGGACCCTATGTGCTTCTGTTTAGTCCACCAGAGTAAATCTCTTTAACCGAACAATGTCCTCCGTGTGATATCCATGGACTTGTTAAACACAAGGAGTGAAAGCAATTGATATAGAAGAAAAAAAGGTGCGAAAGTGACGATGCTTTATCCGCCGCGATAAAGGCTGCCATAATACGGGTCCTGGGGTTCAATTTTACTCGGCAAAACCCTATTGCTTTTGACAGACTATTGTATCGCCAACGTTACGATAGCCCTTATTTACTTGACAGTAATAAAATAAAAAATAATACGATGTAGATGTATGCCTTTTTTCCCTAGGCACTACCGTACCAATTTTTTCGAACCAAAAGCGAATATAACAGTGTCGACGGAGCTCCGTTTTGGCCCATCGGGCCTGCTGAAGATCTAACACAACCTAAACCTACCTCCTATTTATGATACTAATCGGCTACTAGGCGTGACGGTATGAAAGGTCTGTTCATTCTTACTTGTCTTATTATACGATAATATACGATAAAACAGTGGTTTTAGCCAAAAAATGCTCATTTTGAGGTTATAAAGTTGTTTACTATATAAGACAAGTAAGATTGAACAGACGTTATGTATGTGTATGTACATTAGAATATCCCCGTGGCACAACTAAATGGCACAGCTGGTCAATAGTTGCGCCATGGGGATATTCTGATGTACATACTGTAAAAAATATTCCTTATTTCTGCTCAAAAGAAATCTTGTTGTTGGACTAATGTAACGTCAACAAATAAATAGCGCCCGGTCTTAATTTATTTTGTTTATTTCTGCCCCTTCATCTTTTCCCTTCACTCTGCCACCGTTTTGTGTTTTTACATTGTACGATTTACAATATGGGTAAAATATAGCTCAAGTTATAAGTATAGCTGTAGTTTGTTTTGACAGCCGTCTAACGATGCTGCATCCAGGTGAGGACTGAAAAACAGCTCCGTAGCTGAGTTCTGCACCTTTTCACCAGTAATTTTGTAATTTTTGGTATGTTTTTATTTGTTAATGTTGTTTGCTTGTTGTTGGTGAATAAAGATTCTTTTATTTTATTTATTTATTTATACACATAAATACATACCGTCGCGCCTTCATCCCAGAGTGGGGTAGGCAGAGCCACAGAATCACCAACAACTTGTTGTTGATTCTATAGCCACATTTTACACAGACAGGCTAAGTTGTTTACCAAGTGTATATTAGTGACAGGTTGCAAGCCCATCGCCTAACAATACTAAAAGCTTTTATTCCCTAAATCGCCTCTTACGACTTCCACGGGAAAACATGGAGTGGCACTATTCTAAGCCGGCAACCACACGGCACATCGTATGATTCTGATGTATGTAGTAGAATAGACCCCTGTGGGATGCTTACCTGGAAGAGGTTGGCTTTCCCGTTCATGCCCGCGGCGTCGAGGTTGATCACGGCCGTGATGTTTTTGGCCCAAGGGTGCTGAAGGAAGGCGGGGCTTCCCTGAAAAATAAAGCCTTTTTAATTAATTAACGGACTAACAGATTATAAAGTTCCTTTTTTTATATATTGTATTCTAAAAAGGAACTTTATAATTTGTTTGAATAGAATAGAAAACATTTATTTCGCTTAATTTTTACATATTTTTGCAGTGTGTGAATAGTAGTGCTGCGAAAATGGTAATGGTACTCAGCTATGCAGGGTGGAAAAAACGAACGCCACTTGGACGGCAACTATCAATTCAACTATCAACTAGCAATTGGTAAATGGACGCAAAGAAGACTTACTTTTATTTTCGTAAAAAAGAAATCCTGCATTTATGGTTTTTTTTTGTGCCTTAACCGGGAATCGAACTGCGGTCGAATATGACAAAGTAGAGTCTTGTTTTATGATATAAATCGAAAGGGTCGTTGATAGTGATCATTTATATTTTTTACACATACACCTTTAGGTAAACTAAAAAAGGCCGTAAAAAGAACATGACTCTATTATTTTATCATATTCGACCAGTTCGATGCCCGGTTAAGACAGACGAATTTTCAAAAACCCATAAATGCAGCAATAATTGTTTTCAAAAATAAAAGTAAGTTTCCTTTGCGTAGAATTTGCTATTTCCAGTATTTGAGGTAGTTGCCTTACGGCGATCGTTTTTTTCACCCTGTATATGAAACTTACACATGAAAAATCGTCATAATAATCATAATAATTAACTGAGAGTGTATCTATCTATTTCCCAAACTCTATAATTCCGCGTAGCAGTTATTACCCAGGTTTTACCCAGTCACATATTTTCCGCTATGAATTATTAATTTTCCTATTGTTTTTACAATGGAAGAGTTACGTAGGTTTACGTTATTTTCGTTTTGCAACAGACTCGAAGGGCTAAAGCGCCTTCTGGGCGCTATAGGAGCTATAGGAGGTCCTCACGACTGTGTAAACTTGATTTTTAAAATAGGCAATTGCGACTGGAAGAAGCTAGAACGTAATAAATGCGTGTGGTTAAAATCACGAATGGGGAAAAACACGACTGGGAAAATAGCTAAGGGGAATTATGGAGTTTGGCGAACAGAAGCTACTCACGTGGACGTTTACGTAAAACATAATTGTCATCGATATATTATAACTGTTATATTAACAACGGGAAGGGGTTCAAAATTAACTTGAGAGATTCGCTCCGAAAACTTATACGAAATAAAAGCTTGTAAGATAAATGTAAAAAAAACCGCTTTTAAAAACGCAAATAATAACTTCTTTTAAAATAAGGCCATCTCGGAAGTATACCCAATCAAACGAAAAAAGAATTTTCAAAATGGTCCACAATTGACGGAGAAATCGGTAAACATACATTGGAAGATAGTCCTTTTTTGAAGTCGGTTATAAATAGAAATACACCTGCAAAGGGTTTTCTTCGGCGCCGTTGAACAGGAACAAGATATTATGCTTAAACTTCTGCGTTCTCCTCGAGAGCCGTTTCAGCGTCTCCGCCATGACGGCGCAAAACACCACATTGTCCGACGCTCCTGTGGACAATATAACGGTATTGGTTAAACATTGTTTTTCTAGGCAAGGCGAAGGCACACGAGCACACAGGCCACCTGTAGTTAAGTGGGATCTGAGACCCATAGACATTTAAATTGTCAAGACTACAAGACTAAATACAAATGCGTTGCCTACCCTGATAACTAAGATGGGATGCCTTTATGCTAGTAATTTCACTGGTTGTCTTATCCCCACACTGGAACATAGCGATGCGAACGCTGCTGCTTGATCTTATCTTTCTCACAGATCCTACTATCAGGTGGCTTGTGTGCTAGTTTGCCTTCTTACATACATACATACATTAGATCACGCCCGTTTCCCAGAGGGGTAGGCAGAGACCACTTCTTTCCACCTGCTACGATCCTGACAAATCTCTTTCGCTTCTTCCACATTCATACATCGAGTCATGCACGCACGTCGGTTTTGGGTACTTAAGATTCGGTCCTTTAACAGTATTTCTCCGATTTGATTCGAAAAAGTACGCCTATGACGGCCCTTTCCGACCCTTATTATTTTATTTATTTATTTATTTAATAAGTACAATATTATTAAAGAATTACAAATTAAACATTGCCCCACAAAACTGGAGTAACAGTTTGACTGTGGGAACGGCAGTCTCTAGGTAAGGCTTAAATTAATTAAATAGCAGAACTATGCTGTACACATTAACAGTACTAAACATACATATTATTATTATATAAGTAGTAGATAATGGTTTTTTAAAAGTCTCTTAAATTTATTCTTATTTTTCTCACGTCTAATGGCTTCAGGCAAACTATTGAGTAGGTATGGGATACGCTTTTTGAGAGTTCTGTCCCCATAGTAATTATTTATCATAGGAACGAATAGTTTAAAAGTCGCCATAGCCTTGGTGTTATAGGAATGATCAATGGGTTTTAGTGCAGAATACTCCGAGTCATGTTCCAGACAGCCATGGTTATTAGTGGCAAGTAGATACTTATGTTTCATGCTTACAGGTAATATTCTACAGATTTTATAAAGTTGACGATAGTTCCCTTTACATTTGAGTTTGACTTTTTCGTTTACAAGTAATTTTAAAAATCTAATTTGAATGGCTTCTAATTTATCGAGTATCCCACTTTCGCTCTGTATATCTCTTTCGTCAATCTTTTTTCACCCATCCTTTCCAAATGACCGAACCATCGAAGCATGCCCTTTTCAATTATTGCCTTCTTCATAACATAAAAAAAAACTCGTTTATAGAAATACTCAATAATTTATTTCGTTTCGTAATTTGTATAAACAGGTGTTACTTTAATTTACACAGACTTTCATTACATACGCCATTAAACTAATTTACTATTTAGTGTGTTTGCTAATGAATTTAAAAAAAACTTCAAAGCGACGACGTCAATCGACATGCGAAAAAATAAGAGCTATCAAAACGTTGACAATACCATAACAGGCAAACTACGATATCGTTTTTACCGCCTAGAATAGAGGCGCTGTAAAAGTGTTAAGAGTGCTATTCCAGAAAATTTGCATCCAGTATACAAAAACAAGGTAGCGCTGGATCGAACCTAACGACCTAGACCAAAACGAGACGTGTCTAAGTACTTTGCGAGCTGATAAAAATAATCCTGATGAATCTGCCTCGATATAAATGCGTTCGATAGTGATTTAATTCGTTTATCACAAATTAGTGTTAATCTCAAACGGTAAGTCAGTCTGCCAGCTTTCTCGTAATCCGCCCATGAGCGATTGAAATATGTTAGTCATATTTTTTAAGACGGTAATTTTTCTGCATATTCATCTGCGTCGTTATTGCCTAACGCATTCGCAATCGCAATCGGCTTTAAAGTGGAACAATTCTTTTCAATTTGTATGCAAACTCGCCTTCGGACTGTCAAAATGAAAACGATTGCCATTGCGAGTGTGTTACACAATAAGCCCTCTGTTCCTAATCAAGAACCCCTTGAGTCCAAACTCAATGGGACTGCGACTTCTCTGTCATTAGTCATTAGTAGATTCGGTTTTCGGCACCTACCTACTATTAGCTATTGAGATCATATTATGGCAGTCTTCGTCTCCATTATCATACCAGAGTCTCTATTCTCCTCGGTAATACAATATTGCTTTTGGCATGTTATACACCATAAAGTAAATAAGAGTTATCATAACGTTGAAAATACGATAACATGTCCAAAAACTATATGAGGACTAGATCAATGTGTTCAATATTGAGTGTTGTTTATAATCAAAGCTAAACTTACCGGGGGCAAACGGCACGGAATCATAATGGCAATTGAGCAGCAGCGTAGTCCCAAGATCCCCATTCGGCAGCACGCCGCTCTCTCCCTCCACCAACGCGATGATATTAGACACGTTCGTGTAAATATTCAACATGGACGCGGTTAGTATCAGTCTGTAATCGCCTGAAAAAAAAAACAATATTAAGCCAAGTTTCCGCGGGAGCATCCTGTAGGGTTTCAAATGTTGTGGGAGGAGTCTGTTGCGTACTCTTGTCTTCCCCACTACACAGCTCACCCCTGCTATCGCTTATAGTCGAGCCATTCGAAGAGGCTCGATTTGACAGCTGTAGAAAATAAGTCATAAGTCATAGTAATTTATTAGTAAAGATATAGGTACATGGATAATTTCAATATGCTACATACAAAAATTGCACAAATCTAAAATATCAACATAGCTAAATGTCACATAAACAGTACAATTAAAATGTCATACAATTTCCTAACCTAGCCTACCATGATCACATTAATCACTTAAATGCGATAAACTCGTCAAAGTCATAGAACGAGTGCTCAATAAGCCAGCGTTTCAGGCGATTGAAACATAACCTCAAACATGCCTCAAACACATATTTTGACAGCTGTCAAATTAGTCCTTTTAGAACGGCAGGACTATAGATGATGTAGATTTTTTAAGGACGAGGGTAAGTCCATGAAACATCTGCAAATGATGTGATCTAACACACCAAGGCACTGGTTCCACAGCCGGCTAGGAAGCGATTAGCTTTAGACTATTTTCTCGCTCTTCCTGAGCGAGCGTACAAAAAACTGATATCCCGTGTAAATAAAAGAGACACATAATATTAATAGTTCATAACGGCCTGTTCACTTCACACTGCCAGACAGTAAGTTTCTATTCCACTGGACTTCCCCTCAAATCTCCCCCCCCCCCCGCGCTTCCCTGAAAGATCCTTTAAAGCAGCGTTTCCCAACCAGAGGGGCGCGCCTCCCCAAGGGCGTAGAAAGAGAAAGTTTTATATTCCATTGGTAACCACATTAAATTTAAAATGGTTATAGGTAGGTACTTTTATTATACAGTTAGCCGCCTTTTTTGGTAGGACGGCAGCCCAAAGCACTTACCAGAGGCTATTTGCCAGTCAGTCGTGATCGGTAACCGAGAATCCCTGGCTATATCGTCAAGGAGGTTCTTCAGTACCACAGTCTGGTTAAGATGGTATTCCGTGCCAGCTACTCGTGGCCCCGTCCCCATGATGGTGTGGAGATACCTCATAGCTGATTCTTCGCTAAACGCCCTAGGGTCCTAAATATACGGGTAAGTTTATACAGTACCCTTACCATGAGTTAAAATTACCGTACTCGGTAGCGAGTCCAATGCTCTGTCCCACGCACTCTATAAGAATACTACAAGGTCTGCGAGGGACAGAGCATTCGACTCGCTAGCGAGTACGGTAATTGTAACTCATGGTAAGGGTACAGAATTAAATAATCAGTAAAGGTTAAAAAGCGGTCAAGTGCGAGTCGGAACCGCGCACCGAGGGTTCCTGACCATTGCACAGTACCTAAGTATTATTAAATTCCGATTTAAATCGAATCAGTACCTACAAGCCTAACTCACACTCGACCATTTTTTACCATTTCTTCTTCTTCAGGGTTTGTACTACAATCATACCAATTTAGACGCTCATAACTTTTACCGTTGTTACGATAGAACAAAAATAAATATACGGGAAAGAAAGTTTCTTGTATTTATCTTTATTATTTTACCGTCTTATTTTTTTTCGTTAGTAAATCCGTCGAAGAATAGCCAAACTTAAGTGGCAGTGGGCGGGGCACATTGCTCGCAGGACTGATGGCCGATGGGGTCAGAAGGTTCTTGAGTGGCGTCCGCGGATCGGGAGACGAGCTGTAGGTAGGCCCTCCAACAAGATGGAGTGACGACCTTGTAAAGATCGCGGGAACGCGGTGGATGCGAAAAGCACAAGATCGGTCTGAGTGGAGAGCCTTGGGGGAGGCCTATGTTCAGCAGTGGACGTCTTTCGGCTGACATGATGATGATGTGAAATCCGCCGTAATAACACATTTTGACAAAAAAAGGAAAAGGAACTCTTTAAAATTAGGACGGACGGACGGACAACGTAGGCATATTAATAGGGTTCGTTGGGCTCCCTTCGGGCACGGAACCCTAAAAATGTACAATTCAATTAACGCTTCATTTTGGCTTTCATAGGGAGTGATCGGATCTAGGATGCAATTTCCCGGGGTTTAAGTCCGTTATTTTAGCGTGGATATGAATATGACTTACAATCCCGCGAGTCTTTTTGTTACCTACCTTTATAAAAAGGGAAACAACTTTTAATTTTAAGTACTTTACACTATATAACTCTATGAAAAGCAAGCTTTAAAAACCCGACTGCATTTTTATACTGTCGTCGATATACCTACATATGTTAATAATTGTCATTTGGCCATTATTGTTATTTCAATTTTAACAGTTTAGGTATCCTATGACACGCTCGCTGCGAAGACGAATCCAATGATACCTCATTTGTCAAAATCGTCCAAGCCATGTTTGCTGTAGCGGGGAACATAGAACTGGACATACATGACGGTGAAAAACATAACCCTCCGCCGCAGTCGGGTAATAAAAATTAACAAAATATGTAATAACAACAAAAATATTACAGTACTGCATAGAAGAACTGAACGTAACTTGCACGTCTTATCTTTTATGGTAGTTTTATTATATATTTATCTGTTTACCAGGGTATACAGGTAATTAAGTAATAATAATTATTACTATTTTGTTAACATTATCACCAGGGCTCTAACTTTTAGTCACATCCATGTTAAGCATAACGTTTGAGGTCGTACACCCCAAATTGCATCCTAGATCCGATCACTGCTAATAGGGTTTAATTATAGGATCGCAGTCTTGAGATTTAGTCTTGAAAATGCAATAACCTGTCGTGCTACAGACTTACCTCCACACTGATCTCTGTGTCCCGCAACGGCCTGGGCATCTCATCCTCCACCAGCTGCGTCAGGAAGGCCACGAGGAAGTAAAAACCGACCACCAGCAGGATGCAGGGGCTGGGCACCTGGATACCAGAATGTTGGTTAATGTTCTTCCATTCTTAGAGCTGTTCTATATTCAAAATATATCTTTTTTTGCCTATTAAAGATAGAACAGGCATTCTGACAAAAACATCAATGTAAAAAATAGGATAAGTTATTGAGTGCCACCAAATTAGTGGTATCCAAATTGTTGAAATTGAAAGTCAAATCAAGTCCATATGAAGATCTAACTTCTCAGTTTTCTTAATTACCATAATTACATGATATTGAAACATACTGTATAGAAAACTGCATTGTTAGGATTCAAAAAACATTGTATGGCAATACCTAAATTGGTTTGACTGATGCAGTTACATCAACTGCATCAGAACTGCCCTAGAACTGCCATTTTGCAGCTGGGTTGCAGTTCAAATGCAGTCAGTCTGTACCGGCCATTACTACTACTAATATTTTCCCTCTATCGAATCTAATATCATAATTTTGGTACCTATAAAAAGACATTAGGGAATTAGAAGCATTTGTAACATAGGTAGCTTAAAGTTCATTATTTGCGTTTACTGTAGTTATTTGTTATTAAATAATTGACATATTAATCGATGACCATTGTTAGTTACCCCAGATTTCCACAAAACCATAATTTTAGCACTACCAAACAAAAACACTTAAAAGTATTAAATAATTTCAAAACAACACGACTAAGATGCGTCTAAGCACAAAATGATATTGGATCCTCTGGACATCGTACTTGGCGTCAATAACAAAAAACAAGAACAATGAAAAATCATCCTTATACTATAATGATATTAATGACAAAGTATTAAATATCAGAAGCAAAGGCATCGCAAAGTCATCTTGCATCTTATACTTAAGAGAAACAGTCGAAAATTGCAGGATTATGATAGGTTCTTATCATTTTTATGCAAAATTCAGAGTTCATATTTGCTTAGGTATAAGCTTATGTAAGTGATTACTTTTGTACTTTATCGCTTTAACGTCAGGATTGACCTACCACACGAAATTTTAAACCGAGTTAAAGCGACAAGGTACCAGAGTGTTCTACTTACGTTGACAATACTATAACGATCGTTTTACGAAGTGTCAGGTATTTTGGTGAAACCGGCATAGATGCACCCACACATGATGATATAGAGGTAATTAAAAACAGGGAAATAATGGTGTATAAAGACACCATTAGTTCGTTAATGTTACTGAGTAATAAATAACACAGTAAAAACTTACGGAAAAATGTCCGAGAAACAGCATTTTCTGTTATTTCAATACATTTACTATTGCCTAAGTAGCTATTGAATGAAATCAATAAGTATCTAGTTCTACTCAAAATGTTTCTTTGTAAGACACAATTTTAATTTAAAAAATCAACAAGGAAGTGTAAACTAATACTTTTTCTGTGCAACTTTGCAATATGATCAAGGAGAAAGGTTGTTGTTCACACGTCAGCTCGATACTGGATCAGCATCAAGGTTGAGTCGCCATCAAAAATATCAGAGCATACGAGTACAAGGTGCTCAAAAATATCTGCACACGCTCTTATGTCTGTAACAATAAAGTCTAATTCAGATATTTATGAGCACCCTACTTGTTCCGATTTATTGGATGGCGACTGTACCTTGACCCTTTTGGGTTTTTGTCTAAAACTTCTTGAAGCAATACATCAATCAGCTGTGTTAAGACTTGTCTTCGGATCGATTCAGGGTGGTAATTAGCAAGCAGTTCCTGGCTAAGCCAGGGTCGTGCAGTCCAGCTCGTGGATTGTCGTCGCTCGGTTCATCATCTTTATGGCAACCACTACAATAGTACATTACGACAGAGGCCGGGACAAAAGGGGTTGCCGGCCGAAGACATATAGACTCTCAGAGGATAGGTCTGAGGTGGGCAACCCATATTTCCCGCCAAGGTATGTATAGTGCTTTTCTCAAACATCAAACATAATAATAATTAATTAAAAAACTTAAAACAAAAATTACAAAGCAAATTACTAGGAGTGCATAAACATTTAAAGTAATCTACAGTGCTCAGTCATCCGCGCTGTGTAGTGTGCGCCCACCCGCCCGCGCCGGTGCCCCGAAGCGCACCGCCTGCGATCTAAGTTGCGGTACGATTACCTTTGTTCTCCTAGTACTTTAGATAAACATGCAAATGCTTTTGTTGGATGCACGGCTTATTATATTTAAAAAAAAAACAGCTATCTAGCCTGTTCATAAACACAGCCGCCATGTTTGCACCAAAATAAAATAAAATCGTTTATTGTTTTTTTTTAATACGCATAGTGGCAGAATGTCATGATACAGGCATCATGACATTTCCATGCCACAAATTTATGTGGAATGGAAATTAAAAAAGAGGACTTTGCCGGCCTAGGCCTGCACGATTTGTATGAAATTCCATAAACGACCACTTGTCCTAGCCGCACCTGAAACGTCATACTTGGCGGCCTATTATAAGGAATATAACATCAATATTTCATGGCATGTTTGAGAAAAGAATTAAAAGCGGTGTTTTTGAAGAAATAACGCTTGAAAAGACAGACACTGATGAGCGTAGTACGTATAAAGTAAAATTTCAAAAAAATGCTGCCACAGGGCCTCTATTCAACACGGTAAAAACCAAATCGTCCTTGACCTGTTATCGTATTGTTTTGATAGCTCTTATTTAGGTACTTAACAGTAATGGCGGCTGAGTTAAAAACAATACCATAACAGGTTAAATACGATTTGGATTTTACCGCCTAGAATAGAGGTGCAGGACTTTAGCTTATCGGTAAGTAATGTTGTAACTGGCGAGTCTACCGTTTGAGTCAGCATAAGGAGTGACTTCTTTACGATTAGCTTCAATTGATCCGTTGAAAAATATATAAAAAACACCACATGAGTCATACTTCAACCGCTACTTTGGGTGGAGACTTCTAATCGTGCTTACAAATATTAGCACAAAAGCGATTCACTCGGCATACTTCTTAAGCGGCTTGCCTTGTTGTTTAGCCGTGAAAGGCGTGACGTGGTTCATATTTTCCGAAGTATTTATTTTCTACTTGCTTTGCACTGATAGTGACGAGGTCATGGCTAGCCTCTTGCTGATACCAATGATATTGAGTCGCTCCAGCAGCTGCATACCGAAGTTGTCGACTGCGGGCATATTATGGTTGTGTTTATCCATGTGGATAGACGATAAAACATCGGTCACTTTCTGACCCGTATGTAAGGGCGAGAAGCCCGGATCCATCCACTTTTATCCACCGCGAAGGCGACCATTACAGGGCAATCGACGCGAAACAAAGAGATACCGATCCAGTTCCAAACGAATGTGTGCAGCAACCTTAAAAATTGCTTTTGCACGTCTGGGTAATCTAACACTTGAAATACACTCAACTTGATCACACCACATAGTTCCATAGACAAGACAATTTTTCACATCAGTATCCCTAATTCTATACTAAATAGAAGAGATGGACTGAATGCTCCTCGCGTCACTATTGCTATGCCCGAAACCGTATTATGAATAATTAAACCATCCAAGTTCAAAGCAAAAAGTTTTCAATTATTTTCATTCCTCGATGACTAACATACCTAATTATACGCACATTTACGCGGTTGTGCGTACTAATTAAGTTTTGAGATGCGTCTTCTGGTATTGAAATAAATATACAGGTACAGGTCAGTCCGTATGCATGCAGCAAAACACAGAATCGGCATCAATGCTGCATGTTGATTGGTGCCTAGCACTCCCCCTCTTTTGCAACCTGCATCCAACCCGTAAAGGAGCGGACTTGGTGTCAGTCGGTTGTGTATGGCTAAGTATCAGAGGGCTCAGACAAGATGCACTACGCTAACTAACGTTTCTATTCGATTCGTTTTTAAACCAATCGCGTCACTGGAAGATGACGTGATACGAAAAGTCACGTGGACTACCATTGACGCGATTGGTTTAAAAACGAATCGAATAGAAACGTTAGTTAACGTAGTGCATTTTGTCTGAGCCGTCTGTTTAGCTAGCTTTAACTAGGATGGTTCAAGAGGTCATAACACGACCCCAGGGTTCTAACGTCCTCGTCGACCGACCACTGCACCTAAAGGATGCTCCACAACTGTCAGCAATTCCGAGTTCATTGTGTAATGTTTAAATAAAAGTTAACCCACACATTCACAAATAAACTCGATAACATCCATTGTTCAGTGAATTAGTTACGTATGCGACTATGCGTATCCATTTTACCGTGCAATTGAACAAGCAAAAAGCAATTATCGGCTAAGACAATCGTGGAAAAACGAATATAAACAATATTTCGATAAATCCAGGTTTACTTGACTACTTGCAGTAAAAGAAATTAGTAGACCTATAGCGAAGTCAGCAATATATCAAATCAAAATAATATAGAGTATAGTGAAGGAAGGGATTCCTTTGAAACGCATTACATATTTTCGCATAATGAATTTAATAAACATGCATTGCGTAGATGGTTAGGTTAGGTTATATTTTTATAATAATTAAAATAAAACCGATTCAATTGTAAAAACCGTTTTCGGTCAAACCGTTTTATGCGAAAAGATACATAATGCGTAAAAAAGTTATGCCATCCAACAGTGAACCTATGATGAACGTGTAATGATTGACATAAACATCAAGATGCATATACTGCGAACGTCAATCCTATATGTACGTGTTTTTCATATTACACAGGGCGGAAACATGGAATGCATCAGTAAGGGCAGCTACTTAAACCCTCGCCGCCATCCGAAAATAATCTTATAAGAGATTAGACCATCATGAAAAAATAAGTCAATAGACCTTTACAAATGTTTGAAAGAGTGTACAATCATCGAGAAAACGTCAGAATAAAGCTTACTGCGACAGACGTTTTTCTTGCCGACTATACATTTTTGATTGATGTAACTTGAAGATCAAAGTTTGTTTTAAAGGTCATTTTTGCGTAGCGGAAAGGGTTTTAGTAACTGGCCTTACTGACCCATGTAAATTTCCACCCTGTATATTATTATTTATAAAACAATAGTTAATTTTGGTCGACAGTTTGTGCCGTCGATCGTGAAATAGAACACGAAAGAACAAATGAAAGTTAATGAAAAATGAAAATATGACAAACAAATATTCTGAATGATTTCCAGGATTGCCTCAACCGAACACAAAAGGACAAAGACCAAAGTCACACAAATGTAAAACATACAGTCACAATTCGAGTCCCCATGGTCCACGAAAAAACACAACAATACGCTAGAGCGAGACGTAAGGTTAAAAGATGTTTAAGGGGAAAGAGGAACTATAGCACAATTTAAGAAATCTTCAAAGAATTTGGTTGACAGTATTTCCCCAACAGCAGTCCAAATTACAGAGATAGGAAGTAGGCAAATAAAATATTTAACTCTTTGGTATACTATATTATCGGTATGTATACACATTAAACGCACACATTTTGCACGTCAAACGGATGACCGATAGCTTGGGGTCAAAGAGCTCTCAAGTGGCGACCGCGTACCGGAAGACAGCTTTGGTAGACACAAGAAGGCACCGACCACCTAACGTTTTATTTTCTTAACAACTTGCTTTTTAACTCTATGGCGCAGTATAACTAGCAAACTAAAACTATACCTAGGCATTTTCTTGGTAAGCGTGTACCATCCTCGACGTCGTCGTCACTTAACATGAGGTGATACTGAGGGTTTGACACCAGTCGATTTAAAAAAAAAACCTGTCACGACTTCCTTTGTCACGGTTGTCGTGTTTAGTAGATGTCAAGTCAATTTAAGCTGCCAGTATTAATTGCTATAGTGCTGAACACACCAAAAGAAGTTCCTCTTGCCCCGTATTTAGTCAAATCCACCAATATAACCTTACACCATTTCGCTACCAGCAACATCACCCTTGCCTGCCTTCCACTGCGAGCGGACTTTTCCCCGTTCGGACTCCGTTTGGTTTACAACGGTGACCTTAAAGAGGTTAGCTTTTGGTGGAAACATTTGAAATCACCATTGTAAGCCAAGCCCTTCCAAAAAGTGGAAGGCGGGTATACATAATCCCCGTATATCTGTGTGAGAGCGGTATCTGTCAGATAGTACCGTACTGAATGAAGCATTAACCCGATGCCAAGGCTTGTCCTCCCGGTCCTCCAGCTGGGGAACCTCATAATCAATGTGGGGGCGGTTCTGGAAAAATGGAGCAAATGATGTAAAGGAAGCGTCTGATTGTTGGATATCGGAGACCAGGCGCTTAGGCCCTTTATGCCTCAGTAGGTATGTAGATAATGCGTTTGTAATATTATTTATCTCTGAATTTGTAGGTAAGTTAGGTAAGTACAAAAAAAGCTACTTTCCTCGAAACGCTAAACAGGTGCTGAAATCGAAACCTACTGTTCAGTTCCAACGTATATGTATGGAAAACGGACCCATGCGTGCTGTCGTATATTATACATACAAATATGTACAAATAATTGTAAACATTTTGAATACTTAAACTAATATCTCTGGCTGCTCGGCTGAATATGTTGATTCAGCCGGGATCGCGAGTGTGGCACTTAGACAACAGACTAAGAACGATATGTTTTTTCCTCACTCTGACGCATAATTGCGTCACGCATGCTTGTTGATGCTCCCCGAATATGTGTCAGCTTTGGAAGACTCGTGTGCGTGTAGAACCATACGTTAAACATTTTACATATTTTCTATCTCACGTTACATTTCATTTTCATTCACTTACAAAATTTACATTCCAGGTGGATAAATTGACAACACGTTTTTTTTAAAATAAAATTCTAATAAAAATCATGCTTATACAGGTTTGTCTCAAAAGCATATTTTTTTTAATTATTATTTACTGAGAATTAATTAGTGAATATTATCAGTGTTTGCTACGCCCGCTTTGGATTAGTGGTCGGAATGACGTCATTTTGGTAGTAACCGCGTTTTGTTTTTTAAAGTCTAGCACTGGCGAGGACCATGTGGCGTTTAAGCTCTTTAGCCATTAGCAAAATTTTTTTTTTTTTTTTATTTTCTCAGTAAAAAAACAACATTTTTTTATGCTTTTGACACAAACCTCTACAAGCATGTTTTTTTTCAGAAAACCTTTAAAAAAAGTTCGTATTGTCAATATAGAAACATATACATCGCATCTATGCTATCCCTATCTATGCTTCTAACTTCGCTACTACACACTAAATATACGATTTTCTTTCTTTATTTTCCTGTCTACGCTAATGAACTGTCTAATATCCCTACCGCAAGTTCACTGCCAACCACGGATAGGTACTACCATCAACGTAAGATTTAAAACGTTTCACTGCAGTCACTGGCATGAGAGACACGACCACGTGGAATATGAAGACTTTAGATAACATACAGCAAGCATTGTAAGACTATTGATAACGAACAACAGGCATAGTTCAGTTATACTACCCGGATATCTACAAGATACTAACTACTATATGCTTTATGCAACGGTATGAACCAAAGTTTTCAAAATAAACGCTACTAATTCTTAGTCATTTACAATAGACATGCGGCACACATAAGAGTTGGGCAGCAACCATACATATGTTTGTTTTCACCGTACAAGGAAGCATGAATTAGTAGACGTATCTTAACAGAGCTATATGTATGGTTATGTTTGCTCTCAAAACTACACTTCGCCATTACGAAGTAAATTACCCCTTAACAAAACTGAATACTCATATCACTCACATATCACCAATCAATCACTCCTACAGCCATTTTGCAATAATCACTTGTCCAAGCAACGCATAACTTTTGATATATCTCACTTTACGCTAAATACTTAATGATAAACACTGAACCCTATTAAAGTATTAAGACATCTAAAAACTAGGTAAGTATATCATAATTCAATTCACCATACATTTCGACTTGCCCGGACCATTTTCGCCAGTGTCAATCGTATGGATAATACTTGATGACTGTATCGTTATCTTCTAGTAACCTTACCAAAAATCAGTTTACACAAATATCGGTGATGTGATAACAATAAACTATACTTGAGTTCCGCAGATAACAAGTAAACATGGAGGGATTTTTTTATGGCACCGTGAAGGCAAACAAATTTGTATAGTCTGTGTGAAAATGAGAAAAGTTGTAAACAAAATCAAACGACCCAATTTACCATTATTACGACGAACTAACCACGTACTTTTGAAGATCATAATTTCACATTTCAAAGATTAAATAACTATTAGGTGCCTATTTAAACGTCATTTATTTAAAAACATGTTCGATGAAAATTCGCGGTTATGTGTGTCAAGTAGTACTATAATTTGTTTACATCTTTGCCCATTTCAATTGACAATGACTATAGGTCATCTGGCGGTAAGTAGGTTCTGAGGCCCATGTACATTTGTAATCTCGGGAGAATTTCGTACATTGACCTTTACCGTGGGGTGCCGTATTACTATAGGAAAAAGGATTACAATCCACGATGCCGGTGGTCAATGTCACTGTGTGAGCGCCACAGCAAGATCATTGTAAGCGAGTGACAGAGACATGTAATGGTGAGTCAATATATGAAATTATTTGTGTTCGGCTTTAGCTATTTAACCGACTATCATCACATCACACTGAAACACACTAAACGCTGCTTCTTGAGAGTACGGTTAGTGTTAAAGATAGTTATAGCTATCTGGACGAACCTATATAAGTAAGTACAAGGTACATACCACTAACACCTGCAAAACAATATAAATTAGAGTAAAATAAGATGGTACCACACATACTATTTTAAAGTTACAATTGATAGAGATGCCAAGCGACATGTACATCCAATAGCCAGCTGCACGCAGCACGTAAGTAAATACATATGAAATGAAAGAACAACGCAAAAAAAATTAAGAACACATCAAGCCGCGACCGTATGATAATAAGTGTAAAAATCCACTTTGCGTAATCTGAAACGGGTAAACGGGTTGCGTACTTTCTACTCGAATACGAGCAGTGGAACATTTCTATCCTATATTCTAACCACTAGGAAAGTTAGGTTCGTTGAAGTTCATGCCCAAAGGGTCTGCCCGCCTAAAAATAGTAGCCCTGCGCGGAGCTCCGTAAAATTTAGAAGCATTGTCGTGAACGTGATGTAATAAAATGGGTTAAAATGGATTACCGTCACAGACCCACAGAAAGTTGGACCAAACAAGAAAGTCCAAGTCCCTGGGAATATAGTAAAGTGTCTAAAACTACATATAAACAAAATGTAAGAAATAATATGTCCCGAATGTCACCTACTTATCCTGTTAAATGTCCTGGCAACTTAAGCGTTAGTCAACCATTTATAAATGTATATTTAATCGAATTGTATGTCATCATCATCATCATCATCATCATCATATCAGCCTGTTGCAGTCCACTGCTCCCTCCATACGCCTCCCCCAAGGAGCGCCACAGCGCGCGATCTCCCGCCCTTTGCATCCAGTCACTGCCAGCTGCCTCCTTCAGGTCATCGGTCCATCTAGCCGGGGGGCGTCCTACACTACGTTTGCCTAAGCGTGGTCTCCATTCGAGAACCTTCCTGCTCCACCTCTCGTCGGTTCTGCGACAGACATGGCCAGCCCACTGCCACTTCAGCTTGCAAAATTTTTGGACAATATCAGTCACCTTAGTCTTATGGCGTATGACCTCGTTCCGGATCTTATCCCTTAATGAGATCCCCAACATAGACCTTTCCATAGCACGCTGAGTGACGTGCAGTCGGTGGGCCAACTTGACTGTCATGTTCCACGTTTCGGCTCCGTAGGTTAAAACTGGTAGGACGCATTGGTTAAACACCCGGCTTTTCAGGCACTGCGGCAGTGTCGACGTGAAGATATGACGCAATTTCCCAAATGCTGCCCAGCCAAGCTGCACTCTTCTGGCGATTTCCCACTCGAAGTCGTCTCTACCGAGCTGTAGTACTTGCCCAAGGCAGACGTACTCTTTGACAACTTCGAGCGTAGTGCCCTCGACGGAAATTGGTTCCGGGATGACATTTAGGGGAATTTTATGTAGTAAATATAAAGGCGGTAGCCTGAGAGCACCCAGTTTTCACCTACAAACCGATCGTGCAGTTTGGCGAACCATGCCTAATTTGCAAAAAATGAGTTTTATTTTATTTACATGTATTGCTACGTTCATGAGTCACGTCTAAAAATATATTGCCTAGTGACAGTAGTTTTATGAGGCAATACGGAACGCCGTTTTCTTTCGGGATTAAAGCCATAAACCACAATCTCTAGATACTGTGTGGTATCTATACCCTTGGTTCACCTAACGCGTCATTTTTTATTTTATTTATGCACAAGTTCATAGCTAAAATTAATTCGATGATTAAGACTTTTAATGCTTTGTTTTGGTTGACATTCACATTAGTCATTAAGCGGTAAGTACATATAGTACGACTTTTTTAAGGTAGCCTGATGTGCTGCACACATCGCTTGGAAGATCGAGACACTTCACAAAATTCGGACTATATGTATGTGGGTATGTAAACTCCTTATTGCGCACAAATATAACAAATCCAAATTCGACGAAATTTAATTCAAAATACAGTCGGCGGAAGCACCAGGGAAGCTGCACCAAAATCATCCATGTAGTTATTTTTAATGGCGCATTAAGACAGCGTCTTACAGTAACACGAGTGTACCAAAAAAGTTAACGTGATACCGAAAATCAATGATTTTAATTGGTAATAGCTAATACATATTTGGATCCGACGACTAAGGAACCATAAATTCTTAAAGATGGTACGTCAGCGACTTACTAGCGTGGTGATAAATAGAAATACGGCGAAATATGAAACAGTATAGGATAGTATCCTACATGCTATAAGAAATAGATATTTAGATAAAACTTTTAACTGCGTAACCGGGGTCCGCGCCCTTAACCTTAACCCTTAATAAGGCCCCAGTTATACAGTTATGCTACGTAAAATTCAAATACAATTTCATGTTTGACACTTCCTAGAGAATCATTTAAAAGCAAGTCATTTTTCGTGCAAAAAGAACAGAATATGATGATGATGTATCATACTCTGTAGTAAGTAAGATTGAAATTCTAAATAAATATATGTGGTCGCTAAATCACCTCTACCTTATATAAAGGCTTAAAAACGATCCTCTAATGAAGGACTCTAAACTAACTCAGCCAATAAACAGTATCTTCAATTGCCAAAGTAGATTCAATTTTATCCTCTTAGTAATTGGGATGTGAATGTGATTGCTACAGCAGTTTTAATTGACATGCTGCTATTTGGATTGGCTGGACAGTACAGGGTGCTGATTTTTTACTTTCGAGCGCTCGATGCAAAATCTGTGAAACCGTATTTTTGAACTTACGAGCGATAGAAAATTTAAAGACGAGTGATCCACACCATTCTTTTTCAATTCTACCACTCGTATTTCAAAAAACGGTTTCTAAGATTTTGCTCACTTCCGAGTGAAACTTTCGAGCGCTCGAAAGCCAAAAGTCGGCCCCATGGTGTCGTGACATACTCGTATGTATGCGTGAATAAGCCATAGTTGTGTTTTTTAAATTATATAATTAATTACTCATGTTAGTTTTAACAACTACTAGATAATTCTTAAAGACCATCGGCTCTTTTTCCTGTATTGATGAAAAAAAAATCGCAGTCGCAAACCTTTTAAAACTACCCGTAAACTCATTGCACTTTCGTTTATAACGTACATACCAGCGATACGCGGTTTAACGTGGCCGTTGATTTATAAATTATTCTTTTAAGCTGCAAAATGGAGTTAAATTAACTAGTCTAAATTGACCTTTGCGTGCTTGGTTGTATGTCACTCTCTTGGCTCAGCCGAGGCTAGGCTGTTTACAATCAACACCTTTGATAATCAAGGCTACGAAAGGAGCAAAGAAAGCCCGATTGATAAAAGCTTGATCTTTTAAATTTAGTTCCGGTAGTTGACACTGGAGTGCATAATAGTTGGTTGTTCTACTCGATACGAGATGGCGTTAGTGTCTATTAATTATTCAACTCTTCTATTTTTTTAATGATTTTTTGCTACACGCGTTGTAGTTATCGCTTCCACTCATTTTTATTTGAGTACGACATACGACTTTACTTTTTTCTAATGGTTGTATAGGCCGAAAGGCAGTCATGAGACTTGTTATTTGTTGTAAAAATGAATACACAATTTATAGAATATTTTCTTTACATAGGATACAACTAAGTCACTTCCGTCTGTCTGTCTGTCTGTCTGCATATCTGCTAAGTCCTACTAAACCACGCAACGGATTCTGATGCGAATAATTTTTCACTGAGGGGTTTAATGTAAATTCTGATGTTATACGTATACAGTGTACGGGTAAGAGGCAAACGAGCACACAGGGGGATCTGGAGACCCGTAGATATTTGCATTCTCATGATTTAAAACTGCAATCCCAATCAATTTAGTGGTGGTAGGACCTTGTGCAGGGTCCGTCCGGATCGCTAGCACCATCTTATCCATTAACCCACCGCCAAGCAGTACCTAGTGTTCGAATTACTGTGTTCCTGTGTGGGGATAAGACAACCGGTGAAATTACTAGCATAGAGGCATTCCATCTTAGTCCTCTTAGGGTTGGCAACGCATTTTAAGTCTTAGGATTTAATTGCAGTTTTAACATTGTAGTCTTGAGATTTCAAATGTCTATGGGTCTCAGATCCCACTTACCATCAGGTGGCCTGAGTGCACGCGGGCCTTCTCCTTGCCATAAAAAAAAAACAAAAATGCTTTGCCAATCGTAGCTTAGGTTAGGTTAGGTGATTAGGTACAATTCCAGGTAAATTACCTTAAACATGCTAATAAGTATGGATATGCCACGGGATTTTAGAATTCGTTTTAACTCAAGAAAATTACCAACAGAAAGTGCTTGGGGTAAGTTAGGTAAAGAATGAGTACCAAAATAATAAGACGTAAAGGTTTAGTCAAATATTAATATGACTTTACTTAATACATGTTTACTTCTCGTTTATTCTATGAATAACGCATTTAAAAAAAACTGTTTTACTAGGTAATCCTATAACACTCAAATAGCAAATTCTTCGATCAATCGCGGGATTATAACATAAGTCATATGCATATTAAGATTAGGACTCGTCATTCTGCGAAATGGCACTACCTTATCCGGTGACTGATAATACCACGTATAAGAAATGAACAGATCTTAATAAATGTCATGAGCAGGGATCGGAAATTCGGATCGATATTTACCTAATGTTGGCAAAATCCCGGAAAAAGACGGCGAACATGGCTTCTTAAGAATATTATTTTCATAATATAATTTCTGGGATTCCGGGTATCTACAAAACGTTATAATAATAATTTTACATGTAGGATAAAACGTTCCGTTATGCTCCTATAAATTCGTAAGGTCAATGAGTTAATGGTAAATTAAGTAACCTTTTGGTAAATCTATACATGGAAAATAACTTCAAATAGTTAGTATAAATACTTAATTATGAATGTATGCTGGCGTAATTTATTTATTTAGAAATCCCGGGAATTTTATTAATGAATTATATGATCGAGTCCGCCTCCGTACAACTGAACAACAACGCCGCCGCGAAAGTTTAGGTAAATATCGATCCGAATTTCCGATCCCTGGTCATGAGCACTGCCCGGCATTCTCTCGCCCAGTTTATTTTTAATTTGAATTAGGCTACGGAGGCCAAGGTCTGCTGGCGGCAACAACACCTCAATACGGATACAAACCGCAAATTTATCATTTACAGCCACCGTAAAACAGTAAAAGATATCAGGCAGGTTATAAAACAACAAACCTTTCGCGATAAATACAGAATAAATTATAGGAAGCAAAGTAACTGAGCCTAGTTGTATCTAAATTCCTTAGCTGTTTTTATGGCATGAGGCAGGCGCATTCCACCTTGTGATAACAGGACTTTGAGGCCCATGAACGAGTACATAATCCCGATTGCAAATAAAAATAAATATCAGGAGAAAAGACAGCCTCGCAAAAATTAACCTAGTCGCAAACTAAGGCTTGTAGGTAATATGGGTACTAGATGACGATAAACATATAGTTCGTTCATTAAAATAGTGTGCATTACAACCCTTTGAAGTCGCCGACACCGCTTTGTCGGCGCTTCTATCTAAGTACAAATGAAATAAACAATTGTTGCGGAACATTGAAGCATGCAAACTATTTGAACGAATGAACTATACTTACTTATAGATCGGTACCTCGGTACGGTATTCATTTGTACAACAAAAAACAATCCTTCGATTTCAAGCCAATACTTTTTCTCAAACATGCTCTGAAAGAACGGTTTTCCGATTGAAACACAAGGACGGAAAGTCTCATCTTACTCCTAGGAGTAAAAAAGCCATATGAAAACACTTTCCGTCCATGTCCATATTGTTTTTTAATAGTGCTCTCTATTGCGTATAAAATCGAACGAACCATGATAAAAATCCCGTACACCTAACATGTGGGTGGGGGCAGTGAGGAGCGGCGGCGGGGCTCGGCGGCTCCTTCTGCGTGCGAATTCAACTAATACTCGTATTTTGCAAACAAACATTCTCTCCGAATTTGTCAAAGATTTTAAAAATACTTATAATCATGTATTTGTATAATTTCCTCGCATTGATTGAGAAAAGCATTATGTAGGCCTCGCTATTGCTCGGCCTGCTAACCACCTCGTCAGGAAATCCCTTACTTTCCGCGCCTAGGCAACAATGTACTATTGTTTATTAGATAGAAAATACAATAATATTAATGAAGGCGCCGCTCGACGTCCTCGTCCTCGGGAGGTCGGCGTCCTTTTAATCTCTCCTCATCTAGTTCGCACCGATTCGCACGCTCGCGGGACACGGACTATACCTAATCATAGAGCCACTTTGGAACCCTGTCACAGTGGTGGTAGGACCTTGTGCAGAGTCCTATAACCTTCCACCAAGCACTGTTCGCATTGTTGTGTACCGGTGTGGGGATAGACAAACCGTAGAAATAAAGTGTGGCGCGTTCCCATACAAAAAACGCTTCCACCACAGCGAAGCGTGTCGTATTTAGGAATTGGCATCATAAATTATGTTTATGTTTAATCTTTTGAATTGTCAAATTCGGAAGCTGCTGTAAATTAAGTACCTACCTTGTCGCAGCTATTTATATACTAAATTGAAACCATTCTCACTTTAATGTTACTGCGACATGGTACTAAAATGTATACCTACTTCTGTACGAACTGTTCGACTGTACGGAATGCCCTAGTCCCAAACTGGGTACTGAGAGTAACTTGTACCTACTGTAAGATATAATGTTGAAGTCGTCAATATCATTAAAGATGCCAAATCATTTGAAACTTACAGGAAACTCAACCTTAATGTTGTAGAATGTCAAGTTGGGTCAGAAAGTCTTTGACTGTACTTAGATATGGATAAATAAATAGGTATAATGTATAATCCAGTGATGTCCAGTATTTCCTTTACGAAAGTAGCTTGTACTTGAAAATATTATCTTAGCTTTCTGATAATCTATAAAGTTAGGTATTTTTCAAATCCTTTTGAGATAGCTAAAGCCTAAGATTAGGCTAACTACAATAAAATTATTTTATTGGTTGGCATTGTTATTTTTCCGCCGTATTATCAAATAAACGAACTTTATTAATATTTATATTGTAAAAAAATTACTGTTTTCTGCTATTTAAAAGTAAAGTTAAAACGTTTTTTCCAAGACTTGTTTACCAGATCAGGTTTTTTGACTTCGTCTGCATAGGGTTCAATTATCGTTATTACCTCCAAATCTTATAAAATTTCCGGGATGAAAAATATCCTATGTAATCCAGGGTATAAGCTATCTCCATATCAAATTTTATCCAAATCCGTGCAGCAGTTGCAGCGTGACGGAGTAACAAACTAACACACACACAAACTTTTGCATTTATAATATTAGTTAAATTAATACTAGGTATGCAAGTATAGATAGAAAGCTTTATAGGTACCTATTCAATAATTCCTAAAGATAATAAAAATAAAGTGTAAGACACTTTTCATCTTGACAGTGGTTCAGATTCGAGAGATATATAATCTGATTAGAAAGATTACATTATCTTTTTCTCCTATGTGGCAGATTGACAGTCCTTCAGAAATTATCTACAATTTATTTTAGGCATCAAATAACACTTGGCTCATCATGTAAACCAAAACACATCCACTCTTGGATAGACCTGTCTTTTTCATAAGGCTGGGATGATCTGGCAGATGGGCAATAGCCCAGGGCCCCAAGAATTTACTATACTACAAGCAGATTCCATAACAAAGTGTTGCTTAGAAGCAACACTGTCATAATTATTTCCAATCTTTTGACTTTTAATTTAGACTAGAACCACTAGGATTTTGTTGCTTGACATGGAGTATCTTTCTCTATACACTAGGTATGAGATGGGAGAGCGACAAACCTGTTTCAGGCAAAACTGGTAGCTGCTCATAGATGAAATGAAATGAAATAATTTATTCAGTGAATTGGCCACATCAGGGCACTTATACATGTTGATTATATGGAGCGAATCTACCAAGACAATACCATCATTGCAGAGAAGCGCTGCAAGAAACTAACAAGTCATTTACAAATACACTTAAAAGTAAGTAACATCACAATATAATAAAGTAATAAATAATAATTAAAGTTCCCACTAAAATTAGGTATTGAAAAAATCTAATTGAAAGCCTGTTGAAGGCAGCAAATCGTAGTTTTTTTTTTTATCGCAGAATATTAATGCACAATTTATCTTTTTTTAATGCCACAAACTTACCGGACACCGACTCCCATGATGACGCAACCACATTTATGACATAAGTATTAAAACTTAAGTATCAGCGATATTTTTTTAATGTCTAATTAAAGTATTTAAACAAGACCTTTTTGAGAAAAAAAGATAATATCCTTATTAAATTAATAAATGTATAAGTTAGAATTTAACTCTCATAAGTTATCAAATTATTTTATTTTTACCTTCGTCCTCTTTTTTAAACCAACCACATAGTCATCATCGCCTTTATAGTTTCCCATTTTTAAAAGTTCACTGCACTTAGTGTTCGAAATTCAAATCAGGTTTTTGTGTTAAATTCTCGACATTTATTTCGCGTTCTATGCATGTAACAATCTCGTAAGCAATGTTACACGCATCAAGTTAGACTGCGGTTACCGCTTGTATTTCGCGCATTAAATAAAAACTTGCTAATCTTGATTGTTATCACTGAAAAGTTAATATTGTACTCGGACTTTCAGCTCGTTTGACATTGAAGTGACAGGCCACTGACATTTTGTTTGTTATCAAAAGAGCGCCAGCAGAGAGTTGCCAGGAATGTATATTCAATTTCCCAATTCAGCGGGGATATACTGCCAGAAACTTCAGAATAATGCCGCGAGCGTGCATTTTTTTAAGGCGGTTTTAAGGCGACGCTTAAATCGCGTAGCTGTCAAAAAAAAACATACAAATTTAACTCCGGAGTCCGGGCGATAACGTTTCTCACTCCCTACATTCAAGTCCGAAAGCCACGGTTTTTGAAATGTTGTAGTTGTTATAAAAAACAAGATTTGTACGTTTCCTCTTTTTGTTGCTTTACAAGAATTTTTTTCTTGGAAAGGAAATCGTACTGACCTATTTTTTTATAATATCTAAGGTCTGTTCATTCTTACTTGTCTTATATAGTAAACAACTTTCTAACCTCAAAATGAACCTTTTTTGGGTAAAACAGCTATTTTAAACAAAATAAAGCAATCACAGACATATAAAATACATTGGCCAAGTGATGTCCAAATCCAAAATGTTTACTTAGTTTCCTTTATTTACGATAAAAGAACTGTTTTAGCCAAAACAAGTTCATTTCGAGGTTAGAAAGTTGTTTACTATATAAGACAAGTAAAGTAAGAATGAGCAGACCTTACTTATAACAAATTCAAAAATCTTAAAAGTCTGACTAGATTTAAGGGTAGGGACTTTATCGCATTTTGTATGAAGTTTTTTATCTTTACAATCCTCTTCATGAACATACATTGGCTTCACTTGTAACAAACAAATTAACAAACTATGTATGGAATCAAATATTGGAAGTCTATTTAAATATTTTAATCTACTTCTGATAGTCGGATTGAAATTTGGCATATGCAATTCCGATGACAATTATCATCGAGCAAGTATGATGATGGACACGGCAGGGGCCTGTTTTATAAATTACAACACAATTTACAGGTTACAAGTTTCTATTTGACACAACCTCGACCAATGACGACCAGCTATTTGAGCAGTGTTGCCAGTTTAGACCTGTAAAATTGTAACTTGTAGCTTTATAAAACGTTCCCCTGGGGCCTGTTTTATAAAGCTACAAATTACAATTTACAGGTTACAAGATTCCATTTGACACAACCTCGACCAATGACGACCAGCCATTTGAGCAGTATTGCCAGTTTAGACCTGTCAAATGGAAACTTGTAACCTGTAAATTGTAATTTGTAGCTTTATAAAACAGGCCCCTGATGTTAAGTGGGATCTTAAGCCCGTAAGTAAACATTATTGCATTTTCAATATTACAATCCCAAGACTGCAATCCTAATACAGCAAATGTGTTGATAAACATGAGGACTAAGAATACTAATAGAATGTCTCTATGCTAGTAATTTCACTGGTTTACTATCAGTGTTAGAAGTACTTTCGGCAATAAAGTGTGTTCATAAAAACGAACTTTTTAAAAAGGTTGGTTCGACTTAGATAATCAGTTTTTGCTTAGTTTTAAATCATAGATTAATTATTTAAACTGGTTTTCTAATACAGTTTTACTTTTTTCGGTTATGAAATAAAATATAATCTGCATTTTCCGAGATCCGGGCCTCACAAACCTATGTGTGCCTATACTGTCTATGTTGGTTATTTATTCATCTATGGAATAGTCAATAAAATAAGTATAGCAGTTTTAATATTTATAAAGACCTACACTTACCTAAAGCTTTTATACTTAATGGTTTGTTCTAAAACAAACTGCTGCTTATCGTGAAGCCAATTAAGAGTATTTTTTTGAGTTGTGACAAGTTCTGCTGTATTTGGTTTGATATAAAAGTCCTCATTTGTCTCCACCCTATATGTGGTGAATTTTTGCGAGGCTATTAATGCATAGTGAACAAATTCGTGATCTGCCTCCTATTTTCCAAACTTGACAATGATAGGTGACTGGTGACAATTGAGTACATATTGCAAAGCTAACAAGTTTTACATTAATAGGTTGCATTTAAGCTGCGCAATCTGAAATACTACCTGTCACGAGTCATTGTCAGGAATTGTAAGATACCAACACGTTCAACTTTACACACTTATAATGTGCGTTGCCCGCACTCTTAGGGTTAATAAAGAAAACCAGAAAAATAACCATTATTTAAGTACTCATTTTTTTTATTATTATGCTCACAATCTCTAATAGGTACAGTGTATAGTAATCGACTACTGAATAAATTAAAACATGGTAATCTCAATAAAATATTATGATATACATCTTGACAACCAATTTCGAAATAAAAATAAGGCGCATTTCTAAATTGAGAAATATTTTCGCTTGAAGTATCAAAAATAGGTTCATAAATAAATTGTTGATAACTGCTTGAAATTATTGCATGTTTGCTATAAACGCACTTTTTTATAAATGAAACAATACATATTAATATCCTGTTTAAAGATAGTTAGTTATGCGTTATTTGTTATTTTTAGCACACAGTGTGAATGATTTTAGAACAAACACGCAACTTATTTTTGATCTCTTAAGCTATTTATACTTGCTTATTGAATAACTAGTAGTAAATAATTATAACTATACTATATGCAGATTTATACAATATATGTACAAAAAACCTATATACATGCTAAATAACACTAACAGATCTCAATAAGTAAAAATATACCCAATGGTAAATTACGAAGATACATTTGATTTTGCTAATAAACTAATGGTAAACATCACATAAAAGCATTATTAAAATTATAAGTTTAACTGATCTTTTAAAATTGTTTGTATAACTTTTTATCACGGACGACAACACTACAAGATCAACACAACAGTACAATGCACACCGACCAAAAAATCATCCATTGGGAACGTCAGTTATTCAATGTTGCACTACCCCAATCAAATAAACTTAGACATATTTGAGAGTTTAACACTAAATGTGGTTATTATTTCCTGTGTTTTCCATTGTCACTTGTCCATATAAATCTTACCTGACTGAAAACGAAGCAACTTTTATCGCATTTTTGTCATAAGAAACTTCTTTAGGTCTCTTTCTAAATACGTTCAGGCGCCCATCCTCGTACCATCCAAGAAAAAAATACATTCGAGATTTGTCGAAAACTGCGCAGTAGACATTTAATCGCAAATGAATCTTTGTCATGAGTGGCACGAGAATTAGGGGTCAGATCCACTTCACACTTTAAAAACAATAGTTCAGGCAGCACTGAAATTACCCTGCGGGCTTTAGGTAAGGCGACACTAGGGCGAGGGCGGCAAACTGTCGTCGCTCTCAAGGTATGTGACGTAATTGTCTTCCCCGTGTGGAGCGCGCGGCGGCGGAAGCGATGGCATATCGTAACCGTGCATCTGAAACAGAATGTACATTCATTAATGAAAATAATAAGAAATTTCAACGAAACCATACTGCACTTGCGTTTTTGGCGACATAAATATACTGTTTTAGAGCAAACTCAAAGTACTACTCCACCTTTAAATCTGTAAAGCCGCTAACGCACTAAGAGCGGAGGCAGTGCGTTGCGGCTTGCGGTGCGTTCCAATAATGTTTTAGGAGCGCGGTGGAGGCGGTTTTTATATGGAATGCGCTACACCACACCGCCTCCACTTTCATTGTGTTTCAGAGTTAAAGAAACAATTTTATCGTCTTTTTTGGTTGCTTTAGACATCGGTTATGTTACATTTATTTATGACTTCCCCATTATACCTGGTTGACGAGCTGCTGGAACGCCGCGCTGTGGTGTGGCGCGCGGTCCAGGTCAGCGTGCAGCGCGAAGTCCGAGAGCGCCTTCCACGGCGGTTGGTACGCGGTCACTTCGAGCGCCAGGCTGCCGGCCGGCTCGTGGCGCACCGGTGAGCCCGCTACAAGCGGCACGCCCATAGACATGTAGCCCATGCGGCGGCCTTCCTGCAGAAAACTTGACTGTTAATGCGGTGTTTGATAATTAATCAATCTAGGTCTCTGAAGTTGAACATCGAAATTCGGTTTACAAGCGTATGCTTCATAAGTTTAGGCTAAAGTCAATTTGAACTTCTGATTTTAGAGTCGGTAGGTTTGTTCTTAGTAGTGTACATTTTTATATTTTTCTAGTTTAAAGCATTTCGTGTATTTTGTACTTGTGTCCATTCGATGCCTTATCTTTATTATTTTCTCAATTGCCCAAAGGTTGGCTGGAAGAGATGCCTCATGGGAAAAATTCACATTCGAATATCCATATTGCAATTAAAACGCAAAGGAGTACATACTCCACTGAATGTTTCTTAAAACTATTAATAGAAAGGTATACCAAAAGATAAATTACCACCTTCTCCTGCTGCATCTGCATTTTCAACTGTATTGTTTTTTTCTTATCTTTACAACGCTTGTTTTGAAACCAAACCCTGATGACTCTGGGACTTAGTCCTGTCATTTCTACAAGCTGCTCTTTCATCAGCGCGTCGGGTCGTGGGTTGGCGTTGTAACAAGTTCTAAAAAGAAAAAAACAGTTTACATTTACATTTACATTGCCAATCTACCTCGGTCTCCCAAGATACAGGCTTCGCCTAGTTTGGGGGCCTCTGTTTATTTTCTCCACAAGTCAAACTGCGTGTGTACCCCTAATTTAGTGTACTAATTTAGTGTGTACCTGTAATTTAGTGTAGTATTTACTGTACTAAGATTTGATGTCGGTACCTTTTTCAAAAATGTAATAGTGTACACATTCAAATAAATGATTTTTATTTTTATTTTATTTATTTTTAGTTTGAAATATGACTAGGGTGATTGTAAGATTTTTAACTATATAAATAACATTTAAGTTAACTTAGCTGTATTAAAATTTAGCACGCAATGACATGTTAAGAAAACATTGTCTTTAATAGGTTTTTTTTTCTTACCTAAGAGTATGTAATTGTTTTTCATTTAGTACTGTACGTACTCTCGTCGGTTTACCATCTGCCGCGGCGCTAGTTCGCGCTCGACCGCTCTTATGGGATCCTGATTCGCTGCCAGAGTCTGAAAAAAGAAAACAAAATCGATTAGATATTATTGTTATATTTGCCATCGAATAAACGACGTAATTTTGGTTTGTGACAGTTTCCCTGAAGTTGGTAAATATATTTGTACCTGACAACACCGTGGTTCATGTCAAGCAACGGCGCGAAGTGCATGTTTTTAGGTTATGTTATCGCGTACGAAGTTATTACTTTACCTACTTGTAATCTAACGATAAAATAGCTACCGTACTGTTCATTTCTAAATATTTAAAGGCCATTCGAATTATTACAGGGGTCAACGAAGGGTTTATCGTCTAAGCCTGTTTCACGCCTGTGTTAATCCCGGGCGGGCAGGGGAAGTTAATTCCTTTGTAAATTTATTATTCGTTGATGTGTCCGAGAGATTCGTATTGAATTACGTACGTATTATTTATAATGTATTCTGTTATTATGTAAAATTTGAAATAGTTTTGATGGAAGTATGTACCTAAGTGTGATATATAAATGTACAAATGTAAGCAACTTCAACGTTTTCTCAAGTTTATAATAAGTATTTATTTAGCGAGTTTTGTAAACTTTTTGTGGAAAGAAGTGGTCTCTGCCTGCTTAATCATGAAACAAACACAAACGGGTTAAACTCAGGACACATATTTGATGATGATACTACTAACGCCATCTTTTATCAATTTGTTAATGGAAAACAAACAACTAGTGCCTATTCAAGATGAACTAAAAGTGACATTGCTACATTGCTATAAATTATTGACAGGGGTAAAGTTTACCCCTTTCCTACCCATTACCTTACCGTTAAACAGAGACTAAATAAAGAAAAAAAAACACTTAATATCAGCGTATGAATTCATTACAAATTACAGGGCCATTTCATAAGATACTTTTGGCTCCATCTCAAAGAGTCAATTTGCTTAATCCATGTAAATTGAACAACGGAATAATTTGTTATTGAATTCTGCTCTTAGTGACGATAGGTAGGTACTTTGAATAAGGTCCATATCCTAAGAAAATTAGGGGCTATGATACTGACCATAAGCTGCCACATTTTGTTCATAGATGGCGTGGCTACTTAACGGAGTAATATGGTTAATAATTAATTATGAATGGGATATTTGTGTTAAAGGGAGCGACACACGGCGGTAATCCCGCACGCGTCCACGTGTGACGTGGACTTTATTGTTAATTGTACGTAATATATTAACATCGAATATTAAGCAGTATGTTTAGCAACGCATTGCAAATTACGTCAAAAAATCGCGTCGGAAGCTCAGTTGGTTTTATGGCATAATTATTAGACAAATGTTACTGATTCTATCTCATATCTGATATCGAGATTGGGAGTGCTAGAGCTATGATTATGTTAGTGTTAGAATTGACAATTACAGAAATTTCCAGCAATATACCTACCTACTATTATCCCTTTGTCTTCCTAACAAATGTAATTATAATTAATTAGAGAGCAAGTCTTTCAAATAATAGACTAGGTACTTTATGTAGGTACTTAAAAATTATTATTAACTAGCTGTTGCCCGCGACTTCGTCAGCGTAGAAGTCTTTTATCGCTATTCCCTCGGGAACTGCTCAATTTTCCGGGCTAAAAAGTATCGGGAAACAAGATCTCAATACCAAATTACCGTAAAATGGGGTGACTTTGGAAACGCGAGGCGACTTTGATAATTTTCTGAATCATCGATTTTGTGCAATGTCTGAGTTATTATTAAGCTCTTTCGCGACATTACTTTCATATGTTTCATAAGCGAGCGCAAAATATTAGTAGTTCAAGTATTTTCAGACAAATTGGATTTAAAACCTTCGAAACAAAAAACCACTATTTTTTGTCATGCTTCAGGGGTGACTGATATTGCGATGTAAACACAGGGATAATCAAAGTAGCCCCATTTTAAGAATCGAGATTTTAAGCTGCGTAATGTTTTTTTTCTACTAAGCCGTCTACCGTAGTCTACCCCTGGCTGCTTAAAGTTACTCCAAATGACTAGTCGCTAATACAATATTTTTATTTTATTTTACTATTAAATGCGAGAGTTACAGAAGATTTATTTTTAAAATTAATCAAACGAACCCCATTTTACGGTACATCGCAACAGTCCGGCAGCCGTGAAAGCGTACCAAACAGACAGAGTTACTCTCACATTTATAATATTAGTATGGATAAATCATTTATCAATGTACGAGTAGAAATAAACAGTAAAGAAGTTAAAGGGCATTGGATAAGTTTTTATGAAGAAAATTGACTTTTTTTTTTCAGCGGCCCCGGATTATTTTTACATAATTATTTAGAGGACCTCTAAATACACATAGTTATATATAATTTATGGCGTTAAATAATATCGGAGCGGAGATATTAAAGATTTAAGTATTCAGTTTTTAGTACAAAAGTACGTCCAAGTATGAATATTTAAATAACTCGGCTCCGATGCACTTAAGAGTATTTATTACATTACGTAACAAAATATGTTTATTTTTAATAATTCGATCATAATATACCACTTTTAAGAATGGTCGCTAACCTTGAAAATGTAGGACTTTTACAAGTGACAACACTTTTACGCAGCTTTTACCCAAACCCCTTTGGTAGGTCCAAAGTCAATCTGACATTCTACAACAATAAGGTTGAGTTTCCTAAAAGTTAGAAATGACTTGACATCTCTAACGATATTGACTACTCCAAGCATATTTTCCTTGAAATGGATCACAAATTGACGTTCGTGCCCGTATATTTTTATACAAATTTATGAGCTTCATGCCTTCAATTCAGACTGGTGGGAGAGCCCAAGATAGAGCTACGTGGAAGGAAGGTAGGGAGGCCTTTGCTTTGCCCAGCAGTGGGACATTACAAATAATAATAATAATTGTGATACAACAAAGAGCATCTTTTAATTACTAAAATTGGTATTAGTTTAAGTTTTGTTCGGTGGCCTGTGGGAACTGGGCAGCGGCGAGATGAAAGAGCGGCGCGCGTTTGTCGGCGCCTCTGATCGCGATAACACCAATCACTGCTCGATCGAGCCTTATCGCCGGCCACTTGACCTAGGGCTGTCTCTAAAAATAGACAAAAACTACTTGCTTCTCTACGAATTAAAAAATAACCTTTAAATAAATTTAATATCAAACTTGCCAGCTGTACAGTCAAATGCAAAAATATGTATCGAAAAAATGATCTCATAAATATGTTACGAAGTTCTTTTTACACCGGAATAAGGTGCATGGGGATGTGGACGGAGATCTTCTATCCCAATATAATTGATCAGCAATCTTCCCTCCCTGACGTTTTTCGGTTTAACTAACTATGTATTAAAATTAATTTGTAACTCTATTATAACCTACTTCTCATTCTCAGATTGATTTGAAAATTTGTATACTAATGCAATTACAATACAATAATATGGTACCATCGAGCCGGTAGGATGGTACAAACGAAAGGTGGCCATAGCATCTCCCCAATTGCTTTTAGAAGATCCGTGGAGCTTGGACTAATTTGACTGGTATTTTAATATAATGAGTTGATTAATGGCGTTAGAAGTAGGGGCAATTGTGTCTGTGTAATTGTGTCCCCATCTTGCTGAATACGGATACCTACAACTGCGTAGGGGCTATATTTGCGTCGAAAATCATCAAGGGCAATGTTGGCTAAAAAAGTCCAGATAAGATAGATAAGCCATTAAAATCGATAAAATCAGGGTTTAAATTAAGACTTAGGACTTATTATTTATCAACATGATTGGAAGCACTTGACCATATAGCTTCAGCAAAGATTACAAAAAACATAGGTTATAGAAAAAATCGGGAAAATGTTTTTTATTTATAAAATTCGGGCTAGGGTTGCATGTTTCATGGTACACCATTTCCAGCCACTACTGGGAAATAGGGAATATGCATGTTTTTTTTAAAGCTTCAATAAAAGCTGATTCATGTAACAAACAGGTTAGAAAAAACATTTTTGGAATAGCTATAATAATAACAAAGATATAAGCCAACAAAGATTTGTTCCTATCTCTTTCTAGCAAAACAGAATTTTACGTAGAGTTTATATGGCCGAACTGCACGATGACGTCACCGGTGCACTTCGGATCTCTCCGTCTAATTAGCATTTTAAAATGCTTGTATCATCCGTATTTCTTGACCGATTTTAATTTTAATTTCACTTTTGGTGATCTCATTTACGGTATTTTCGTATTTTGTTGAGAAATGCGATATAAGAAATCCATGCATATTGATTACTCGTATCGCATTATTGACTTTTCTCTCACCGTCAGGGAAAACTTGTATAAACCCAGCAACTGTAGTATAAAAAGATTTCAAATCGCGACAGCCCTACCTAGAAATCTGTTGTATCACCTAACCGTGCGATAGCTGACTAATTACTCGTGTATAGATAGCGATCCTTTATCCACGACACTTCACTAATTTCTATACTATTTGTGTTAAAGCTAGGGAACGCCCGCGACTTCGTACCTTACATTCCTATGTTGTGACAATCCTTGAAAAAGCTAAATCCTTCTGAAGAAAACCTTAACTAAAGTTGGCGTTTGGTTAAAGGATAACTATTTGGACCGCTGTTCATAACTTACAACATTAATCAGCAAGACCTAAAATTGAAGCAGCTTATCATGAATTGAATGTCACACAAAAAAAAATAGTTTGCCACCGCATAATGCACCTTACTCACCGGACATAGACTCGTGGGGGAGGTGCGAGTTGTTGTTACTGAGGGTAGTGTTGTTGTTGCTCTCTGCACCGCTACCGCTGCTCGTATTCGCCGTCTGAAAATAGAACTCTTTAATTTCTACCACAGATAAACTTGTTTAATTTTTACCTGTTATTTTGGTCTTGATAAGCAGAAAAAAGTACGGTCGGCAACAAAGCCTTGTCCCAAAAAAGATATTTTTTGATAGAAACTTCTATCGTTTACTTAAGACGTTTCCTTTACTGCACATGGAAATAATTTAAAGTCCAAATTAGAATCTATGTAATGTGTTCTACCTTGGCTACCGTAAACTCGTGTTACTTTAACCCTAGGGGGTAACATGGCCCACCCCAAAAACCATCTTTAAAATTTTATTTTTCCATTAAATGTTACATCAGAACCAAGCTACTTATATAGCTTTAAAATTATTTTAACAATTTAAGATGATTACCACTAAAATAGTTATAGTTTTAAGGATGGGCTAAAGTAACCCGAGTTTACGTTACCGTTTTTAATTGTTTGTAATATGTATATGAGCTTGCTTTACATACCTTTTCTAGTACATCGTGGTCTTCCCTACAATATAAAGCACCGCCTTCTCTCAACGCGAACTCGTCACCTGTAATCAAATGTACTTATTGTTAATTCTACTAGTATTATAAATACGAAAGTTTGTGTGTTAGTTTGTAACCCCTTCACGCTGCGGCTGGACGGATTTGGATGAAATTTAAAATTGAGATAGCTATATCTTGGATTAACATAGGCTAGTTAACACGGTTCTACTCTAGAGTTAAAAATATAACGGTTTCTTTGCAGTCGACGTCAAATTTGATACTGTAAGGCACTGTAGGTAATGAAACGAACAAAGAAAGTCGTCAAAACGTATAGGATTGACTTAAGAGTCAGATAGCGTCAACCGCTTATGTCAACTCCATACATTTCGTTTCGACGATAGAAAACAGAAACGTTATATGCGTAGCATCTTGGCTAGCCCTACAGGGCCTCTGTTCTTTTTTCTTCAACCATATTGTTTTCGAAATCATATTGCTTTTTCATAATGACGTCACTTTAACTGTTAAGTTAATTAAACTACTGGTATATAGTAAGAAAATCATTGATATCGTTTAGCCAATTCTTAAGTACCTATTAATAAATTAAATTTCGTACGCAATGGCACGTTAAGTTCTTTTACTCACTACAAGATGGCGCTACTGGAGCCAGTATAACCGAATCATCTTGTCTTTATTGGCTAACAACTTAATATTGTTTTATCTGTGCTTAAACTAAATCTTTTCGTTTAAGTCTATAGTGGACCTATAGTGGATATAGGTATTAAAACATAAAAATCTAATGCGTATACTTATCTAGGTAGTTTAATGCTCATGCACAACGTTCATTAAAGGGCATTGGGTAAATTTGTTTGAAGACTTGTCTTTTTTTCCCAGCGGCCACGGATGACTTTTACATAGTTATTTAGAGGACCTCTAAATACACAAAGATATACATATATAATTTATGGCGTTAAATAATATCGGAGCGGAGATGTGAAAGATTTAAGTATTCAGTTTTTAGAAAAAAAGTACGCCGAAGTATGAATATTTAAATATCTCGGCTCCGTTGTACTTAAGAGAAACATTACATAACAAAATATGTTTATTTTGAATAATTCTATCATAATTTACGACTTTTACGAATGGCCGCTCACCTTGAAAATGTATGAATTTTACAAATGACAACACTTTTACCCAAACCCCTTTATGTTGCATTAAGTCGCATCCTACCACATTCTACCGTGGCAAATGAGAAAGTCACAGAACTAAGTAAAATCCTAATAGAACAATAAAACTAATTAACTTTGTGCAAAAAAACTAAGCACTTAAGTAAAAAGGCAAAGACATAACCATTCATATGTATAACCGAATTATCTTTACAATATAAACTTAGGATAGAAATTCAGAAGATGATCCAAGAAAGAACCTGAGACTGAGACTTGGAAAATAGAAGTTCAAAATTACGTAAGCTCCATCCCTTTCTCTAGATTCAGTCTCGAATGACGAGTGACAGGGATGGAGACATATACTAACCAGGTATGAGTTGCCGAGCGCAGGCGCAGCATCGGAAGCAGTCGATGTGGTAGATCTTCGTCTTTGCGCGCATCACGAAGTCGTTCTTACTAAACGAGGACCCGCACTTGTCGCACTTGGTGCCAAATAACCTGTTGAAGAGAGACAGGATGTTTATAGCGTACAAATTTGTGAACTTGGAGCTAAGTTTGTTAGTAAAATTTAAGACGTAGTTTTTTGGTTTCAGGCCACCTGTACCGTTACCATGAGTTACAATTAACGTACTCGCTAGCGAGTGGAAGCTCTGTCCCTCGCAGACCTCGCAGTATTCTTATAGAGTGCGAGGGACAGAGCGTTCGACTCACTAGCGAGAACGGTAATTGTAACTCATGGTAAGGGTACCGGTGGTAAATAAGTAAGTTGCTTTGAAGCCATCTAGAAACGTTACCCTTGTTGGTAATATCCCTGCCTACGACGCTAGCGGTCCAGGGGCCAAATCAGATACTTGTGTCATGGGCGTGATGTAGTAGTCTTTGATGTTTATCTAAGTGTGTTCTATATAAATTAATTTATCGTTGTCTAGTACTAGCTCTAAAGCGTGTTTATTTATAGTCTAGGTATATATTTGCGTGCGTGACTGTCCCTAGTGTTTCCTGATAATTATTTAAAAAAAAGACATGCAATTTCCATATTGCAAAGACTTTGCCAATGTTGCCTTAGATGTGCGATGGAACATCCGGGTATTTAACATATCACTACAATCTCGGATGATCCGTGCGACAGTTTACATATATAAACATGAATTATACGCTTGTTTTTTTTATATACCTATAACATGACTATAAATCTTGCGATAACGTTTAGTAATTTAAAATAATTAATCTATCACCTTTTTTTATACGACTTGTTTGCGAGTATGTAATGTGTTTGAAAATTACGAAATACTGCTGCCACGTGGATCATCCTAAACTAACCCAATTACAATTTCGTGGCTCATTTTATGGTCGTAATGGAAAAGCATCGGCTCGGATAGCTAAAGTTGTAGCATCCCATTATCCTCGTAAGGCCCACCATACTAAAAACAGGGAGTTTTTTGTCAGTGGGACTTTGAACCTAACATCAAGGCAATAAAGTTCAATTACGATTGACCGATAATGCCATTTTCAGTTTATGAACATGGGAAAATAAACCTTATTCTTATAGCAACACAGTTCAAATTAAATTGCCTTGATTACCTATTGCACACTGGGCCTTACGAGGTTATTACACTCAAAAAAATAGAGCCGACCCAGAGAGATTTTCTATTAGTTGACAAAAAAAGAATGCAATAGTTTGGTTTATGTATGACATTAGTTATAGCAACCGAAACTAATAGTAACTTCAACCTCAACTTTTTTGTTTATGGCAACCGGGTCACTTTTAGGTTAGCGACCATTACTGCCAATGACTCCTGAAAACAGCACAGAAAAACTGATAGTAACAAGTTCTTTACGGATTTAAACTTTAAACTTCTCGTAAACATCTTAAGGAGCACACCGGCGCGTAAAATACGGTGACGTTGCGTAAATAAAAGAACGGGACATAGTAATTAAGCTCCGGTCATCAGAATAAATAATAACTAAGTACGTAGTTAATATTCATTCTTACGCTCCGGTGTGGTCGCACGCCGCAGCTTTAGTTGATGTAGCTATCCAGCATCTTGTTATAATCATATCATTATGGAATCAAGACGTTTCTGCACAATCTCAATTTTATAAGAACGGTTTAGTACCGTTTGGTAACCAAAATTTCGTAACCAGGTACAGAATTACATTAAATTAGATGGTTACCAAACGGTACTAAACCTTTAGAAGCGACCCAGTTTTTAAACCCCGACGCAGGGGTGTTATAAGATTGACTGCTGCTGTGTGACTGTCTGTGGCACTGAGCTCGTTTACGGGTGAACTGATTTGGATGCGGTTTTTTTATTTGAAAGCAGGTTTTCTAGCGGTGGTTGTGCCTCTTAGCTAGGTTTCATGAAAATTGGTTGGGCCGTTTAAGAGATACATATCAGCTCTGAAAGAAGGGTTCGCCATACTGCCCTGCTTATCCAATACGCAGTATCTCAGATAAAACTCCTGTAGCAATATCAATCTTATAACTAACAGAAGAGAGTTAAAACTGCTTTGATTATTAAATTTGGGATAATGCTTATTAGCTTAGTATGGCAGCATTATATGAGAGGTTTTTATCTTTCTAATACAGTGGTTCTTAACCGGTGGTCCGCGGACCACTAGTGGTCCTTGGAAGCATCTCTAGTGATCCGCGAGCCATGCCAATAAATAAGTGACAAGAGTCTAAAAGAACCCTTTATTTACTAACATATTTATTTACTGAATATTACCTCCAAATCAACAAACCAACTGGGTGGTGGGCTTAACGGAAATTTTGTCAAATGGTCCCTCAGAACTAAAAGGTTAAGAACCACTGCTCTAATAGTTATTTTTCAGTGTAGTTCTTACTTCACTAAATACTTGTTATAAGTAGGTATAATAGAGTAGAGTTCATCTTTTGCCAATGTTTTCGTATAACCTAAATACATGGCAACCCCGGCGCAACCTCTAAGCGCATTTTGAGCCGGGTATTGACCGGCTGCCGCGCCCCCGGCAATCAGCTAAAAGCTTTGCTAGGGTTGTGCCTCGCTTTTATCGTGTTTTAATAAACAATAAGTTTCTGACAAAAAATCAATAGGGCTATTCAACTAGGTAAAATATTGTCTTTGGCGTGTTATGGTATTGTTCACTCGGCCGCCATTACTGTCAAGTAAATAAGAGCTATGAAAAAGTTGACAGTACGATAAACCGTCAAAAACCATAAGGTTTTACCGTATACAATCTCAGCCTTGTACTTTTCTGTTTGTATGAGTTGCTTGTCGAGTTCATACTTAGTGGAACTTCGTTAAGTTCAGTGGAGATCTTGTGGTCACCTTCCGGCTTCATCATCAGATCAGCTCTTAAATATCATAATATTCAAGTGATTAATGTGTTAAAACTAAACTTACATAAGTACGTCAGTTAACAAACATTATGATGTTAAATAATAAAATAATCTACTGGTAAAATATGCTAAGAAAATGAACGCGAACATTAGAAAACACTTTATGAGAAATCGCTACATGAAGAAAGACGAATAATTAAATTTGCGATCATGAAAGAACGCGATGTGAAAATTTGCTACCTACTATGAAAGAATGCTTTTGTGAAAATAATTTAACAAATCAGATCATTGCAACAATGTTACACGTTGTACCTAGTCATTTAAAAAGTGGGACGTGCCCCTTTTTTTGATAACATCGATTCGAGTAACTGTCTTCGAGTCATGGGACAACCCTAACGGCAACGAATTTCGGAATAAAGAGAGGCATGAAAGAGTTTCCAACTGAAGCGCCGAATAAATAGGTAAGTACGCTGTATTATATTTCAGTTACTGTTCGGTGTTGAAAATTCCGTTCCTTGTTACTGTCTGTTATATGTACCTACTATATAGTCTGTTTTGTTGCTATAAAGTACTACGCCATACGAGTTCTATGCGAGAAACAAATGAGCACCACGAATTAATTTATATGGGTAGTAGGTACTTTATAGTTTAAAAAAACAGAGTTGCAATAGTAACTGACTTTAATAACTTCCTCTAGGACCACTGTTTTCAAAACGACAGGCGTGATATTGTATTTCTTTCTTAGCATAGAAGAAAAATATCACGCCTATCGTTGTTTAAAACAGATCCTAGAGGGAATTATTTAAGTCAGTTTCAATAACCAGATAGTTGCAATTACAGACTCCACGTTGTTTGAGTCTTCGGTTTTTGAACAGCAGTAGGATACTTTTGCGGATATCGACATTTCTACTAATACTAAAACCAATAAACTGTTTTTTTATTTAATTTGGTATTGAGCCTGCAAGACGCGAGGATGGGTAAGGGTACTTCTTATAAAAAGTAATAAGCGAGGGAATTAATGAAAAGATTCTTTGAAAACCAAGTCGTGGCTAATGATTAATAATTCGAAAGATAAAGTTATGCCGAAATTTAGAAAGGCAGTGAGTATCACTCGAACACGTTTATTAGCACAAGAAAATATGCAAAATGGCTTTAGCCTCGCGTCGCGTTTGCATAAATAACATGAGTGTAAGCACGGGACGGATATATAATAAACTAGCGACTCGCCTCGCTTCGCTTCGGTTTATGTGAGTTTTCCGTTACACCCGTACATAATCCAGAATTAATAATACATAAAAACCTTCCTCTTGAATCACTCTATCTATTCATGAAAACCGCCTTAAAATTTAACATTTGCCCATTCAAAATGTGTCAATTTTTTATCCGAAGTAAGCGGTTAATGCGGTTTGAATATAGGGTTCGGCCATAAAGCGTATCAATTCAATTTTCAAATCGATGCGATATAACACAATCGATGCATAATAAACGGCGAGTTTAAGTAGTCCCGTCAAAGCGTACAAAACACATTTTAACGCGTGCATTCTCAATTAGGCAGCTTTGTACTGCATGCAGCCCTTTACTTTACCGATTAATACTTTGACAACGAATCAAAAAGCGTGGTTTACCCATAAGATAATTGATTGATTAAATTATCGTTGTGTTGGTTTTACTACTACATCCATCAATCAAGTGATTAAACTTCCGCTAGATCGCGCTAGCAGTAGGTACTAGTGTCAGTAGATACCTGTCAGGCCTGAAATATAGATGGCGCAATTAAGCTTGCTGCAAGTTAAAATTAAAACTATGTCACTCATAGGCAGATGGTTCATTACTGTCATAAAAGAAATTACTATACTATATTAAAGTCTAAATTTAAAACATTTAAACGGCTTATCGAATAATCAGTTAACGTCACTCGGAAATTAACTTTTTATTGGCAGCTGTTAATAGACAAAGTTTTTTTTATTGACGTAATCTAATACGCATATTTACTTGCTTCTGTCAGATGTGTCCTGTCCAATGTCAAAAGATGACAGTTCGTACAGCTGCGAAATGTGACCACACGCAGTGGGGTGATAGACTTTTGAAGCTATATTTTTATTAATGGTTTTGATCCTAGTGTTTCTAGTTCAAATATCAATATAGCGACTGAAAAAGGCTTTAGAAATAGTTTATAATATACTTACCGTAAATTAGGTTAGGTTGGCCAATGAGATTAGTGGAACTACAATAGGTATTCTTAAGTGGCAACCACCGCATTGATGCAGCAGTTATTAAGTAAAAAATAGATTATAATTTACAATTATAATCCGAACAGAAGCAATTTTGTTGATATTTTATTTCACTTCGGTATTTATAGGTATATTTTCGTTCTTGTTTTAAATAATTGTTCCAAATAGATAGAAACTTTTCTTAATTTCATAAAACTTATTTCTTAAAATTGCATTGATTTTAAACATTAAGCAATTGAGTACCAAACTAACTTGATAAGCAGGTTCTTTCTACTTAACCTGATTAAAGTGAAGGGCGATTTGTAAAAATAAATCAAGAAAGGCGGCATAAATTGAATCCAACTCATAAGTCCGTCAATCAGCTCGGCGGCGCCACTTTTTAAACAACGCCAAAGATGAATTCACTAAAATAACCGCATCATGTTTATCTTTTCACCCTTCCATCTCTCGCGGTAAAATATAGAATTACACGTCAACAACCATATTTTATCTATGACACAGCATACCCAGCATATCGAAAACCTTGCCACTACGACATAAAGCGTAAAATGGAACTCTTAAATTTTGATATACGTTTCCCGCCAGTAGAATAATATTTGTAGTCTATACTCTGATGTGCCGAAGAGAAAACAAACTGGGTTTGACTGAGCATTATGTATTTTGGCGCCAAAACAAACGTCAGTTTGACAGCGCGGCGGGCGGCGGGAACCCGATATGTCTATGGTATGTTTGTTCCCGTTTACACCGGCCGGATAAGCGGGTCTTCGATTACGTTTTTTTTATCTTGTATTTTCTGTAAATAGGTTGTAATGTAAGATTAGTTTACAGCAGCGCCAGATGATGTACTGATTCGCTTTTAAATATTACCTTTAATAATATATCTTATCGATCATCATTTACTTTATACATTTAAATTGTTGATAAAATATTTAATATGTTTAATCAATACTTATCTTAAAAAAATCAAATAAGGAGAATTTTATTCTTCTTATATTTGTTTGTATTCTCCATATTCGGTCGGAAACGACTAATTGAAGAATACAGGAAGTACTTTACCGGTAAACATAATAAATAATCGATTTGATAATTAGTATGTTTCCGTTGTTTACGCGGATCCGTCACTCGATACCTTGGCATAGACTATAGGGTAAACAACTGTTTCCGTCCGTCGCTACTCTTTGGAAGGGTTGGAATTAAAAATATTCGCAGATCGTTTCCGGTTCTAACTAACCAAGCGCTGTCTTTGAATTTATTGAACTGTATTTGCAAGGCAAATTACAAAATAAATAAATTGACGAGTACAATTTTATGTGGGTTTATTGTGACAAGGATTTGTGCGACGACATCTGAATTTATAAAATTAATATTAGGACCATAAGTAACTAAACCGTAATCTTAGAAGAGTCAAAATATTAGATTTGGTGGGAATTTCAACCGAAATTTAATCATTCGGGGCCAACGACCCGCTAGTTGGCTCCGTTTTGTATGGAAGTCAGAGCGATTGGCGTTGAGCAGAGTCCTTAGTTTGAAAATCTAATTTCGTAGTTACGTTAGCTCCATCCCTTTCTCTCGATTTAGCTTCGAGTGACGAATGACAGGGACTCGGCATCCGAAGTTTCAGATTTAGTGATTCGTGGTAGCCACCCAGACGTTAGACTGATGTTTTTATCCTATCGTTTACTACACTTATTACGTTTATTACACTTTAAATTACAAAATATTTAAGTACTCAATTAAATAGTGTAACAATGTATCTAAAGGAATTTATTGACAAATCTTTCAGATAAAATAGTTTTTAATCGGGCCCATAACCTGTTTAACGGTTTAAACAGGGAAGGCATTTAGTACAAGGGTATTTAGCTAACCAATTTGTCCTTTTTTAAAGAAACAATTATCTTACGAAATTCTTGAAATACAAAATAAGTACAATTTACAACGAAATATTAGTCCATGTTTATTTCGTCTTACTTATCTTGTATACTGTTTTACCCAATTGAGAAGTAATAAATAAGTATCACATATGCAATTGTGCGTTTGCGAATGTAGTAAACTTTCCTTGCGTGGGGCTGCAAATTCTTATTCGGGGGATCACGGCTAGCCAGGTTTAAAAAACCGGTCAAGTGCGAGTCGGACTCGCGCGCCGAGGGTTCCGTACCGCCGCATAGTACATATTATTATACTACAATTTTAATTCGATTTTGAATCTTATCAGCCTGAGCCCAACTCTCACTTGACCATTTTTTAATATTTTTTGCTGTTTTTCTTCAGGGTTCGTATATTTTACGATACAACAAAAATAAAAATATCTTAAAAAGTTAAGTAAATCTACTGTAGGTAGGTACAACCTAACATTTATTCTGAGAAAAAAAACCCGTTATCTATTACGGTTCAAAAGATACAACTCTTTAAAGTCAGGACGGACGGACAGCGTAGGCATATTAATTGGGCCCCTTGGGCTCTCTTCGGGTACGGAACCCTAAAAAAAGATGGACGGCAGATCTTGCATGCCTAAGACTACATTATTAGAACTGCAAGGTTCTTATTATGAATCAGCAAGCCTATTGCCTTACGCACTCGCAATCGCAATCGTTTTCGATTTTGACAGTCCGAAGTCTCGAGTCTGCATACAAAATGCAAACAATTGTTCCGCTTTGAAGTCGATCGCGATTGCGAGTACGTTAGGCAATAGTCCAGCTGGGGGTGGTTACTAGTTTTTTTTCAAAGAGTTTCCTATTTAAAAAGGTTAACACTGCTATAGATAATAAATACTGGCTGAAAAGTTCATCAGTCACCCAGTAGCTTCCTTAAATAGCGAACACCGTAACTCGAGACGCGCGGTCGGGTTACACTAATTGAGGGAGTTATATCTTCAGCTGGGATGTGTGTGAATCTTTACCGTTGGGTTACGTTTGACCCGTCTTCCGTCACTGACAGCCATCAGCTGAAGGGGTTAAAGGTCAAGATTTTTTTGATTGTTGCTACTATGATTTTCGAAGAGATTTCAATAGTGGAAGATTAACCTAACGATGGTCCGTGTGATTGATTGCTGATGCATATGCCAACGTGGTACCTAAATAAAACAGGCCGAGGGGGACGCAGCTATTAGTTAGAATGAGATAGTTATATACACATGTCTCATTCTAACAGATAGCTGCGTCCCTCTCGGCCTATATCTTTGGGACCCTTAAGGATCTATTAGAAACTGACTGGACCACTATTTCCTGGTTTCGTCATGTTCCGTCTTCCTCCGAAAAGATCTAAAGCGCCCTTAAGAACCTAGTATAGCTTTTAAAAGACTCTGGATGCAAAACAATTACACATTACAAACTCGTAGGCTAAGCTTGTGTCTTGGGAGTCCAGAGCGAATGCAGTTGCGATTATATTGCATTAATGATTTAGGACTAATGCAGATGTATTGAGATGAAAATAGATCTATAACTTAACTGAACACGCGTATGTGTGTCTGTGAGTGTGTGTGCGAAATAAATAGTGTGCATTGACACCTGTTATATGCTGGAAAAGTTACCGCAGTAATGTTTCATACAAACCAGTTTTACACAAGGGATTCCCTTTCTGCCAATAATTACAAGACCCTTACCTAGTGTAGTCCCGCTTGCAGTAAGTCTTCCCATCTCGCACGAAGCAGGTGCAGCTCTCGTCGAGGAACTGCCGGCACTCCTGGCACTTGAGGCAGGCCGCGTGCCACTCCAGGTCCGGAGCCACTCGCAGGATGTACTGGTCGTGGATCTGGCCTCCGCAGCCGACGCAGAGGGACAGCCGGAGCTTCTCTGTGGGAGAAAAAAGAAATGATAATTGTTTTATCATGGTAAGGATCTTACAGCCGTCAGAGACATATAAGGAGAATTAAGTCGTTCCTTTTTCAAACTAGTGTATGAAAATTGTCAGTACACTTTTTTCATGACACTTTAGCCTAGTTGGTAGTAACCCTGCCTACGAAGCTAGAGGTCCCTGGTTCGATTCCTGGTATGGGCAAATATTTGTGTGATGAGCGCGAGTACAAGCCTGCAGCTTAATTCAATTTGTGTGTGATTTTCCCCTGTTTTTTTTACCGCCTTTCTCACAAACATCTTAGAGACAGTTAACTTGTTACTTTTTAAAACTTAGTACCTACCAATTTCACCAAACGATGTTAAATTTAATCAATGTTAATCGACTGTTAGCTCATACATTTTGACAGCTGTTAACGCTCTAATCGTCTGTTAATTGGTTAACATCGTATGGTGAAATTAGTATACTTAGTGTATGAAAAATCGTCACTAAGGAACGTCATCATTAACTGACTCTTGAGGCCAGCGGTTAGACATATACATTCTCAAAACTAGAATCCCAAGACTGCAATCCTAAGACTGCAAATACGCTAAAGACCAAAATATAAAGCCTCTATACTAGTAATTTCTCCGGTTGTCTTATCCTTACAACACAACAATGCGAACGCTGGTAGGTGGTAGGTTAAACGTAACCTACCACCTTTAACCGTAAAAGGATAAGATTGGTAGTAATCCGGACGGACCCTGCACAAGGTCTACCACCCCTAAATGGCTACATGCTTTGTAAGGGTGATACAAGCGGCAGCTACGATCGCATAAGTGACAGAGACGTGTCGGGGATGTTGGGAAAAGAGCAGCGCGGTAGTATCTCCATCCGGGAAGAAGGACTAAATAATCTTGAAACATTTAGTTACTTAATCCTTTTGGATTCCAAAGTGCGTTCATTAGTCGTCATGTGACTGTCTCTACATACTCGTAGTATAAAACAAAGTCGCTCCCCGCTGTCTGTACCTCTGTATGTACAGTCGACGTCATAAATATGTTTGATGTCAAAGATAAGTTTACACTTAGGACCTTGTCTATTTAACGTCATCTTTTAACTGCCATATGAAATTGTCATAGCGGATAAAGTGACAAGGTACTAAAGTGTAAACATATCTTTGACGTCGACTGTACGATTTTAATGCGGTTTTCATCAATAAATAGAGTGATTAAAGAGAAAGGTTTTTATGTACCGCTCATTCTGGTTTATGCCTGGCTTTGCAGAAAACTCACATAAACCGAAGCGAACCGAGGGAAGTCACTAGTAAGAAATAAATTAGCAGTTTTTAAAACTGATTGATATTTTAATGAGCGGATTCTTAAATATATAATGTTTGTAGTAAGTATCTGCTTATTACAAAATACCAATAGATAGCTACACACAGCTACAGCATCTCGATATAACATAACTCACTATTGAATCAAACTAAAACGACAAACAAAATGATTCAAAAGGAACCCTGAGCATAAATCTCCATCGAACAAAGATCCCCTTCCTTTAAATACTCAAATTATGCAAAACATGATAAAACATCAATAATAAAAAGAATATGAATAAATTATTTGAAAGATCGATAATTTAGGTGGGCGGGGCGGCCACGCCCACGGCGCAGCGTGCTGTCTCCCTCGCACCCCGCGTCGTGCTATATGAACTATGTTTTAGCTATGATGTGAGGATGTATAGCCTACGACCTTTCGTATAGAACGCCGGATCATACAAAACGTTGCCAGTTGAACAAGAGGCAACATTTTGTATGATTCTTGCTTTATTGCCACGTTTTGTATTCGAATGTGTGAGAGTTGACTAGGCTATTAAAGGCTTGGTTGAATAGCTTTACTAATGCTACCTATTTAAAAAATTACTACAAAGGATATACAAGGTTGTCTGGAAGAGATCGCTATTTAGCAGTAGGACTGTCTGACAGTGTTACACTTGATGCCCTAGTTTTGAATTGTACTTTCTGGATTTCGTGTTATAGAATAAACAGGTATCTATTTGGATTATATTTATGAGTAAAATATATGGGATAATTTACCACATCTAACCGACAAATAATTTAAGGAACGTAATTAATTTACAAGAAACTACTTTTCAAAGCACTTTTACACCACACACACCTCGATTGTAAAATTAAAATTAAAATATTATAAGAAATAACAATAATAAATTATTATTATATTGTACTTTTTTTTTATGAAATTAAATAAAGAATACTTTTATTGTTCTAAGTAATTCCACAAACGATATAAAATAATACATGGATATAACAATAACTAAAACCTAAAACTAAGCTAAAACATAAGTAAATAATTAATTTAAATGTTATGTGTGATTTAGTTGCCTATTATGAACATTTATCATAATGAGATGGATGTACATAGACGACGTGTATTAATAAAACATAGGGAAAGCCAATCAAGGTAGATAATTAACTAATTGAAAATGGACACCGGCTATCGATTACTGAAAAGTTTCTTTAGTGGTCGATTTCGTAACACGAATATTGTTTAAGTGGTGAAAATACTCAAGAGAAAATAGAAACCAATAGCCAATAGACAAAGTTAAAATTATGTATTACTTCTTTTTAACCGACTTCAAAAAAGGAGGAGGTTATACGTTCCACTGTGTTTTTTTTTTATGTATGTTCACCGATTACTCCGTCAATTGTGGACCGATTTTAAAAAATATTTTTTGGTTTGATAGAGTATACTTCCTAGGTGGTCCCATTGTCACTAAATCTGTATCTGATGAGGGGATCAGTGAGGAATTGAGGGAACTCCTCAAATATTGTAGGCAAACATATAGCGATTTTAGTAGTTTTAGTAACAAGTCCAGCATTTGCATTCAGAAAGTATCATTTGGTGTAGTGGAACTGATGATGAAGACCACAGATGGCCACCGGAACTCCTCAATGGTACCGATTTCAAGGGTGGCGATAAGATATCTCGATTAAGATAGTTGAGCGACTACCTACAACGAATAATATTTACTTGTTCAATTATGACTATGACTTTCCCGCGGCGTTGCTTGCGGCGCGCTTGATATAAGTTAAAGTTTCATTTCAACTAAGAAGTGGGACTACGTAACAGCGTATTATGATCACTAAAAAGTATAAAATAAAATAAATGTTTTAAAAAACCAAAAACCGCCTTCAAAAACGCATAAAATAACTTCTTATAATAGGTTAGCCCAACTGATGTCGGCTTTTTGTTGAAAATGTTGTGGTCGCCGACTTCAGTTGGACTAACCTATTAGGTGCCTACAATTTTAAAGAAGTTATTTTTTTTGCGTTTTTGAAGGCGGTTTTTTTGTATCTATTTACTGCCCCACTAAAATGCTAAGGTCTAATTTATAAAAACTCAACTCTAATTATTTCACATCGGATAATCGACGATTTATTAGATGTCAATTGTAAATGTTTTAATTTTTGAGTGGGATTTTTGTATTCTTTTTGTACTATTTATGTTGACGATCTCAATGTAATTTCGTATTTTTTGAACTCAGTCTCTCAGTCAGAGTCTAAGGGCCGTATTAATAACTGATCTCCACTGTAATGCTCGTCTCAAGATGCGTCAAAAATGACAGGGGCCTAGAGGGCACGTTTTATAAAACTACAAGTTACAATTTTACAGGTCTAAACCGGCAACACTGCTCAAATGGCCGGTCGTCATTGGTCAAGGTTGTGTCAAATGGAAACTTGTAACCTGTTAATTGTAATTTGTAGCTTTATAAAACAGGCCCCTGATTAACAGCCCTACAGACAAAATAATTATCATTCCTTACAGAGATTTTAGAAATAAAGTCACGATTAAACTTTTTTTTAACATCCTAGAAACTTGTAAAAGGTCGCCTTAAAATTTGTAAAAAAATGTTTTTCGCTAAAAAAAATGCTGCTGGAGCCAGGTTTATTTTTAGCAAGAGTAAACAATTGGCGAGTGCGGGCTGTTGACCGCGCACAATGTGGTCGAGGATCGCGGCGCGGGAGTTGCAGCGTGACGGCCGGCGCCGGCGCACGAGACGGAACCATGCAAATTAAATACTTGTGGCTTAAACGGGAATTTTTGAGCAATTATTTTTTGTTTAAGCCGTGTGGTTGCCGGTTTAGAATTGTGCCACTCCATGTGGAACCCGTGGAATTCGTAACAGGTGACTAAGGGAATAAAGGCTTGTAGTACTTATTCTTAGGCTTGGGCCGGTTACGTCTGCCGCATGCACCCGGACCGGTGGGCTAGTGTGGCCACCAAGTGCGTGCCGCAAGATGGGCGACGTAGATAGGGCAGGCCTAGACGGAGCTGGTGGGACGACTTGGACGCATTCCTCAACAACTGGCCGGAAGAGGAACCTAATAGGGACTCATGGAGATCAAGGCCTTTGCCCAGCAGTGGGACACTCACATAGGCTAGAAAAAAAAAGTATTCTTAGGCGATAGGCTTGCTGTCAGGTACACTAGTAAACATCTTAACTTGTTTGTGCAAAATTTGGTTACATAATTAACAACAAGTTTTTAGAGTTGTAGGAAAAACGTTAGTCTAGTAGCGCTTGCATCTTGGCTAGGGCCGCTGTACCACATAAAGCAGTTTTTTTTTAAATTTGCATCATGGTACCAATTTCAAATTCAAACCAAATAGCGCCAGGCTCTTTTAGCAATGCGGGTCTATTCTACTTAGCAAAACCACATTGCTTTTGACGTGTTATCGTATTGTCAACGTTATGATAGCTCTTATGTACTTGACAGTAATGGCGGGCGAGTTGAAAACAATGCCATAACATAACATTCCGAAAGTAACATGGTTTTACGAAGTAGAATAGAGCCCCCCCTAGCGTTACTAAGCATATAAAGCTTTGCAAATACCTCGTAAGGCCCCGCGTAAAAAAATTGTACATAATACAGCCGTTGGAATAAAGATCCATTGCAAAGTGAATAAAGTGGATTTTCCTTTGTTTCTTTGACTGACATTCGATATAGAAAATTTACTCTATGGTATTCATAATAAGCTTATATTCCATTGACAAATTTCGTTGTATGGTAGGCCTGAAGAGGATAAAGATGGCTCCGTCTCGCTGTACCCCGTCCGTCGTAAACCCAGGCAGCAGTTGCAATAAAATGCTAAAACCCGCTAATTATTATTTTATTAATTAAATTTTATTTGAGAATGTTGCCTGGGCGCATTGTTTTACGGAATAAGCTTTAAAGGATGTAATAAAGCAGCCATCTTTGTTGCTAAGATAAGATTTTCCATTTTATAAATATTTTTAATTTTTTTTATTACTTAATTTTTTAACTTAAATATGGTCAATGAGAAACCATTTTAAGCAAAAGCTTGCTACCACATTAAATATAAAATTGTTTTATTTATATTTCCGACAAGTCCTCCTTATCCATCCACATCTTATACTTACTTAAACATTATACTATAGGTGAAAAACTTAAGTAAATTACCTCTTGCATGCAGTTGTAACACATCTGTATAGACCGTTCAACATTCTACATTTGAAATTTGACGTAAATTCCATATTAGTTTTGTACACAACTACATGCAGGTCATTTACTTAAGTTTGTCACCTATACAAGCCGAGCTTAGTTTGGGACTAAGTCAATTGGTGTGACATTATCCCCTGATATTGATTTATTTATTTCATTTAAACCTACGGTTATGCATCAGTGTGCATATTGTTATGTTCCGCTGCTAAGACAGGCGGTGAAATGGCTAGCGTAAAGGCATTCCATATTAGTCCTCAAAGTTGGCAACGCAGTCTTAGGATTGTAGTCTTAAGATTGTCTAATGTCTATGGGTCTCAGATCCCACTTACCATCAGGTGGCCTGTGTGCTTATTTTCCTTCACCATGCTGTATTTTTTTTTATAAAATCGTCATTTTCAACTTTTTTTTCTTGACTTTATTTTATTTTATACATGACATCGACGCGTCCGGTCTATACAAACATTTACTAAACAAAAATAGGTAGAGTACCTATTTGCAATGGATACAAAATTTATAAAATTAGATTCTTAAAAACCAGTTTTAAAATATTGTCAATAAAAACTCTGGTTATTTTTATGAGCTATTCCAATTGTATAATAATGTTTAATAAGATTGTTTTTGATTCAAAATGTTTTTAGGTAGTCCAAATATCTGCTTTGTTATTCGCCGCTGCGATACTTTACCTAGGTAATATAGTTTTATAGCAAAATGTTATGTATTAATGAAACGGCGATAAAAGTTTTAATGATTCATTAAATTTAATGATTTCCAAGCGACGATCGGCGGAGGCGGACTTGTGATGTTTTTTGTACTTATTGATTACTTTGTTTTTAATTGTTAATTACTGCTTGTTTTCATTTTATCTCTGTTTTATGTATAAATCAAAGTACATTAAATTTAAATATAGTTTTGAACGCATAAGCTAATTCATTAAGTTAAAAAGAGTGACAGACGCGTTCTTGTTAAAAAAATTGATCTTTATAATCAATACATAAAGTTTAAAAAATGTTTTAACATCCTACCCCATAAATTACTTATTAACCTTAAAAATAATTATTACGCCACGCAAAACTCCGTCCCCATTGGTTTAAAAAATAACCAAGCCACGTCATTGGTTAATTTGCGTGACGTCAGTCAGACGCTCGTGTAAAGTCTTACGTATAATTAACAAAATAAACATAGACAAGAAATATAGTAGAGCTGCCGTTAATTATTAACAATGTTGATATATCCGTATGTGGAGTAATTATGGTTTTTATTGCTGATTAGCGCAGTAGTTTTTGTAAGCATTATTAACATTTATGGACTGTTTAATGATGTGAACAAGGTTGGAGCATGATTAGATAATTATTTCAAAGTGTACGAGTATACATAAGTAGACGTCACGTCATGTCAGTGCGAAAAAGCTGTAATGATCATTTACAAACAGTAATTTTCAATTATTTTTAAATTTTAGGTAACTTTTTCTTTACCCCTACATAATAATATATTGTCATCGTATTGTTTTTTTTAAATCAGCCGCCATTACTGTCAAATTAATAAGAGCTATCATTTCGTTTTGACAATATGATAAAAATATGTAGATAAGTAGGTACTAAAAACAAGAAATAAAGCCCCAGATCCAAGTAGGTTAAACTTCAGGTCCATGAAACGACTGAAATTAAGCGAAAATTGTAGATATATTAAAAGCTGTTTCAAGCATATCCAAAGCTTTTATTTAACTTATGATATTTCTCAGTAGAATTTTTTATTAATTTTTCCTTTAAATTTTTCAAGTGAATTTTTAAACAGCTTCTGTAAATCATAAATTCTCTATAAATCTCTACTTTACGGTTAGGTATTTAAAAAACATAAAGCAGAATTAGACCTAACCTACTTTGTATTTTTCTCTTATAATTTAAATTTAGAAAATCTAAAAGCGTATTATGCTTGCTCATTAGCCTATTGCTAATTAAAACACATCTGAATATTCGTAGCTCTGTCCCACTCACGCGCATCGTAATTGGGCAGAAGCATTTAAAATAAAATTCTATTTTCGAATTTGAATTTGTAATTAGTTCTAAAGAATTTAGATTTTATGTTGTATTTTAGTATAGTTATAGTCATGTCAGATGTGGAGATAAGCCAAAAAGATAAATATTAGGTGTTTCGAGTAATAACGATAATTGGTCGTTTGTTTGTTTATCTTTTACACAATATGCTAAAGTAGAAGAAGGGTAATTCATTCGCAAAAGACGTCTACTTATACAAATTCATTTGCGACTTTTACAGCAGAAAGCGATTTAAAAAAAACAGGGGACGATCACACACCAATTTATATAGTTCCAAACTAAATTCTAGGCTTGTACTATGGGTACCAGACAACGATATAGGTAAATACTTATAAAGAGAAAACATCCGAGACGCCGAAACAAATACTAGCGCTCATCGCAAATATTTGCCCATACCGGGAATCGAACTAGGGACCGCTAGCTTCGTATCCCCTTTTCCCCTTAATGCATTAATAATAAAGTTCAATAAACTCAAACGATTGAAACTTTCAAATGATCGTTTTTATTTTGGTATTTTATTATAAGGTAATACAAACCATTTAAGCCCCTCATTCACAAACGCACAATAAACCTATTTTAGTTTCTGTCGAATTCAAATGTTATAATGACAGAAAGGACAGAGCATATTTGAAGCGCTATTCCGCATTTATGTATAGGTAAGGTTATCCTTAAATCTATCGCCAAGCAGCAGTGTTCGCATTGGTGTGTCCCGGTTTGGGGAGAGGCATTTCATCTTAGTCCTAAGGGTTAGTAACGCATTTTCGGTCTTAGGATCGCAGTCTTAAGATTGTAGTCTTAAGAATGCAAATGTCTATGAGTCACAGATCCCACTTGGCACCAGGTGGCGTGTGTGCGATCTCAATGATATAAAAAAATATTGAGCCGTGAAGGCGTAAAAGAAAGTTATTATTATCTACAAAAATCTAAAAAGAATTTGTGTTTTTTTATGCATGCATATTATGTCCATGGCCCTCAGATTCCTTTTACATTCAGGGGCTGATTGCATAATAAAGTACAATTTATAGTATTAGTAGTTTTACATGGATTTTTACTAATAGTATGGGCTTGTAATTTATTATGCAATAGGCCCCAGGTGGCCTAGGCTCTAGGCTCTGCTCGTTTGCCTTCTCTCTACTATGAAAAAACATATTAAAAATTTCGAATTTAGAAACACATTGTACCAACACCAACTCCGATGTTCCCTTGTCTCTTTCGCTGGCTATAGCGCGCAAAAGAGACGTGCGCGCTTCCTATTGATGTATAGATCCGTGCGCGCGCGGCAGTGTACGCGCGTTAGAATTTATTGTGTCAATAACGACCGGACCGCCGCCGCCGCGGCGGGACCTAGGGCTGTCGATGCAAGATTTTAGATATAGTATATTCATAAACTTTAGAGCCTATTATTTTGTCAGCGTAGAACTCGTATTTTTTTAAATATAAACCGCGCAAACTATGATTTTAATAGGTATCTCTAGTCTGATCTATATACTTCTCTTACATTAGGTACAGATGGGCCCTTTCGGATACACTTCGACCCTTTAGGACCTTTTTTGCAATTACTCTTAGCTGTTCGAACGCGAAGGTTTCCTCACGAGGTTTTTCTTACACCATAAAAAAATTAAAATGAAAAATAATTTATTTGGCACATCAAAAGAAAGAGCATAAAAATTTCTTAACCTAAATACTTTTTTAATTACAGCCAAAATAAGAGCATCGGGTAATGTACTAAAGTTAGAAACGCTCATTGATTCATGGTGACCGCGGGGGTGCAAATGGGGTATACTTAAATGAATATCTGGTTATCTCAGAATTCATTCTTCTCATGATAAATATGTGATATTGTGTCATTATGGGCAGTGCTTGGCGTTGTGTCATTCAGGGCTTCTTAGTACGGGCACCAGGGCCTGGTTAGTCTAGTACCTATTATTTATTATTTATTTATTATTTTGCAGTGGTGGTTAGGATGCAGTGATAGAGACCTCCGGTAGGTAGGTGACTAAGGGCCAAGGTGACCAACAATTAAACGGATGGGTCTTAATCAGCTTTTAATCAATACATTTGACACCCGTTAAACCACCAACCGTCCGTTTAATTGTTGGTGAACTCGGCCATAAGTATGTCAACGTTATTTGCAACGAAAACGGTGACCACCGTAACGCAATAGTCTTACCATTTGGTACGAAGTTTCATAGGATTTCGTTGATTACGTCACTTTGACAGTTTCACGTCAATCCGGAAATCAATTTGAACTTCAGAAATAAGACTGGGGACTTGGGAAATTAATTTGTATGTTAACACATTTGCGCACCCGGCAGGCAACACTGAGACAATGTTTTAATGAAAATAATTAGGCATAGCACTACAATTTTTTAATTTGTGTATTATTTATACCAATAGCAACGCTAGCAGCCCTAGCTCCAATAATCGGATCGGAGGCGGCTGCTCAAAGAGGCCGCTATCGGCTTATCTTCACGACCATTACCAGTCGGAGGCGGACACAGGTGAAATGCAATTATTCAAGACGAGAGGAAAATCATTTCCTAATTTTAGCAGGTCAAAAACGAGGCCGAGTATTGACTACAACTATAATTGATACAAAGACAAAGTAAAGACAAGGGCTGTGTACTAAACCAACGTATTGTGAACGTTATGATCGCTCTTTTTTACTTGACTGCGGCGGCCGAATTAAAAACAATACGATAACGTGTCAAAAGCGATATGGTTTCACCGAGTAGAATAGAGCCTCTGGTTTCGGTTTTGTATCATCCTCGCTCCTTACTTAGTTTGTGTACAGTCAAAGACTTTGACCCACCTAAGGTCCAAGTCAATGTGACATTCTACAACAATAAGGTTGTGTTTCCTATACGTTACAAATGACTTGGCATCTCTAATGACATTGACGAATTCAAGCATATTTTTTAAAATGGATCTCTAATTAACGTTCGTGACCGTATGTTTGTGAAAATTAACTGAAAAATAACGTTGGCACTCGTAGGCCTCGTAGCTACCGCCATTGCACCATTGCACCGAGTTAAAAACAAAACCATAACATCTCTAAGACAATATGGTATTGTCCAGTAGAATAGAGGCCCGAAACCGATTTTAACGCCTCTAAACTTACGTGTTTGAATACTGTCCTTCCAAAATTGGCAACGACTATCTCAGGAGTCAAGTGTAAACACACCCCGAAGGTATTTTTTCGTAGCTTCTTTACCACGCCGCCAAAGCGCGCCGCGTGTGTGCCTACCACCTTTGGACGAAAAAAGACCTCGCCTTTTTGTTTTTAAAAGGTTCTTTAATGGGCAAAGATCGGGACGTGACACGGAGCTCTGGATGGGTCATTTATAGTCGGAATTACGGGACAAACAGGGGCATGTCAATATCCGGTAATGCTAAGTAGCACTCGATCGAAGAGTTTGTTGGAAGTTTTAACGCAAGCCTGACTTCTTACGGAGGCAATGATAGCTTTATAACACTAAATAACTATGCGTTTCTACAAAACATAGAAATACAAGGGAGTTTAAAATGACATCTCCAATTTCTAAATAGTATAAAATAAATTATCTACCCGCTTCTGCTTGTCTGTTTGGACGATTTTTACTTCATCGAAACTACTCAACGGATTTTGATGCGGTTTACGGTATTATAGTACCATAGAGAATTTCTTTGGCAAGGTTGTAATGTAAAAATACATTCTGGTAGATATATATGTACTTACGTACGTTACAGATAGGGGTCGATTGTTAAATCATAATTTTACAATGTGGTGTAAGAATGGTGTAATGGTGTGTCTTTGGGAGACGCGTAGGTCTTGTAAATAAGTGGATTATTTTATTACAGATAGGTATTTTGATTATTCCAATGTATGCCAACATTATACAGTCAACGCATATAGTTAAACATTGTAAAATTTCAACATAAACTGGCAAAATTGATTATACCTTCTCTTACAGCTAGAACTGGAGTAGAAAGTCAAAACAATATAAGCTTACTTCTAAACTATCATTATAACATTTATAACTTAGAGAGCAACAAAATCTGGTCACTACACGAACCAATTTCTATAAACCGTGACCCATTATCATTGCTGTAGAGGTTGTATTTCTATTCATAATAGCAGAATAGTGCACAATAGGCTATCGAAAGCTGTGTCTAAACTACCGACACAGTCGTAAGGTTTATCTCTACTGTAAGAAACTTGCACGCGTGCTGCGGAGAAAGTACGAGTACTCGAGTACATCCCTGGATACTTCCCGAACAGCCTCATTCACTTGGACCTTTGTTTAATACTGTCTAAGCTAGATTGTTAACGATCTAGGTCGTGTCGGTTGTGTTGCCTATTTTCCTATAGATCAGTCTCTACTATCTATATTGCTATGATCCATCTAACAGTTTCTGGTCGTTGTTCTGTTTTGACTTTGGCTTATAAGTGAGCATCGTATTCAAGAGCTCTATAAAATATAAAAGATAAAAATAAACTTATTCTTATTGTATATTTAACTGTGAAATCTATCTTATAGGTACTTGTATACTTCTTAAGAATAGCTAGGATGCAACAACTTTAGGATATTTTTATTAAGACATTTAAGACAGAAATACGATTAAAATTATTTTAAAAGATACATGCCAACGAGCTGTTCAAAAATTTATGAACAAAATAGGACTCTACCCTAAACCATATAAGGTTAATATTAACATGCATTTACACGCTGACTTTATACGCATTAAATGACAAATCAATCGATGGCTTATATCTCCGATCTGTGACACAATGACGCCATCTGCTGGATATGTGGATACAGACGTCATGCGCCGGAGTTGACGTTTATCTGATCTTCGGCCGTGGAGCCACGAAAACCGCGTGGTTGGTGAGAGTAATTTGAAATTAGCTGAGGAGCAGATTTTACGAATGATCTTACATCTTTTTCACTACATAACGCGACGTATGTAAGATATTAGCTGTTACTGCAGTATTGAAAAAAGGCGATATCTCAAACTCAATAGACAAAGCAGATTCAATCCTCTCCCGTTAATAATAAGGTTGCACTTGCTACAGGAGTTTTGTCAGTGATACCGCCATTTTTCTTAGCAGGGCAGTAGGTCTCAGATCCCATCAGGTGACCTGTGTGCTCGTTTGCTTCTTCTAGAGATAAAAAAAATGCACGTTGATTGCCAGAGAGGCTTAAGTAACTTGTCTAACTAACATCATATGGTACTAAATGGGTAGAGCGTCTCGTTTACTTAACCGCCGTTGTTGTTAAGCTCAATTTGCACTCTGCACCAAGCAATGAAAGTGCTAAGTTTGTTTAAATTAACAGTATAATTAGGAATGTTATGCCAGTATTTTAAAAACCGCATCGCATTATGCATAATTGAAGTAAATGGTGTACTCTTGAATCACCGAACCTCATTTCATATAATGTTTTACTTCGCCGAATTTTCATTTCATCGACATGTGCAGAATTTATATTTTTTTATTGGTCACAAGTCTAACCCAACCTAACCTACGTAACCCATGCTTAAGATAACCTAAAAACAATAAGGTTTCAGTAGAAATTAGATTTCTATGAAATGATACATTCGATCAAATGTGTGCCGGTGATTCAAGGGGTCCCATTAGTTATTAGAATATTATATATGTAAAAGAAGGCCTCGCCCGCAAGGAACTCCCCGATTTCCTAAACGACGGGTGAAATGGCATTCGAAGTTTCGAATTTCGAAGTGGTTACTACCAGAATTCATCGCAGGGTACTTTTTTTATATGCCGATGAGAAATCGCTGTTTTCGTGGCCCCAGAATGCACGGTAGCTACACCGATACTAATTTATTGATGAATTGATAACATTTCAGAATGACACGTAAAAATAAGTTCTCACGCCTATAATCCGCTCTTAGCTTGTACGGTCACCTTTAATGACTTGATATAGATCGGCATTTAGACATTGAACATGTCTTTGGCTGACCGTACAAAGTTCAGGCATAGTTTTTCTTGGTAGACTATGTCACAATATAAACAATAGTTCGTCTTCAAACAAAAGGTATATCGCTTGCTTGCATGTGTGCGTGCCTCGACCGTACGCGCCGCGAGACACCACAAGCAAACTCAACAGGGGTTCTCTCAAAAAACGGCCGTCGGTCGGACGGACGAGCGAATCGAAGCGGCGAGTTTAAGTAGTCCCGTCCGAGCGAACAAAACACATTTTAGCGCGTGCATTGTCAATTAGGCAGCCTTATACGTTCGAGAAGTCATGCTGCCAAATTGAATACACGCGCTAAAATGTGTTTAGATCACTCTGACGGGACTACTTAAACTCGCCGCTTGGACAATCACTCGTTCGTCCGTCCGTCCGTCGTTGTTGAGAGAATCACACCCCAGGACGGACCGAGCCGGTTTAGTCGGAACAGCGCCGTTGCAGCGTTTGCTTGCCTGCGTATTGAGTATCAAGCGACGCGCATCGACGCAACCCTAGCACACGAGAGGCAATAGGTAATGGAAACTTCTAAAGGGCCGGAGACCTAATTTTCTATTTATACTTTGCTTAATTGAGTGCCCTTTACACTAATAACAATAAGACGTTAAATGCATCAACTAAGATGTAAGTTGAATCACGAAATAACTTGCTGTCGTTACTATATAAGCTAAGCTTCGGTTGATACATCTAATATCAAAGCTACTTGTTGAATTCATGACTTCTAAAATAAAATTAACTACTCCTACTTAGATTTTTAATTGTATCCCAAAGGAAACCGTATTTGACATACGTGTTATAATATTATAATGTATGATAATTACTTTGATTTTCACCTTCAGTATTGTCATAATTTCAACATTAACGAAATACGTTTTTAGTTCGGTTTATCCATACAGATAATATATTTGTTTTTTGATATTTGTTTTTTTGTAACGGATATATCATTTTTACCAAAAATCATTTAAACTGCTTTAGCGATTTAGCACTTAGAAATATTATTGTAGTGGTTCAAGTCAAAATCATGGTGGGAGGTTAATAATGTTATAATAATATGTTATGTTATATGTTGTGTCCTATATTTATTATACTTAGAAAATAGCGACACCATGGATTCTAGAACTACGATATGCAACCAAAAGTCCTGACCCTCATAAAGCACCAACAGTTACCTGTCAAAATACATAAGGTTATTGGATTCGATGTGTTCTTTATAATTCGTTGTGTAACGTTAATAATAATGTTCTCCCGGCGCGGCCCGATCAGCGACGCCGGCCAACCTGTTAACCGGGGCAAACACAACTCCACAATAAGCTATTTTCGTCCGGCCTCTATTTATCCTGGATATTTACCCTTCCTATTACCGCCCAAGGGCCTTTACTCCATACCGCGGTAGGACCTGCTAATTTTTAACCTCCATCCTTTTCAAATATGTTTAAACCAACAACCATGCCCACACGGGTCAAAATCCCAACAAACTTTAACTCGAAATCAGTGTAAATTGCACGCGTAATTTGTTAAAGTTGTAAGCGATTTTGGTCCTTATTGACAGTGTTAAGTCGACGTTATTTGTTTACCGAGCGGTTAGAGCGCGGTTTGTTTTGTTTCGCATTTACCTACAGGGAGGATAGAGATAGTAGATGGAAGTAATTGATTGAGTCTAACAGGTGACTAATTTAAAGTGACTAGGTTTTATGAAGTAAGGAAAAGTCTGGATGAAACCATACAATAGTTAGATTTTCTGTGTAATTTCATTCGGCGTTTAGCGTTTACAGAACTTAAATAAATAACTTTAGGACCAGTTCAGATGGACAGCATTTGAACTGCCACCCAGCTGCAAAATGGCAGTTCGAGGGCAGTTCTGATGCAGTCAACATAACTGACGGGACTGCACGCCAACTGCAAGCTAGCTGCACGGTTGGTTTGCAGTTTTGATGCAATTATGACAACTGCATCAGAACTGCCCTCGAACTGCAGTTCAAACGCAGTCCGTCTGTACTGGCCCTTAGGATAATCTCACATAAATAAATCTATTGTCAAAATAAGCTTTAGGTTTGTATGTGTGGACCTATTAGACAACAATAACCATACTTAGGTTACAGAAATACAAACATAAAATCATCCCAGAAATACTCAACTAATCACATAAATATTTGCCCATACCGGGAATCGAACCCGGAGTCCGGGACCACTAACTTTGTAGGCAGGGTGACCTACTAGTCACACTACAAACTACCTACCTTGCTTGCTCTGGCCGTGTCTGCTGTTGGTAGTCATTCAACTATCTCACGCAAGAACTCACGCCATTGCCTCCATTTTGATGTGAAAGATAAACAAAAAAGAAACATACATTCACATTAATCAATCTACGGCTTAGAAACAAGTCTCTATCAAAGATGGAATAATTGTCATCCTTTTCTTAGGTTTCCGTACAGAAAGGCTAAAGGAACTGTGTTTCCAAAGGCTCCCAAAAACCAAAAGTCGGACTGACACACCGAGAGGGACGCTGCTATTTGCTTCAATGAGATAGTTAAATACGTATCTCATTATGAAAAATAGTTGTGTCCCTCTCAGTCTGTCAGTCCGAAGTCGGTGTCAGTGTGCAGGGGCGTGATTCTCTCAAAAACGCGGTCGGACGAACGAACGAGTGAATGTCGCAGCGGCGAGTTTTACTAGTCCCGTCAGAGCGAACTAAACACATTTTAGCACGTGCATTCTCAATTACTCACACCCCACACCCCAGATACCGATATAAATCTTAATATTTATCTTAAAAAAACCTATACAATCGACTATAAAGAGATGTATCCACTTTGTCACCTTATTGCATTGAAATAAGGGTTAGTCGACTGTACATAACGATAACATAGGTACGAAATTACTCCTTTTCAATTCCCGATAACCCAATAAGTTACTAGACTAGACATGTTCTTTTTGTGTACTCTATGGAGAGCGTATGGAAGAAGAGAAACTACACCAAGCTTTGTTTACACAGTAATATACTGCAAAATTTTCTTACTATTTTTTTCTTACAGGCACGGAATCCGGCAAGATATGAAAAACACCAGCAGCGTAGCTATTGCCTTGTGAACGGGGCCTATGACTAATGAAGTTTTAGAACACACGAATGTGGAGGAAAAATACATAATAATTATTGCTCAATTCATCAATTATTTATGTTGGACTTTGAACGCAGATTTTAAGCTACAAATAAGGAAAACAACAATTAGTCGTCGTTAAATAATATTATAAATGTAAAAGAATGATTTTCGGATGTACATAAACCAGAATGTACTAAACATTAAAATTTTCCAAAAGAAAATCTCCGTATCAAATTCAGAATCCACAAATGGTAGCATGTATTTGGCGTCAAGGCGTAATCTTCTCGTACCTACGACACAGTACTCCACAAAATAATGACATACTGGGGTGTTATTATTCTCTTAAAAACGGCGTCCGGTCGGTCGAACGAGTGAACGCGGCGAACCGGCGAGTTTAAGTAGTCCCATCAGAACGTACAAAACACATTTTAGCGCGTGCATTCTCAATTAGGCAGCAGGGCTTCTGCCGAACGATCGAACGTAAAAAGGCTGCCTAATTGAGATTTCACGCGCCCATGGTTTCTATGTATTATTATATTATTCTAAGCCTCATAGCCATAAACGCACAATAAACCTATTTTAGTTAGCTAAAGTGTGCTTTAACTATAATGGGTTGTAGTTATTTGGAGATTTCCTAAGGAATTACGACATTTGACTTCGAATTCGGAGTCGCCGCAAAAAGTAAAAAGTAGGCTGAATATGATGAATCAAGTGTCAAAACACGACGATGCTGCGCCTGCGTGTCGACTTAGCGGCAAGCCCGGTAGGAGCTGTCGGATTATCGGGGTAAGCCGGGCCGGGGCACACAGGCACCGACACTTATACATCCTTAACACGTTTACACTTAAAAACAATGGAGCTTGCTATGCATGTTACAAGTTCATTCTGACGCAGGTTCGATTTCCAGATTTCCCAGTCAGCGCAAATATTTGTCAAGTGTTTGTTTGTGTGGATGTTTCACATGTACATATGTAAGTATAAGAATTTATTTCTCTATGTAAATATGTATATTGTTGCCTAGTACTCCTTAGCTTAGTTGGTGCGTATATACTCGAAAACGTAATTAAAGACCGACGTGGGGTGCCACTAAAAAAAAATATATTTGCCTTAGTATATTTCCACTTTTTAAAAGACCGCACTAAGAATATTTATTTGTAGGTAGTTTTAAACCTTTGATTTAAATAAACAAGTTAATTCAAGTTACTTACACAAATACAAGATGGCGTATTAAATATTTAACCATAGAAGATTTTTGGTAGCAAAACTGTTATTGCACTTGTAATACTTCAGGTATTAATAACATTTGGTACGATAAATAAACTAGTTGTAAACAACGTTAGATGCAATTTAAATATTACATACGTTTAGCTTTTCGACAAAATAACAGGCCAAAAGTGTGTAGCTCACTTTATAATGACAATCATCGGGCATTTTACCAGCCATGACACCATGGGGTCCATGGGTAACTGTCAAGTTTAAATCAAGCATAAGTGTAAAGCATCCGAACTTAGCTTATCATTTTGTTTTAGCTGATAAAAAAATCGCCATTGAACTCACACACCCGCCATTTAATGACTTAACACACTATATGAGAAAATATTTGTTTTGGGATATTTTAATGTTTTGAATATCGGATAGAAAAAACATTGAATGCATATTCCCTATTGTTAAATATAACTTTTGATATTGAAAATGTCAGAATTATCTTCAAATATTTACAACAATTTGATCATCAATGCAAAAAGGTTGGCTAACTCTGAAATGTTCGACTGACTGACTTTGACAATTATGACAGTGACGTATCTGTCGTAGTTTTTTTGGTCTTAAATTAGAGTTTCGAGTATAGGTCAATTTGTGTGTCAATGAATACAAGGTTCTTAATAAATATTTATCAGTATTTAAGCCGTTGCAAAAAAACCCATCGATATGTTGCTCACAATTTAGCATTTGTAACTAAGAGTTAAAAAAAACAAATCATCATTTTAAGGGGATTCCGTTCGTGATTTTCTAAGGCCCTGTGCACCCCCTGCTCGGGAAGAAACTAAAAAAACCCGTCCGGTAGCCGGCCGGTTTACGACGGCGAGTGACGGACACGTTGATCCGGGGCTTTACGAATCAATAAACTTTATGGTTACCATTAAAATATTAAATAAATAATTATGCTTGTTTTTTTAAACTAAAAAGTATTTTTATCATTGCCTAGTGCCCATAGTACAAGCCTAGAGCTTAGTTTGGTACTCAGCTCAATGTGTGGTTGTCCTCAATTTGTCCAGGGTATTTATTTGTCCCCCAACTCCGCACATTTATAATATTAACCCTTGGTGTGTCTAAGCACTGATCATTGTACCCCCGTTGTCTGCTTAAGCACTTATCAGTGCACGGTCACATGATCAACATTTTATTCCATTTTGAACTTAAAAAAAGTCTAATAGAGTCTAAAATGTATTAATTTCTCCAAGCCCAATGAACTAATAAACCATAGACATTCATCATTCGTTGAATGAAACGTTTATAAGGTTTTTAACAGTTCTAAATTTGAATTTGACGTTTGACGAGCCATTTTGCGACAGACGACGGGTGCAAGTGTGCGACCCCGTCCTACACACTTACGGTTATAGCTTTTGTCCGCGAATTCGTTCGCGCAGAATCTTTATCCTCGCACATAGCTTCTCAACAATTCTGATCGAAACTCAGCCACAGGCTCAATTCTCTATTATAAAATTAATTTTCTAAATACATCTATACAGGAGGTACGCTCAAGACTTTAAGCGTCCGTCATTCAATAACTAAATACTTTAGTTTGGTTCTAGATTTCTTTGAATCGAGATCTTTAGGAATAAGTAATGGCTTATAATAGCAATTCAATCTATACCAGCTGATGATTCGTTTCAAGCAGATTTTTACTACGTACCTACCTACGTACGATAGAACTTAGAACTAAGTTTTTCATAGACAATCTACGCCACAGATCACATATTCAATATACGAAGTTGCTTAATCACATTATCTGTGCCAGCTGTGAAAGTTGATCTGAACTAATAATTGCACCGAGCTCTGTCCAAACTTAGGCCGTTAATTGAATATTTGGAACAATATTTGCTGTTTATTTCAATACAAATTCCTTCACACTTGGTACGTGAACGTGACAGACCGACTGACAAACGTTCTCACGATTAGCAAATAATCTTATCGAATGACGGTTTTTTTAATTGATTTGAGAAGTGTGAGAAATGTAGGGACTGTGGAAAAACGAATGCCGAAGTAGAACCATTGATTTCTTATAGGCAATGAGATTCACTCACAACAGGAAAAAGAGGCTCATTTAAAATGAATACAGATGGGAGCAGGATTGCTTGAAAATCACGCGCCTACCCTAGGTATTCATGAAATCGCACTTTTCCGTCTCTAGGTACAGTACATGGCTACTATGAATGCTAATTGGAACTTTCAACTGTTCTATAGGTAAAAAAATAGGTAGGTACGTTACGTAAATATAATATCCAAAGGTTAACATGTAACCTAACCTACTATTTAAAGAGTGTTTGGAGTACAAATATCCAGTTGTATAATATAGTTACCACGTAAAAAAATAAGCAAAGACGCAATCTCAGACTCGACAACCTTTTCATGCCCAAAAAACTCAAATCGAATTTCAAAAATCGAAACCTGGTCGACCAACTTTAGAAATCGAAAGGCGTTCACTCATTCCCGTCTAAACCAAACGGGTTATAACAATATAAACCGTCTTATCTCGCGCGTAAATTCTGTCAATTACCAACCCAATGCGACGGGATTTTTGCTTCAAAAAAAAGTTTGAAAAAACGCCGCCTCGCTACCACTGGCGCCGGCCACAGATAACGTTTCAAACATTTCTTTTGTTTTTTTTTAAGGAGACATTATAGGTCTTTTATGGGGGACAGTCGATAACGTGTCCGAGGATTCGAGACTTTGAGATTAGTGGTCGTTGTGGGATAATGGATTTTAAGGTACAGGAGTAAGGTTGGTTGTTAGGTTTTTGAATTTGTCAACGGTACGTGCAAACCCGTTCGGTGATATTTTCAAACGGACTTTTTTTATTTAGACTGTATCGGTTTTATCATAGGCTTAAATATACTAGTACGTACTTTTTAGTTGAGATATTGTTTAAATGATACAAAGTAGTTATGTACTTACTTTTACAATGTTCCATGATCAGTCGATACATTTTTAAGCGTACTCTGTTTTTTATTTATTATTATTAGTAGATTTAATCAATTAGTCATGTCAGTCCTATAATAACTATGAGTTCGATCTTTAAAAAACAAATTCCTTGCGAAAATAACGTTTTACAATAAAGATACCAATTAATAACTACAGTATGATTACAGAACAAAACAAAACGCCTTCAAAACCGAAGCGATTAAAATAGAACATCCGAAACAATTTACAAATCCCGCCCATTGTGACAGCTGTCAAATTAACCTGACAGCTTCATAACTTTTTCTAGGGACCCGGGCGATGACAATCTATTTTTTTCAGTCAGTTGCAAAATATTTTGTGTGGAGGTGACGTGGCTTTCGCTATTATGTTGGCATTGTGTTTCGGCTGATAAGAGTGGCGCCTTGGTCCCTTGCACGTGCCATACTTGTGCGTCAACTCTACCTGCTAATTTGTCTTTAGTTTCGATGAGGAATTTATTAAGGCCTTAGTTTTGTTAAGTTATTTATAATTATGGGAATGTTATAGAAATTATAAATTTAAATTCTTCTAAGCCGAAGTTACATTAGCTATTCGTCATAAGTTTTTTTTTTTTAAATGTAAATAAATTACCCAAGTAGGTTTTGTAGTATTATCACTAAAACAAAAACACACCTGAACATATCAAATTTATGTTCCTGATATGGTGGTCCGGTAGAGAATGCCAATAGGCATTAAGTTCGCTATTCCAACTTAAGATATATAATTAAATTTAATTAAATAACTCTTTTACAAACTTTTATACGAACTAGCTTTACTCTATATACTTTTAAAAGAGAAATATGATTCAACGGACCATTATTTATAATAGGTTATATTGTATGTAGCAAGATTGATCATTTAGTAGAAAAGGATGATAAACAATTCTTTGATAGTGTATCACTCGAATTCGAATTTATTAATTATAGCAGTTTTTACAAAATTAAATCAGAAAAGAAATATGCGAATAACGCCTTAATTTCGAGTAAGTTGTTCATATCTCCTACTAATTTACCAAATAATACCACAAATAATAAAAGCTTTACATCTCTACCATTGAATTTATAAATAATTCGCTCATTGAATGCAAAAGGGCCACAAATCAAAATGGCATAATTTTACAGGACAGCCATTACAAATTCTAAAACGATTTTCTGATATTTTTGATTTGTGGCCCTTTTGCATTCAATGAGCGAATTATCTATCTTAGTACACAAAATACTTCAGTATTAGGGCCATTGGTTGTCTTGTAAGGAGTGCTAAATCATAAAGTCATACCTTTATCCCTAGTTTTTGTTTATTAAGAAATATTTATTGGCGGTAGGTTGAGAATGAGATAAGTATGGTAAAGGATGAGATGGTGGTAGTGTTCCGGAGGGACCTTGCATAAGGTCCTAATACCACTTAATATAAATTCTGTGGCTCTAGTGAACACGGATACAAGTCGATTTAGCTCATAATAAGAAAGGGTAAACGTCATGTACAGAGTATACCAGACATATACCGTTTTTCCCCTAAACCTCGGAAGACTTGTATCCTTTTTCATTAGAGTCACAGAATTCAAGCGATTCAGATTTTTGATTCCTCTAGCTGAGTATTGGCAGTGTCGTAATGACTGAAGTGTCATTAAGTAACTAGCAAAGACAGGACTCACAGGACTGATCGCGGTGAAGATCTTTGGGGAGGGAGAGCAGTCCAGTATTTTCATATATTATGATAGAGTATGCATCATATAAGTAAGATGAATAACTCCTCCCTATTGACTAAACCTTATTATAATAAGGATAAGACAAAAAATAGGTTGCCAACTAAAACAATGGTCGAAAGTGATGTCATTGTCAATTGAAATTCGATTCTTTTTGGGCCACATGGATTACGCAAGCATCAATCACTACTCAACCTTATCTCAAGGATTCAGGGTGTTATTTCCCTTAATTGTATTAAGAAAAAAAAATGGAGGCGCCATCATTTTGTCGCCAACGCTGGCGCGTCGAACATCCGGAGTTTTTTTTAATCTTGGGTCAGCGACCATGGCGTTAAAATATTGTGCGTGTGTAGTTGCCCTAATGATTTATTGTGTACTTGTCTCGGCTGACGTTTTGGTTTTTTTTAAGGTAGCAAACAGAACTTGGCTATTTCTACCTACTTTAGGAAGTGGGCCACTTATAAACCGCACTTGAATCCACAAAAAAAAAACTACAAAATAAAAAATATAATCCCAACTTTCAAATGACTGAATGAGAAATGTTAGCTCTACTTTTTTTGTAAAACAGCGAATTAAACTTGTTTTTGCATGTTTTTTCTTAATTATTATTTCTTGGCATCTGCCACCGTCTATTTTTTTCGGAAACCCCATGATGGTTTGAAATATGGCAAAGTTAACTCGCAACTTTGTCAAATCAAATCCTATGAAAGTGGTTTGAACATCAGATTAATCAATAAACAATTTTAAACTGAATAAGTCGGATGTAATTTAAAATATTAATCTACAGCGTTATTTTCAGTTCTCCCTTAATATTAGGGCACTATATTAACGTACCTACTCTAAAGGATCCTCCTAATTAACACGAAAAGATTTAAAAATTAACTAAATTGAAACAAACCTAATCAAAGATCGGAGATGCTATCGGTGACAATTTGACTCCATAAAAGACCTTAATTTTCCGGTCGAAATTCAAAAATGTCCCGAGCGTGTGGCTCATTAAAAAAATACTTGGCGCCTTTGCCGACCGAAAAAAATAAAAAAGTTTGAAGCAATATGGACGATATGTCTTGGGTTCCGTATTTTGTACTATTTTATGACCAGTTTGGAAATAATTCTGCTAATTTTTGGAGTTTTGACAATGTTATAGCTTTAACGGGGAAATATGGATCTAAAGACTTTATCAAAAAAAGATTCAGTACCTAAGTAGGCCGCACGGGCACTTTTACAGGTCTCAAATCGACCAAGAGCTTCCCAAGAGTAGACCACTGCTGAAAAGAAACGCCGCAAGAAACTCAGCAGTCACTATTTTTTTATACATATTTCATATGACAATGATACTACTTAGTCTTACATTAGCTATATAAAACTATAAACTCAACAACAACTCAACTATTTATTGCTCTACGGTTAAAAGATTTTTGGACTACATAATATATTTCTACATGAAGACAAATAATTTAATGAGTTCTGTTTGACTTATTGTTATTATTGATTTTTCTGTTTATTCATAAAAACCATTTAAGGACGTAATGTTATATGTTATATTATAACTTTGACTTTGACTACTATAAAACTACAATCCTTTCTTAGTCTCTCTGTCGGACAGAATACAAAGTCTTTTGTTGCATACTTTTGCCATAACAAAGTGACTTAAATATTATTAAGTCATTTTTGTACGGGCTCACTTAAAACTTAGAAGGAAACTTATTCAGCCATATTTAATTATATTTATTTAACTCTTGCAGCATCCCAAAAGCCTCACGGAAGTCAGATGTTAAGATAAATCTCGGCGGAATCAAAGAGTTGCGCTTGGGCACATCCGACCTCATTTGAATACCGATACGCGCTAGTGAATAATTCAACCTGTTTTATTCGACCATAAGAAAAGAACATACCGATAAATAAACAACACGATTTTACTGATATTTTCAGTACATATAAGACATTTTTAATTCTAAAGCGGAGTACAAATATCTAGGTCTACTTTTTTACCATACGTTTTTATAAATTCCTGACCCACTATAGGCTCTTCTTGCCTTGATGACAAACGTAAACTAAAATCTTACAAAAAGAAGGTAAATACGCAAAATATTCGAAAATTGATGATATTTTAAGTTTTAAGTAAGTAATCTGGTTAAACAATATACGCTTGGTAGAGTTACTTGGTATCTTGTAATATGTATCTGCCACCCTAAGGTTAATTTTCTTTTGTCAATTAGAAGGATGAACTTAAGCGATATTTTAATTTCATTAATAATCCACTCAATCTTTTCTCTGTCGTGCAAACAATAGAATTTTACAAAAGTTACTTTTACATTGAACAATAAATTGGCCACTGAAAATAATAAAACCAAATTTTGAATACCAGCGATCGAGCTATGTTTTTATTTAACATCTTGTAATCTCAATATGTACCATACTAGTTTATAAATTTTATGACACCAACCACCTAGACCCTCATCACGTTACTAGTGTTAAATCGCAGTTTTAAAACCTTTAGCTAACTAAGGAGTTATTATAACTGCCTTTAATTCATTATACGACTCAAACCTCTGCCATAAAACGCCTCAACGACGTTTAATACTGTGTTTATGCCGTTTTTAAACATGAAACGAATAAAAAACAACCTGTATTTACCGTTAGTTTTGAAACGCATATGTAAATGTGCATGCGAAGTGCATTATTATTGTAATTCTCTTTAAATTAATATATATTTATTTGTTTCGCTAGCGACTTTAGTTTTTATTTGATTGGCATTATTTAATAAGTAGATACTTATATTAAAATAAATAAATCCATAAGTTATTGATCGATTATAATTGTTGAAATAAATAAAAATGAGTATTTATAAATTTATTTATTTATTTATTCTAATATTTGCATTACATAGGTATGTCAAGTGCACAACACAAATTACTTACTTAGGTACTTTATTATTTTCATAAAATGATAAAATTACAACTATAATCATGAAATATATTAGTATATTGTATATGAAAATATGTGACACTTTGTTCTTTAAAAAAATAAAGTTCTTTCGAATGGGTGGTAAAGTAACACTAATATAAAAAATACAAAGATACAAATCGACTCTACATACTTTACTCTCTATCTCTACTCTTTATTTATTTAGTCTTTATTGCCCAAAAATACAAATTTGAGTACAAAAGGTGAATGGCATTCTCTACCAGTTGACCTTTGGGCAAATCAGAAAAGTTGTAGCCGGTGCAATAATCAGTATTCTTTTGTTCGATTATATTAATAGAAAAAAAATAAAAACTACCATAGGTTCGTGGAATGGAATACCTTTATTTAAATAGATTAAACTAGTATAATTTTATTAGTAACTATAACAAAAGTATATCTCTTGTAAGAGTTGTAAGAGAAACAAAGTTAAGTCAAAGTCAAAGTCAATTTAATGTCAAAAACGACACCATAAACACCATGCTGTAGCGATAACGCTATCGTCTGCCGTCGCTTTCCTGATAATGCTAATTCCAGAACATATGTTCCTATTGTACCACCCTCATTATATTGCGACCACATTTAAGCCACCTCAGCTGTTAATTTTAACAAAACATGTTTAACTTCAACAATATGCTGGGTCCTGGTCCTGGGTTCAAATCCCGGTAAGGGCAAATATTTGTGTGATGAGCGCGAATATTTTTTCCCGAATTGTGGATGTTTTCTATGGGTCTATATTGACTGACATAATTATTTTTAGTCATAATTATTTTTAGGTCATAATCATCGCAAGTCATAACGTGTTTTATTAAAGGAACTGTTACTTTTTCAGGATTTTTATAAATCAAACCTAACGTAACCTAGCCTTGTCTACACGTTAGATATTTCAGAACTTCTGAAAAGTTTACAGTTTCAGCGATATAAAAAATTATGACTATCAAAAATTATGTCAACAATGACATTATGTATGACCAATAAAATTATGGGAAACAAAGGGCTCCCGTTTTCTATGTATTTACGTATATATTTCTCTATACAAGTATTCATATCGTTATCTAGTACCCTGTGAAGCTGTAACGGTGCATAGAACCGACAGCAAATGTCTATCCAAAAAAAAAACTAGTACCCATAGTACAAGCCTAGAGCTTAGTTTTTGGGCTAGGTCAATTGGTGTGACATTGTCCCCTGATCTTTATTTTATTTATTTATTTATATTTCTTTGATTCTCAAGTTCTGGTGATGTAGTAGGTACTGCTTTTCTAAAACGCGTGTTTAAAGTGATTTGTTACTTTCATAAAGATATCAAGCAAAGACTGACTGATAAATTTCAAGTTTCCTCTTGGGTACCGTACCCAAGAATGTCAATGAGATCCTATTACTAAACCTCCGCTGTCCGTCTCTCTGTCTGTCAGTAGGCTGTATCTCATGAACCGCAATAGATAGACAGATTTAATATTACTATGGCCACTACAACAACAAATGATAAAGTAAAAATAAAAGGTCCCCATACAAGAATTGTGTTATTTTTTCGGCGGGGTACCCTTTGTGGGCAAGTCCGAATCGCACTTGGCCAGTTTTTGTAAAACTGGATTTATTGAAGTAACTAACATAAGTTGGAAATACATAATGATGTTTTATTTCATTCTTTAAGCGTCATTAATTATAAAAGTAATAAATAAATAAACTACTCGTAAAATGAATATTAAATATTCGACCCATAAGAGGATTGTGAAGATAAAAATTTCCATACAAAATGCGATAACGTTTCTCCCCCCTTAAACCTCGTCCGAATTTTACGATTTTTTAATATATTGTAGATATCATGAAAAACTATGTCTGTACGTTTTCCTTTACACGAAAATGTTCCTTAGAAAGTAACAAATTTAAAAAACAAAAAACAGAAACGTACAGACCTAGTTCTTTATAATAACTACAACATGTTCAAAAATCGTGGAAATCGGACTTGATTTAGGGGGTGAGAAACGTTGTCGCCCGGAGCTACATTTGTATGGAATATTTTTGACAGCTCTTACGCGATTTTGGCGGCGCTTCACAATCCTGTTAATATTTAATATGCCAATTTTTAAGAATCCATCTCTGTGAAACCTAGGGAAGGCTTAGAGCCCGGGATGTTCCACAACCACTCGACCATCGAGTCGTTGCCTCATTGCCCAATATCGTGAGGCAACGCCGCGGGGGCGTGCTTGCTAACAGAAAGCCTCTTCCGGCAATAAAGGCTCGTAATGCGCCGATCATAGGCGCCGACACGTCCGCCGGCCGCCGGGAAAGGGTTGACACACGGGTCCGGAACAGAGGTAGCTAGTGGTCAAAGATTCAAAAATGTCCAATTAACTCAGCTGTCCGCGTTGGCCGTCGCACAGAAGTGTTATTTATGGGCATTTTTTAGGATTTAATTTAATTTATATTATTACGAATTTTATACAAATCCAACCGCTTTAGCATGATGGAGTGAAAAACATACTAACACATTAACTGTCGCATTTACGTAGTATTATTAGTATTTATTAGTGTGATGTGATGCGAAGTGTGATAGTGTGATGTAATAAGAACGTTGACGCAGAGAGTCCAGAAGAAAGGTGACAAAAGTCTCAAAAATATGTTCGAACCACATGTTACATTATATGAAAAGTGAACGTAGACAAACTGAGTCAAACAGTCTAGGTATTAAAATCGGATGTTTCTCTTTAGCCTCTTAACTATTGACTGATTTTAATAAATATGATTAAGCAAAAATAAATATAAGGGTGCATCATACTAGTCACCAGTCGGGCTCAGCTTTTGTTTTGTAAAAAAAACGTCTACCATGTACCTAACTGCAAATTAAACAGTTCACTAACATAAATTTTTCTTAATAACCATTTTTTGTAGATAAGTACTTAAAATCCATAAAAACAGTATTTTCGAACTCCACAAAAGAACACCATAAAAATATAGCATTATTTATGTATGATCTCAGTATAATATGATCTCAAGATCGCGTTTGTCACAGCCCTCAGAATGTCGGCAGTGGTGTGGTAAACCCTATGGGCGATTAGTCGGGAGGTGCGAGCTACCGTTCGCACCCCCATAAACCGGGCGGTGGTCTTTACCTGCCCACTGTGCAGTGACCCAGTGGTACTGTACCGTAGCCAGGTTTGAGTCCCGCTAGAGGCTTTGTTTGGTGACGTGGATGTTAGTCGGAGTCAGAGTCAAGGATGTTCATGGGTATGCTGCATAATTTCGAAGAGTCATATTATTATTTGAAAAATTCAATACCCTTTGGGGTTGGAGTGAATAAATATTGGAAAAAAAAAGAATATTGTTTTTAGTTCAAGCTTTGATTTTCAAATTTTTTGACCAAAAAAGAGAGACGTTTTAAAATTGTCCCCTTTGTCTGTCTGTGTTGTCCGTTTGTCGCATTGAAGTGCCTATTTATTTTTAATATTATTGTCAAGGTGGTCATTAGCCAGATTTCAAGCTTCCAAAGCATTATGTATTTTACATCAGGGGTTATTAAATGCTAAAGTGCTTTAAACGGATTCAGCGCCATACGTCATTATTTCCACGCAAAATGAGCCTGTCATTGAGTTTCTGTTATTGTCTTAAAGGCTGGGCTATTTTCCTGGTGGGCAAATTGAAGATTCCAACCGGCCAGTATTTGCGCAGGCGGTTAGCGCCGTAATAACCCTGCGCCGGAGTCGGCAAACAAGCTGCATGTAAGTGCAATATTAAGCCAGAAGGACTAATCTCCAAATTCATTGGACAAGACAGATTAAACTTAAACATGTTACTACTAAGGTTGGTAATACTGCAGATATGCGAGAGATAAAAATATAGCTATGATAGCAGTGTAGCTCCTTGCCTAGACAGCTGAAATTCATTTAGATATTTTAAATTTATCTATTTGTGTAAGACGAAAGCTGCATTTGGACCTTAAAACGAAATGTTAAATGTACCCACTAATAAATTAAGTGATTTGTAAAGGTTCCAGTAAATAAATAAAAAAACACCTTCTAAAAAATATCTTTGTTTCAGTAGTGGGACGCATATTTGTAATTTAAAAAGAAATAATTTTATGAGAATTTAAATAGCTTTTATTAGATTTTGTTTTTAAATCGATGATAAGTGAAATGTGACAGTATGTATTTATGCAATGATACAAAAAAACAATTTTTAACTGGCAATTGTTTATTATTTGTTTATTTTATACCTACAACAAATCATTTTTAAACCGGATGATGGGCAATACATTTTTATAAGCTGTACACAAAATCTATTAATAAATATAAAATAAATCTTAAACAAAACAATCTAACTTAACTCCGAGGCTATAAATCCGCCGCTAACCCTAATGGCTGCATGAGCAAAAATAATGCCCCCTTTCTTTATCAATCATCCTCCCCCTTACTAACTTTTATTTATTGGAGTGATCCGGATTAGATGGATTTTGGTTTAGTAATTCAGGTATATTTACCAGTTTTTGCCGAGACGCTTATTTTTTAGCTATTCCCTTTAAAAATGTACGTAATAAACGGAGAATAACAGACACACTTTCTTATTTGTAATTAATGTTAATTAACTAATGTCAGGATTGTAGTTAACCTTATAAGAATAGTAACATTCGATTGTAATCAAATGTTATCTGTAAAATTATGATATTTGATTAGTTTTAGACGCACAGTGGTTTGAAAAACAAATTGGTTTGGAAAAAAGAACTTTTTTAAAGTTTTTTTTCATTAATTTTATTTCCAAATATAAATTTTAAATTATATTAATTTTAGGATAGGTCAAAATGCTTAAAAAATGTTGATACCGAACCAATATATTAATATAAATGAAATTGGGAAGAAGCATGTATGCTGTGAAGTTGCTGTCAAGAAATAATTCTTCATACAAATTGGATATCAAGCAAGATGACTGACTGATAACCTACGTCAATCAAAAGTTAATTCCATAAACAATGAAATTGAATATTAAGTTCAATTTTAAAAGTGGCATATTTATGTCAAGTGTGTCAAGTGATAAACACATTGCATTGATGATACGCTTGAAAATATTTATTTATTTATTAAGTTTGATCACGACATTGTTATAATACGAGTATTTTTTATTGGATTGATTACCTAATGAAGGTCGAGGAGATCCTGAGACATTTTTGGCGATATATCTATGAGTAAAGTCTCCAATGTGCATTGTTTCCATGTGTTCGATCCCTTTCATCATGATAGGCAGGAGGCCTATCCTTAGTAGTGGAATGTATAGATTTATGTATGGATGTTTCTTGTGGTGATGTTGAGAACGGTACTCACTGGGCATCATCTCGACGTGCGAGGAGGTGTCCATGATGTGGTGATGCAGCATGTCGGGCGGGGACTGCACCAGCCCGCCTCCACCGCTAGCCATCACCATCCCGGCTTGCTCGCTCGCTGACTCGACCCGACAACGTTTTACCTTCTTCTTAGCAATCTTGAAGCCTTTCAACTAGCCGATATTATTGTCAGTAAAGAGCACTATTGAATACACTAAAGTTTCTACACAAACTTATTACACCAAAAGGATTTCACTAGTTTCATTAATGAGGCACTTCGACATTTTTTGTGAAAAAAAATAGTTTGTACACGGACATGCGCGTGCTCTCGCGGCAGCGGCCAAGCCCACACTGCCGTGCTATATCTATAATTCTGTGGATCGACGCCAGAGCGCATGAGTGGATCGACCTTTTCCCCCATTGGTCGGATATTAGAACGCCTTTTGAAACGGAGCGCTACTATTGGCCGTCACCTTCCCATTTTCCCGCCCTAATCGAAGGTACCCTCACAAAATGGCGCTTCCCTATAGCCTTTTGATGCTTTTTTGAACATTTCCTTCGGTAAAAAATAATCCGGTTCGAATATAATGAGCATGATTTATGGTTTTGATCCGTGGGCTCCTTTTTCTGACTTTATTTTTTAATCTGGTCATGTTAATCTTTCATGTTTTAGGTGGTTTGTTTTTATTAATCGCGACTCGATTTTTGCTTGTTCCATCGCCAGTGTTTCTTTATTTTGACGAACATTTTGTTGTTCGAAGTTGAGTTTACCGAAGTGAAATAAATCTTGCTGGAATTTGGTTCCGGGATGACGTTAACAAAACCGTTGCTGTAGTAAGTATAGGTACTTACATATTTGCTAAACATCGAAAGTTGCTGTTAAAATAGGTAGGTAAATTTACCTATACCAAAAGCAGAAAACAAGAAATATTTAAAGAACGCTTATTTTTTATGTAATTAATTAACAATAACCGAGAGTTAGTAAGTAAAACCCTTAGTGCCAATTTCACCAAACGATGTTAAATTTTATCAATGTTAATCGACCGTTAGTTCATAGATTTTGACAGCTGTTAACGCTCTAATCGTCTGTTAAGTGGTTAACATCGTATGGTGAAATTGGTACTTATTCTGTTATTTAAATTTGTATCCTACCTAATTTTAAAGAATAATAGCTTTGTAAGGAATATTTTATTACTATTATCCGTCTGTTAAAAAATCAAATAATTATACTCACTAAAGAATATACCTAATCACCAGAATAGGAAGAAGTGATTAGTATAACATCTATAACGTCTTTACATAGAGCTTTTTTTTGATGCAGAAATAGGAACACTGTCGCTGCGATTATTTCTTAGCTCTTCCCTAAAAAAACCCTAATCAACTTCGCAAATGCTTTTTCAATCCAAAAAACTAAAAAAGGTGATCATCAATTCCCTTCTAATTACTTTGTCAACGTGTGAGGGCAGAAAAAATGGCGCCAAATGTTAGCGCCAAATGTCATTAGGGGCCATAGATAAGATAGACAATCTTGAGGATGCGCAGATGTGTTGATAATAGGTACTTTTTAACTTTTTCCCTGTTGATAAAAAAATCTCACCTAGTAGAGAATAAGAAATGATATTGAAGAGTTCAGTAGGTAGGTAAAATTTTATTTTATTATATTCAATTCGTTACAGATACTTCTTTTGGCTGGCCTCATTTTTTTAGTGCATTTACTTATTTGAAATACCACTACAAATTTCTTTATTAATTTGTTATAATAGTAATTAAGTTATTTATTCCTTGTTTTTGTAGAAATCTCTTCAACTTCCACCCCTTCGTGCACAATTATCTAAAGTAGTCGGTTTACGACATCTCGGCGCCGGTCCTTGGTTTTTGCTCGTAAAGCGTGGCATTCCGACCAGGTGACGTCGCGACATTCTCCTATATCGGGAGGATGTCACTATATCATACACTTAGGTAGTAAACGTATTGCGTACAATATTATTTTGGGTTTAATGAGTTTCTAGCAAAAAAAACAGTTTTGGGACAAGCTTTTGTAGCAATATCTGCTTATCAGGACCAAACTAATGAGTCCGAACAAGGTTGGTCTATGTTAAGTATAGTGGAGATCCTGTCGCCACTTACTGACTCCATCATCAGATTAGCTCTATAACATATGTATTGCATTGTCATCGGGTTTACACATGTGTTCCAAATTTTAGCCCATTCCATTACCGGGAACTGGTTAAAAATTTACTCAAATTTTGATGGACAACTTACTCGTACATAATATACGAACAGTGCGAGGTAAATAAAAGCATGTAGAAATAAAAAATGAGCGGTGTTATGATCGTTTATTCTTATCAAAATAGTCTAAATAATACGATAAAATACGTTTTATACATACATACATACATATTCTCAGGCCTTCGTTCCCAGAGTGGGGTAGGCAGAGCTACAGAATTACAAACATCTCTAAAAACTTGTTGATAATTCTATAACCACAATTTGCACAATTAGGCTAAGATGTTTACCAGCGTATTAGTGACAGGTTGCAAGCCCATCGCCTAACAGTACTACAAGCCTTTATTCCCTTAGTCGTCTCTTACGACATCCACGGGAAGACATGGAGTGGCACTATTCTAACTCGGCAACCACACGACAAAAAGAAAACTATCAGACTGACACTGTCCTTCAAAAAGCAAAAAAAAATTCAATTTAGGATTTTGTACAATCAATACGCAGGTTGAACCACTGGGGTGTTTGGATCAATGATATTAAGACAAAGTCAAAATACAAAATATGTTTGATAGTAAAATCAACAACTTTGTTTACCGTTTAATATTATTTACATTTCATTTAAATAACATTATAACATAAGAAAAGATAAATATACATACCGTGAACAATTTACATAGATGACTTAAAATTAGGTTTAAATTATTATTATTTTTCTGTCCTTAAACTTATTTATTCACTACAATACAAAATAATTATTTACATAGGATGATGATGATGGACCTGGGGCTCTAATCTACTATGTAAAACCATATGGCTTTTCACTCGTTATCGTAACGTTGGCGATACGATGACACGTCAAAAGCAATATAGCCCTATAGTGGAGAAAGATCGTTAGCAATATTCGTAGCTACATGCTACGCTCGTAGCACGTAGCGTAGTTGGACATAGAAAGTGCACTTGCTAATTTAAATATGATCTATTAACAATAAATGTCTATTTAATTAGTAGAAAGGTACATTATTCCGGATGGACATAGTCTTTTTTTTTTTTACCGGAGTGAAGCTAGGGCGGGACGCTAGTCAAGGATAAATTCATAACCTAAATTAAATGGAAATATCACCACATATTATTGAAACTGCCAAAGATGTAAACAAATTAGTACTGTTTGACACATAACCTCAAATATTCATCAAGCGTGATTTTATGAAAAATAGCGTATAATTAATGGTTATTTAATCTTAAACTTAATGTGAAAGTAAAGATCAACCCCTTACTAATAAACGCAGAGTAACGGTGTTATAGCTATACAATGTTTTGTCCTTATCTGTCATTGTGACATTTTAATTTGACAGATAAGGACAAAACATTGTATAGTTATACCACCGTTACTCAAAGTTTATTAGTAAGGGGGCAAGTGCATAAATCATTGCTAAGAACTCACACATCTTTAAAAGTATATGATTATCGAGTAGTAATGGTAAATTGGTCCGTTTGGTTGTTTACATCTTTGCCCATATCAATTGGCCCAGACTATACCTACTACCATTTGCCATTACCATTTTATACATCAATTTATGCAAGAGTTTACATCTATAGGTACATTTGGATCGATAACCCTGTTACAGGAAAAACACAGATGACTACTTACTTTAATAGCTGAGACGTACTCTAAAGCATCTGCCTTTCTTCTCCCATTAAACAAACCCATTTATTGGCAGCCATCAGAAGACAATACAGATCAGGATTCCCTGCCGGAAGCAGGGCTCGACAGGAAGCGGAAACGGCCGGAAGCCGCTGACCGGAAGTGACGTCCGCCATCTTATTGATTGCGGCTAATTCATTTCGCTTCCGTGCCTCGCAATTGACTCGTGGATTTAGGGAATTAATTCTCTGCATTATTTGTATGAAAGGACATGTTGGATTATTTTGGTGAGCAATATTCAACTGAATCTGTGTAGACTTAAGAATGAGTTTTGATTGATATTTAAGCCAAACTTATGCATATTCTATCGAGACTTAGGTTTTTTGATGTTTGTGTACTTGATAATTATAAAGGGTCTTAAATGGGAACGGCTGTGATTGCTATACAAAGTGATACGTTCTTATAATGTAGAGGTAGGTAATTAAATAAATACATAGTTAATTAAAATATTGTATATCAATGTGATAGTATTTTAATTTAAAAATATGTTTTGATTTAATTGGTAATAAATAGATCCCCTATTAAAAATATTGTAACTACAATGTACCTATCGTTTAAATTAATAATTGCACAAACAATATACGCAAATTTAATTACTTTATTAATCAAAATTATGGTAGAATGAGCCTTTTATTAATTTAATTAAATAAATTGTTTATATACCATTCCTGTTTGAGGCGGATGGTTATATGGCCGTGGAGTCCCCGTAATGATTCCAGGGGAAGACCAGCTTTGGCTAGAAACCATTTTGCATCGTGTGGTCAGGGCTTTATTCTGCTGGGTAAGACCAAATTGTAATAATGTTACCGTGTTGTTTTTAACTCAGCCGCTATTACTGTCAAGTAAATAAGAGCTGTACGGCATCAGTGACGATACGATAACACGTCGATGACAATATGGGTTTAAACAGTAGAATAGAGTTAGTTAATGTTTTTTTTTGTAAAATTGTGCCCTACCTGCTGGCTTAAAGGTGTGAGAGAAAGAACTTTTTCAAATAAAAATCCTTACAGGATAAATATATTAAATATATTCCTAAGACCATCTTATAGTGTATCACAACATCTAATAACCGTATTCCATGTGATTCCACAAGTCGGAACGTTTTGAGGCATCTTTAAACAAAGGTAAACAAATAGACAGTGTTAATGTGAGACCCTCGAGGCGCATGACGACTATATTACCGTGGGCCATACAGTCTTTAAAGAAACGGGGATTTTCCATACAAACTAGAACTTCGTTGACTTAAATAGTCCAGTAGTAATACAATGTCCCTTTTGTGCCGAGACACCAAAGGTCGTAAGTTGAATTGGCCGAGGCGTGAACTTAGTATGACTAGCTCAAATGTTTGCACCAGACTTAAAAGTGTTTTTTATTTATTGTTTTAAAGGTAATTTTGTGGCTTAAAATAATTGAAAAAAACAACAAACAGAATACAAAACATTAGGTATAAATAATACAAAGATATGGCTTTCGAACAACGTCAGCGAATCTATAGACCTTTATGCGAAATCTGACGTGGCATTCACGAGCATGCCTATGAACGCACTAGTATCATATGGGCTATTGGCTGTTTCTATCAAATTAAAGATGTTTCATATATATGTTACATGTATCAGAATTTTCGTCCGCGTGCCTTATAGCTTATAGTTTTTTTTATCGGTAACTATAAACCCTATAAACCCTATTTGGGATCAAAGGTATCCTATTTCCTTCCCTGCTCGGCCTCAAGCAATGTGCAAGTTACAGAACAGCCAATTATTTTAAAAATATGAATATTCATAGACATACATGGATGTATAATGCTGCGCCGGAGTTAATGCTACTGACCGTTCAAAATTTGATGAGGAGAGTACAAGTAGCACACAGACATGCATTTTTTCGCATATATACGTATACATATATAGATATTAGTATCGTGCTTTGTAAGTGTAGAAAACTCTTATGGTCCTTCTAAATAGGTCAAATTTGGGTACAATCAAAGCCACACTCTTTCAGATTACAAAAACACGTTAAATATTCATAATACCCGAATTAAAGTCTCAAGTTGCTACCAACCTACGGACAAGGTTTGGATAAGCGGATCGAAATAATCTTCTCGAAGGCTCGCGTCCGGCCGGGTGGCCTGACAGGTTTGACAACTGCCTGACGTATTGGTTACTTCAGGATCAAGGTGAAGTTCACAATTTGCAGTCCTAGATTTTATGCTTTAAGTTTTTAAGCTCTACTGCCTATTATGAAACTGTAACGGTCTCTATTATACATTGTTATGATTCCTCACCGGTAGCATTCGCCTGTAATCTAAAGTTAATAAAAAAGGACATTATATATGACAGAAAACAGTTTTTACACTATGAATGACTTTTTTAAAATATAAAGGAGAAGTTAAGTAATTATGTAATTTAATGTAATTTATATAATTTAGTTATTAAGAAGGTATCTTAATATAATATGTATGAATTAAATGCAGTGCCCGAACAGGGTTTATGTTGGACATGAAATATTTTAAGACCATTTGTAAACACATAATGCAATAAATGATATTATATGAGTATGACTATGACTATCTATCACTTAAGATTCGAATTTGCGTTGAGGGACTTAACAGAAGCGGTGAAGCTAATCCCATGTGCTTCTGTTTAGTCCACAAGAGAACGTACACTTTTACGAAACAATTGTCCTCACGTGTGGTATACATGGACTTATTTCTCTAATAAGTCGATGGAAGTCTACAAAAAACTTGACACTGTCGAAATATACTTTAACAGGAGTTAAAGCCATTAGGTAATTAAAATTAGAATTGGAATTACATTTTGATCATGACGTTACAATACTGCCTATGTACCTATGTGTATTTCTAGGTTCTCTTTACCCACTGATTTACTCGTAATGCTCGACCCTGAAGTGTTACAATACAGGCGAATAGGGGAGTGTCCAGGATAAAAAAATATCTAATTAGTCCGTCAGTAAGATTATCAAAAAATATTGAACACGTATTTTTTGCTTTTTCAAATCGATCAAAATTGACAAATATAACGCGCATCAAAGTTCGGGAGTGGGGGCTCGTGACGTCATAACGTGGTAAAAAGTGTGCCACGGCGTGACGTCACGTGAAACTTCAACGCACTGTATCTTCGTCATTTTTTGTTTAATTGACAAAAGAAAAAATATATGTTTAATATTTTTTGATAATGTAAATTACGGACTAATTCGATTTTTTTAGAACACTAGCAGTAACAGAACACTAACACTATTCTTTTGGCAGCATATTCTTCACAACATAGTAAGGGCATCATATTGTTGACGTTGTGACAGCTCTTGTTCACTTGACAGTAAAAAGATAACTTAACGTCAGCGTGTGTACGATATGCAAGATGGGCTTAATCAAATTAGAATAAAGACTTACGATTTACTTAAGAAAATACCTTACCATCGTCGTTCTCCAGATGAAGCAGACACTTTTTACGCTGGCAATAAAAAGTGTAAAAATATGCGTTCCTTTAACATTTTTCATTTCTTCTCTTTTATTAACTGGATCTATTCAATCAGCAGTACATAAATATAGGCTGTTACTGATCAATTGGTTATGTAACTTATATACATAAGTATAGGTTAAAGAATTAAGTGGGCAAGTTTTCCGTAACTCGACGTACTAATGCATGAAAATTCTCAGACTCATAGTTTCAGACCATCAGTACCATCGATATAAGAAAATTAATATTAAACATAACTTACTCAATAATTGAACAAATGAAACCATTTACCTAACCCATTATATTTAGTCTAAGCGGTGCCGTTTGACACCCTATGTCGTGGTTAGAATATCTATGCTTTATTGTTCTATACAATAAAAATCAAAAGAAATTGCAATAATGAAAAAATTCAGCCTACCATGGTTTAACACAATATTTTATAAGAATTCTGCGTTCGCTATATTCCTTAGAATACATCAAGTGTAGCTCCAGGGTCAATAATTGGTCAAACTTTTAAAAAAATTACGCAAATACTTCTGACGCTATTCAAAACACTTCCTATTCATCTGGTAATTTTTTCTTTAAAGCTTTCAAAATCAATACGCAACTCTCCACAGTTGAAAACATTAGAAATCTATTTACGTAATATTTTTTTATAAACTCGTGCCTTTCATGACGCAATACTCGCTTCATTGGTTTAACACGATTTCTATAAGCTACCGGACAAAAACTGAAAAGAGCAAGTGACAAAAAGACCAACTTATTTACACGTTCACAAAAACTGATAGAAGCATACTATGGAGCCGACAAAGCGGCTGACAATACCTTTGTCTACAAACTGGTGCTGCGAGAAGCGTTTAGGAACGGGGAAGGGTTCCGTTTGAAAGCCTTATCTTATTATTTTGGGACATTTGCAAAACTGGAAGATTTGAAATTTGGTCTTTATTTTTAGGATTTTAATATATGATGAAATTGATGAATAAGAGAATGCATGAAGACACAATGCAAACTGAGTAAAACTGAGTGGGCTAAACCAGAAATCAAATGACTTAGTCATAAAATCAGGTGCTTCTTGTATCTTGTCTAAGTTTATGTAGGAAATATAAAATTCTTTTATGTGATTGTCTGATTGTTTTGCTCCAACATGTTTATATATTTTTGTGTTTATTTTCTCTTGACCTTTTTGTATTCTGACACGCTTTCCTACATAATACGTTGGTCAAGCATATAAACGTATAAGCATTATCATTGTAATAAGTAACGTGTCTAAAAATACAGTTGAGATTATTGTGGTGCTTATTCTCAGCAGTGGTCTACTCTTTAGAAGCGCTGGTAGATTTCTAAAAGTTCTTAATTAACACCTATATCTTTACGTATAAAAAGTCAATTCAAAATAGTATCGGACACAAGGTAATGGCTAACACAAAGGTTTGATTTGCTCCTGAGCTGACATCGGTCGCTGACGTTGGTCGAGCGTACGAATATACACCATGCTCTATGGGACACCGCACAGCGACACTGACGTCCGCGGCAGATTTGCCATATATTCGTACGCTCGACCGACGTCAGCGACCGATGTCAGCGTAGGAGGAACTCCAGCCTTAGCTGCAAATACGATCACGAAGATAATGCAGACGTCACTGATATTTAGTGCTTGCGTAGACTCGCGTGCCGATATGTTTAGTGGTGAAAATATTACCACTAAGGGGATAAGAAAACCGGTAAAAATTACTATTTGGAATCTTAAGATTATTGCAGTCTTGAAGCAGAATTCATATGTCTATGAATCTCAGATCCCACTTACCGTCATGTGGCCTGTGTGCTTATTTGCCTTCTCCTTCCAATAAAAATAATAAGATGAACCTCTGATTATTTTGCTCGAGGAACCCTACAACACGTAAGCAGATTATAAACCTTTATGTACCCGACGCTTCGGTAGGCGCCGCAGTTATCTGTGGACCAGATCGGACGCCGAGGTATTCGGGGGGTTAATCTCTTCATTCCTCATTGAGAGCAAACGGTCGTCGGGGGCTTTTGATAGGCGAGAGGTTTGTAAAAAGTGGAATAGTTAAAAAAAGTGAAGAAAGTGAGTTCTAATGATGGTTTTTGCAAGGGCTCTATTGCTACTCGATTAAACCATTTTTCTGCTCGCGTACTGTAAACCGCTAATATTGATATCATTAATGGTATCAGAATACCACCTATAGCGCAACCGAAGCGTGAAAACAATTCTATAATAAGCGTTGCCATGGTAATAACATTCCGGATATCACTCTTGGCGTTTAGTGAACACTTGATTTGATAATTTGTATAATAAACCATTTAAAATATTTTAATGCCAACTGAAATTACGTGTTTTAAAAACAAAATATTTTTTTAGACTAAGTATTTGTTTTTTTACTATCTATTAATAAAAATAGATGATAATATCCATCGATTTGTTATTTGGTCACCATGGTTACGTTCAATATGGATGTCAACAAAATGGCGTTTCGTTTGACATTCCAACTTATATGATAAATTGTCAGAACTGTTAGTAACTATTAAAATTTGCATGAAATTTGTAAATATTTAACAACACTATTAACGCCAATCGGAATAATGAAAATTACTTGCCGACAAGTAATTTGTTAGCAGAAAAATCGAGGAAAGACACAAGAAAAGTTAGCTATTGTTTATTTTTGTCATTATCATTTTAAGCTTGTAGAAAAAGTTATGTATGCAACGGTACATAATTAGCTCTTAAGGTACTCGTGCCTGTAATTAGGGCGCTCGCAAGCTCGCGCTCTAACCTCGGCGCTCGTACCTTAAGAAGCTTCATTATGTACCAGTTACATAAATAAATATTAAAAAAATTATAACTTCGAGTATTTCTCCCCACTCGTTATGACCTATCTATGGTTGTGTTGTGTGGTGTTATTGTTGTGTGTAGTTTCTGTCAACCCGTATAATATTTTTTAATACGTGTCCTATAAAAATGCAAATTAATTAGCATTTTACGATTTTATCGTATCGTGTTGTAAAGGGAACTATCAATAACCGCATTCTCGTAAATCTCTACTTATTACATTGTACACTTTGCGCAAACCAAACCAACGCAATAACCATACAGCTCGCAAAAACCACCAACTTACCATGAATCTTAACTCAACTGAATAAGATCACTAATCGCTCCTGAAATGTACTTTTAAAGTATTTCAACGGCAATATAAAGTTGTAATCCTCGTATATTTTTAATCCGGTGTGCCCTATTGTACGGGTAAGTGATAATCGCTGCTCTTTTGGTGGGATCTCCGCGTGCGTGGAATTTTTATAAACAAGCGGAGCGTGAAGTCGCTGATGCAGGATTTTCTTGTTAATGTACACGGTTTTTAGGATTCCGTTGATAAAATAGAACACTTATATTCGTGAAACATTAATATTTCATTGGCAAATAAGTAAATATTCCTTTCGGTTGACATTAAATGTTATCCTAGTAAATAGGTATTTTGCCTTCACAAATTTTGTAAGTTGCTGTGCCCTACCAAGGCCGTAAAAATCTCATTCATAACTTTTAAGGAAGTACTATCGCGATCGTTAATTTGTGACCCATTTCAAGAAAAATAGGCTTGAAGTCGTCAATGTCATTAGAGATGCCAAATCATTTCTAACTTATAGGAGACTCAACCTTATTGTTGTAGAATGTCAGTTTGGACCTATGGTGGATCCCAAATTTAAGTTCGTGACTGTACCTACACATACCTAACACCTAACACTGGTAGAAAGAAACCAATGATTGAGTATATTGAGCGCGTTGTTAGCTTTTGATTAAAAAACCTTAATGCAAATTAAATGCAAACCTTTGCAAAAGATCTGTACCTACCTATATTATTCGTTGCACTTTTGAAATCATTTTTAAATAAGTATTATAATTCGCAATTTCTTCAGTAGTTTCCATTCCAACCACACCTAATTTTAACAGTAAGAAATTAGATACAGGTAAATCTTTTTAAAATGTAGTATAGGTAATCAGAGTAGACAAAAAAAAGAAGATAAATTAGTATAAGTTTTATTCAAAACCGCAGAACTTTAAAACCTACTGACTATTAAATGCTAAGGCAGCATTACATTATATAAAGTTGTGATGTAGGTGTAAGTATCCCATTGCCACGGAACCCTCAAGTTAACGGTTCACTCGCTCCTGCCTTTTCTTAAGCATAAAGGGCTCTGTACACTCATTTTAAGTAAGACTGACGTGTTGTGACCTTCTAGAGCGGAAACGTGTCGTTGTTTGCTTTGATACTCTAGAGATAGATGTCGGGAACTGGCGAGAGTCGTATTTCGCTAACAAAAGTTGTAAATGCGTATCGTATTTCAAGTAGAAAATAAATAAATTAAATGGATGTTTTAACGCTATTGTGGTCAATAGCATCGCTGTAGAGATTCTCTTAAAGGTTACTTAAAACGTAAATCTAGTTAGAGTGGGAGTCGTTTCTAACCTCCATCGAAAACAGACCCCAGTGAGGCTACACAACAAGTTGCATAACGCTAACGTAAACGATATTCGAAAACTAACAAAATGCAGGCGCTCGACGCGACCGTTTGACAGCTTACGTAATCCCTATACATTTAGGATAACGATAACGAACGCCGAATGCATCTTTTCTAGGGCGTCTGTTTTGTTGCAAGTTTAACATGTTTGTCTGTGGCATCGTAGCTCATAAATGGATGGACCGATGCGGATGCATTTTTTTTAAATAGAAAGCTAATGAAATTGGACTGGTTTTTAGCTAAGTTTGACGAAAATCGTTCGGGCCGTTTAAGAGATATCAGCTCTGAAAGAAGGAGTCGCCATTATGATGCAATGCTGGATCAAAACAGTATTAACTCAAAATCCTTGCTAGTGTTGTTTCAAGTTCGTAGAAGTTGTATTAAAGTTGAAAAATACAGTTGCATTTTGAGTTAGGTACTACTGTTTTGATCAGGTACACTACCTACATAATACCGAATTGATCAATATTTCGAATTTTCATAATTCCGAACGCAATTTTTCGGTAGAGGACTTAACTTTTTGCTATCAGTTATAAATCAAACCTTACCTAACCTACGTATAATCTAAAATAGCTCCAGCGTAACATAGCTTTCGGAAAAATGAAAATTCGGAAAAATGTACATTCGGAAAAAAGTTATTCGGAATTTTAAGGTGTTTCCGTTTTGATCTAGTAGTGCATCGTGAGTTTCTATCTATATAATAGTTGTGTTTCTTTATCCCAATAATAGAGAAGTAAGGCGATTGATTGACATCCTGTTAATGACGGAGACAGGATTGATAAAGACGTCAAAAGTGCTCTGAAAAGAGCAGTATTTGTGTGCCCTGAGAAGGACAGTTTTTAGTGCACGATATCGGAATAAGCAGTGTTCATTCTTCTATAACTCAAGAGGTGTTTTACTGTACTCCAGCCACGCTAGTACCTGAGCTCCTCTTCAATTTGTCGACGCTTTGCCCTAGTTGGTAACCTGCCTACGAAGCTAGCGGTCTTGGGTTCGAAACCCGGTAAGGGCAGATATTTGTGTGATGAGCGCGAGTATTTCTTCTTGAGTCATGGATGTTTTCTAAGTATTTAAGTTTTTCCTCTATATGTATAAGTATTTATATCGAAAGAAAGAAAGAAAACATATTTATTCACAACAGCCCGCAATTAAAGTAAAAATGAATGAATAAAGCTACACAAAGTAAGTTGGACGGTTACCTATCTGAAACACTAAAAAACGTTTGCCAGCTGTTTCATTTGTCCGAAAGTCATTTTTCTCTGAAACCGTTTAACTTTCCTGAATTGTTATAAAATAAACCTAACCTAACCTACAGGTTCTGTAAGTATATCTCATTAAACATTTTGAAAAGTTATTGGGTTCAGAATAAAATGATAATTATGGGAAATGAAAATTATGGCAAATGAAACAGCTGGCAAACGTTTTTAGTGTTTGCGATAGGATACCAAGCTGGACAGTTGTTGTGAAACGGTCCCAACTCAGCATGTGCCGGCTCTTAAGCCAGCGCTGGTCTTCCATTGGGATCGCTATATAGTTGTATCGTATAGTATAATCCTAGAGCTCAGTTTGGGACTAGGGTCAATTGGTGTGACATTGTCTCCTGATATTCATTTATTTTTTATTTATCTTTTACAATAGTATAGTTGGTTCGTCCGGGCGCTACGACGAGTCATTTAAGGTCGAGTTGGAAATCCTATCGTAAGACGACCATATGCACATGTTTGAGATATGGCAACTGGTACCAGACGCAGTGGTACGGCTACTTGAGAGACAAGGGGGCCTTTGTTCTTTAGAACGACTCTCATGTGGCTGAAGACTAAATGATATGCGGCTGTCATCAAAAAATGAGAAATAACACGCATAATGTAGATAAATAAAGGCTATTAAGTCTCAATATTGTTGTGTTTTCGAAGATTTGTCATCTATTTAAACTCAAGATCATTACAAGTAACTATTTTTTGTGTTTTGATGCTAAAAAATAACCATCAAGCCTTGCCAACTATAGCTCTGTTCTATGTATACAAACCATGAGAATGCTGTGTTCCGGTGTAAGGAGAAGACAACCGGTGAAATTACTAGCATAGAGGCATTCCATCTTAGTCCTCAGGGTCGGCAACGCATTTGCGGTCTTAGGATTACAGTCTTAAGATTGTAGTCTTGAGAATGCAAGTGTCTGACTTAAAAAAGGAGTTAACAGTCGATTTTTAAAAGCTAGCTCGGTAGTTTCTATTGTATATCGAGTAGTACCTAGTATTCATATGTTTTTTTCTTCCTCCTTACTTTTCTCTTGTTCCAGTGGCAGCCCCTATCACAAAGACCATAGATACCTACCCCCGCATTATAATAACGGGTGCACGGATCAAGTTATGTTTGCTGGTCGCATTAAATATCGAACGAGCGAGTAAGAAACACCACAGCATAAACATTATCATATCTAACAACTAAATTATGCACTTAACATCGCTCTTATTACTTTCATTTTAAAACTGAAAATTCTTTAACATGGAGGTTGGCTGCGTTGGTATTTGAATGATAAGGCCGCGGCCACAATGATCGACGGTAATGCCGGCGATAGGGCAGCGTTTTGTAAACACACCCTTATCTGGGCTCGAGTGCTTTGTTTTACGGTTTTATGTAATACTTAATGTATGGTCTGTTTTGGATGTCTGTTTTGGTGTCTCTTTGTGACGTGATCACCTTAAAGAGGGTAATTATAAAGGTATTAATAGGTAATAACACTCAACAAGGAAAACAACAACAATCAACATCTAATAAATGGTCACTTTCCGATGTCAATATGCAATATACTCAGACTTAACTGACTTAAAAATAACTAGCGACCCGCCCTCACTTCGCTCGGTTTGTGCGAGTTGTCTGTAAAATCCGTATAGAAACCAAAATTTATTACTTATACATAGAAACTTTGTAGGAAAAATTACATACGAGTAGCTGATGGTGAAAACCGCATCAAAATCCGTTGCTTGGTGTGTGTAATGATTGGTATAAAAATAATTAATATAATTTCATTTGATATAACTACATTTGATATAACTTCAAAGGATATAATCACTCATTGTATATAATAAACGATCGGTATAATATCAAAATATCTATTTTTATTTACTATAATTATCATATGGCATAGCGCGTCTCATTTTTTATCGTTAGTTTTGGTCCTTTAGAAGCGTTTTCAGCAGGCTGAAATATCGTTTCAGTCCGTTTCAGAGGTATTTCTCATTCAGAGAGTATCACACACCAGATTATCAAAATTTCGACCAACTTGCCGTTGTTTTCAGGCGGCTGAAACATGTTTTTAGTCCGTTACAGGCCACCCCCTATCAGATTACGCCATAACCTGTAAACCCATTTTCAGGTGTTTTCCTGACCCTTTATGGGCCTTTGAAGTACATTTCAGTGTATGGAAATTTTCCACTAAGAGTGAAAGAGATAGCATGATTAGAAAGAGACAGCAATGCTGAGAATTTTCGAGAAGTTTGTGAAACTGAAAACACGACTAGAAAGAGGCAGCAATACTGGGAACCTTCGAGAAGTGTATGAAAGAGATAACACGATTAGAAAGAGACGGCGATACTGAGAACCTTCCAGAAGCGTGTGAAAGAGATGACACGAAATAAGACAGCAATACGCGGAACATTCCAGACTCATCCAGACCCGTGAGTCAAGGACATCGCAATTGTAAACAGAATAAGGTAGCAAGGCGTAGAACAATCCAGCAACGAATAGTCTCGATCGTCCTTTGCGGGTAGAAGTACATCGAACATTCCGGAAGGCGTTCTGGAATATTCGGACACGGGAACTATAAAAGGTGGACAGCGATTGCGGGTAGTCAGTCTTTACTTGGAAAGCGAACAGTGCGAATAAGAGCGATCCGAGCGATCATCTGAGTATTCGATGTTTAAAGTGCGTAATTAAAGTCTACTTTTGATTATCGGTGTATTTGTGCATTTCTATCAGTTACCTACCCCCACGTACGTAACATTATTATAAACATCATTTGGTATAATCATCATTTGATATAAAATTCATATTGTATTATTTGTTTAACCTAAACTACTTTTCTGGCAGCACTTCGTTAGCACATTCCTAAGCTCGCCATTCGATTCGCGCGCGTAATGTAAGTAAATGACTAATAATTTAGTATAGAATACTAAGTGTTTCCCGCGACACCGTCCGCGTAAGTCGTTTATCGCTATTCCCTCGGATTTTTTCTAGAATAAAAAGTATCCTATGTCGTTCTCCAGAATATAATCTAGCTTCTTGTTAAGTACATTAAGATCCGTTCAGCAATTTGGTCATGAAAAGGTAACAAACAAAGTGAGTTTAGCATTTATATTTAAATAGGTGGTGTGTGGATATAGCATACGGTACTCAATTTCCTAAAACTCCATGCAAACATTGTATGACACCATTCTTTAATCCCAGCTATGTCTATCAAACAATCGGAATCATAGAATAAAAATATTCCATGTATTTATTACTAGCCCATTCCGTTATCTTCATCCGTTGATAAGCTATCGGTTATCAGATATAGTAATTCGCTTGTGTACATAGCGAGAAAGCTTGCATTAGCATCGCTACTAGACATATCATTGACATATGGCGATAACTCCGGGCTTGTTTCAAGTACTAACATATGATTTGACGGTCTGTTTGACCATGGCATTTTGTGACCAGCTACTTGATACATATAGTTTCTGAAACATTATATTCTGAGCATTCATACATCTGTTAAGGTAGAACTGAAAGTTGGTAACATTCAAGAGATCTTGAAAAGCTTTTCTAATTAGAGTTTCAGTTATGGCCTCACTCAGAGTCAGTTAATGACGATTAAGACGTTCCTTAGTGACGAATTTTCACACACAAGTTTGAAAAAGGAACGACTTAATTGTCCGTAAAATGTCTCTCGGCTAGCTGCATTCAGAGTCGTTGATGACGATTAAGACGTTCCTTAGTGACGATTTTTCACAAACAAGTTTGAAAAAGGAGCGACTTAATTGTCCGTAAAATGTCTCTCGGCTAGCTGCATTCAGAGTCGTTGATGACGATTAAGTCGTTCCTTAATGATGATTTTTCACACACAAGTTTGAAAAAGGAACAACATAATTGTCGGTAAAATGTGTCTCGGTTAGCTGCATTCAGAGTCGTTGATGACGATTAAGTTATTCTTTACTTTTCATACTTTTCAGACTTTTCATATACAAGTTTGAAAAAGGAACGAGCTAATTGTCTTTAAAAGAATAGGTACGTCGTCGGTTAAACTCGCATCCATTTCAGTGGGACCCACAGCACCTAAATAATAAGTAGTTTTATCCTATTCATTATTAGTAAGTTCTCCTTTGTACCTACTTACTGTTTGCACTTAGGTGCTGTATGTGTTTCACTGAATAAATGCTTTTCCTTTCTTTCTTTCATTAGAGCGAATGAGAGCGAGTGTGGGTGAAGTACCAACCTTTAGGCCTTTTAAGAGCTATAGCACTGTTTATAGGTTTTTTTACGGCATAGAGATAAAGGAGGCAAAATAGCATACAGGTTACCTGATGGCACGTGCACTCCTATGCCCATGGTCATTTGCAATTCTTACAATTGCGTTCCCAACCCTGATCCCCATCATATTCAACTTCCTTAAACATACGTACCCTTCCAATTTCATACTGCATCCCGCATTCACGTAATTATATGCAATAATTACGTGAATCCTTCCATCCAAAGGTCCAAATATGGCTATTCTGTTTTTAATATTCGCAGAACTTACAAAGAGTTTCTTACTTTCATCTATTTAATCACCATCGTATTCAAAAGACATATTGTAATAAAAAATACCTTCTTACCAAAAAAACGAGTTATCTCCTCAATCCCACGTGGTCTCGTCACATGGTCCTTCGAACCGTGCCCGTAAATCACGCGACACGCGACGCGACGCTTTTTTCTTAAAGTTGACGCAGACGGGGAAAAAATTCGCAGCCGGATGTCTTAAACTTGAAGAGGTTAAGTAGTAAAAAGTGTTCGTAGGGAAGTGTTTTTATACATAGCTGGATCACAACTGTTTGAATAAAAAAATATGCACACACCAATAATGTCTAAGGATCAAAACTATTCATTATTTTGGTATTTTGAAATGTATTGCAACGGAGTACATTCAACAAAATACTTCTTACTATTTGATTTACAACCTCACGATGGCATGGACAATAGTGGCCTCAAACTCAAATTGGTTAACTGTATATTGTAAATCATCAAAATAATGTAGGGATTTTAAATGCTTGGTTATTTTTGACGTGTGTGTATTATAGAGGACATCTTACACTAATTCAGCGTTTATTAACCTGTGGTCCGCGGAACCCCGGGGGACCGCGAGCATATGTATGGGGGTCCGTAGTCTTATCTATGGACTATTTAACAATCATAAATAAATGCCACCAAAAGTCTCGTAATCGCTACGCACGCCGTGCTACTAAGTAACACGGCGAACGCGAGCCAACAGGCGAGCGTAGTCCAAGACTGGCTGACTTAAGTGAAGTGAGTGAAATTTCAAATTAACCTATTTTATATATAAAAGTATATTTTTTTGTAATTTGTAGTAGGTACAAAAATAAATGGTCCGAAATTTATTGCTGCTATTTTTATTAGTGGGGTCCTTCAAATTGTGCTTGATTTCCTAAGGGGTCCGTGGACAAAAAAGGTTAAGAAATTAGTGACTAATTGATCCAGTGCCAAACTAGGCTCTAGGCTTGTGTTATGGGTACTAGACAATGGTAAGCTTACGAGAAACATATACTTATATCTGACGGAAGCCTCCATGACTCAGGCATAACACATATATATTTGCCCTTACTGGGGATCTAACCCAGGGCTACTAGCTTCGTAGGCAGGGGCATTAGCAACTAGGCTATCGACGTCGTCAATATAATGTGGATGTAGAAGTAAAGGCTGTATGTCTGAGCAAACCCTATCCATTGTTCGTTATCTAGCTATCCTTAGTTGTCTACAGTTGGGTCAATAGATAAATATACCTACAGAGGGCCCTACCAAGATGAATTACGCTACCTAGCGTTTCTATTCGATTCGTTTTTAAACCAATCGCGTCACTGGTAGATGACTTGATACGAAAAGTCACGTGATCTACTACGCGATTGGTTTAAACACGAAACGAATAGAAACACTAGTTAGTGCAATGCATCTTGGCAGGGCCCTATGATCGTTTATTTTTGTAACACAGGTTACACAGGTTTTGTAACAAATAGGTCTGTAATGTTAGGAAGTGTCAGCATGTTTCACTGCCAGGCATACAAATTGTAGATGCGATTTAATTAAGTTTTGGCATGCACATGCTCCAAACCAATCCAGGGATCGGATGCAAAGTTTAGAACCAAACAAATTAATTCTCTAGAACATGTTTGTTTCCATTTTCACCAAGAAAGCGTAAGTGATAGTATGTAAATTCACTGTTTGTTCGTTTTGTCTGAACGTAGCGTAAAAGAAAATCACCGCTGAGTATTTACCGACTGATACACAAACCACAGGTCACCCAGCCAAGGTCGGACAGACGGACGGACGGACATTCCGCGGCGGCGTCACTTATCGCGCGCATAAATCCTGCGCCCGCGCACGCCTAATTGGGTCCCCGATACTCACCTCTCATCTAGCTCAAAAGGACGTATAAGCAAATGAAAAACTTTAGTATTTTGAGCTTACTTTGGTTAAATTTAAGTTTGCTCGTGCAATAGATGTTGTTTATCAGTTACGCCCTTTTTAAGAAGTTGGTAAAGTTTGATTGTAAAAAATATGGTGTCCCGTAAAATGGTTGTCTAGACTCCATCATATATAGGCCTTACAAGCGTCAGACATGTACTTACAATCATGAATTTATTTTTTCCGAAAGCTACCTAATTTATGTTGGAGCTATTTTAGAATAAATGATTAATTTAACTGCTATATGTACGTAGGTTATGTTAGGTTTAATTTATAAGCGACATCAAAAAAGAAAGTCTTCTATCAAAACATTGTACTCGGCATTATGAAAATTCGGTATTTTGATTAATTCAAAATTATGACTCTTTGAAATTATCTAGAAAACACCGTCGTCGTTAAATAAACGTAACCCCATCATCATCATCCTCATCTATCTCATTTAATTACAATTCCTGAGCACAATTAATTGTATTGTTCTGGGTTTTCTTTTTTACAATTTAGTGTTTACATACAGGCGTACTTTTTCGAATCAAATCGGAGAAATACTGGAATAGAGCCGGATCTTAAGTACCCGAAACCGACGCGCATGCATGACTCGATGCATGAATGTGGAAGAAGCGAAAGAGATTTGTCAGGATCGTAGCAGGTGGAAAGAAGTGGTCTCTGCCTACCCCTCTGGGAAACAGGCGTGATTTAATATATGTGTGTATGTATGTTTACATACATATACTCGTACATTACATACATACATTTTCGATCAACACAAAACAAGCGATGACGCCGACGTTGATAACTAGATCAAACATCATTTATTTCAATTTGAGTGTTTTATACTTTTTGCCACGCATTTGCCATGACCGGCACTTTCTGTTCAATTCACATCATCCATTTTAATATTCCACGTCTGTATGGGGTTCGTAAAAATTATAACAAGGTTATGTGAATTTTTGTTATCATCCTGAATATTATTCGCTAGAATGAAGGAGCGGGAACAAATAAGGTTTCTAATCTTTTTAACTGATTTGAAAAAAAAGGAGGTTCTTAATTTCATCGCGTTTTTTATAACTCTGGTAAATATGAAGCGATTAAAAAATAATTGATGGGGAAAATGTGCGAAATTGTATTGGAATAGAGAATATGCATGGATTTTTTAAATAGCAATTCTAAACAAAATATGAAAATACCGTAAAAGAGATCACCAAAACTGAAATTAAAATTAAAATCGGTCAAGTAATTCGGATGATACAAGCATTTTAAAATGCTAATTAGACAGAGAGATCCGAAGTGCACCGGTGACGTCATCGTGCAGTACGGCCATATAAACTCCATATAAAATTCTGTTTTGCTAGAAAGAGATAGCAACAAATCTTTGTTAGCTTATATCTTGGTTATTTTATAGCTATTTAAAAAAAAAAAACTACCTGTTTGTTACATGAATCAGCTTTTATTGAAGCTGTAAAAAAAACATGCATATTCCCTATTGTAATCAAAGTCTACACTAATGATAGGATCCATGAGCAATCCATCCTTAAATTGTATAAGCACACATTATATCAATTTGGATACTTTTATAGTAACACATGCATTTACGTTCCGAAAGCATTATTTGGTAAAGTGGAACTGATGAAGAAGACCATATTTTAACACCAGAATTTGAAGGATGGTGTGTTTTCTTTTTAACTTAACGTTGATGCGTTCTCCATAATTGGAATAAATTCGTGGCGATGGCAACTCATGCTTTCTTTTCGGATAGAGCCCTTCCTTTCACTTTTATTAAAAATGAAATAAATATTAGGTTCCTCCTGTGCTTACGGACTTTCGGACCGGGGGCCCCTTACAGGCCGGGGGCCTGTGGCATTTTGCCTGCTCTGCCATCCTATAGTTAGTTACGCCACTGGTAATAGGACCACACGGTATAGGTAGGTGTTATTTTCGGGTCTACAGGGATCTACGTAGGCTGGCCCGAAGGGAATTCGTCGCTAAACTTCAAAACGTTAGCTGGGTTGTGGCTCACAGAAAAATACAAATTAAGATTTAAGAAATAATATAGCAGAACTAACTTTTACTAGCGACTGAGCCGCGTAGAATTCCTTCATCGTTCGTATATAGCAATTAGTAGGGAAATTATTCTTAACATCTTTGTACTTTATTTTATTTTATCCTAATCTTAATCTGTTATAGCCGTCTAAGTTAGATTGAAAGATAAACAAACACCCAAATTTCTAATCTTCCACATAAACTTCGACGTTAATATTTTTTTAGTATACCTACCTACTCGTTATATTTTTCGTATTAAAAAATATGCAACGTTTTCAAACAAACGACGACAATGTTTTCTAAGTTCAATAGGGATTCCATTCGATCGAGCATTCATGCTTCCATCACACACGACCCAAAACAGACACGCATTATTTGCATCAGCCCCTTCTATTATTAAATAATTAAAAAGCAAAATGTACATCTCTATTATACTTACTGAATTATATTAATTTGATTAATATTCATAAACATCTCGTTTATTGAGCCCGATTTCTTTTAGGTGTCAGTCACGCACCCCCGGGGGTGAAAGCGATGTATTCATGGTGCTTCGATGTGCGTGCTTGCCATATGGGATATTCATTTGTTGTGCTGACTGCGCCCGCTTTGGTTAACGGAACTGTTGGGTCTTTAGTGGTGAAGTTTTAGGATATAAGGGTTAATGTTAAAAATTTAAAATATTAACATTATTGCAAGACGTTTTAGTGTTTCTCCGGCTTTTATTTTATTAAAAAAGTAAGAGATTCTATTGACAAACCTATAATAAAATGACATTAAAATATAAAAATACTTTTCACGCTTCACATATGGAATGTGTAGCTATTCTATCATAGTGTAGCGATCATAAATACTGGAAAGAATTTGATAGTTTCGTCGGATTGGTTTCAGTTTAATAGTATCAGGATTCTAAATTAATTAATAATAAAACGTTGTCTAATTTAGGTAATTAAAACGTTAAGAAAAGCAAATCTTATTTGTGTTATAACATAAGGTCCATCGAACGCTCAGTCATATTATTTAATAACGTGTTTACTAATTACACACCGTGTGGAATCACAGGAAATCATAAAAAATCACACGTCCACCCCTCACTAATCAAAAATAATCACTATAGAGCATCCAAAAGTCATCGCCTATCTGCATCACGACGATTATTGACACAAATAATTTCCGTGATTGTGCACTGATTAAAAGCGGAATGCATACAAAAGCGTGTTTTTTGTTATTTTTCCATGTTTCATTATCGTTATGGGAAAGCTCCCCCGTGTTTGGGTTTCACACCCGCGTTGATTACAGTTGCGTAGGGAGTGCCGCAAGGGTGCATCCTTGGGCACTTCCTTTATGCTATACAGAAGTTGGTGCCAAATGAATAGGTTTAAAATTCAAATTGCTTGGACACTGGAAACGTGTGATTACTGAGTAAAATTAAAAAGCATGTACCTACAATTCAGATCACAAAATATTAGATGCAGGTACAAAATAGTAGGCTATTTCAAGGGGACCTGTTGTTATTTTACGATTTGGGTGGATTGTTTGAAGCAGTTGCATTTTACTATTTTTTTATGATTCAGAGTGCTCAAACGAACGCACAGGTTTCTTACCCCTTAAAGCTAAACTAATGCCTAATTATCTACATCCTTTTGTCACATTTTGTTATTGCTGTAGCTGCAGAGTCGCAACATTAATATGCAATAGGCGGTGCAAGCCAAATGTAATATTGTAATGCATATCAAGATAAAACCCCCTCGCAAACCATCCCGCACTTACCCGAAATTAGCCACCGATTCAACCGCAGCGGAAACATTAACTGCGCATATTGCTTAGAAAAACTATAAAAAACCTCAACCCTTACTTCCTCGGGATGCCATTTGGAAAGTGAAAAAGACAACATTAATCTAATCAACACAAAACATAGTAATGGATGAGGCAAAGTTAATTTTGCGGTTGGTGACATTGGGAACATATATTTTTATATACAAATATTAGTACAATAAAATATCGTCAACGTATTTTAAATGCATTTGAAAGTTTGTCATGGTAATGGTCGGCCGCCATCTTGCCGCGTGGCGACGCGTGCGAGACGCGTGCGCCAAATGGACGCTATTGTTTTGTGTACGTTCCATTTCGGAAAAGTTTACAATGATTTGACGAATTGGATGAGGTCTATTGTGGTTCCACGGTCTTGGGTCTATACTACGGGTCACTAAGCAGAGGGCAGGCTTTGCTATTTGCGACTTGACTCTAGTTTCCTGCATCTATCTATACATAAAATATATTTTCTGAAGTGTCTTTCCCCGTCCTCGTAGTAGAATTCGTTTGAGGGACCTCACGAAGGCCCTCAAGAAGTGGAGATTTATGGTTATTTCCAATTTTCAACCAAATAATTAAGTAACGAAAACCTTAACATGCTCACATATATTGTATAAATTATAATAATAGTATGAGACCTCGCAGATGTCCCCTTCTGCCATCTACCTCTATCTACCCGATTTTCCTTCTAATTCTTATTAAAACCACGTCATCCGCCATGTTATCATTCACAGTTTCCGGCTCAACAAAATGGCGGCTGAGCGGATGACGGATAGATTCGCGAGGACTTCCGGCATTACGTTTGTCGGAAGCATTAGTCTGTTATTATTTTGCGAATAGGTCACGTTTTTCGCGTCGTTGGAAAGTGAATTTATTTTATGGTACGTCTCGGAGAACTTAAGCTAAAGATTATTGTTTTGGAAGGTTTTTTCAATCTTAATTCGCAGCAATAATGAATAAGAATTACCAATCAAATTTGTTTTTGGAACATATTTCGTTTTGAGCTTCTTTTGAGTTAACACATAAAGCGCCATTTTATGTCAATAATATAGTTTTTTTTTCAGAACTAGAACTTTTCAAAAATTGTGCAAAATGTGGTAACTAATAATTATCAACAGATGTTTAGAGTTGTTGGTTATTCAGTAGCTCTGCCTACCCCACTCTGGTAATGAAGGCGTGGGTTTATATAAGTATGTATATTCAAAATAAAATAATTAAACAAAAAATAAATGTATACTTGAACAATTCGAAATTGTAAGTGACGCAATCGAGCCCGTAATCTTCCCGTTTCGTCGAAAAACGCCGAATGCTCATTCGCTCCCCTAACTACTCCCCACAGTAGTTAATGCGAGCCAGCAAACAAACATTGCGAATTCTTATGGTAACTAATCGGCTAGTTAAACTTACAGTTAAACTGTTGGAACAGGTGCGGTAACCACAGGCGAATAGGGCTTAAAATGTTAATAGATTCTGTTATACCGTATTGTAGTGTTAATTGCTGAAATGCTTAGTTTGACTTTTGGGTGCTTTTTATTCAGACTTAAATTCCAAAAACAGCTTTTTAATCTTTCCAAAATCTCAAATTAAACTAAGAAACCTAATATTATTTTGTGAAAATAGGTACTTACATATATGATTGTTCGCCTATACACTATGAAAAAAAACTGAAATGGTTTAACCCCAAGACTACTTGAATTTATATATCATCATTCTCAACTAGACAGTTTAACGAACCTTTACACGAACCGACCGATTTATACCAACCTTGTCAAAATTAGCTACCAAACAAATTACGCATTAGAATTGGTTAATTCACGACGATTTAGCCCTGTTGGTAGTGCCCCTGCCTACGTAGCTTATGGTCCCAGGTTCGGTTCCTGGTATGAGCAAATAATTGTGAGAGCGAATGTTTTTTCTGATTCTTGGAATATGTTTTCTATGTATTCTCTATACATATAAGTATGTTTACCGCTGTCTAGTACGTACCCATAGTATAAGCAAGAGCTTAGTTTGAAAGTTTGAAACTAGTTAAATTTAAAATAAAAACCACTATGGTCAATACCCAAACATACGGCCAATCTCACCGCCATTTTTAAATCAATGACAGCTATCCCCACAAACGCAAACCACCATGTGTATGTATCAGGCTTACCCACGATACTCATGAATGTTTCATACAACCGGCCACATGGAAAATTGCGCGACGAGAAAAATGAATAACCGCATAGTGCATTAGGGAAATTGGTTGTGAACAAACAGGCGGGGCGCATAATGCCGGGATTATTGAAATATTGGGCTTGGGGAAGCTCGTAAACTTTGGGATTGTAACTTCGCATTGTAATTATAAACAGAATCAGTTTTACGCGATCTCCTAAGAAGTAGAGTTATGTTTTTCGGGTGCATTAATATGTGCATTAGCGCTGGTAGATTTACTCCATATTAACGACGTGTAAAAGAGCCTTAACGGAACCAATTCACCGATTTTTTTTTGTAGATTAGCATTTTTAATGTGGGTATTTATGTATGTCTGTTTCTTAACGATCTTTAGATGGAGTGTGAAGTGCGCTGTATCATTGGGTTGGTTCAATCACAGACTTTGAAAAACTGGCAACTCTGGGTGCTTAAATTAAATGCCTCTTTACCTAATGCTAGTCTCTCATACGTGAACTTATAAAAGCGGAAGTAACACTCATTTTGTAACTTTATCCCGGGTAGTATCTAGTAGGTAGGTACTTAATTTAAGAACAAAAAATTTTTGAAGGTTAGGCCTTTTAAGGGTTTAATAAAAGTCGCGAACTTTGCTTTCAGCAAAATACGTCTATTTTTATTTTCTGGTCACTCGCCTTAATACCTGAATTGTGTAAAAACATTAAATAGTACGAGTAGGTATAGCTCGGTATTATAACCTTCCGAAATCGCAATCAATATACAAACCAATTCTAAGATGCTACTTTCGAATGCACCCTAAGGGCGACGTCACGCGGATTATACAGGGAGATTAGGCTGATCACACACCACCCTGCTTGTTTTTATGACGATGGTGTGTAGTTAACTCGATTATCAGATACAGTAGCGACATGCTCATGAGTGCGGTGTAAAATTTATATTAAATAAGTTTTTATTTTACTTTACATGTTAGTTTGCTTGTAAGTATGTTAAGTTCACAATTTAAATTCCCGTGAGTCATTAAGATAACTTTTTAAAGAAATTAATATCTTGACTGTAGCGTCTCAATTTATTTATGAGAATATTATTTACGTTATTAGAAATTTAGATTCTTTCACTAAAAATTCTGATATACATAATTTAAATACCAGAAATAAAAATAAAGCCGCTAGCCGAAAATTCCGCGTCCGTAAAGTATATAAATCATTTGTTGGTCAATGCATTCATTTCTATAATAAATTACCTGACGAAGTTTTAAAGTTACCCTTTCCAGCACTTAAAAATTACTTGAAAAGGTCGTTAATGTCTAAAGCGTATTATAGGATCGAGGACTATCTAACAGACAAAAATGCATGGCCTAAACCCGAAACTTAGTCAATAATAATTTATTCAAATGCAAAATCTTTATCTTGTCTAGGGGACACCGTTGATGTAGGAAAACATATCGAACCTTTTATGTGGTCGTCTCGCACCATCTTATATACACATAAGTATGGTTTTTTTTTTCTCTCTATCTCTCCCGTAAGATTCTTAATTGGCATGTTTTCCTGCTGAACTACGCATGTTATTTGATACTATATTTAATTTAATATTTATAGCTTTATATAATGCTAGGCTAAATAGTACCATTGTAATAAGAAATATGTTTAAAAAATGACTGACTGCTGAGTTTCTTGCGGCGTTTCTTCTCAGCAGTGGTCTTCTCTTGGGAAGCGCTGGTAGATTCTTGACGTGTAAAAGTGCCCGTGCGGCCTACTTACTGAATAAATTTCTTTTATCTTTTTTTTTTTCAAATGCAAGTCAATTTGGAACTAGTTTTAGAAATTGGAATTAGCTGGTTTTATTTTGTTAGCCTGTGCTTGTGTCCCACTGCTGGGCTAAGGTATATCCCCTCAGTTCCTCTACTCGTTCCTATGAAGAGCGTTGGAATTTGGAAAACATTTGTTAAAAATATGACATGTTGATGATGGAGTTGCACCGAAATTTTTCACTGGTCTTAAAGTTGATCCCCCGAATTTAAGGGCCGTATTAATAAACTGATCTCGACAGTAATGCTCGTCTCAAGATGCGTCAAAAATGACAGTTTTCTATGGCTTGACGTTTACTTTGACGTATCTTGTGATAGACATCTCAGCCGAGATGAGTTTACTAATACGGCCCTAAGACTTGTCAAGTTGTCAGTCTAGCTAGTTTCGATAATCAGATGACTGAGCAAAAAAAGTAGAGGCGGCATAAACTTATTCCAAAACCATCTTGTGGTGGAGACCCACATTAAATAGACAATATTATAAAATATGTGTTTTAGACTAGTTACTTGTATTTTTTGTCTTTGACATTTGTTTGAAGTAATGGTTTTGTAAACTAATGATCTAGACAAAATATTTCCTAGAAAAATGACATGCAATTGTTAAATACGAGAAAATTGTATTCTTTAACTGATTACTACTTGAACTAATACGAGTTTTAACTTGTAGGTTTTATACCAATTACGAGGAAGAGGGGCTAACTTGGTTTTGCATGGCAATCTGCGATGCTACCTATTTTTTTAGATACTAATTAGCATAGCTGGCATTGTAAATATATACCTACTACGGAGTAACCGGAGACTCCAGCGATAAATGTAGGCCGAATGACCGTTGCGTACAAATTACCACGGCTGGTCACCCAAAGACAATACAACACAAGAAGTCACTTAAGGACCTGATTTCGCGTCAACACGATGTTCAGTATTAGTACTAGTCACGGAACGCTGCACAGAATGGCCGGTAGTTGCTTATAAAACAAAGGATTGTACAAATACTCGGGTGGAGTCACTTTAAAACAAGTCTATTGTCGTGAATACATAAAGGGCCACTTTTAGCAGGAACCTAATTCTAATTAACGCTAAATAAATTTAGATTTATATATGTAAAAATATATAAATCTAAATTTATTACTTTAACTAAATGATAAATTTGTATAAAGGCCCTAAGTGTAGGCGCCTTGTTTTTTCTATATCCAAAACTTAAGACGTTGCAGCCTAGCTTTGTGTGTTAAGTTTGTGGAAGTATGAAACGAGCGTGCGACGAGTTTTCGCAAAGGCGCAAGCGACGGTGACGAGCAGTGACAAACAGATACAAAAGGACGCTTAATGTATGCATTTGTCTCTGCTGACCGCGGCTCACCGCTCCCGCAGTCGCCGCCACGCAGCACGCTGACGCGGCTAACCATAATAGCATAGCTGGCTATAACAAAACTTAATAATAATAATATAATATCGGGGGACAATCTCACACAGATTGACCAAGTCCCAAACTAAGCTCTAGGCTTGTACTATGAGTACTGGACATCGATAAACATACTTATATAGAGAAATACATACTTAAATACATAGAAAACATCCAAGATTCAGGAGCAAATACTCGCGATCATCATACAAATATTCGCCCATACCGGGAATCGAACCCGGTACCGCTAACTTCGTTAGACAGGGTCCCTACCAACTAGTCTAGCGCGTCGTCACCTATGCTCTATCCTTGTCACTATTTATTCGTTATAATATACTAAAGAATACAGAATAGGGCTAGTGTTCGATGTCCAAAGTTCCCCAGGAGATAGTTAAATAGCGAATTCCATGTGTTTGCATACTGCTAACTTATTTAAATGCTCTACAGTGTAAACTAGGTCGAGACACCTGAGCTATTACACGGCGCTAGTCGGTACATAATGCAGTAATTGATTCAAATTGCAGGCCCTGGCTACCGGCGGTACACTTTAGGACAATGGCAATGGTACAAAAATATTGGTTATTTAATGAAATATTCTACTGTGTTTTAGTGGTTGTAGAACGTTGTGCAGGGTCCATCCGGATCGTCACCATCTTACCCGCAAACCTGCCGTCAAGCAGCAGTGACCGCATTTTTGTATTCTGATGTGAGGGTAAAATATCTGGTAAAATCATAAGCATAGATGCATTTAACCTAATTCCGCAGGAGGTTGAAGTCGTAAATCCATTAATAAGCTTCAGTCAGAGCCCATTGACCACAAGGTAAATATGTGTACTCGTTTGCCTTCTTTCTACAATAAATGTGTAAACTAGATCGCCGCACTTCGCATAGCTTTTATTTTAATCAAGCTCCGTGTCATTAAGTGCAAAAAATGTATGTTATATTTTGTATAATATGTGTATTCATTTAAAAAAAAAATAACGCATCAAGTCGATACTGTCACATAATATTACTTCTAAAAATTTGGGATGCTAGGCAAGTAGTATACTAGAAATTAGAAATCTATCGAAATGTATACCTAAAGTAAGTAAGTACAATAAAAGGCGAACACACGAAAGTTTACGTTAATACTATGGTATAAATTGGTATCTGTAGTCTATATTAACGTTCACAAAATTAATAAATAAATATCAGGGGACAAATGTCACACCAATTGACCTAGTCCCAAACTAAGCTCTAGGCTTGTACTATGGGTACTTAATTACATACTAAAATACAGATATAGAGAATTATATACTTAATTACATAGAAAACATCCATGACTCAGAAACAAATATTCGCGCTCATCACACAAATATCTGCCCTTACCGGGATTTGAACCCAGGACCACTAGCTTCGTAGGCAGGGTCACTACCAACTTGGCCAACGCGTCGTCATAATCAAATGCCACTTGTCTTTAAACTTAACGCGGAATTAAATGAAACAACATTTAAACTATATCTAAAATTTGGCCGGTACATTTAAATTGTCCGCCAGTGCCCGAAGAGGGGCGTGCCAAAGACAATTTCCTTAAAAGCCTCCGCGACTACCGACTAATAACGTCGGCGCTATGGCCTCCTTTACTTAATATAAATACCCTGAAACCTGTCTGTAGGTCACGGACACAGGATGTTGTTTGCGATGATATTTCAGAATCAGATGTCCAAAATTATATTAGTTTCATTATGTTCACTTAGATTAATGTAAGAGATCTGTAAAAGAAATAGCTACGTAAATACTAAAGCTGACTTACATAAACATTTGAAATATTAAGATAGGAAATGTTTTACTAGAAGGTACTGAACTTTCTTCACAATATGGAATCAATGTTATTACTTAACTGCTTCAAGAATAATTTTCCCAAGCAAGAGGGGAAAAGAGTTTCTTGGTTCCAAATACAAAGCCTTGAGTCTCTTTAACATTTGACTGATTTACTTGTCATCATAAGGCAGTGTTACCACTTTATCTGAGTTGCTTTGACGATGAAAGCGGCTGACACAATTGTTATGAATTGAATAGGCACTGATGGGACTACTGAACCCTGCCAGTTAATAAAGCACCAACTCGCGTTGCTTCTTAGCAAAAATCTGAGATTTCCGGATCTTATTCAGCGCGTGAAGGCTACACAAGTTGTATATGTGGTACAAGAAAAAACACCCATGAGTGTTAGTCTATTAAACAACATACACCTTGGCAGAGTTGCCTCGTCGACGAAACCAGTGAATGAAATAAAATGTACACGCATTATAATTATTTATTTAATGCTCCGACAGTTCATAAATTGACAGCGATTTAAAAACTGAGCTGTTTCAGAAGATTAAATAACTGGTCTTATTATTGGGTCTACCTTTTTTCCTATAAAATGAAAATACATAATGGTTCATTTGCTATAACAACATGGCATTTTAAAAAATCCTGAAAAGTTTACGGGTTCGGAAAAAAAAACCACTATAAATGATGAACCATTATAGAAAATGAACCATTATGTATTTTCATTTTATAGGAAATAAGCGTCCACCCTTATTATTGTGTGTAGAAGCCTGTACGTGCCCAGCCGTGGGTGTCCAATGTTTATGTTTACATCGATTTACTAGTAGCGTGTCAGACCCAAACCCAGGGCCCTTATTATGGTCGCCTTTATCGCGGTGGACAAAGCATCCGTCACCCTCGCACCTACATACTGGTCAGAAAGTGACAGATGCTTTATCCACGTTTATCAACATCGATAAACACGCCCATAATAGGCCTGCAGACGGGCTAACACAAGTTGTCGTTCGGATATTTCATTCTAACTAGTATGTGAAGATAGAGACGCACTAAATGACAAGCGAGAAAGTCCAAGAGTGCCAGCCTCTCAGGCATGCATGTATAGTTCATTAGGGTCGCGCGCGCGGATCCGTCACGGCGTCGTTCCCACGCCTCCCCGATCGCACAGGATCCGACACGGATTCGACACGGCCGGCACGTGTGGTAGTAGATTAGATACTCTACTACGGCTACTGTTACTTTGGTTTGCAGTGCCTTTACAGAGTCTATAAGATTGAATATAATTTAAACATTAGAGCGTAACACAGCATCAAACTTTAATGATATAATCGTCTAACATTATTACAAGATGTGAACATGCATTAGTTTGGTTGAAAATTTCAAGATTTGGTTGGTGACCATAACTGTCCAAAAAATTCTTAAGAAAGCAAGCTTTAAAATGATACAAACGCAAACGATCAAGGCAAGTAACAGAAGTTGTAGTTATTATTGGCCAATAACTCTATATCAGGTGTCGGTCGCACAAACTTCATACCAAATATTGCATCTATTTAGGTAGAGTAACGCGACAGTCGAACCGGCAATAGGGTTGGCACAATATGCTCTTTAATTGAGTTCTCACGCTCAAGTGCGACCGTCGCGAATCCACGCACCAAACAAAAAATATCATCCCTCAATTTAAAATTTTGCGCGAACTTCAATCACCCACATTGATAAATTAAACGTAAAATAATATTTTTTATTGGTTGCAATCACCCTGGGTTATCACGTATTGTACAACGCTTTAAGATTTAGTTGAAATAGCTTAAAACAGTTCAGTTGGCACTGCAATATTTAAGACGTCAGGTATATACGAGTATGTTAATGCATATGGCTTAAGATCACCTGTAGAAAGCGTGCCTACGAGGATGCACCTAGTATTGATTGCCAGATGTCCCAATGGCGCGTCCTGATTTACCCTTGGTCGGGACGCCAATTGTCCCGATTTTTACCACATCACTAGTGTGTTAATGTGTAAAATAGTAATTTAGAACAACCGAGAAGGCCAAAAAAGGTTTGTCACAATTGGCATTGCAAGAGAGCTGTAATTCGCGCGATTTCATGAACTGTCCCGATTTGAAAACCCAAGTCCCGATTTTTTCCTAAGACAGTCCGGATTTATAATAGGCTACACCTGGCAACACTAGATGTACCTACCAACCTATTGAGTCCAAGAACAAGAACCTACATAGGAGTGGGTTGTTGTTTAGATTTTTTATCCTAATATTAAAACAGTTATGTTATGTATTATATTATATATTACAGCGTTTGCTACAAGCTACCTTAGGGCCACTTGCACAGAAAATTTAACCCTGGGTTAAGACACTAACTCGAGTTAAAATTACAGTTTTCGTATGAATCTGACGTTTACTAACTCGGGTTAGTGTCTTAACGGTAAAGTGGCCCTTGGGTACTTATAGAATAGAAAAAAAACCATCGGCCTTTCTTCTTCTCAGCTGCCGTACCCTTAGTTACCGTATGCAAACTATTCGACTATGCTTTCTAAAGTTATAAAAGCCTCGAAAATCTAAGAATAAATCGTTATTGTTTTTCAATATTGATCGTAGCAAAGATACCTTAACTTCAAACTGTTGCCGATTCAATCGCACAATAGGACCATTATTCAATCTCTCCGCGATTAAACTATTACTAAAAGAAGCTGCCGAAACGATGTTATCAACACAAACATACAATAAATTATAGCTCTTATTTTAAACAAGTAAGAGGGTACTATCGTATAGCCTAAAAGATATTCAAAATTTGACATAGCGTTTTTATCAGCTGTCAAATCTGACGTTTAGAAGGCAGCCATTGCGGCGGCGGCCAATGGCGGCTGCTGCTTTGAATTCGGAATGTTTTCAAACGGGTATTGTTTTATTTCAGCCAATGTTTTTTGCGTTTTGTTTCTTATCGTAACAGTCCATTGTTCAAAGATTGATTTCTTTTTCCATTTATAATATTGGTACGTATAGTAAAACACTGGCTGGTTGGCTGGGTCAAGAAATATTGCAATTTTAGTTCAAACTTGTGCGTGTTGGCATTTATTAATTATTCTGTGCTGGCGGTTACAAAATATTGCTTGGTAAAATTTAATATAAATATTGATTTACGCAAATTAAAAAACTGTTAAGTTCGTTCATCGTTAGCAATATATTTGGAAAATAAGGATCTACATGATTTTTATTTGTTCCTCTTTGTAGGTTAATAGGAATAATCCGTTGGTTAAAATAATTTACACATCCATATTTTTAAACATTTGTATTTAAAATACGATATGGATAAATTATTTGGCCGGGAGTGTAACAGGTTCCGCGATATCGATAACTTCCTAGACTACACTATAATTATCATTTGCCCTTGATTTCTGACCTTTTATATATGCGCATGAGGTGATCATGTGACATTGATGTCTATCAAACTGTCAATTCGTTTTGATTTAAGGTCGTTTAAACAAAAAAATACCAAGAAGAAAAACTAGATAATTTATATCTAACCTAGTGTACCTAAACGATCATATAAAATTGCTCATAATGCCTATTGTTTTTTATTTGCCAAAAAAAGATTTAAGACCTACCTATTTAGAGTAAGGTTTCGGTTCCGAATTTGACACGTTTATAAAATATATCATCTGGTTCACAACTATAATAACGTTAATAACTTCATTATTTAATTTTGTAGATTACGTTCAAGCGGGGCTTTAACTAACTAGAAGAAGGAGAAGAAAAAGAAAGAAACATGCATTTATTCATTCACTACACACAACTAGGCTAACGTATCGTCGAAATGCCTTTATGTGCCTCGAAATGACTTTTTCCGGCGTTTAAAACTAAAATTAGCCATCAATCAAGGCATCCATAACTACACGTTGTGTAAGTGGTTGAAAGCATTTCTGCTCACCCCAAGCGTGGGGTAATTTTTAAAAATTACCCCGTCACCCCCTTTGATGCGCCGACAATATTTTGACAGGCGATTTTTAGGGAACCGCCGGCTAAAAGCTTTCTGTGTGGAGGTGTGCATATAGAGTTGTACTTTTGATTTTTTTATTACTTTATCAGGTGTGCTTTTTGTACGTTATTGTAGTTTTAGACGAATTGTAAAATGTACGTTTTGAAACATTAAACTTAAAAAACCTACTTCTATAAATTATGTCCCTACACGACGTACAAAACCCCTAGGTTAGTTTACCATTCAATTTATGACATAAAATCCGAAAAAAAATCGTTTATAACTACTACTTCTAAAACTGACAGCAAAGAATTCAAGAATTCTTGAACTGTTATAAAAACATCAATTTGATCTTGTCTAATAGTAAAACAAAAATCAATATGTTAGACAAATAAATGTTTTAATGGGTGGTCCAATTTAGCATTCCGAACATGTGTTTATGCAAAGTTCAATGCCGAAAAGCTCGTTACAGAAAGCTCCGAAAGCTATCGACAGCAGATAATAGTGGGGCGATGACGGATCTACTTAACATAAATCTATCTTCGGTACATTAGCACGCGTCTAAAATTATTATTTTATTTAATAACAAGCGACGAAATATTAACAAGCAATAAACATGGAGTAATAAACAAAAGTGTTTTTATTTTTCGAATTAAATTGTGCGCACGCGACGCTGCGCTCGGCCAATCAGAGCGCGCGACGTTGCCGCGAAGAAAGTAGGCGTGGCCGGGACTTGGAGAGTTCACCGTCGCTTTAAGGTTAGGTGAGACAGCTCTTTTGATAAATTGGCTTCATCCGTCGTGAATTTGGACGATGGCGTGTCAAAATATTTTCAAGTTTTTTGTGTACAACCCCAAAATACACCAGACCTTAAAGCATTATAACTATGGTTTAAAATAGCATGGCAGCTCTCTCCCATTGTTGCGGTCAAGATGGTATCTGAAATATCTTATTTAATGATATAAATTATGGTTATTTGCGGGCTCTTACGGCTGAATTGGCCTTTGGAGGCATTAGGGTAGGTATATCACGGAATAGGCTTATTTTATACGATGACGCAGTATTTCTGTTTTGATTTAGTAATAAGCTTAATTTTGTAAAAGGTCGCCGGATAGATTTAGTTATAGCTTGGACTCTTAATGCATAGCAAAAAATCTTTGAACAAATAAATAGAGGTCGGTATCCATTTTGAGCTCGACTACGCTTTGGTGTTGATGATGTAAAAGATTAAGCGACAAAGCACTAAAGTGTGCAGGTGACCAAACCAACTCTTCTTTGAATTATCATCCGGTGAGCTTAAGTTGTCCCTAACGCTCATAGGCATAAGGAAAAGCTAGGAACCTACAGACATTGGTTGCATGTTTCGTCGTCAAAACAACTCGGCCAAATCCGAGTTGATACCGGAATATTATAGTGGGATGTATATGTTAAACCACATGAACCCTATTTTTGAAAGACTACCAAGCGGACCACGTCGGACCGTTGCTAACTATATGAGTGAACCGTTGTCTACGTAACCCTAAGAATTGCTAGACCTAAGTGGCAGTGGGCGGGGTATATCTCTCGCAAAACAGATGGCCGAAGGGGTCGAGAGTTCTCGAGTGGAGTCCGCGTATTGGAAGACGCAGTGAAGGTAGACTTCCGACAAGGTGGACCGAAGACATGGTTAAGGTTGCAAGAAACCGATGAATGCAAGTGGCGCAGAACTGCCATTGTAGCATACCTTGAGGCAACCCTGTGACCAACAATGAATATCTTTCGGGTGAAATTATGTTGATGATTAAACTGTACGTGCATGAAGAGGTGACGAATGTAGAGTTAGCGAAAGTTATATGTTAAGACCGGTGCACCTGGCGTTCCATAGTCTCCGCTTACCTTAGAGACAGATATGTAAAGGTATGTAGGTTTCTGTATTATATTATGATGTTTCACTCTCACCAGACATTTTTTACTATAGTAAAGTGCATATTTTATCCCACGTCCTCCAAACCTGCCAATTCTTACGGCTTCCGCCTTTATCTCGAGCTCCTGGCGCCACAGAAAGCGGAAACACGAGCGTCGAGCGGAGCGCACTCGAGCTCCCGCGCATTCCCACGCGCATCAAAGCGTGCGGCGGCGCCGCTACGACGCGCCCAGGGCTGCCACACTGGTCTTAAAAGTAAATGGTAAAGAGGCGCAGAAAATAGGGGGTTGCCTGACGAAGTGGTTGAGAATTTCCTCCTGGTTTTTAGTTCGGTTCAGAACCAATTAAGATAATTTCACGCACAGCCAACCGTCGCCTACCGCCCGACGAAGCCTTTATTAATTAAATTGGTGATATGGGGTGTTTTTTCTAGGTATTTTTAGTTTTGTATATAAACGACCGAATTTTTAAATAATATCGCAGCGGACACGAATGGGTTTTCACTTTTTACCCGACTGCCGAAGGAGGAGGGTAATGTGTTTCACAGCCTACGAGTATATATGTAGGTATGTTTGTTGCTTTGTGTCACTATAAAAACTAAACCCGTTGTCCCATTTTGATGATTCTTATGTCAATCGATTTGTCGTAATCTGGTGAGTGTCACTGAAGATTTATGACAGTATTCAAAATTCGATATGGCGGCAACCAGACGCCATATTGTGAAAATTAAAAAAAAATGTCGACCAAGTATGACAAACGTGGGGTATCATTGAATAGGGATTTAAAAATCATCTTTAGGTTTCTTTCATTATTTTTCATTTTAAATGGCCATTTAGGATTTATAACGATTTAAAGTTGGTTAGCAACAGTCGCGTATTGAAAGCTTGCTTTTTGTTAATCATACATTGATTTTATTCCTAGGAAGAAGAGACTTACGATCAAACAGATGTTAATTGAAAAAACAACCTTTTTAAGATGCATCCCATAGACAACGAAGCAGCCCTAGCGCAGAGATAAGGCGTCTGGAGTGGTCCACAAACAGCACCTATATTTAGCCGCAACTCGAGTGCTTGCGCAACCCAACAGCTGTTTTCGGAGGTGATACGGTGTTTGATATTGATTTACATCTGTAGTCGCCGCGGGTACTGGTCTAAGTTAGTATTCTCTTTGAAAACATAGTCCACTTTGTCCCTGATTTTGTATGACAGTCATTACTTGATTTGGAGCTTTAAGACATTATGCCGCAGATGCCGCTTCAGATATAAAGGTACGTGGTACGGTCACGAGCGTTAATTTGGGACCCATTTCAAGAAAAATATGCTTGAAGTCATCAATGTCAAAGTCATTTGTAACTTTTAGGAAACTCAACCTTATTGTTGTAGAATGTCAGATTGACTTTGGACCTAAGGTGGGTACCAAATTTAATCTCGTGACTGTACGTCCAAGACTCCAAGCTTATAACACGCACGTAACACTTTAAAGGCATTGATGGGTCAAGTTTCGCTCGCCAGTGTCCGTTTGCCTACCAAGTTATTTAAGCCTAGCTGTTGCCCGCGACTCCATCCGCGTAGAAAAATAAAACATAGCCTATGTTACTCAGGAATAATGTAGCATTCTAATGGTGTTTTTTTTTTTTAATCGGTCCAGTAGTTTCGGAGTCTATTCAATGCAAAAAAGCAAACAATCAAATCTTTTCTCTTTATACAGGGTGTCCCTGAATCCGACGTCAACCTGCGTAGGGCTGATAGAGCAGCTAAAAAGCTATCGATTTAACCCCTATGTATGTTCAGCGATTTTTACTAGGTTCGGAGATATTGATCATTTTAATCTGTTTTTTTGTAATTACCCTTATGTCATGAAAAAAATATTCATGTGTTATTTCATAAGTTTTTCAGTGGTATCTTACATAATTAGAATCATAATGAATCAGCGAAATTTTTTTAAACCTAATTTCCCGTTTTTATTAGTACCTACGTAATGTAATTAAATTAACCCAACATTAATTAATGCAACATTGTGATTAATATTGCATTTCTTTCGGGTTACCTTATGTACTTATTCCAAATTTCAGCCCAATACGATAGCGGGAAATATTTTAACGAAACAAAACATATAGAAATTCACCCAAAGCAACGACTTCGTCAACAAGGCCCTACATTAATTACTAATAAAACATTTTTATTCCGTCTCAATCTAACCCCTCATTTTTAAACCAACTAAAGCGAATAATAACTCAGGAGATTGTCAATCCGTTGATTATCGCCTATTGTGCCAGCCGATGACAGTGATCGCCTCAACGATCTTCGATTGTTCTAACCCTACTCCAAAATCGATCTACGAAATTACTTGCTCTTTCCCTCAACTCGGTAATGGCGGTGAGTGAAAGGGATGCAGTTACGTATATAAAGTAACCACCATCGGATGTGTCCTCGATTGTTCCCGAAGATGACAATGAGTGCAGCATAGCGCAATGGATGGAGATTGACAGGAGAAGTGATTGGAGAAGAGTTTTGAAATGATAGATTACTTCCTTGCACTCTAGGTTAGTGTGGAGATGTACTAATTAAAATGGTTATTATGGTTTGCTATGTCGAATGGTATGAACTATCGTGAGGTTCGCAGCCTAGCGTTTGTCTAACGTGACTCTTTCGTTAACTGCTTATAACATTTGCAAAATGTATCTTCCCTAGGCCGTCAGGTAAACGATACAATGCGTAAATCTATACAATTGAATACACTATATCTTTAGAATGTTTGTTCATTCAAAACTCATTTCGAGGAAGAGGCGTCCTATTTCAACGAGTTATTTTCGAAAAAGAAAGTAATTGAAGTGCAAAATGGATGCAAATTTAGTTCCTGTTAATTACTTATCTATTTTTCACTAATTCACCAGAAAATGGAACGATCGAATTATATTAGAAATGAGCAACGTTATTCCCAACAATATTTTGTTACTTGACGATATAGTTCCACGACTTCCACGTGATGTGAGCCGAAGCCACTGCACCTGGCGCTGCAGACTCCTAGCTTAAGTGCTCCCTGTCGAGATCAAAGGAGGCCGCGACAACCACTTGACTACCCTAAAAATAAAACCATATCGCTCTACGGGTAAGTACTTTCCGTTGGCTCGCCTATTCAAATTGAGTATTGGCCTCCAAGATCACCCTACTTCTCCCGGTTTGCCACGAACTCTCGCTTGCTGGCTGGCTGATTTAGGCCCTGTTGTTTGATCAGTAGTTAAACTGACTAATTGTTAAAATTCGAAAAAGGAATGGAAAATTTGACGCGTTTCCTTGAGATTTTAATCATTATTAACGTTTTTTGACCATTAGTTAGTTTAACTAACGATCAAACAACAGGCCATTAGTCTTGGATGTTTTCTATGTAGCTATTTAAGTAGAGTATGTATTTCTCTATACTTTATATATGTTTAATGTGTATCAAGTCAACATCAAATTTATTAGAGCGTCAATATGTTCCGATAGGATTATATTATAGCAACATTTTTTTTCATGTGTACAACATTACATTACAGATTCAAAAAATATTTGGTACAATACCTTAAAAAGTAAACCGCATTCCAAAAAAAAAAATAGCAATCACTTAACGCAATCAGCTGATCCCCCCACAGTATTGGAATGAGCTGAGGACCCACAGTTAAACAAAAAAGAACTGTATTGAGTATGCCATAATGGCCTTGATTGGCTATCATTAACTTTCCAACTGCTTATGTAAATAATTTGAGGGCACACTTAATCCATATAATAAACTAAACAACGCAAATGATAACGATTCAGTAAAAGTAACAAAACAAATGATAATGATTCAGAACAAATTTACTTCACGCTGCTCGTTTTCGTATAAGATTGAAAATAAGCTTCGTTTGACATCTATTTAAGCAAATCAAAACGCATTCTCTGCCGGCGGAGCATAATAAGTCGTAAGCGAGAATTTATAAAAAAGTACATCAATTAAATCATTTTTAACACGCCTCAAATGTTCCTTTTTTGTTACCACGTTTTTATATAATTTTAATTAAAATGTTACTATATTATTGATTACTAAGAAAGTATACGCTTAACAGAACTTACATTTTTTAACAAAAAAAACCTTTGATGTAAAACTACTGATAAAATTGGTAATGTAATAGGAAAATTTAATAACGAAACTAAGCATGTTCAGTTGATGTAAGTACAAACTTTTTCAAAATGCTTTGTTTTGTACAATTTAGCATTTACTCAAGCGTTCGCTACAGTCACAACGAACGATGAAATGTGCGTAGGTACAGTCAAGGACTTTAATTGTTATGCCACTATGGAACCCTGTCGCATAACGTTAATCATTCATCTAAGGGTAATTTGTGTCGTGTGGTTTGACGCTGTCATTATGACAGGGTTCCATAGTGGCATAACAATTAAAGTCCTTGAATGTAGGTACCGCTTGGGTGTTCAGTTTGAGGTAACAAACACGCGCTGTATAGTAACACTAAGAACTGTCCGAATACCTACTGTGTTCTTGCAATAAACGCCTTTGTCTTTGTCTTTTAATCGGCACCCAGGTAATGTCGAGTATTCTAGTTAATGCTCAAGTAAAACCCTTTCTACACGGTCTGAACAACCACCCAACTCAACCAGGGTTAAGTTGTCTTATCAACTTCAATTCATTCAATTTGGTTGTCCAACTGACGTTTACACGATCAATTTTTTGTTCAACTCGATCGTGGACCACTTGACCTTGGTTGAGTTGGGTGGTTGTTCCGACCGTGTAGAAAGGGTATAAAAATTTAGAAGTCTATTTCTGCGCCTTAGTATGTATGACCTTAGTCGATACCAGAACCTGAAATACTTTTTAATGCCCTTTGCACTGTATAAATGTGCTTACAGACACGTGAGTACACGAAAAGCTGTGGTGATTTAGCTAGTCATTCGCCTCTTCCAGGTCATCGCTTCACTGCCCACCCCGGCGACGGGGCGTAAGGCGAGCAAACATGGCTTTAATATTAGTCTTGCCGGTGTTAGGAACTTAATTAATAGTTTTAGATGATTTTCTTTCGAGACGGTAACAAGATAAAGTTAATAAAAGCCGGCTATGAAATAGAAGTTTACGTGACGGTTGAGTAATGCCAATTACGCAGAGTCGCGTACAATACTTTATCTACACACATATAAGTATTTTAAGATGGGTTCAGAAGCCGAAAGGCAAATGACCAGCATTACCTTACCTGTGGTAGTAGGTGACAGCGATGACAGCTATAACGTAATTTTGTAAATACGTTATCGAATATTGTAAGGTAATGAGATCCAAATTTAGAACATCTTCCAAAATTATCAGCTGGCATCGCTGTCACCTACTACCACAGGTAATGCTGGTCATTGCCTACAGGTTTTGAACGCATAATAGACGCCTTATGAAATGTTTGTAGATAAAAATCAATTCGACGACGTAGTTAGGTTCGTTGGTGGTGACCTTAATAATATATATTTATACAGCAGTGTGTGTCCTCCATACGAACATATATTTTAAGGATTGAAAGTATCTTTTGTTAAAAAACTCTCCTGTTTTCATACAAATTAATTCGGCACAATGTATCGGTAACACGTTAACAAATTATATCATGTTACAAACTTTTATTTAACTTGCAATGTGTGTATGTAGGTATTTATGTAGGTACTCCATATCTGTATCCCCGCTATTGATAACGTAGAACCATCGTATTGGGACTCATTAGCTTGGTTTTGATAAGCAATATGACTTAACAAAAAAAGTAGAGTCGGCAACAAAAGCTTGTCCCAAAAATGAAATTTTAGACAAAAAAATATTTATTAATCTAGTTCAACATTGATTGGCATCTCACAGCAGCAGTACAGAAGTAAATTATGTTTAATAACACCATCCATAATAACATTAATGTATCATCCTTTCCCCATAAACTAATTAAAGCCAACATCATGCCGATTAGGCGCCATGTGGCGTCATATGGCAATAGCGTGCGCACGCGCCATTGACGCGGGGTAGCGGGTTCGAATCCCGTTCATTCTATCTGACTGTACAGGGTCATTAGATTTTCGCATGATTAAAAGTAAAAGGGAGTAAGTGAAATTATGAATAGGAAAATATGAGCCCTGATGTGCGTTGACAAGGTGGAAAACCGGTCTTTTTTTACGCGTTACCTAGTGCATCTTTACTATTATTTTAAGTATTTTGTTTACACGCGCTGGTGTGATGTGCAGTGTAAGCTTATGATGATAAAATGATAACTTAGGTACACGTTTGACAGAAACTTATTATAACTTTATTTAGGAAATGAAACCTTTTTAATTCGAAATACCCTAAATAAGTTATTATGTAAATCTAAACAGCCAAAGATCATTGTATTTAATGCTTAAACACGGCTTAGTAGTGTAGTAGTGCTAGTGCTGCGAAAACGGTCCCAACTCGGCACGTGCTGGCTATGAAGCCAACGCTGGTCTTCCGTTGGGGCCGCTCGGTGAAGACACGGAAGGTGACACAGACGTTACGGAACATTCAAAACAAACACGGTAAAATTAAAAATATCAATAATATGTACAAAAGAGTATGTCTACATTGCTACAGTACGGTACAAGGGACATCATGAACCTTATTTTTTGGAGTCGGTTAAAAATGCAGCTAATATAGAGCTTCTTCTTTATATTGTCGTCGCTCCGTCATCGCCCAAGTTCGATCACAACCCGAAGCTTAAAGCTGCCGAATAAAAACAAGGGACAGCTCCACGCGCATAGGAGAAGGCATGGAGTCGAAGGAGCTTCCAAATAATGTTAATTTGTTATTTTCATAAATATACGCATTTTAATAAATATAATAAGTAGCAGCGAGATTAGCTAGTGTTTGTTTAAAAAAAATACATTTAATATGTAAAAGTTTTAAAGATTATATTTTTCTCCGCTTGCGGTTTCAACGACTATGTACTGTATTTAGCTGTGATAACATTATGCTCGAGTTTAAAACCGTAGTATTGTTTTACTTAAAAGGAATCTACTACAAAACCCAAAAATAGGTTGAACACCCAGTAGACACAATTAGGGAATGTAGATTGTATATGTTTTGTAACCAATCCTTTGTCTGTATATTACCAATAATGTAAGAAAAATCATCATATTCGTATAAGTACAGTCAAGTGTAAAAATATAGGAGAACTCAACATACCAAGATTATATCTCAATGCACCTTATTCCAGTGTAATAAGTGCTTCGTAACATATTTATGAGAGGATTCTTTCGATACATATTTTTGCACTTGACTGCGCTGTTATTTCGTGCGTATTTATGTTAGGTATTCTTAACCACCAAAAAACATCATATATAAGTACTATTATTTCGTGCGTATCTACGGTATTCTGTTCTGCCCCATTCCATTAAGAGGATTAAAAGCGCCTCCTCCGCGACACCGTAGGTACCTCCAACTATAGGGCTTTTATTTTGGGGTAAGCAACGTTACAAGTATAACCCGGTAGCAAGCAACGTTATTTCGGAACCTCTTCTTAGCTCAGACACGTAAATCCGCGCGGCCTAACAGTGGAAGTTATAGATCATTTAAAAAAAAGTATTTTATGAAATTAATAAACACTTTTTCATGTAATTGATTTGAGAATTTTCCTTTCTATGGATCTAACATTTATATTAGTTTTTTTTTCGTAAACTTAATGAATAGGTACTTGAACATTAAAGAGCACTGTAGGTAATTTGTCATTTGTCACAAAGATTTTCATTTTCAGTGGTGGTAGATCCTTGTGCGGGGTGTGTCAGGATCGCTATCAGCATCTTAACCTTAAACCTGCCACCAAGCAACAGTCTTCGAATTGTTGTGTTCCAGTGTGGGGGTAAAAGAACCGGTGAATTGACTTGCCAGAGAGTCGTTTTTGTAGATTAACATAATAGATGATTTGCTTGTTACTGTTAATATGTTATTGTAAATTGACTCGATGTATGAATTTGGAAGAAGCGAACGAGATTTTTCAGGATCGTAGCAGGTGGAAAGAAGTGGTATCTGGGAATCGGGCGTGATTTAATGAATGTATGTATGTTATTGTAAATTTTACATGTTTTTTTAATCTTAAGTCCTTGGATTGGATATATCAAATGTCTATGGGCATCAGAATCAACTTACCATCAGGTGGTCTATGTATTCGTTTGACTTCTCCATTTCAGAAAAAAAACATTACCATCAATTCCCCAGACTTATCCGTTACGATGCCTATCGAGTCTGTGAATTACTACTTGATACGTAGACTTATTCAGTGTCACAAACTCCGTTATCAACGCTTTAATCTTCCTAATATTAAGGTTGACATTGCAATAACAGGGTGGACTTCATGAGTCAGTTCTACAGCCCAATATTCTAATGCGCGGCTAAGTGTTTGCGCGGAAGCAATATCATTGAAATGCGTTTCATATCCGGCGCTCGCGTTTGAAACAATATTGGCCTGTTTCTAACTCATATAAATGCCAATTGGTTCGCGAGTTGACGCAGGTTGAATGAGTTTTGAGTACCTAAGTTATTAGGTTTTAAGGGTCGAGCATACCGTACCTCAACCGCGACCTTTTTCCTCTTATCGAGTACTATAGTAGCGTACTCGTGTTGCTTCGCTTCGGTATATATGTGAATTTTCTGTAACTCCCGTAAATAATCCAATATTTATTATACGAATCTTTTACTTTCGAAAACAGTCATAAAACAAGGGAAATTTCACTTTATCTCCATTGCAGTCGAACTTTATTTTAGTGACCGTATTATGTACATTTTTTGTACGCGGAGTCCGATAAAGTTGCGTAAATTGAGCTGCGTCAAAATGTAATTACAAGCCGTTCTTTTGGAGGACCACACTACTGATTAGCGTAAAAGACGCGTTAAACACGTGACGCATTAGACACGTCACTGAGTAAACGTTGCGTCAGAGTATTTTAAAAGTTTCGGTATTTTCGATGCTTTGCGTGGGTTTTGAAAGTTTTATTTATTAAATCATTATTGAACGAAAAAGTCTAAAATGAAACTAAGGTCCGTCCTGAAAAAGAGTATAAAACCCAAAAAGACGTTTCCATTTCGTAAATTAACAAAGTAAAGAAAGAACTATCATACAAATATTTAAATAGTAAAATGAGGAATAATAAAAAAAGATACTTCCCTATTTACGCAGGTTTCATAATTATTGATTGATTAATGATCATAATGAAGACGAATGGAATGACTAGGAAAAAACAAACTCGTATTAATAAATGTACTAAATATAACGCAACTAGGGCATAGATCAATCGAACCAATAACACAAATAATGACATGCCGTCATTAAGGGAATGACGTCATTAGTCATTAATAACCGAAGGGATGACAAATTGCTTTTTGACGCGTGACTACTAATAACTCACGTGGCGTACTTATAGACGGATAATTACTGTTTATGTAGTAACCTTCAATTACATTAGCGTGGGCAAATACGGACTAAAGATAAATAACCTATATATAACCTACTAGCTCTTCCCGTGCCCACTTCGTTGGGCAATAAACGTTTTTTTGGGTTAATATGTAGCCTATGACACTCACAAATAACGTGGCTTTCTATAAATAAAAGAATCTTCAAAATAGGTTGAGTAGATCCAGAGATTACCCCCTACAACGTCACAAACTTTACCTCTTTATAATATTAAGTAAGATTAGTAGATATAGACGAGAGAAGAAGTATAAAGTATTATCAAACCGTGATTAGAATAAGATTCGAAAATTCCGTTAGCACAACAGGACTTTTAATTAATAAGTATAATAATATCTCCATACTTTAAACACATGTAGGTACTTTATAGATGCTTTATCATAAACTGTCACTACATACTTGAACTCCATTCTTAGTAAATGTTGTGTCATTTGTTTTATGAAAAAATATTAATATGATATAAATCTGTCATTATTAAAGAATATTTTTTGATGGTATCTATTTCTAATTGTCATTGTAAGAGCTTTTATCTACACGCATATCATAATTCCTCTATTATGCGTTCAAAACCCGTAGGCAATGACCAGCATTACCTCTGGTAGTAGGTCACAGCGATGACAGCTGTATATTTTGGAAGATGTTCCAAATTTGGATCACATTACCTTACAACATTCGATAACGTAATTTCAAAATTACGTTACAGCTGTCATCGCTGTCACCTACTACTACGGGTAATGCTGGTTATTTGCCTCTCGGCTTCTGAACCCATCTTAGAGTACTTATAATATGTGTGTAGATAAAGTACGCGACTCTGCGTACTTAGCATTACAACACTCGTGTGATCTATTATGAAACTCGCCTTGCGGCTCCTTTAATAAACCACACCCATGTTGTAACGCCTGTCATTACGCAACTGTCACGGAAACTACTATTAGCTCACTACTGTATCTACACAGGAATGGTAGAACAAGGTAATTATTGAAGAGGAAGGGATCGAAAATAAAATCGCAAACACTTAATATTTAGGGTTCCGCTTTCGAAGTCAAACTAGGAACCCTTATTGTTTCGCCATGTCCGTCTGTCTGTCTGAATGTCACACTCACTTTTTCTCAGAAACTAGCAAAGTTATAAACCGAATTTTTTGTAGATATAGATATTTATACCGCGCACTAAAATCTATGATGGCATAAGTAAAAATTTTTTTTTTTAGAGTACCGCCGTACAAGTAAAGCAAATGGCATTTTTATTTTCATTATGACATCAAGTTATTCATCATTGGATCCCTCTTAAAAAACCATTGTAGGGTAAACGTACCAGTGAATGAACAGTGCTAGTGAATGAACAAAGTGAGCATATTTTCGCAAAATAAGAATTCTGTAAGTTTTTACACAACAAACTATTTTTTTTTTGGATTAGCAATATTACTAGTAACATCATGGTAACATTGAATTCAACTTAGGTGCATTAGTTGCAAAATAACAGATACACAAAGTGGACGTTTCGCAGACGTGTTTTCGTTGTATGGGGCAGTAGTTAGCGGACGGTAAGTTACCTTGTGTTTGATGTGATACTGTACTTATTCCAAACAAGAACGATCCGTAGTATGTGTTTATTTTAAGTCTTAAGGATATATTTTTTCTATTTACGTACCATAACATGTGTTTTTCTTTCAAATTGCTATTTTTAAGCAAATGTTCTATAACTGGATCACAGAAACCGCTAAAACCAATGAATGAACCGCGGTGTTCATTCACTAGAACCGTGTGAATTACTTATTTTACAATATTGTGCATTTTCGTTGTTGTATTAATGTTTATTTTTCAGAAACATAGCTGTTAATTGATTGTCCGTCATATGGCCAGTATTCTAACAAACTCATAAATGCTAAAAATGTTCGTTCATTCACTAGTTTATAATTTCCAGTAAATTAACTACCATCAATACGACTTGTTCATTTATTGGTTTCGCGTAAAATTTAAGAGCCAGTTAATGATCAATCGTTATTTTACAAGAACCTATTATACCTGTAGCGTTTTCAGGCGAGAAAGTGGCACGTCAATGAATACTAAGTAGTAAAATAACCTTTTTGTAAATAAATTAAAAAGAAGAAAAAATCATAGGAAACAATTAAACATAGTTCATTCACTGGCTTCATTTGTTAATATACTGGTGTTTTCATGTTCAGTTACTGGTTTTTTGGGGTGTTTTCGGCTAAAATAGCTATAACTTGAAATTTGGCAATATCATTATAAAACAAACGTTATATAAGCAAACTAGAACACTTTCTTGATTGATAAGGACAATAATATTTGTCGGTAACTGCTTAAATTTTATTAAAAAAATATTTAAAGACGAAAATCTCCTTAAGGGTTCATTCACTGGTACGCACGCTTACCCTATAAGTATATGTTATAATTATTTTTTAGATTTGAGGGACCGTTTTGGAAATACCTATTGAACTCGACAAGTGTAATTTTCGCTAGAGCTACTATTAGCCCAATGGAACCCTGACCCACAAATTTGTTTGATATTCTTTACGACTTTAATCATAACGTCACTGTGACACAGTTCTATGGTGGATCAAGGTTCTATTGTACATTGGGCTGATAGTACGTGTCCAGCCAGACAATATTAATTAAAAAAAGTATGCTTAATAACTAACCGGGCAAAGTGGAGTGAAAATGAAGAGGCCTTTATGCCTTAACCCTGCATCGGGTGGATGTGGGCTGAAATGATGATGATGATGCTTTTGAGACCAACCTCTATCTATAAGCCAGAAAATATTAATTAAAAAAAGTATGCTTAATAACTAACCGGGCAAAGTGGAGTGAAAATGAAGAGGCCTTTATGCCTTAACCCTGCATCGGGTGGATGTGGGCTGAAATGATGATGATGATGCTTTTGAGACCAACCTCTATCTATAAGCCAGAAAATATTAATTAAAAAAAGTATGCTTAATAACTAACCGGGCAAAGTGGAGTGAAAATGAAGAGGCCTTTATGCCTTAACCCTGCATCGGGTGGATGTGGGCTGAAATGATGATGATGATGCTTTTGAGACCAACCTCTATCTATAAGCCAGAAAATATTAATTTAAAAAAGTATGCTTAATAACTAACCGGGCAAAGTGGAGTGAAAATGAAGAGGCCTTTATGCCTTAACCCTGCATCGGGTGGATGTGGGCTGAAATGATGATGATGATGCTTTTGAGACCAACCTCTATCTATAAGCCAGAAAATATTAATTTAAAAAAGTATGCTTAATAACTAACCGGGCAAAGTGGAGTGAAAATGAAGAGGCCTTTATGCCTTAACCCTGCATCGGGTGGATGTGGGCTGAAATGATGATGATGATGCTTTTGAGACCAACCTCTATCTATAAGCCAGAAAATATTAATTTAAAAAAGTATGCTTAATAACTAACCGGGCAAAGTGGAGTGAAAATGAAGAGGCCTTTATGCCTTAACCCTGCATTGGGTGGATGTGGGCTGAAATGATGATGATGATGCTTTTGAGACCAACCTCTATCTATAAGCCAGAAAATATTAATTTAAAAAAGTATGCTTAATAACTAACCGGGCAAAGTGGAGTGAAAATGAAGAGGCTTTTATGCCTTAACCCTGCATTGGGTGGATGTGGGCTGAAATGATGATGATGATGCTTTTGAGACCAACCTCTATCTATAAGCCAGAAAATATTAATTTAAAAAAGTATGCTTAATAACTAACCGGGCAAAGTGGAGTGAAAATGAAGAGGCCTTTATGCCTTAACCCTGCATTGGGTGGATGTGGGCTGAAATGATGATGATGATGCTTTTGAGACCAACCTCTATCTATAAGCCAGAAAATATTAATTTAAAAAGTATGCTTAATAACTAACCGGGCAAAGTGGCGTGAAAATGAAGAGGCCTTTATGCCTTAACCCTGCATTGGGTGGATGTGGGCTGAAATGATGATGATGATGCTTTTGAGACCAACCTCTATCTATAAGCCAGAAAATATTAATTTAAAAAAGTATGCTTAATAACTAACCGGGCAAAGTGGAGTGAAAATGAAGAGGCCTTTATGCCTTAACCCTGCATTGGGTGGATGTGGGCTGAAATGATGATGATGATGCTTTTGAGACCAACCTCTATCTATAAGCCAGAAAATATTAATTTAAAAAAGTATGCTTAATAACTAACCGGGCAAAGTGGAGTGAAAATGAAGAGGCCTTTATGCCTTAACCCTGCATTGGGTGGATGTGGGCTGAAATGATGATGATGATGCTTTTGAGACCAACCTCTATCTATAAGCCAGAAAATATTAATTTAAAAAAGTATGCTTAATAACTAACCGGGCAAAGTGGAGTGAAAATGAAGAGGCCTTTATGCCTTAACCCTGCATCGGGTGGATGTGGGCTGAAATGATGATGATGATGCTTTTGAGACCAACCTCTATCTATAAGCCAGAAAATATTAATTTAAAAAAGTATGCTTAATAACTAACCGGGCAAAGTGGAGTGAAAATGAAGAGGCCTTTATGCCTTAACCCTGCATCGGGTGGATGTGGGCTGAAATGATGATGATGATGCTTTTGAGACCAACCTCTATCTATAAGCCAGAAAATATTAATTTAAAAAAGTATGCTTAATAACTAACCGGGCAAAGTGGAGTGAAAATGAAGAGGCCTTTATGCCTTAACCCTGCATTGGGTGGATGTGGGCTGAAATGATGATGATGATGCTTTTGAGACCAACCTCTATCTATAAGCCAGAAAATATTAATTTAAAAAAGTATGCTTAATAACTAACCGGGCAAAGTGGAGTGAAAATGAAGAGGCCTTTATGCCTTAACCCTGCATTGGGTGGATGTGGGCTGAAATGATGATGATGATGCTTTTGAGACCAACCTCTATCTATAAGCCAGAAAATATTAATTTAAAAAAGTATGCTTAATAACTAACCGGGCAAAGTGGAGTGAAAATGAAGAGGCCTTTATGCCTTAACCCTGCATCGGGTGGATGTGGGCTGAAATGATGATGATGATGCTTTTGAGACCAACCTCTATCTATAAGCCAGAAAATATTAATTTAAAAAAGTATGCTTAATAACTAACCGGGCAAAGTGGAGTGAAAATGAAGAGGCCTTTATGCCTTAACCCTGCATCGGGTGGATGTGGGCTGAAATGATGATGATGATGCTTTTGAGACCAACCTCTATCTATAAGCCAGAAAATATTAATTTAAAAAAGTATGCTTAATAACTAACCGGGCAAAGTGGAGTGAAAATGAAGAGGCCTTTATGCCTTAACCCTGCATTGGGTGGATGTGGGCTGAAATGATGATGATGATGCTTTTGAGACCAACCTCTATCTATAAGCCAGAAAATATTAATTTAAAAAAGTATGCTTAATAACTAACCGGGCAAAGTGGCGTGAAAATGAAGGATTGAATTGAATTGAATTGAATATTACCATGTTTTTTTTAGTACACCTTTTAAAAAGGTTCCTGTTATCAATGACAAAAATAATAATAATTAAACCCAACTGAAAATTCATAAATAACAGAATTCACTTTTTAATCTTGAACATTGATTTATATCCTTAGGCAAAAACGGTAGTTTAGCAATTATTTTAAAAGGTTTAATTGGTATCAGCAATTAGCTAAAAGCTCAGGACTAATAGTCATACAATCCTGGCTGGCGTCAGCCCCGGGCTAACCCTCCCTGTGCTGCACGGGAAGGGTTAAACGCCTAATCATTGCTGAGTAGAGTGATTGGTTTGCGCTTTTCTAAAGATGAGTTAATCATGTTTAGCTTTGAAGCGCGACTCTGTCCGCATAGAGGTCGGTTATCGCTATCACAACGGGAACTGTTAAAATTTTGAGGTTATGTTTTCTATTAGCCTCGTAAGGCCCAATTTTTTTTTTAGTTTATGGCATCCTTCTCGCAGACAATTTTGCCAATGTCAAGTGAGTCAGGGCACAATGTACGGTATGAGGACAAATATTTTTCACCAACTGATGATCGATTGAATTACCTAGACGTACTAAATTTAGGACATTTGTCAAAGTGACTTTTGACGTTAGTTGACGGACACAAGATTCTTTTAAGAACTAACGAAATTTGACGCGGGCCTTACGAGGCGAGGTTAGGAAGCTGTTTCGTGTTTGAGTAGGAGTGGTAAGAAAAAAGTCAAACTAGAGCTCTATTCTAATCGGTAAAATTATATTGCTTATGACATGATATCTTAGTGAACGTTACGATAGCTCTAATTTACGTGACAGTGATGGTAGCTGAGTTATGATATGAAAACATGTCAAAAGCTATATGGTTTTAACGAGTGAAATAGAGCCCCAGAGCCCAAAACTGTCTCGAAGTTATGAATACCTACCAGCTCACGTTGTCATTATGACAGGACAGCGTTAGTGACTAAACTCTCGATATTATCATACAAACTACAAACTGTATTACCACGAGAAGGCAGTATTCCCTTACCTCCAGTCTCTTAGCATATATTACCATGTACGGCTGTAGGTACAGGATGTCCCCGCAGCGGCGGAAAATCTGCGAGTGCGAGAGCAGTGCGTTAAGTGCGTAAGCTGCGGGCTATATGCGACGAATTTATGCTTACGTTTTTATGCTTCGCAGTTTCCACATAGAAAGCACCTATAATGAACAAAAAAAAAGTTTGAAAACTTAATCGGCAGCTCAGGAACTACTAAAAGTTCGAATTAAAAATTGTGAAGAAGCAAAATTTAGATAAAATGATATTTTGACAATATTCGATAACTTGATGAAGCATGGCATGAAGAAGGCAAACGAGCAAACAAGTCACCGATGGTAAGTGGACTCAGTGGTCCATGACCTATGGAATCTCAAGATTGAAAATACTACGTTGCCAACCGAAGAACTAAGATGGAAAGTTTTTATGCTATTTATGTTATCGAATGTCTAACATCTACATAGAAATACAAGACTGCGAGCACTGCTGGCTCTCAATAGTTAAAATATAGTAGCGATCCAAAAGAAATGTGATCGAAACGAAATTCTACCACCGCAAATTAATTAAATGTTGGATTAAATCTTGTTATTACCCACGACTCTATCCTTCTGAAATCGTCAACCCTCGGTAATGTATAATATACCTACAATTTGAAGTCCGAAATATTAAAACTATTAAGTACCTATAACTCTATATGATTGTTTATCTTTGCAATTTCCATTACAAAATTCAAAATTCGCCTCAACGAGCCCGCACCAGCCCTAACCAAGGGGAAGCCATCATCGTCAATCAGAAACTAACATAAATATGCTTTTACCTCTCCCTCCCCCCACCCCGTCCCCTCGGGAGGGTGCCCGCCATTAACGGGGGCGCTAAGCACTTGGACATGTGGATGCATGAAATTTTTAGCCTTTTCGCGGGCTTAGGTGCTTTAGAGCGAAGTCTGGGGTATAGAAGAATGCATTTTATTTCATTTGTCCCTAGTCATAAGGGCGAATCTGAATCGAACCTTTACGGAGTTCAAGGAGACAAATCTGAAAATAAAATACCTAATCCCCTAAGCTCAAGGCTTGTACAGTCGAGTTCATAAATATGTGTAGGTACGCTTTAGTACTTTGTCACTTTAATCGCTGTGACAATTCATATTATGCCAGTTTAAACATGACATTAAATAGACAAGGTACTAAAGTGTACACATATTTATGAAATCGACTGTACTATAGCAGTTTGACGAAATACGTTTTCCGCACGTGTCATTTGTCTAGTCACGCCGCCGGGAAATGTATAACACTGCTAATTTACGGATGATGTCAAAACAATAAATTTCTTTGAATACTTATACTATGGATACTATCTACAACTAGACATGTGTTCACAAATTAAATCAAAGAAAAGAAAGAAATGATTTAATAAAAGAGTGATTGACACGAACTGATATTTCGTGGTCCGTGTCAATCACTCTTTCATATTATGTATCTTGGGCTAATTATTGGAAATTCTTGTTTGATTAATATTTGGACAACTATCCTTAATCTACGTAGAGTCCAACGGTCAAAAATGAAAAGGAAAAAGTTTTTTGTGTTAATCTGCGATGTAAACTACTTATTAACTTAGGTACTTGTGAGCCGCGGGAAACAGCTGAATGCGAGTACCTAGCACCGGACCGATCTTGGCGGAAATCTTTGGGAAAGGCCTGTCCAGCAGTGAACGTGTCTCGGCTGATTTGATGGTGATGTTATGGGTTTCATTATGGCATCAGTTTTTAATGCTAACGTTAACCGATATAATGGAGGTGATATTTTTGAAAGATTAAACAAAACTTTTAGTGAACAAAAGCGATAAAACGCAGACGTCGACCGCGCCGGCCACTCCCTACCGACGAGCTCGTCTACATCATAAATAATGGTTAGTATTCCCTAGTTTCCCTATTCCAGCAGTTAATCATGGTGATAGGGCAGGTCCGAAGGTCACACTGGACAAAGTACAGCGGCATGGTCAACTAGATCTATAAGTTTTTAACAAAGCTTTAGTTAATATAACTAATATCTATGTATAATTCTATATAAATAAAAATTAATGTTTGTATGTTTATTCTCTATGCGTTCCTAAACCATTGATCAGATTGTGATGAAACTTTTTTAGGGTGTTCTAAGGACGCCGGCCAGGGTTTCTTACCCAAAATATCCTACTATTTTACTTTATGTGGCATTGCAACGCATGCCGTGTACAGCTAGTATTTAATAAATGAGAATTAGGAAAAGACTCTCCTAGATTACCATTCTCTTTTCAGTGTATAAGAATCACCTTAGCGAACGTTAAATAACGAAACAATAAAAGGTGGACTAACCTTCATTACCAGTATTGACCGCATCACGCCCCCAGTCCGGAGTTAATCTTTATATAATAGCGACAGGCCAGGTGTCGGTCCGTCCATCCATACACACACATGGACAAGACAGACGGCCAATAAACCATTAAACCGTATGCAATCCACCAACCAAAGAGCTAACCACGCTAAGATAAGTTTATTGAAGACTAAACGCTTACCTAAACCGGCCGGAGACAACAAGCCACTGTACTAGCCACAAGTAGGGTTTGCAATCCGGATCCATTTTGTATGGAAGATCCGGATAATTCGAATCCAGATCCGGATCTTCCCATACAAAATGTATCCGGATTGCAAACCCTAGCCACAAGCTATTCACTTTAGCAACGCAATGTAGAGTCTCCAGCAGTATCTTAGCTAACTTTTTTTATATGACAGCTTGTTAATTAGCTAGGTTCCATGAAAATCGGTTTGGCCGTTTAAGAGATATAAGCTCTGAAAGAAGGGGTCTCGATTATATTTCATACTTATTTATTTAACTTAATTTCATACAAACTTCTCTCTCATCAGGAGGCCCTGCCAAGATGCACTACGCTAAGTAGTGTTTCTATTCTTTTCGTTTTTAATCCAATCGCGTTACTGGTAGATGACGTGATAAAAAAAGTCACGTGATTGTTATTGGTTTAAAACGAAACGAATAGAAACGCTAGTTAGCGTAAATCATCTTGGCAGGGCCTCCTGAGCTTGCGAATTGCACATTTGTTTAAAAAATGCCAAGCCTTTAAAAAAGAAAGGGATTGTTTTTATATTATGAGTGATGTTCTGTTCAAAAATCTTTTTTTATGTTATGGAGAAGGCGAACACACTGGCCACCTGATGGTGGGTGGGATATGTGACCCTATACATTTGCATTCTCAAGACTACAACGTTCATACTGCAATTCTAAGATGGCAAATGCGTTGCCAACCCTAAGGACTTAGATGGAATGTCTTATCCCCACAAGCCAATCAAGCTACAGTCTGTGAGCACTTAGAAAGTACTTCGGGTTTGTACTTCTCTCTCACTCGCTCTTAATAAGAGCGTATGAGAGATAGTGAGAGACAAGTACGGTCACGAACATGAATTTGTGACCCATACATACATACATAAACTCACGCCTTCATTCCTAGAGTGGGGTAGGCTGAGCTACATTACCAACAAACCATTTCAACTAAAATATGCTTGAAGTCGTCAATGTCATTAGAGATGCCAAGTCATTTGTAAATAGCAGAAAACTCAACCTTATTGTTGTAGAATGTCAGATTGATTTTGGACCTGAGGTGGATACCTTTAAGTTCTTGACTGTACAAACCCGTAGCACCTTCTAAGAGCTATCGCACTGTACCAAGTTGTTCCTCCGGGCCAGCAGTATGTTCGGGCTCCGCTGTACACAGGGTGCTCCTGCAGCGTGCGCCGACACACGACACCATCGATTGCTCTGTGTCATGTTACTGTTTGGACAGATGAGCGATGCTCTCGCGGACCATGTTTTGGCGGCGTGATGTACGGAGTAATAGCCGGCTATAGAACTGATTATTCTACGTTCATGCCAATATCGTTTCTTCCTTAATTACGTATCTACGTAATTCTACACAATCTGATTTTTACCACAATAATATTTCAACACATTAAAACAAAGACAAGATTTAGTAATCTAGGGTCCCATTGGCATCCTTTGAGCAAACCTAAAAAGTAAACTAATATGGATCATAATACTTGTATTTCTTTTTATGACGCGTGTACGGTTGTGTTAACGACTTATGTACCTACTCGTAGGTACTGTTCATCCTCGCGTACCTATGCCAAAAGTATCCATTGTCCTGCCCCAAAGTTAAGACTATAGTAATTTTCATAAAAACTGGTTCTACTCTTCTTCTTCACTAACAGACAGACCGACTCACTGTTGCCTAAAATATACATACATACATACATACAAACACGCCTCTTTCCCATAGGGGTAGGCAGAGATCACTTCCTTGCACTTGCTACAATCCAGCAAACTTCCCTCGCTTCCTCCAACTCATAAGTCTCTTCATACACGTCCGTCGGTTTAGGGTCTCCTGACCTGGCCCTTTCTTAATAAGTACGTCCCCGGTCTGATCGTGGAACGTTCGTCTTGGCCGCCTTCTTCCAACATTCCCATATTTTTTATTCATATTTTAATGAATAAATTTAAACCCCCAATACAATAGCGACACCTTCTTTCAGGTCTATCTCTTAAACGGCCTAACCGATTTCCATGAAATGTAGCTAAGAACCATTCCGATAATACTAGCTTTCTTTAAAAAAAACCGTTTCCAAATCGCTTTATCCGTTTAGGAGCGATACGATACCACAGACAGACATACAGATACTCACGTTAAACAAAATGACACCTCTCTTCTTTAGTCAGGGGTAAAAAATTGAATTCCATAGACAAACCAAATGACAGTACTGGCTGACTCACCCATTGACTTTGTGCCTATAGAATCGAAAAGTCAGGCCGAGCCCCGCGCATCCATCTCGTTAATTATAGGGGGATGATACACGCGATAATGACGCACGCGTCACCTGGTCCGGCGCAGTAACAATACATGATTACTGCGCACGCCAGCGAGGGTGGGGCTGACCAGTTAAGATTTAAGGTGGGCGCAGTACACTAGTACAAGTACTACTGGTACAAGAACTAGACTCCTAATATTAACGGCCTGCGGGCCAATTATGGATTTAAAAAAAAAAAAAAAACTCAGGTGGGTTTGAGGCCTCTAGTAACTAGGTATTAATGTAGGTACCTATGTCAGAAGGTCTCCCTCTTCCAAACTAGTACCCCTCTATTTTTATCTTTATTACGTAGTTAAATCTAAACAAATTCAATTTTGCTTATATCTAATCATATTTATCTAGAGGTTTCTCTTATTAATGAAATTTGTCCAAATTTTATTTTGCGTGTGTTTTTGTGTGCGTGTTGAGAATAAAAAACATTTTTTTCAGGCAATGAGGCCCATATTTATAATTACCTTGCAGACTAACATACATAAAAATATATAACTTAAAACTAATATACCTAGGTACCTACTAAAACACTTTCGCGGTGTCAGCTAGCCGGCGGCCACGAAATTGCCCAAATATGAGACCCCTCGGCCAGAATTTCTCTTTTAAAAAGGTCGACAGATTATGGTCGTGGTTAGCAGTGTGGATTAACGTAGATAAAACATCTGTCACTTTCTGACCAGTATTTAATTGTGAGAGGGGCGGACGGATGCTTTTAAGGTGCGACTACATACGGAGACCGTACGGAATCGCATTGGCGTGCCGTTAATTTCAAGGTAAAGTCGTGACGTTTAGGGCACGTCCCTGCGATTCCGTACCGTCTCCGTATATTAAGCAGCTTTAATCCAACTTTTTCCTCCACGATAAAGGTGGCCTACGCTACGGAACTAGCGACGACTTCGAGCGGCGGCGACAACGGCTGCGACCAGCGGCAAGGAACAACTTTAACGCAACTTTGTAAAAGAAATATACCCTTTTATAAAAACCTCAAAAGGATTGTGTCCCAACTTTCAGAGCTAATAAAACTTGAAACGGCCCAAATGATCTTCATTGAACCTAGCTAAGAACCACCCTGGTTAATCTAGCTTTGAATTTGAAATGGTCTATCCGTTTTGTAAGCTACAATGCCATATATACAGTTACTAGATAACCAAATTCAAGTTATAGGACTATCTTCTATTTTCATCTGATAGTATACCGACTTTTTGTTATGAGAAGGTTTTATAACAAACATTTATCTTGGACTAATCCAACTTTTCACTACAAAGATCTCTTCAGGTTACTTATTACAGTAATTATAAGAGAAGGACAAAGTTCCCAATATAAAAAGGTCTCCGAATCCTAACCTAAACACTACCAATCGAGCTCTTTCAAATTGGCGACGCGCCACCAACATAACATGACCCAAGGTTTTATACAAAGTTAGAAAGCGCGGGGATCTGTAGCTAGTAGCTTATCTACCCCATAGATCGTAACGCCATGTGTTGGTGATAAGGATCTACACAAATTCTTAGTAATTAGATGATACAGTAATAAAATCATTGGGCGCGTCATGTTGGCCGCTATCTCCGATCTTTGAGGTCCCGTTTTGAAGCTTTTGTTGGACATATGGTCATTTTGGCCATGATTGAAATCGGGGCGGTTTTGCAAAAAAATATTAATTTGTTAAAAGCAAAAATTATTTATCAATCAAATACCTATATATTTTTGTGTTTCAGTAGACAAGACAAGGTTTTCTTTCTGAGAATATTTGACTATTATTTTACCAAAGAACATCAACATCTGTCATCGTTGATTAGCGGGCACCAGTGCTATTGTGAACTTAATTAATATTTACTCAAAAACGAAACCATCCAGTGCAAATGTGGTAAAAAACTGATTAATACCTTTTTCCATCTGTGTGTTAGTGTTATCTCTAACCAATATTTCTTGCAAATAGTTAAATCACGTCGTTCAATATCCGATATGTCACTGAATTCGTCTTTGAACTATCTGCCTACCCACATTGTTTTCTAATAACAGAGTCTGCGCCTCCTACCCGCCTCTTTTTTCTTAGTCAGTGTTGCCAGTGTAACAAAAAATCAATTCCCTTAAAATAATAATAGTAACGCCGTGAATATGCCGTTATCATGCGAGGTTTGCAAGGAAGAAATTAAAAGGCTTCGTATAGTGTGTACCAAGTGTAAGAAAAATTATCACCAAATTTGTGCAAACTATAAAGGCACGCAAGCTTTACCTTCCACGAAAATTGCTTCTGGCTGGCTGTGTCCAGGGTGCAAACCTGCTTCACGGCAGGGTGTTGGCAACTCCACTGCGCCCGTCCGTACTACCCCAGGCACTGAAACTCAAGATAGTGTTTCGGAGACTGAACACGACTCAGACGCTGGCTCACCTGCAAGCGAAGTGGCAGTTTCTTCTGTGAAGCTTAACGACGAGATCATCACTGCAGTTCGACTAGAGATTCGTAACTCAATAAGAAGTGAAATTTCCAGATCCATTAAAGACATCTTGCAGCGTGAACTGTCTCCAATTAGGGAGGACCTATTAGAAGTAAAGAAATCCCTTGAGTATTATCACAACCAGCACGACGATCTAGTCAAGAAATTGGATACAATAAGCGGAAAAATTACTGAAGTTGAATCCAACTGCCATAAATTACTGCCATCAATCCAAATTTTGGAGGACCGTGTCAATGAATTGGAGCAGCAACTTCGCGAGTGCCATCTTGAATTTCACGGAATAACTGAATACAAGTCCGAAAATTTACTGAACGTCGTGGCACAGGCTGCCAACGTGGTCTCTTACGCTTTGGCTGCTAGTGACATCGTCCACTGCACGCGAGTAGCTAAACAGACGCGGGACAACAATAAACCGCGTACAGTAATCCTCAAGCTGAAAGATAGACGCTGCCGCGACGAATTTTTCTCGGCTGTTGTCAGATATAACAAGGCCAATCCACGTAGCAAGTCGGACACGTCCCTTCTAGGTTTAGCCTGCCAAAAGTCGCCTGTCTACGTCGCCGAGCAGTTGTCTCCTTTCTATAAGAGGTTGCATGCTGCAACCCGGCTGAAGGCCCGAGAATTATCTTATAAGTTTGTCTGGGTGCGCAACGGTCGTATATTTGTGCGAAAAGACGAAACTTCGCCTTCAATATTTGTTAAAAATTTTAGTTCCCTTAGTAGCTTAGTTTGAACGTTTGGTTGTCAGCGTTTTTTATCAGTGTTTTTATCATACTTTGTCAATACACCTACATAATATCCTTATACTGACTGCTTTCGCAGTGGCTCTCTCTATCTATTACCAGAATGTTCGTGGCTTAAAAAGTAAATGTTTAGATCTGTATAACAATCATCTTGTCCATAATTTTGATATCATATGCCTAACCGAAACATGGCTCAATAGTAATATTTTGTCAAGTGAACTGTTTGATGACAGATATGTGGTATACCGTCGCGATCGCCATTCGGATTTTATATCTCTTTATGGAAAATCACATGGAGGGGGTGTTCTCATTGCAGTTTCTACAAGGTTTTCAGTTGAACTAAAACTATGTTGGCAAACGTCGCTGGAAGACCTATGGCTGCGGCTTAAATTTAATAATCATTGTATTAATCTTTGTGTTACTTATATACCGTCTTATATTCCACTTTCCGTACTCACTGATTTCCTGAATAACTGTGAAAATATAATAATGAATGCTCCTGATGCGAGCGAAACAATTGTGTTGGGGGACTTCAATTTACCTAATCTGAGCTGGCATAGTGGTTATATTGGGAACGACTCCTCGGTTCTTCTTGACCCTAAGTATTTGGCCCTACAGGACTTCTTATCTACTACTAGTTTAAGACAAATAAATACCATACGTAATTGCAACGACAGAATCCTGGACTTGGCTTTGGTTAATACAGAGTTGGTGTCATTATACGAAAGCAACGCGATAACTCGTATCGACGCACATCATCCCCCTTTTGAATTATCTCTTACGAAAAGCAAAAAATGTTCTCTCAAGGCTAATATAACTCGGATTAAATATAGTTTTGGTAAGGCCGACTTCAGCCATTGCTCTGCAGACCTTGGCAGCACTGAATGGGATAACTTTACCCACCTTTGCTGCGATGACTTTTTGCAGTTCTTTTATAATACTATCTGGTCCGTCATCGACAAAAATGTTCCTAAAATCAAACCTGGTACAGAACGTTATCCTAGCTGGTTCTCACTTAACTTAATACGAGTACTTAAAGAAAAGAATAAGACTAGGTTGACTTTTTTGAAATTTAGGAACCCGCGTGACTATGATGAATTTTCTCTGCTTAGAACAAGAGCTAGACTATTGATGAATAATTGTTATAAATCCTATATCTCAAGTATTGAGGACAGTTTAAATAGGAACATAAAGGCTTTTTGGCGCTACACCAAATCAAAAAAAGTAACGAATCAAATTCCAAATCGCATGCATTACAATAACGATGAAGCTACTAATGGTCAGGATATCGCTAATCTATTTGCCAAATATTTTTCCTCTGTGTATGAGCCATCAACTCCTTCTGACTATACCCCTGATTTTGTAGAGAATAGCTTTACCTTATCTAATATTTTAATAACAGAAGATATTGTTCTCCGTCATTTAAAGAGTTTAAATGTAAACAAAGGTGCTGGGCCTGATGACCTACCTGTCATTTTCATACGCTCATGCTCTGATGCTTTGGTCAAGCCTCTCACAATTATCTTCAAGAAATCTCTAGCAGAAGGCATCTTCCCCAGTCTCTGGAAGCTTACTAAAATTACACCCATTCATAAAAACGGCAACAGGACTGACGTTTCTAATTATCGCCCAATAAGTATACTAAGCTGTTTCTCTAAAGTTTTTGAGAGTATTGTAGTATCTGTACTTTATAGCCATTTTAAGCCTGTCCTCAATCAATATCAACATGGTTTCGTGAAGTCCCGTTCCACAGCCACCAATCTTCTAACTTACGTACATAATTTGTCCCTTGCTTTCCAAGCCAAAAGTCAAACTGATTCTGTGTACACAGATTTTGCTAAGGCATTCGACCGGGTGGATCATCTCATTCTCCTTGCTAAATTAAAGCACTTGGGCATACATGGAAATTTATTACGTTGGCTCGAATCATACTTGTCTCGTAGATCTCAGCTAGTGACCATATCTGGATTTGACTCTATACCGTTTCTAGCCGAATCTGGCGTTCCCCAGGGGTCAAATCTAGGACCTCTTTTGTTTCTTATATTTATTAACGACCTTTTGGATCGGATAAACTGTAGCTGCTTAGCCTATGCTGATGATATTAAAATATATCGATCCATAAAGTCAGTCCAGGATTGCGTGATGCTGCAAGCAGACTTAAATCAAATTCATGACTGGTGTATCGACAATCGCATGTCCTTAAGTATTGCTAAGTGTAAATCGATAACGTTTACTAAAAAACACAACACTGTCGATTACACGTACACCATCCATGGTGTCCCCTTGGAAAAAGTGCAATCGATAAGGGACCTAGGTGTTATTTTTGATAACCAGTTATCTTTTCGCAATCACTACGAGAGTATTGTTTCCAAGGCTGGTCGCATGTTGGGTTTTGTTATTCGCACAACCAAACCATTTAAAAAAGTAAAAAGTCTTACAATTTTATACGCGTCCTTGGTCAGATCCACCCTTGAGTACTGTAGCTGCGTTTGGTGTTCTTTCTATAATATTCATTCGGATCGTGTAGAGTCAATCCAAAAGAAATTCGTTCGCCATCTCAGTAAACTAACAGGAGTGCGACGTGCAATCCCTCAATATAGTGACCGGTTAGCGCACTTCCACTTATCGTCCTTAAAATCAAGGCGCGATGTGGCAGACCTGGTAATGCTGCATAAAATACTGAATGGCGTCGTTGACACGGATCTTGTTAACGCTTTGGCATTGATAGCCAGTAAGAGAATCACTCGTTGTCGCAAAATATTTAGTCTACCTTTAGCCACCAATAAAGTCACCCATAATTCTCCGCTGTTTAGGATGTGTCGTAACTACAATTGCTTGGAAATTGATGTGGATATCTTCTCGGACAATTTAATTAAATTCAAAAATGTATTATCTTATAGGCCACCTATTTGAGTAAGTTACCTAGTTACCTAGTTTAGTTTGATATTTTTATAAGTTTACTTTGTATACCTATCTGCTCCTTATGTTAAAGAATGTTGTGTACAATTGTTATTGGGTTGTTACCACCCAAATGTCTCTGTGATTATTAAGTATTTAATTAATGTTTGGTTGTCAACTTGTTATTGTACCGTAAAATGGGGTGAATAGAATCCCAGGGGTGAATAGGGTGATCCTGAGTATTTTCTTTAAACTACCAAAAACTATGATTATTGTTTTTGATGCCCAAGGTTGCATTTACGTTTTCTGTTTTCGATAAATTAATTTTTAGACTGGCCACTCAAACAAGGTGAAACCATAGACAATTTAAAAGAAAAAGTCATTTAAACGCAACCATTCAAACTGTCATGTTTATAGTGGTCAATAAACTTCAAGAAATCGGTTTATTTATGAGGGTATATGTGTTTTTAGTTGTTGTGATGTACCAGGAATTTCATGAAGAACACGAAGAGACAAAAAGTAAGTAGAAATATTGTGTTTTTAAGGGTGTAATGTTGAAATAGTTTATGTGCTTGTTTTTTTCATACTTTTGGGGTTATTCGGGTTACCTGAGGGGTCAATAAGGTAAGACCATGAGGTGAATAAGGTAACGAATGGGGGCAATAGAGTCATGGCAGGGGTCATTAGAATCAGTATAGGGGTGAATTGTTAGGGCTGCCAAAAGTATATTTTGCGAATATTTCGTCATTTAGCCATAATACGGTTAAGGGGTAGGTACCTGACATGTGTATGTGTTTGTTTGTTTGTTTGTCCGTCCGTCCGTCTGTCTGTCTGTCGGTTTGTTTGTTTGTTTGTTTGTTTGTTTGTCCGTCTGTCGGTTTGTTTGTTTGTTTGTTTGTTTGTTTGTTAATTTGTTTGTTAATTTGTTTGTTTGTTTGTTTGTTTGTTTGTTTGTTAATTTGTTTGTTTGTTTGTTTGTTTGTTTGTTTGTTTGTTTGTTTGTCCGCCGTCCGTCTGTCGGTTTGTTTGTTTGTTTGTTCGTTTAAGTGCGTGTGTGTGTGTGTGTGTGTGTGTGTGTGTGTGTGTGTGTGTGTGTGTGTGTGTGTCTTTGAATTTTGTTTTATTACTCCTTGCTGAAAGTTCCCATTTTTTCTTTCAATTAGGTGCCTATGTTTGTTTTTGAACTGTTTGTTTCTTCAGGTAGGTACCTATTTGATACAAAATACAAATGTAACAGTTTTAATTACCTATATTGATTACCTACTAGGTACCTTTCAACTTGTCACAACTACTTATGGCTAATTTTGTTGGTTAATAAATATATAAATATTATGGCAGTATTTTTGACAACCCTGACCGAAAACCCGTTTCACCCCAGGTTTGATTCTATTGACCCCATCCTCGGGGTGACTCGGGTTTCGTAACATTTTTGCAGTTTTCTTGTTATTTTATAAAGAAAACGTAAAAATTGTCTATGATCGTTCAGAAGAATGAGTATCCGGACAAAGCACTATGCAGTTGGATTTTACAATTTTGGTCTTTAAGTGATTGAAATACGTCACCAAAGTCTAAAAACCACCCTATTCACCCCATTTTACGGTACCTAATTTAAATAAATAAATAAACTCATCCGAACTCCTCGAAATATTTACAAGTGACGTCATTGAAACACAAAATGGATGAAATTGGTTTTGACAGCCTTTTAAAAAACATTTCAAACTCAAGTTCTTTTATCCTATCCTAAAAACGTTCTGTAAAATTACTCTATGTTAGTTTGCAAGGTAATGTCGAATTTCACCAACAACTTAACAGACGATTAGTTAGATTGCTGTCAAAATGTATGAACTAACAGTCGATTAAGATTGATTAACATTTAGGGCCGAGTTCACCAACAAATTGAACAGACTGTTAAGTCTTAATCAGCTGTTAATCATACATTTGACACCCGTTAAACCGCTAACCGTCCGTTTAATTGTTGGTGAAGTCGGCCCTTAACAGCGTTTAGTGAAATTGCAAATTGGTACTAAGTCTTTCTTCTTCAACAAAAAGGTTAGCTGGTCATCCTGTAGGGTGATGGCATGGCATTAATGATGGACACTTTTAGCTAACCGGCACCAGTAATGGACACTAAACTCTTAATTCAAATTTCAATCGATCAAACAAATGAATAACCCTTATCTTCTGTAAAATAAGAATCAAGTGTCCATGTTTGGGCCTTGCCCATCCCTGGTTCCGTCACCCTAGTTTTTGTAATTTCTTGATGGATAACAAAGAGTACATACATACTGGGGCCTGTTTTATAAAGCTACAAATTACAATTTACAGGTTACAAGTTTGACACAACCTCGACCAATGACGACCAGCCATTTGAGCAGTGTTGCCAGTTTAGACCTGTAAAATTGTAACTTGTAGCTTTATAAAACGTGCCCCTGATGTGATGGTGTAGGTATACGTCGTGATGTTTAACTAATACAACATAATCTCCTGTCTCCACGCCTCGTTAGCCAACACAACAGCATCCTGCACTTGGAGTTCCTGGTCTCAATGCTAATGCACTATTGTTTCCAAGCGTAATTAGTTCCTGGGAAACCGCTCGGGTCACTAAGAACTTTTAATTTAATAACAAATAGTAGGTATAATTGGAGAGAGAGCTTAGTTTGCATTTTCCTGGCATTTTCAAGGAAATTTCAAAGGCACTGTTTGGTACTGATCATATGTGTCTGCATTTTGATATATTTTTGTAATAATTTGTGTAAATATGGCCCGGCAAAAACCGAAACCAAAGATAACTTGTGTGGGTTCATATTGGCGCTTATAATTATTTTTACTCATAACGTATTGTAAGTCATAATTATCGCAACTCATAACAATTTTTTTTCAGCAACTGTTACTTTTTCAGGATTTTTATAAATCAAACCTAACCTAACCTAGTGTTATCTACACATTGATTATTTCGGAACTTCTGAAAAGATTACGCTTTCATCGGTATAAAAATTAAATTTTCGGAGTTCCGATAATCGGAGTTACAATTTTATATGAACTTTGGCGCTCGCAAAAAAAAAACCCTCCCTTTAAAATCCGTCAAGCTATTTAGTCAAAAGACGGGCATAAAGAATCAGACATACATACATACAAAATAGTATGTATGTACTTCAGATTACAAATAAGTTGCAAAAAATATTTAAAAGATTAAGACCCCCGATATAATGGCAATTCCTTCTTTGAGAGCTGATATCTCCTTAACGGCCCAACCCATCTCGATTAAACTAACTTCGTTTTACAAAAACCGCGTCCAAATCGATCCATCAGTTTGGGATCTACGGTGCCACAGACAGACACACAGATACACACGTTAAACTCATAACACTACTTTTTGTTGGGGACTAATAACATTGCCCTGCTCCTTGGACAGTATCGACTAGTAAAACAATCGTGTCAGATGGCTGTTTGACGAAAACATGTTTCAGCATGTAAGATGACTTGTACATCGATTACTCTATAACTTTTTTGTTAGCATCGCCGACCGACGGAGGTCGTGGCGGTAAAAATAAACCGATGCACGTAATATGCACGTCTGTGGCGGAAAGCTTTTAGGACGGGATACCTCGGAAGGCGCGCGCGAGACGGAACCAACGATTCTATAAAACCTCGAGATGAAATTTAAAGTTTAAATCCTTATCTATATTCCGTAAAGTAGGCTCTGTAGACATTTTCAGATGTCCGAGTCTACCAGCGCTTCCCAAGAGGAGACCATTATTGAGAAGAAGCGCCCCAACAAGCGCAAGAAATGCAGAAACTGCTGAATGCGAGGAACGCAGCAGCCTCGGTGGCCTCATAGGTGGCCTGTGTCATAGTTTGGCTACACCATGCCATTAAAAAAATATCTCCGCTGCAAGGAGTAGAAAAATCAATTTACTATTTGATTTCATGATTTTAAAGCATGCAAAAGGTAAACGGTTTCCCGGGCCACTTCATAGCAAGCTCTGAACCCGATTGAAATTTGCAATTTCAATATCAGCGTTTGTTGCCGTTTTGTGTGCAGAGTGGTTGCTGGGTTAGAATAGTGCCACTTCATGTCTTCCCGTGGATGTCGCAAGAGGCGACTAAGGGAATAAAAGATTGTACTACTGTTAGGCGATGGACTTGCAACTTGTCACTAATAGGTACGCTGGTAAACATCTTAGCCGATTGTGCAAAATGTGGTTACGGAATTGTCAACAAGTTTTTAGAGTTGTAGGTAATTCTGTAGCTCTGCCTACCCCACTCTGGGAACGAAGGCGAGAGTTTATGTATGTATGTATATGTAGGTATGCAATATCGGCGTTGTCAACCCCCAGGATTAAGATTGACGCATCAATGATAGTCATTTCATCGGTTGTCTTCTACTTACACCGGAACACAACTAAGCGACACTGCTGCCTGTCGGCAGGTTAGCGGTATAGTGGTTGTATCTAGACGAACCCTGCACAAGGTGTTACAGTTGCAGCCGAAACACATCTTTTGCTGAACATAAGACTCTCGCATGCCTAAATTGTTACCAGGTTTAGCAGGCGACCAGCCTAAAAAATTGGGACCCTGGTTGTGCCGTGGTTCCGTTCCGCATACAGGAGTAGTTCATGTTATACAAGGCCGCGTCACACCAGCGGTTTGAAGGCACTGCGGCGTCCGTAGAAGCGCCTGGTGAACATTACGCAAACATGATTTATAGTCAGTAAGTAGTATTTGCAGATTATAATAAAATCGAATGCTGGATAGATTCAGAATGCCAATTCTTACAGATCGATTTTAATTTAACATTCAAAGTAAACGCAAAAGTTACCCACCCGAACATTTTAAGAGCTACTGCAGTGTTACGTAATACTTAGGTACTTAGCTTCCGTAGATGCCTATATCCCATTAATATTATAATTGCGAATGTTTGTGTGTTAGTTTGTTACTCCTTCACGCTGCAACGGCTGGACGGATTTAGATGAAAATTGCAATGAAGATAGCTTATACACTTGATTAACACATCCTACTTTTCATCCCGGAAAATTTAAAAGTTCTCGAGGGAATAAAGATAGTTGAAATCTACGCGGACGAAGTCGGAGGGAGAAGCTAGTGTACTATAATGCTATTCCTGAACGTATCAATTGCCTTAACCCCTTCAGTGCGGATGACACACCAGGCGTGTCATCAAATGTTTTTAACGTGTGGCGGATGACATGCTACATCATAATATTCTATGGCATCGTCCTAATAGAACGCGATTGCGCGATCATCGCAAGTTCGCGCGACTGTTTATATGACTTTTTACATACAAACAGTCGCGCGAACTTGCGCTGATCACGCAATCGCGTTCTATTAGGACGATGCCTAGGCGTGCCATACGTCATAGCTAGCTATGACGTATGGCACGCCTGGCGTGTCATTAAATAATTGTTCGCCGCCACAGCCAAAAGTTTTCAAAAATGGAAGACGCAACGAATCGGTTAATATTTGTCATATTGTTCAAGTATAGGTACGCTGCTGAATAATAATAAAACATCACACCTCTCCATAATGTCGGGCGTTATTAAAAACAATACCAAACGTCTCCATCGCTCCCCTGTTCTCCATTAGCGCTGGATTGACGTAGTATTTTTTAGAGCTCGCCTTTCGCCCTCTATCTATCTAAACAGATATCCGCTATAAATAGAGAATACGCGAACAGTGGCGCTAGTCACGACTCGAGAGTTTTCCCATGGGCATAACTTAATAACTGATTCAATTTATTATTATATTTTATTTCATTAAGCTAGGTTTCTTGTACTCTTAATCACTTAAGAGGATTGTGAAGCTAAAAACTTCTATACAAAATGCGATAACGTTTCTCTTAACTTAAACCTAGTCCGATTTTGATGGTTTTTGAATATGTTTTAGTTATTGTGATAATGATAACTATGTCTGCACCTTTCCAGGTAAAAATATTAACAAGAAATAAAAAGAGTAGTGAAAATCCCAGATCTCATTTTATTCAAAATTGCTGCTTAATACGATAAAAAAGATCAATAAAAGATGTTTCTTCAGTAATTGGGCCGCACGGGAACTTTTACACTTCAAAAATCAAAGAAGTAATGTAGCAGATGGCATAAACTAAAAAAAACGAATTAAATTATTCTCGCCAAATCTTTACCGATACCTTTCAACGTTTATCCATTGTAACATCCTCAAATTGCGCTTAAAGGAAAAAACGCAATTTTTCATTTCGGCTCCAACGGAAATGATTTTCCATGCCGACGCCTCGAGATCTCCATCCCATTGGCGACCAATCGTGTGTGCATAACGCTGTAATGGCGGACGGAAAATTATTTCTTCCGAATCATATCTTGAAGTTTTAAAGGATACTTCTGAATCTTGTCAACCGACTTCAAAAAAAGGAGGAGGGTCTCAATTTGACTGGTTTTTTTAATTTTTGTTACTCGATTACTCCGTCAACATGTTGTCTTCCACATATTTTTTTGGTCATAATGTCTTTGTTAACATAATTATTGAGTCATTGTTTTCCTCATCGCGGGAACCGTAAACTTTTCTGAATCTCTTAAGTGTCTGACGTGTAGAACTAGGTTAAGTTAGGTTTGATACATGAAAATCCTGAAAAGTAAATTTCTTTAAAAAATACGACTTGCGATCATTATGACTACATTATGGCAGACAATACAGACCCTGGTAGTGATCCGCACGGACCTTGCACATAACGTACCTAAGGTCTTTACACTACTCTCGCCATAATCCAATGATGATACACACTTTCATGTTTAATTCGCTCGTTCAATCCATTCGCGCCTTGTGTCTGAAACCTACATATAAGATTAAAACTACTTTGAATTTCTTAAGGCCACTTGCAACTAAAAGAAAAATATATTGAAAAGCCAATCTTAAAATTAGATTAAAAACGAAAACTAGAACTTTGTGCTAGTGATCCTAAGAAAAACATTACCTTTATATAACTAACCATCCACTGTTAAGAATGTGGTCTGATGCATTGTCCACCCCAGTCCTAATTCGGATGCATCACAGAAGAGCAACACGCGCGCCATAACTCGCGAGCACTTAAGGCCCGCGCGTAAATAGCAGCAGTAACTATAACCGTTTCATTCACACGGCTTCAATGAACTCTGGAAATAGACAACTAAAACCTTTTAGTTGTTTTAGCATCCGAAGGGTTTTATAAAGATTGAAGTTTTGTTTCGTGTTATGTTCAAATCAGCGGTAGGTAAGTATACTAATTATTGTAATATCCATACCTTAAAATGAGACTGGCTGTCACTTGCAGCGATCCAACAGGAAACAGTTGTTGTTCTGGTGTTGCCACACCAATCCACAATTGGCCTTTTTATTTATAATTGTTTTATGTTTATTGTGACTTCATCTTTTGTACCGAAATATTGCTAGTGTTAGCCATTACAGTTTAGAACTAAAATACTAGAAAACTATAACTGGCATATAGTTTTCTATAGACAATTATCAAATTTAAGTAAATAACGTATTCTCATCTCACTCACGCATGAATGAACATATTGCTTCAAGTTAAGGTTGATAATCACTACCTATTCCGACCCTTGTTCTTTACACAAAGGATTTGAACCCATGACCCCACAGGATACTCACTGTGTAGGATAAGGGATACTTTTAGTAATAAAACAATTTTTTGACACAATTATTTATTTGCTACTTACACAAAAATACACAAAGTTACAGTTACACTCGGAGAAGTTTATCGCTAATCAAAAGAAATCACAGATAAATACATTGAATCACTCGTACACGTGACACTAAAAACTATAACAAAAAACTTTTAAATCATGACATTACTATATTAAGTAAGAAGTATAATTAATAAAAATAATAATATAAGTAATCACAGTTTTAGTCGTAATATAAATTTATCACAAAATTAAATACCTAATAATTTAAAAAAGTGGAAAAAATAGAAAAAATATTTTTTATTTTGGACCGGCTTAAGCCTCCGTTTGCGTGAAAACCACAAATTTTGTTAATTTCGAGTTAAAAACGTTTTTGCTTCCAAATTCATTCTTACGCAGCGCGTTTATCACAGCGTTCTCATTATTTTAAATTCTTACGTTACGCTTAAATTTCTCGCCGTTCATTAAAAAACACTGGAGTACCTCAAGGCACTCTCCTAGGCACTCCTCATGTCAATAGACATTGTTTAAGTCTTTCGATTCAATCAAAAGCTGTAGTCGGTAACGTATATAAAATGCGTTACCAACTAAATTAGTAGGCACCTAAACTATTTAAGTTTATCCCCTCATATAAAAACGGGTCAGTCCTTTTTTTAAAGTTACTTTAGATTTCAAAGTAAGGACATTTCATCCAACGCTGTTTAGTTACTTTCAAAGTAACTACATTAAATTTGTAAGAAAAACGAAAAAAAAATTGTTGGACTAGCAGTTATGGTGGTATTACAATCGTTAAATTTTAAAAAAACCCAAGACCTACCTACATAATCTGTAGTATAATTTAAGTTTAGTTATAAACAGACACGAGATTACAAGTTAACACATAATTTTTAGTATAAGTAGCCTACATTCATAGAAAAATACGTAAGTATAGTGTTCAAAAACTGTACTAGTGTTTGTGAATTGTTTATTATATATTGAGACGATAACTTATGCCTTTAGAATAGGTATAATTAGGCATGTGTGTCGAATAATCCCAACTCACTTAATTTCGTAATAATATAACGACATGCATATGAACATTATTGTTTCTATAAAAAATATCTGTTGTTAATTATATAGAAAAATCTAATTTTCAATCTTCACATCTAGGAGATGGCAATACAACAGAAATTTTACAGTATACTATTACTAACACTACATATTTAAACACATAAGCGTATAATTGAGATGCCAATAAACAAATAACCTGCAAAATATTAACAAAATAGCAACTATAATATGGCTACTGAGATTGAATGTTCCTAAAATATACGATATGTTAGCATAGAAAGTGTGCAAGTGAAACAACTTTGCTGATTAAGCGACTTCATATAAGGAACGAGATAATAAGGTTATGTATGGCACGGGCGACATATGACGACCGCCCAAACAACACTTGCAAATCATACTACATGAACTACAGAGTTTGTTATATATCTCTTCATAGTACCTAAAAATTGTACTTAACCTTATACTGAATGAATCAAAGTTTCAATTACAGGGCGTGTTTAATTTAAGCTCACTGTCCGCAGATTGGCAACTTGCGAGGTTGTAAATAGCTGACTAAGCAATCAAGGGAACTTATTATACCTTGAATAAAAATGATACGTTTGCAACCTTTTTTGTGCTCAGAAACATTATAGTTTGTGCCAGCCATGTATCAATATTTCTAAGTACTTTGCAGTATGCTTTTCAAATCAGTTGTTAAGAATAAGAAAACTACTCCGCGAATCTAACGTTAGGCAGGTTTATCTTCAAGTATACTGAGTATTAAAATTAATTGCCTTTATTTATTGACACCAAAATACACAATACTACAATACTGACAGTACATGCAATCCGAAGATACGAAAATGACAATCATATTCTGAATCTAATAAATTCGAAGTTATTTGGAGTAAACATTATTTTGTGGCTTTTACAATAGAATAAATATTTGGCCACAATAATTAGGTAGACCTGACTTTAGTCAAGCCATCATTACCAACATTTTAAAAGAATAATGCAGATAGACGTTACAACTCGTTTTCTTTATTTATTATGTTAAATTTTGTGTCAGTGCTATAATCGACCTGATTATTTTTGTTTACCAAACACGTAACAGTGAATGTTTTACACAAACTAAAAAGTACAAATTAATTTTGTTGAAAAGTCTATCAACACAAATTATAACCGGATTGTCTGATGACCTGTATTAAGGTTTACCTAAACTGTTTCCAAGAAAACAATTATTATTTGGCTCAACGAAAATTACGATTATTTATTGGCTTACAACGCTCTTTGAGAAAACAATGCAGTGCTACTACAGTAATGTATACTCAGGCAACCACTGCATTCATACATATCATGTCATGACAGATAGATAATTTTACAAAGAAGTAACGTTAATACGTCGGGTGATGCAGTTCAACGTTGTACCTTTTTTACCATTAATTATTATAATTTTAATACCGGCCATAACTAAACTGGGCCCGCAACACGCGGGTATACTTTAAAGCAAAGAATTAGATACGAAAAGTAGGACCATATTTTGTTTTTTGTGACTTTGTGACCCATTAATGTATCATTCCACCACGGCTGTAACCTGTTGTTTAGTAGCACACCAACCATTCCTATTCAAATCGCCCCACAGCTCAGTCCAAAGACCTTCTTCAAACTGTTTAACTAAAAAGTTGTGGTATATTCGTGTTTCCTGAGACGTAGGGTTCCATCTTAGCTCTCACCGGTTTAGTTGCGTCCCTGCTTGATCACTTTTACCAGTTTCACCCGCTGGGCTTCAGGACTTTCCATGTATTCATGCAGCATCTAGACAACGAGATAAATAAAAATCACAGCCTGTATTTTACATTGGAAACATTTTCCATTCATAATGGCTAAGAATCATCTCACCAAGATTATTTAGGTACCAAGCAAAAACCATATACCAATCTACCAGACTCTTTTTGACATATGACACAGTTTCGCCTACGAGTGTAAGGCGAAACTGTGAGATCCAATGGCTTTGAGCGAAAAACCCTCCTAACAGAAAAAGCTTTCATTTGCCACCAAGTGACCCGCATCTAGATGTTTGCCCCCTACTCATATTAAAAATAAACTGATAAAGTACGTCCGAACTTAAAACACCCCTGTTTTTGTTAGGAGGATATTAACACGACTTTTTAATAAATGACAAAAATTAATAAATATATGGTACACAAATGGACCTAAACCTAGCTCTAGGTATGTACATTAATACAAAACAACCATAATCATACAACTCTAAAAAAACACTAACATAGCTACATAGAGAAAGCTTAAAGGCCAAGGAACTCGCGCCACACAAATATTTTCCCATTGGGCATCGAACCCGAGACCGCTAGCTTTGTAGGTATCGTTCTCAGTTTGTATCAGTAGTTGTATGTAACAGTTAGCAAAAGTAATTCGAGTATCTCGTAAACAAGCGAACACTTAGCTGCCGCATCAAATATTCAGAGGCGCAAATTGGCTCCACCTGCGACAAGGCTATTACGAACTTGCCACCAGCTGCTCACGGACGATAGTTATTTAAAAATTAAAGATACACGGGGAGAGGCACAATAATTTAATTGGTATTTTAAAAATATTGGGATTTGGAGGAAGTATTTTTTTTACACTTAATAAATCAGTAGATAAATTAGACAAACAGGAAGTACATGCAAGACATACGTTCTCATCTTAAATCAAAACAGCAATTTATCGACGTATTGCAGAGTTAGGTCTGGAGAATATAATATATGTAAGTTGTAAATTATTACAATTGTAACACATAATATCTTAGTCTGACATATACCAGCGGAGGCAGGTGGCACAGCATCTTGACATTAACCAACCGGCGTGAAGTAGATATTGATGACGATGATAAAGATGATGCTGAGGATTTGGATGAGGATGGACATTAAAAATTAGGAATTAATTATGAGGATGATCATGGTAAGAATTATGGCAGATCGCGATCGTTAAGACAAGGATGATGTTTGTAAGAATAAAGGTGAAAATAAGGATGTTTATAATGGTAAGGATAAAAATAGTCAGGATGAGAAGAAAGAGCCGGCGCAGATCGTGGTGAAAACGAGATCGAAGACGACGATAAAAATAATGAATATTGATGAGAATGAGGTTAGAGATGGTGATGAAGAGACGGATGAAGATGAATAATAATGAAGAGATGCGAATAGTGACAATGAGTATGATGGGGATAAGGATGTTAAGCACAATAACGACGAAGATGAAAATGGTGACGCTAACAATGGCGATAATGTACAGCTGTTCTTACCTGCATGCTGAGCTCGGCGCTGATTGCGGCAGCGGCGGGCGGGTGCTGCGCGAGCGCCGCCAGCGTGGGCAGCAGCGCGTGGCTGTGCTCGCGCGACACCAGCCAGTTCGCCGGCAGGTTGCATAACATCTTCACCACCGACCAGCCGTCGCAGATAGTCTCCTGCAACAACATGTACATTCAAGGACAAGTTTTTGAACCCTTTTTGTAGACTGTAAATTTCCTTTTTTATGGCAAGGAGAAGGTAAATGATCACACTGGCCACCTAAACCGAGTCACCTTTGCATTCTTAAGACTAAAATCACACGACTACAATTCTAAAGACTGCAAATGCGTTTCGAACCCTGAGGACTAAGGTGGTATGCATCTATACTTATTTTTTTCTAATTGTCTTATACCCATGCCGGAACACAACAATGCGAACACTGCTGCTCGGCGGTAGTTTAACCGATCTAACGAGTTCAAGGTGAAGGACTCTTAAAACAATTCCCATCGTTCTACGCGGACGAAGATGCGGGTATAAGCTAGTTTGTTTACAAATAGCTAATAACCGTCAACATCTTCAGTTGTGTCTTCCCTCCCCCTTACACCTGTGTTCTTTACATTATTAACAGCGTGTAATGGCTTCCTCGACACACCTGAGCCGTGGGAACTACACTGGCCTTCTAAGAAAAACGCATCTGGTTTATAATTTGTCAAGTAAATTCGGACATAATTTGAACAACGAAAGTCAAAGTTGATTTAGCAGCTAATTTAGATACGCCTTTTTATCTCAAGAAGGAAGTACAACCTATTATTTGCTCATGAAAAGGTTAAGTGCCCTTTCGTAGACTTAAGGTTTCTTTATAGACGAGATGTTTGAAATTGTACCTAGTTCTCAAAAATATGTAATTAGCTGAAAAAAAGCCGTACCGTACCCCATATACCTACTAAAGGAAAAAAGGATTTAAAATATTTAATTTCTTTTCACTTCTCATGCTCTTAAAATATTACTTTAGTCTCTGCACATCGGGACTAAAGCTCCTTATTAATCTCTAGGGATTAAAGTATATTATTTTTAATTTACTTTGGAAACCCCTATACAGCCAATCACAGTGTTTGTGAATGGAGGATTGTTGCCTTTATTGCCATTTTCAGTGATTGTGTATGGACCATTTTTAGGCCATGGAAATAACCTCAAAATGACAACTGTGCAAAAATATTTAAAAATACGATTTAATTTCGTGAAACACGAATAATAATTACGAATATGAATCTATTTAATAATATTAAGGATGAATTCATTTTATTATGCATGGTGCAATCAGTATTAAAGTTTGAACCTGTTGGCTTAAATGCTTGCATATTTAAGCATTTAAAGCGGCACTGTACAAAAAAATAATAAAAGAAAAGAAAAACCGCGGAACGAATTAGTAAGAAACTTGCTTATAATCAATATTGATGTTTTGTATAGGACGTCGTCAGTGCCGGTTTGAGCAAGCACGGGGTCCGTAGCAAATTCCATAAAGAGACCCCAGTTCGCTTTAGGTTACAGGTAGTGGCGGGCTCTTTTCTGCAACTGGGCGACTTAGATATGCGCCTATTTTGTGTGGGGATTTGTTTTAGGTTATTCTGCTGGAGAATATCGACTGGATTATTTATCCTATCGTGAACCCTGATGGATATGAGTACACGCATACGGATATAAGTACCAAAACAGGAGAATAGCGGCCTTTCCACGTAAAGATCGGACCGCGGGAAACGCCACGCGCCATTCCAATCTTCGCTCCGAACCGTACAATTTTACTATTTTACTATTACAGTTACATTTACACGTACGGTTCGGCAAGAAGATTGGAATGGCGCGTGGCGTTTCCCGCGGTCCGAACTCTACGTGTACAGGCCGCTTTTTTGGAGGTTAGACGTGGGTGTGCGGGGCCACCCAATGCGCGGGGCCCGTAGCATTTGCTACTATACGTAGCTAACCTGGCACTGAACGTCGTCTTTTTCCTCGCATTCAAAGTGAAAAGTAGAGTGTTTAACGCGAGACTAAACAACCATAATGACACTCGAACTATAGCCACTCTCGCTCGCTCGCTCGCTCGCGTGGCTAAATATCTCTTGTCATTATGGCTTGTTTTAGTCCCTTGTTGAACAATCTACTATTGTTTCTTCAATTGATAATGACTCGTTATATTCAATTGCAAAAGTTTCATCAATTCAGACGAATCAACATCATCAAAATTATGACTTTTCGAAAAGTATCAGTCATAAATTGTATTGGTCACACAGTTACCTTAGCTGCGGTCACTAAAAGCTTATTACGCTTTCAGGCATGAATATAACAAGTGCATTGGCATATAAAGTAGTTTACAAACTAGAGCATTAGCAAACAACCGCTAACTCTAAACTAACACCATTAGAAACTTTCGCAAAAACTTTAACAAATTCAACGGCCAAAAAACCGCTTGAACAAGCTGTATTTTATTAATTTATTAAAAGTCCTCGTTAATTAAGAATGTATAACAAGATAAGGGAGCCAATCAAAATGGCTGCCATTAACAAATTTATGATTCGAACGGGACTTTTGTTAATTATAAGTGAATGTTAATTTTCAATTAAGAATCTATAGCGGTTAGTGGAATGCTAATAGAAAAGGGAATGTTTTATGCACGTGGGGCACAGGTGTCGCCCGCATGGGAACTGCAAACGGTCAGCATCGGACGCTCCTTGAATAATAATGTTTCATGACGCGGCTCGTCTCGTTGGTAGTACAGTACATACAAAAGATCATTATATAATAGTAAACCTGTATTTCAGGCATCGAGGCGTATATTTACAACTTTCAGACTAACATTTATAGTTAGTTCGTTTAAATAGTTTGCATGCTTTGATGTGCCGCTAAAATTGCTACAAAGAAGCCGCCGCGGCGCACACAACTTCAAAGGGTTGTACTTACTGATGTGCCAAAGGAAACTTTCCGAAATTGCGGAACATTTCATGGAGGAAAATTTCGGAAACTTCTCACAATTTTGTATGGGGATTGAAACTTTCCGTTTCTTAAATTTCAATTTCCTATATTTCTAGTTAAAGTTTCCGGAAAATTCTTAGAACTTTTCCAACTTTTTGGAAACTTTCCGCAACTTGCACATCAGTAGTTGTACTGCACTATTTGAACGAACCAACTGTACATGACAATATAAAACTTAAAACTAACCCATGACATGACTATTTAAACGAGCGCCTATTATTTTATCGTTCCACCATGCAACGAACGTATCATTACGCAGAATTTCCATTTCGAAAGGCATTTCTTGCCGTAGGTAATTCAGCAGGAAACAGAGTTCGATGAAATTAAATTCGATGAAATAATATAAGTGATGATGTGAAAGTCGATGAAATTATGGGATAGGTGGAATTAAAACACTTTTCACCGTCCTGACAATGACAAGTGACAGCGTAAATGGCGCAACTTATATGAATCCTGATCTTGATATATATGTAATATTTAGCAATGTATGTATATACCGCAAATTATTGAAATATATTGTCTTCTTGCTATAAAACAACTCGAACTAACCTGGAGCTGCGGGTTGTTCACCACCATATACCCAATGAGGATGACGAGGTCCAACACCATGGTTTCTGATAGGGACTCGTCCAACCTCACGTGGTTTTGGGCTACGAAAACAAACATACAAATTATTGAATACAGAGGGTGTAGTAATACCAGCAGGCCTAGCAAAGATACGAACCGTCCCTTTACTTTCTCAACCTCTTATCTGATCGAATATTTTGATAAGAAAGTCTTTATAACCTTGGAACATGCATGAGTGTTCTTTCTATCTAACAATTGGATCAGGTAAGATGTTGAGAAAGTAAAGGGACGAAATTCAGCAAACGTTTCTCAAATCTGAAATGTCATCAGCTTACGTCAATCCTATACATTTTGTCGATTTTCTAAAATGGTTAACTTAGCGCTATGCATCTTGACAAGGATCTCCTGTGTGGATCAGAAGGCTGGGCTGCAAAGGAGAAGAATGAAAAAGAAAAAGCATGTCGCTGAAATGCAAATGTAGGGAAGGATGTGTGCTGTAACAATAATGACTAGAATAACAATAATGAATACAGCGCCTATATTCTAGGCGGTAAAATCCAAATCGTATTTCACCTGTTATGGTATTGTTTTTAACTCGGCCGCCATTACTGTTAAGTAAATAAGAGCTATTAAAACGTTGACAACACAATAACAGCTCAAGAACGATATAGTTTTTACCGTGTTGAATAGAGGCCCAGGTGTAGTGAATAATCCTTTCCCATCGTTTTTTGTCGGATAAGTACGCATTTATCTTGCTTTCTCAGTTGAGTACTGATGTTAATTGAGAAAGCAAGATAAATATTTACTATCTGTATTTGCGATATTGGCGACATATTCAAGTACATGATTATCTTCACTCACTGTAAGCATTGGTCCGGGGCGCCTCCTTCTCGTTTGGTGCATGTTGAGTGAGCAGACGAGCGACAGCCGCACGGAACTCCAACGCATAGCCACCCTCCATGAATGAATCCTGCGCAAAAACAGATCTAATTGATAACATTCCTGTCGTGTCATCATGTATCATGTCGTGTAATTGATAAATGTTAGTATTTACATTATAAAAGTGTCAGGATGGAGGAATCGTTTTGAACTATAACCCCGATATCAACGGACAGACTTACAAAAATCTTCTTTTCTCCTCCCTCCTCTTTTAGATGGCTCAAATGTTAACTGTCTACTGTTCTCAAAACAGTCTGGTTTAAAAAAAAACGTATGATGTATGTTATCTATATAACCTAATGATTAATGATGACAAGGCTGGATAAAACGCAATAAAACTTGAATAGACGAGGGAATTCCACAGTGCAAAGCAAAAGGGCAGTTAATTATACAGACTGCCTTTTTCTTTTGAACAGAGATACAGGTTCGAGTCTTTTGTCGAACATCCTGTATCAGATAATTAAGACGTTTTCTTCTTAATGATCCTCGTCAAACATTCTCCCGCCAAACACACATCTCCCCGATACTCGAGCGGCCATCTTTATTCCCCGCGCAAACAGTGCTGCCCTCTGCAATGTTTGCGAAGTATTATTGTCTGTGGTAATTGTTTGTTTATGTTCGCAACCGTGTGGCTGCGGCGAGGTAATGAGATATGGGGGGTCCGATACTTGCGAGTCAGTTTACATTGTATTTGCGGATTCAAAAAGATGTATCATCTACAAAAAAAAATACAACGAAATACCACACAGTTTTTTTTATAAAAAAACGATAGCAAATTTCTACGACCCAGCCAGGACTGTTATACAAGCACAAACAAATTAATTTGAGGTTGTGACACAAATTACCTAAGTTCAATTTCAGTCACGTGCCCATTATTTCGGCCGTCGAATCAGAGCGCTCACGGATGGCAGCGCGCTTTGACAGGCGGTAACAGTCGTGTGACATCTATACATCTAAATTTCTACCTTCTTAGCAAACACCTAATATGACTCAAACGTATGCATTCAATTGGGCAAACGGTCCGGAAACTATACGGCAAAAACAATCAACTTTAATATTTTTGAAACCTCAAAACTCATTGTCGCCTGACTAATACTAATACTTAATCGAAGAATACTTATTTAGACAAAGTACTTTCGGGACTTTAATGTTGAAGTATGAAATATGATAAGCGGAATTAATTCCTTAAACAGCACAAAGCAAAAGATAATCTTTACATTATTGAAGCTTCTTCAAATAGCGAAGTATAGCTTAACTGTCTGGATTAGCAACATTTCTTCTCTTCTTTACGGTGACCTTAAAAAACCAGTGACAAGTCTGACACAATGCTGAGTGGCAACCATTTCGATGTTAACTTCCGTGAAATAACAATACTCTTTTACAATTGTCTTTTTTTTCTAAAGCTTTTGTTTTTTACTTTTGTGTTAGGTTATGTTTATTTATTAGCTTCAAAATAATCATTTCTATTCTTTTTTTAAATAGACGACAATCAAGGGAGGTTAGGGATGATTTGAGCCGGCCAACCTTACCTGCTCGAGGTGCACCCTGCTAAATATGTAAAATAAAATGCTCGGGCGACCCACCAACCCCCACTGGACCAGCGTGGAGGGCTTAAGGTCCACCTGCTCCACATGAAAGTACAACTGAGAATGAGATGGCCTTTGCCAAGCAGTAGAACACTAGATAGGCTATATGGAATAGAATAGAATATAACAACACAACACACAACACAATTGCTACCGCCTTCAAGCTCACAATCACCGTTAAGTGAGATTCAAGTTTATTCTAAAGCCTTGTAGCATTTCCCCTACACCCAAATACCTTGTTCCTCAACTAACCTGCATCATTTAAAGATTCCTTTTCTAAAATAAGTTTAAATTTTACAAAAACTTGTATCAAAAGGCTATCCAAAAACTGAGTACCGCCACAATACTCCAAGCAATCCATTAGGCCCGTATCGATTGCGCTGCGCCGAGGGACCGCCCATTAGAGCCCTCCCTACTTACCCACAAACTGTGTATCAGCTTAGAACTGTTATTGCTACTTCTGTGTGTGTATGGTTCAGAACAATAGTTGAGGAAATCGGTATTCACGTAAACAGATAACAGTACAGAATCTACACATCTACAGCATAAAACAAAAATCCCGCCAAATCGCAAAACGATTTCGAACAGTGTGGCATGATCACAAGAGCACCTTTTTTCCAAAAAAAACTACAATATCGTTGTTTTTCTTATTGCATAATATTAGATATCAGATTTGTGTTACAGGCTATTATTAAAAAGGTCTCCTTTCACAGTTATGCTTTAAACTAACTAGGAGATTCCAACCATTGCAAAATTGCGCTTCTTATTATTTACTACTAGGTGTTGCCCACGACTCCGCATAGATGTCGTTTATCGCTTTTCCCTCGGGAACCGTAAATTTTTCCGGAATAAAAACTAGTTTATGTGCTATTCTAGGGGTAACCTATCGAAAAATTTTTGACCGAAAACGTTTCGTTTTTTAACGTTTCTCCGATGGCACGATTCGTAATTTTTTTATTTCACTATTTGACATTAAGTAAACATATCTTTAGTCCTAGCAACTTTTCTCATTGTAGTCACTTGCCCTATGTATTGTTACGTATTTTATTTCAAAACCTATTTTTCATTACACCAGTGCTACAATTAGCCTAGATCGTTTCGTATTTTGTTTCTTAACCCATTTTTCATTTGATCAATGCTACATATAGTGTTCGCTACGTTACGTCAAATATTCATTTCAGGTAAGCAAATCTTGCTTGTAATTTGTTACTATACAGAAAATGCACCGAGCAAGACGAATTAGGGCAGAACCGATACGGATAGGTTAGGTTAGAAGGCCAAGGCGGGAGCTTAGCTCCCGCCTTTGTCTTCGAGGTTTTTTTTTTCTGCCCAAAAAATCTTGCTTGTAATTTATCCAGAAAATGCAACGATCAAGACGAATCAGGGTAGAACCAAATCGGACAGGTTAGCATAGTCGATTTAAAAATAGGTAAACTATTAATACACCGAGCCGTTACATTGGGCGAATCGATCCCAAGTCTACAGATTTCTATTACAGATTCCCAATTCTACGGATTCCCAATTCTACAGATTCCCAATTCCACAGATTCACAATTCTACAGTTTCCTTATTCTACAGATTCCCAATTCTACAGATTCCCAATTCTACGGATTCCCAATTCTACAGATTCCCAATTCTACAGATTACCAATTCTACAGATCCCCTATTCTACAGATTCCCAATTCTACAGATTCCCAATTCTACAGATTCCCTATTCTACAGATTCCCAATTCTACAGATTCCCAATTCTACGGATTCCCAATTTTACAGATTCCCAGCTCGAGTAGCATTTAATAGTGTGGGTATAGGTGAAAAACTTAAGTAAATGTTGTATGTAGTAGTAACACATCTGTATACAGGGTGGAAAGTTGAGATGGGGCATTAAGGGCAGCTACCAGATCCCTTGCTGCCACGCGAAAATGATCTTAGGAGACCTTTCCCAACTTTTTGAGTGATGACAATCGACATTCACAGATTTTTGATAAAATGTACAGATTCGTTATTTAAAGTAATGTGGTCTCAAGACTGGTCTATTTAAAGTTGTTTCCATACATATTAACATTCTTTAAGTATAAAGGACCGATACACGTAAAAAAACCACATGAGAAGACCTTTCTTCTCTGTTATTAGTGTTATTACCCTATTAAATGTATGGAAAACGTTTTCTTGGAATCCTTCATGGGAATGGGATCGATTGGCATTTAAAAAAAAACACAATTCTGACGATTTTCTCGCTGACTGTACATTTTATCAAAAATCTGTGAATGTCGATTGTCATCACTCAAAAAGTTGGGAAAGGTCTCCTAAGATCATTTTCGCGTGGCAGCAAGGGATCTGGTAGCTGCCCTTAATGCCCCATCTCAACTTTCCACCCTGTATACTGTATTACTACTGCATACAACATTTACTTAAGTTTTTCACCTATACCCACACTATTAAATGCTACTCGAGCTGGGAATCTGTAGAATTGGGAATATGTACAGCTGGGATTCTGTAGAATTGGGAATCTGTTGAGCTGAGAATCTGTAGAGCTGAGAATCTGTAGAATTGGGAATCTGTAGAATTGGGAATCTGTAGACCTGGGAATCCGTAGGATTGGGAATCTGTAGAATTGGGAATCTGTAGACCTGGGAATCTATAGAATTGGGAATCTGTAGAGCTGGGATTCTGTAGAATTGGGAATCTGTAGACCTGGGAATCTGTAGAATTGGGAATCTGTAGAGCTGGTAAAAATGGCATTGGGCAAATGATACTAAGGTAAAATCAGAAATGGGAAATAGATAAATTGACAAACCATTACATTGGACAACTGTTTGTATGCTGAAACCAGTATAACAGAATAGATAATTTATCAAATCGGTAAAAAACCTAAACAAGTAATGACTAAATGAAAATATTCGAAAAGATCTTTCGGGCAAACGTAAAAAAACCCAAACCATAGTTGTCGAATAATATTTATCGAACCAAAATTCGGTCAAACATTTTTCGGAGTTCAGATAGGTAACCATTCTAGGCTATATACTATCTCTGTGCCAAATTTCATATACATACATTCGCATATATAATTATTAAGTAAGAAAGTAAGGTAGTAAGATTTACTTTTTTTGATTTTAAAGAACAAGGAAACTAAACCATGACGTAAGTATACTCGGCCTAGGTAAAATATAAAATAACTGGAAGACATTGTAGGGTGGTGGAACCAGTAATGGACAAGAACCCAATGATGAACACTTGATTCTTATCTTACAGAAGATAAGGGTTATTCATTTGTTTTGCAACATTTTTGAATTAAGAGTGAAGTGTCCATTACTGGTGCCTGTCAGCTAAAAGTATCCATCATTGGTGCCGTCACCATATTCGATTGTATTTGAATTTATGTGTTTGGAAAAAATATTGTTTACATACATACATATATCAGGTAGAAACGTAACATGTTAAATCAAACATTACAAAATTTACGATAGTCACAATTAAAATGAAAATCGGTAAATATTTTAATATAGGTAGCCACGAAGGACCAATTCGGAGAACTAGAATAACGAAAATCTTTACACTGTCCTGCAAGATTCTGTAAGAATACAATGACAAATGAAGGAAACTCTACAAACACATTTGAAATCCAATCATCCACACAGTTAATTTAATTTAGCACACCTATTCAAAAACAAAATCGAAACAGACATTATAGAACAATCACTCATACCCAATTACGGCCCCACAAACATCTGCGGCCGGTAATAAACTTATAATTGTGTTTAATACTCATGACGTGGGCCGTGGCATAGACATCAAAGTTCTGTGGGGACTCGGACCCAGGGGACCAGCAACTCGATCCGGTAGAGATTCCCTGTTTGATGTTTGCGAGGACATTGTTTGGTTTCGTTGTTTGAGGATGGGTTTGTTTAGAAAAATGAATTGGATGTATTAAATATTTTTATTAGGTTTAGTTTCTGTTACTGCGAATAAGCCCTTTTATTAACGTTTGGGTAGGTGTTTGAAACTTTATTCTATCATGATTAACACCAATTTGTATAATATTTGTCATTCTATTGGAAATCTTTGCTGTAATGTCAAGTTACAGACGCAAGTAGAAGTTTAACGTAACAAACATTTCATTAAAATATTGCAGAAAAAAATGTAGCAATATTTAGCAAAAAAGTTTGGATACAGTTTTTTTTTACCTTGATCTTGAAACACAATCACCTGTTTATATAATGTATCATTTTATATAGAATAGAATTATAGAAAACCACAAAACAGCAGAAAACATGTTTCTCGATAATTTAACAGATCCCTTAAACACATCTATGACATGGCCGTTTCCTTAACACTCCTAAGCACTGGTCAAGCCTCGCCGAGACAAATCCCCCGATCTATCACAGCCCATCCCCAGCCTGAGGAAATCTGCGAGACCGCTCAAGCCTACAGTACTGTGACGCACGCAAGCTTTGATTCCGTTTGGGGTCAGACTACTTTGTGTAACTGCTTTAGCGGCACGCGATCTGATTTCCAAAGTTTGCAGGATCTTGGGGACGAGGGAAAGTTCTGATAGCGTTACAGGATATAGTTTGTGGACGGGTCTGTTAGTGCTATTGTGTTATCTTTTTAGTTACAGAGTTCTTTTTATGAGCCGAAATATGAAATGTGCTGATGTTATACTATGGTGTTTTATGACTGAAAATTGGCATTTAAAATAAATCTGGATATAACATATTACTTACTTAGGTATGCTGCATGATAATCAAGTTAATGAACTATTTTCTCTGTGCGAAATCACTACAATCCGGTACTTTAAGTTCACAGAAACACAAAAAAATACAGAAAAAAAAACACACTTTTGCATTTACAATATTAGATCGAATATTGGGCGTTATACAGCGCATAACGGATTGTTTTTACAACCAACCAGCTTCCTTCCAATTTCCCTAATATAAAGCGGGAATCAAGAGAAAGCCACTCGAAAAATCCCGAAATCAATCTGTCTGCGTACAGTTGGCAAACTAATTTGCGGCGTGATTGGCTTAACAAAGTTACTGGTGGGAGTTCAGCCAATTTAAAACCGCTACGTAGCAAGGAGCCAATTTATTATAGAGTATCGAGTGCTAGTGATGGACTCTATTCTAAATCGACTATGGAGTGTTTGCGGAACTTGAAAGGCTCTTCATGATTTTTAACCTCCAACGTATAAATACCGGCGGGCTTGCATCTGTGTGTCCGTGTTTTTCTCTGTGGCATGCGGAAGTACCGTTTCAACTAGGTTTTTTTACATAGAAAGTTACTTTATTTAGGGTGGTTGTTGGATATGGTAGGAGTTCTCAGCTGTAAAAGTAGGAGTCGCCATTATATCAAGGGTTTAATCTATTTAATAGATAGGTATTATCGGATTTTTTTAATTGTGTCAGACGAGATTGGGAATAATTTCAAAATCTTTACTAACTTTCTGGTTGCAATACAAGTAAATGACCAGAAGAATGTGTTTGGACTTGTGAGTGTTGGAGTGGTAAGGTGACACATGATTCAGATCAAAATCGGCACACACACGTCATGGTGCTTCTTCTATGTTAAAGCGATAAAGTACAAAAGTATCAACTTTTGACGTAATCATACCGAATTATTCTAAAAGCGAATTCTGCAAAACCGCACCCCGTTTTCTCTTATCATTCCACCTCGCTCTATTTTACAAACCTTTGTTTTATACTTCAGCATCATACGTCTACGCTGCATTAAAATACCTACTCTATGTCTATGCACTGGCCCGTCCCTACTGCAGACTGCAAACATATTACGGCGCCGACTGTTGGCACAACCGGACCGCGCTCAAATACGATGTGCGCTTCGTTTTCACGGGGACGACTGTACGCGTACTGCCGTCCTACCAAAGAAGGCGTTAACAGCATAGTAATGGTAGAAGCATTTAATGTGGTTACCAATAGAGTATGGAATGGTTAGACTACTACATTGCAATTAGCCGCCTTCTTTGGCGGGACGGCATTGTAGCGGAGCATTCTACCCCAGCCTAGGAACCAATAGCAATAAGCGACATCTTATCGGAAAATATTTTTTATATTCTACAACTTTTTATCACGGGAAATGTCAAATCGCTGTGAGAAAATTTAATGGGCGAACTAGAATGTCACAAAAACATGTAGTTATGTTTCAACTCCCACCCTATTTTTTATTTAACACACAAAATTGGGACTACCATAGTAAAACTTTAAAACTTAAATTAATTAAGACCGTAACGTACCGAAAATGTACATAGTATTTATCTTTATCTCTATGAATGGTACAAATAACCGTCCATAATATGTACATAGGAAAAGGAGTTATTTTCTCAATGGTTTTTAAGAGAACCTCGATCGGAACATGTGTGATCGCTAGAAGCTCCAATATTAGGCTCCGTCGACAGAAATTGACTGAGGATGTGATCAACCACTAGAAATAGGCGTTTCAAACGGAATCCCTGATGATAGTCTTTGAGGCTTTGAGGGCTCCATCATCAAAGACAAAGGTTTCAACGTTACTCACTTTAAACTAGCACCGAGCTATGTTGAGGTTTTAAAAACTTGGTGCCCAGCCAAATAAGTAAAGGCTTTACTAATACAATCAATATTGAAATTACTGTATTTTTTTACGCCACAATTATCTTGATCCTATCGTAGTTACAATTAACGATCCCCATTGCAATATGCATATCACACTACCACTGAACCATGGTATCCAAGTTACGTGTTTATTTTTTAATTACTTTACGTTAGACGCTAGATTGTAATGTTAATTTACACGGAAATATTTAGATAGAACAGATACCAAGTAAAAACTAGTTCTAGAATAAGCTTATGCTAGAAGATAGTCACTAATGACATCTAACATTTCTTTTATTTTCGCATCGAAGATAAAAATACAATAATTGGCTCCCAAGTTTACACAGGGACCGACAAAGCGCAACACAAAAATATTCCGTGCGCGACTCGCATCTGTTTAGCCTGTGTGTTTGCCTGCTCCTTAATTAGTGGCGGTATCGTTGCGGTGAGTTTGCGCAGCGCAAACAGCTACCGTGCGTGGCGGGAGCCGTGTGGTTTGGACGAGGCATATGAGAAGCAAAGTCAGCAATATCCGTAGCATAGCGTATAGATTTCAAAATTTCATCATTAAAGATAAACTTCCATACATTCACTCCGTATTACCGAAGTGTAAAAGAGCCCTCATGTGGCTAATTTACTGAATAAATATTTTAAATTTTGAATGTTGAAACACACATACATGCCGCATCTAACCCCCATACATCGTCTCCCGCACGCATCGCTTAACGTCTCGTCTCGCGTGTCCCGTGTTTGTGACCGGTGTCCTCACAGGGAATGCACTAATGGAGGGGCATTGGAAATCTTTGCGAGAGGATATTTGCGAGGGCATTTTCACTATGGTGTAGACCACCTTGCTTATATATCGTAATGATGTTGTTTACGTTATGAATGTTCTTATTAACTAAATTATAATACTTTTTTGCTAAGGACACTACTAACTAACATCGTCAAATAGGTCTAATTTGTTGTTATGACTTTTGTTATTATTACTTATTATCAATGAACTAACTATCCGTGTCTGGCGCCTGCCGGGCAGGGTGTAATTATTTTTTCATACAAATCTTGTCCTGACAACTACGAACAGAACGAAAAAAACAAATCGGTCGAGGCATTCTCGAGTTATGGCGTGCCAACAGAAACAGGGATTCAATTTTATATATGTACGTATATATTGATGCCAAAACTTTATAAATAATAAGTGTGTACGCAACCTGACCTCATCTAACCTAACACTAACCTGCACCAACTGGTGATCGAGCTGCGCGATGATCCTCAACAGATGCCCGGTCCTGGCTGCTCGGACGAAGACGCCGCAGTCTCCGATGCCAGCCCCTCGCGCGAACAGGGCACAGAAGTCAGCCCGACCTCCACACAGGGTACGTTCTAGGGCAACGTGGAGGGATTGCGTGGCTGCGGCACGTTCTGGACCCTGGGAAGCAAATTATAATAAATAACACCTACAGGCTATTTTTATTCAATAGATACATTCCATTTATGTTCAAGTGTGCTTTGTAACTTTCTGACTAGTTTAAATTTCACAATTAAAGATAAGGCCAAAGCATATTTTAAGCACACTTTAATTATTGTGCGTTAATAAATAAGATGGTAGATCTACAAAAAAAAGATGAAATTTAGCGCCATCCTTAACATATCTCATCTTATCCTATTGTGATATTACTAGCATATAGGCATTCCATCTTCCTCCTCAGGTCCTCAGGGTTGGCACGCATTTGCGGTCTTAGGCTTGCAGTATTAACATTGTATTCCTGAGAATGCATATGTCAATGGGTCACAAATCCCATTTACCTTCAGGTGGCTTGTGTACTCGACGCTCGTTAACCTTCTCGATGTCAGAAAAGAAAGTGGCATAAGAATCCATTACGTTGACAGAACTATCTACTCACCTCTTTGCTGTACGGCTGACAAAGGTCGCAGCACACCGTGACGAGGGTCTGGATGCCGGCGCGGACCTCGCCCGTCGTCTCCGCTCGTATGATGCCGCTCAAACACATGTAGCTGTGGAACACGGGGCTTAGTTAACACAGTGCCTGGAGAGCCGATGTGGGGTCGATTTTGTATGGAAAGTGAAGATATTGGCACTGAATATAGGGTACTGTCACAGATTAAATAAGAGTTACTACGTAGTACTGTTACCATTGTCAGAGGGACTGGAATATAGTCCGGATTGGGAGAGTCGGTCACGCCAAGCCCACATTTCCGATTGTAGTCAACTACAATCGGAAATGTATTACAAGGTTTTATTTAATTTGCAAAAGGAAATAAATAATAAATGAGTTTTTTTTTGTAATAAACACACCTTGTTGTGGACTGTTGTTATTAGACTAACGATAAACTCGCTATTAAATGACGAGTCAAGCCCTTCATAACTTTATAGACCTACTGCCAGCCTTTGAGGAGTCTCAATGGCCACCTTTATTGTATTATCATCAAAATTGCATAAGTATGCAAAATTACAAGTCAATCCGATGACTACAAGTAGGTTCAAATCGACTTCAGCCTTTATTCCGTTCTTTGTTATTTTAACTATTTAAGTAAGCAAATATTTATAAGTCTGTATAGAAGCAAATATTACTAGAATAGGAACATTCCATCTTGGTACTCAGGGTTGGTAACGCATTTACGGTCTTAGGACTGTAGTCTTGAGAATGCAAATGTCTATGGGTCACAGATCCCACTTACCATCAGGTGGTATAGTGTGCTCGTTTGCCTTCTCCGCACCATAAAAAAACCCAAGTACCAAAAGTATCTCAGAAACATGATTCCTCATTAAAAAAAAACACAAGGTCAACATATAAAAATACAAGAACAATTATAAAAGTCTTATGACAATGCCCATTTGAGAGCTTGATGCCAGCGAACGTGTTAGTGTTAAATCTTGCATCAACCGGACAGAACAAAGCCTGAATGGAAAGACAACACGGTCTGTTGTTGCGGACTTAATCCCAGCCGAGGGACAACGCGTTATTATATGTAAATATTACCGGCTACCGGTTACGGGCGGAGTGATAATCTGTTGCTTTGGAATACAAGGATAAATGCTAAGCGGGCTTTTTAACGATTTTTAATTTGAGAAGTGGTTAAAAGGTTAAGTTTAAACAGTAGCTTTTATTGTTCCAAAGTTCTCCCTAACGAATGTTTTTGCTAAAATAAATTTTAAAATATACAAATTAGTACGCATGCATAAAGCAAAGAATTTACATATTTGATTAATTACTCAATATTCAATATTTTATTGCAATCATAATGCAATAATGTATCTAAAAAGATGGAAATATGTTGTATAAATGCTTCATTATGAACCCTGTTGGGCAATTTAGAGAGAGGGATAATAATAATTGATTATTATTTCTTATTTATCTTTGCGCAGAAAAAACCTAGCATTTTAAATTAAAAAAATATCGTTAAATCATTAAATTTTTTATTGGTTAAAAAAGGTCAGATCATGCCAAAAGATTTCAGCATAATAATAAAAGTAAACAATCAGATAAAATTATAATAAAATGCAACCCAAGCATCTTCCTTGCTGTTTCCGATCCAATTATAATTTGCGTCAATATTTGCGCCGATTGTACAAGTACAGTCAACACAATTAAATCATCCAACACAGCGTAATTTGGACGGTATCTAAAGCACTTAGGGTTGATTTTCGGTTGGTCGTGTCAAGATAAGGGAATGAAACTTTGATAACCGTATGATCAAATCTCAAGAGGTTAACCGAATCGAGTTGGGTTTGTATGATTTGTTTTTAATCTTCACAGATAATAGATAACTTATTTGCTTTGATAATATTTATAGTAAGCAAATATTAAAAACAATCTGTACTTATATGTATGCAGGGAGTCTCTCAGTAAATATTGTAGCAAAGAAAGACCTGGGCATTTACAATTGGTTAATAATAAAATGACTTTTTAAAATGTTCACAAGTTTATATGGTGCGTCACACTGCTGATTATAAAACATTTTTGAACACCGCAACATACGACTAAATTTAAGAATAGCTTTTTTTTACGTTATTTCCATAGCTACCAACCTCTTTCGTTCCGTACGCTATCAACTCGAAATAATGGCAGCTTATAAAGCCAGACTAAAAATAAAAACAAAACCATGGCGCCGATGGAACGTGAACAATTCAAAAATGGAATTCGAAAATACTCTCCTCTGATTCGTCATCGGTGTTCTACCACATAATTCCTATAACCAATCTGTATTGTTTCGAATCTTAATGACTTCACAATAAGGTGGACGTCGTGTGTTTATGTTAAATTGGTTGGGTTGGGGGTCCGAGTTTCGGTGACGGGTTAAGATAAGCTAATCTTAAATATTCGTTGCTTGGTAAAGGTCATTTTAGTACAACACTGACTAAATCACTGACCGGCGTTATCAGTTTGACTCCTGAGGTTTCGAACAAGGTTATTAATGTGAGATATTTATTAAAGAAATTGTTATCATAACCATACAATATCCTAAGGATTGTAGCAGCAGTTATTTTACATGTAAATATTACAATCCACCGGAGTCCATGATTGCGAAATTAAATGGTTTTTTAAAAAAAAATAAGTTCTTGGTCATAACTCATGATTTAAAAAACTGGGGGAAATGCGCTGTGGTTAAAACATGACCTAAATTCATAAACCAATATAAAGTCACATCAAACTAAGTTTTGATATTTTAATACCATACCAGAAAGATTTTTCAGGGCGATTTTTTTAAAGATAGTATTGACATTTATTTTATTTCTATTCCTGACGACATATAAATTGACATGTCATATAATTTATACTGTGTTATATTGAGTTATAAAATCTGAATCTGATGTAACGGTTAATAAATAAAATAAGTTCTGTTACAGATTAGCTAAGTGTTGTCAAGAGTTGGTAATCAACTAATCATTAACTGTATAAAGAAAATAAAGTTTTCCATCACGTTTTCCACGTCACCCTGTATAAGATCGAAGAATGATGGTGTCTCCTTTTCCAATACAAATACAGAAAAAATAACAATTCAAAACATAACCATGCAGGCCGTCTTACCGCTAAATATTTACTTTACTTCCAGAAAAAAGTTTCAATATTAATCATTACACATACACAGCAATAAATTCTACACACACTAACAGCTGTGTCTGTGGCCCTCGGAACTTTTTGCATGCCCGTCGGTAACCTCACGTCACGAGTCACTACCGAGTCGGCTTGTTTAGCATCGCTGTCATTGCGGTTTCCTCAGTTTACTTACACAGGGTGTACACTAAAATATGTGACAGTTTCGATACTAAATTTCCGTAGTAAATAAAAAAATATACAGCGGTTAGATACAGGGTGGTTCGATTGATGGATATATTTTAAATATAGTTCTATCGCTCTGTCGGTGTTTTCAGGACACGCTGCAGTCATGTTTATTCGCTCTTAACTAAAATTTAATTTAATAAGCACCAGACATATCAAGGACATGTTTACACCCACCGCATTTGATCAAGAGTTTGTAATACGATTATTCTATTAATGTCGATTTCATTTACAGAGCTTCGGAGTAACCGAACGCAGTCTATAACCTCAAAACCTGACTTTATTCTTATTAAGGTATTCGTAGTCTTTGTCTGTTTTTACATTTTGCGAGGTGATGAATTGGATCCCAGTTTTACTTTTCCGTCAATATGCAAGCGAATACGTAATAATATTTTCATATTAAATTCAGACCTAAGTTTCTTAAGTTCCAAGTAAAAATTAATAAAAAAAGCCAGTAAGTGTTTATTCAAATCTTTCAAATTTTTCATAAAAAGGACATCGCCAGCCTTATATCGGAAATAATAACTACTTACGAACATTTTTTCCTAAAAAAAAACACTATTACACATACCAGCCCACCCTGTGTCCTCCCTGGCGCCAATGATTCACGGGGCCAATCACGACGCGTTCTAAATTCAAACGCGCTAATGGAACGCGAGCTTACGAGCGGCGCGAGCGCATCTATTCCGTTTACGGTTGCCAGCGTAGATTATAAATAATAGCAGGATTTTGTTAAACGATAAAGAACAAGAAATGAATAATACAAAGCGTTTCTTTTGGAAACCGGCAAAAGTTGTATTCCATCAAACCAAAGTAAACGTGAGCAATATAGTAACATATTAAGATTCGTTAGCTAATATGAATTTTTATGTTTATATTTCACTTTTTATTTTGATTCCGTTCAAAATACATTAGTGTATGTAATTATAGTGAAATAATATTGAAAACAACGAGTCGATTACTTTTAAGTTTTTAATGTGAGTGTGTTTATAAAAAAAAAACAAATGTGAATAGTTTGCGATTCGACATTCAAACCTTGTTATTTTAAAATTGTATTAAAAATCTGCCAATTAAATTTAACTTAATTAATTTCCACTAATTACTTAAATAGCAGGATTTTCTCAATACCGGCAACACCGAGCGAAAGCACTCACATTCTCGTTTAAAATGTTTCTCCTTAATTTCAGATAGATAAACGACTCCAGCGCATTTCGGCGCCTTTCAACGTGAAATATGTTTTCCCATTAACGACATAGTGTCGTGTTTAATACTCTTTGAAGCTTAAAACGTCCACGGTACGAAGATCTCTCAAAATCCGTTTAAAAGGTAATGTTACTTGGGAATTTAAGGGGTAAGGAGGTCGAGCTAAAATGGACAAGTAGTAAAATTGTTGTGGCATCTTTAAAGTAAGGTATGTTAATTCTGCTGTGAGTGGTATAATTTTAATTTCAGTCTGGATTTGTGATTGAACATTTCCTTTTTCAATTTCGTATTTAAAATGACGCGCTTGTTTTATTTCACCACGTGCACTTTGCCGTATTTATTTTTGGAGCACTCAAATTCTATAAATATTTGAAGTTCCGTAGTAGATAGTTGCATCATCAACATAGTAAATAAGAGTTTATTTTTGTATACTTTTTCGTTATATTGGGAACGTTAGTTTTCTTTTTCCAATAGTTTTTGTTGAAATACTGATAACGCCATACTTAAGCTATCGTACCTATTCTTTATTTCTCTTTGACAAGAGAAAAAAAGTTACATAAATTAAGGAAAGCGTTAAGTATTTTTTAGATCCACGAAAAAAGCCAAACGCTGTTTATAGCGAACATACTGCAAGTTAATATAAACAACAAGTGCTACATTTAATAAGTTTTTGAGTGCTTATTTTCACGTTATGTATTGATACATTATTTCAATACTTACTTTTATGGCTGTCAAAGTTCCATGTTTTAATTCTTATCCTTAACACTTTAATTTACCCGATTTTAATGGTATTTTTCACCAAGAACTTAAAAAATAAAACTTTAAATTTAAATCCACACTACAACTGTCAATTCACAGTAAAATCACCATATGAGCTAACGTTATGCAAAAACGCAACAAGTGTTAAACTCATAACATAAACTAAACGATATAAAACTCCATAAAACCTATCGAGCGTACGAGGCGTGACTACTTATATTGAGACATCAAATTTATTTCATTTTAATAAACGCAAATAAGTATGCAAATGCATTTTCAACAAATTCTGGGCACCCTTGGATTATTGAAGGGGTAACGGCGGATCGCAATACTGAATACATAAATAATAATGTTACTTAAATGGGGACTTTGAATAGCCTGTATGCCAGTCTGGCGGTGAGCAGAGCTTTTACTATTACATTTTCGAAACATTTTTAATAAACAAGTACCTAATTATTATGTTTTAATGTTTATTAGGGTATCATACGGTAAAATTTAACTAATACCTAAAAACTATATTATAACATCAACCACTAAAGTTACCATAAGTTAAAAGTACATATATTATTTAGAACACTTACGCCCAAATAAATTAATTTCATATTATTTAACCTATATTTGGAGATCACTAAAGTAAACTCACTCATCATATGCATCATCGAGGGTCCATACCAACTGGCTTAAAATCGTTAATAACATTTTTCGACTACAACACATCATTGCATAATGAGCGACGAAGTCCGAAGACACATTGAAACTCGTCTATGGACCCTAAGACTTTATGACGGCTTCAAATGAAAATACTCAATCACCATACATCTTACACAACAATCCCTAACAAAAACTAAATCGAAACCAAGTAATACATTTCTTTGATCCGAAAATTGAATAGAGACAATATGAACAGCATACGCTATTACCATTCCAAAACTATAAGTAGATTCTTCTATCACATTAAGTCTGACTTCTCTTTGTACTAACTCATTCTCGTAATAAAAACTTTCAGATTTAACACATTCTGTAGATCAAAAGCTCCGTATTAACATAGTGGGGGCAGAGTAATCCAGCTAAGTAATTCTCTCTCAGTAAGTAATTCTTTGATAAATGAAATTAAATCGCACAAACAAGTGCCGTTAGCCCCGCGGCTCCCCTTTCACGTGCTTTGGCGTAGGGATGGGTCGAATATCGATATTCGTGTGTTAATTATATTGTAAATTCTACTAAGCCGATTTCAATATGGCTTTTTAATATTTTTCTGATATTAAGTATTAAAGTAAAATATGTATATAAGGGTAATAGAGGGTATTCAAATAAGTGTCACTTTCATTCATCACGAAGACTCGAAAATCGGGCAATGAAGTTTACAAGTGTAATAGGAGTTTAACGTATGAGCCATAAGCCCGTGTCACAATTAACATAAAACAAAAAAAACGTTTCATACCATCCAGAATATCTCAACGTTTTGAACTATCGACACCTCCCATCCCAAAAAACTTAGCAAAAAGAACATCGCAACACGACATGTGCGCGCCAATCTGTCGATGCGCTACTCAGCATCCCACTCTTTCCCGCACAAATTATCCCGCATACGTCCGTCTCTATCTAACCCCCTCAAAAGTACCCTATTCACGGTTGTCGCAAAAGCTTAGACGTCCGATTATCGGCGTGTTTTGGATTGTTTTCGATTGTCCGATTCGATTATTGGATAAAAAAAAGTTATCGTATTACCTACTCGGGTTACGCTTTCATGCTCTTGTCAATGAAGATATTATTTTGACTTATTCGGTAGTCATTATAATAGAAACATGAACAAAACAACTAATATAATTATTAATTACTGTCTAGCACGACGTTTAAAATTCGTTGACCATATATTACCGAATTATAACATTAATATTTTAAAATCCGCGAGCAATGACCGATTCATAACATCCTGAAGGTGACATCACTATTATATTCGTAACAACTTAAGGAAGTAGCCTACCAAATTGAAATATGACAAATATCACAGCCAAGACACTAGTACAACAGGTAAGAACAGACACATATACACACACAAGAAGTGAAAAATAACGTTAAAACTTGTTGCGAAAAAACTAGTAACATTTACTTGTCAAATACACACTGCAACACAAAAGAAATGGTACGGTCGGTCAATAAAGTGGTCTACCAGTTTTGACAAAAGTTTCTGTGAGGTCTAACTATCGCTAAGGTTGACACTTGTCACTGTCATAATATTATTGCAAGGGAAAATCAAACTTGTTTTATCATGACATGCAAATGAACTTCAACCGTAGGGTGGTAGACCACATTTTTGGCCGACTGTACAAAAAATCAAGATTAGAGCAAATCTAGAAACTTAGCATAAGCTGGATGTGTAAGAAATTCTGATTGCACACTGCACGGTCTCAACACCGTGCATAAAACACAATCATAAATAAATAACTTGACCCTCGCAAGTGACCGCTAAAATATTGACAAAAGACTACGTTATTTCTAGTTACATCGTATACTATCAAACAAAATGCAAACCTAACAAATTAGAACTCGCTCAACCCTACCGTATGTCAGTCACATCAACATCAAATCATTTTCATTTCATCCCCAATTGAGCACAGAACAAGTGTTACGTTACTCACGGCCTGGAATGAACCCGAGACCAGACACCTGGGTGGGTCGCACGGCACTTTATAACAACCCTTGTTACTCGAGATGGATGGGAATCTCCAGCATGGATTATTGATGGTGGTTAGATTTAATAACTTTTAATTTATGACCGTGAGTACTGCTGCAATGATGAAACACAAGACAACAGACCTCGCAGCGTAAACAGCCAACTAGGGACTGTATTCAACTCGGTAAAACTATTACCGTTATCATAACGTTGACAATACGATAACATGTCTAAAGCAATATGGTTTTACCGAGAATAGTGCGCCGTAGCGACAAGAAGTATGGGGGAAGGTAATCCAGCATAGTCTGATAGCAAGTGTTCTCTGAGGCTCATCGACATATGAGCGACAGAATTGCAAATGTGTTGCTAATTGCTGCTAAGCGTGAGGACTAAGATGGAATTCCCTTATGTTAGCCATTACACTGGCATACAAAATTAGTGTCATGTGGTGAAAATTAGGAAAATGTGTTACAGGTTACAGGTTTCTGAGTCAGTGTTGTTTTGAGTTCAATATAGCCCACTAAATTTTTAAGTCTCTCAAATACGACGTAAAATCTATGACAGATTTTTCCAGAAAAGCTAACTATGTTGATTCTACTTGGCATCAGAGATTAAAAGGGGCCGGGAATCGAACCAGGGCCCGCGTGAAAGCCACCTGATTGTTCGCACGGCACTTAGTAGACCCTCGTTTCAATATGGATAACTGTACACGCCTAATGCCTTTGGAGAATAGGTTACCCGAATATGAGAGCAAGATCGGAATATTTAAGAATGACTTTTAAAGTCATATTAACAAGTATATATTAACAAGATTTAAAAATAATGAAAATTAAGTAAAGGTTGTCAAATGCGTCATTAGAATTAGTATTATTTAAACCAGAAAGTTGCCACAGAGAACCATGGTCAAAGGAATAAAACCTGGAATAAAGACGTACCTTGCGGGACACCTATTGTACTTAGATTGACAAAAGTTTAAATATGAGGAGAAAATGTTAATATGAAAACGACGGTAATGTAGTGTTGGCTGTCAATAAAAAAAACGGATCAATAATACTAGAACCATAATCATTGGTTTTGCAAACAATTAGGATAATACTCGACTCTTGGTCGAAAGCAGCTGTAGCTCGAATAAACCCTAATCATTACAGTGGGCATTCAACACTACAGCCCAGCATGCCTCGCCGCGGGGCGCCACTCTGCGGTAGCTTTATGAGATTCGATGATTAACACATACGATTAAATGTAGTGGGCGTAGTCTTGCTTTCAATATGCACAACTCCAGGTTTTTTAAAGAATAAGAGGTGTAGATGATGGCTATAACGCCAATACGGGAGTGACAACCACGATTGCACAAGTGACACGTTACCGGAGATGTTGACAAAAAGAAGCCCTAATTGCCGAAATATCACAATTTGAAAATAAAAAATTCTTATTATACTGGAATTTACAATATAATACAAAAGTAAACATTTAAATCAAATGGAATTTTATTGATGATTGTCCTTACCTAATATTTCGAAATTGGGTATTCAACGGTAAAACAATATTGCTTTTGAAGTGTTATGGTATTGTTTTTAACTCAACCGCCATTACTGCTGAGTAAATAAGAGATATCATAACGTTACTATAACACGTCAAAATCAATTTTGTTTTACCGTGATGAATAGAGAAACTGCTGTTTAGGGAATCTGGTAAAGAGAGTAGTCTAATATTTTGAAATGTGATATTTTCGAAGTGAGCGAAGAGAATGGAGTTGTTTCCTAATAAACACTTGTAGGACAAGAAGTCGAACCAAGCATTATCGTATGCGACCATTGCGACCACACCATCGCACAAGGTTGGTATTTATACCCTATTCACCAACTACTTGAGTCAATCTTGAAAGACATTTTTTATGGCATGGAGAATCAAACAAGCGTAAACGCCACCTAATGGTAGATGATCTAAAACCCAAACAAATGTATTTGGGTTTTAGATCACACTTGCAATCTGAAGAGTACAATCTCGAGACTCATTACCAAGACTGCCTCAATGATCATTTCACCGGTGTTGTCATTCCCACATAGCAAAACAAAAATATAAACATTTGTAGTGGTTAAAGGATAGATCAAGACATACAGAAACGATTCGAGTCTCAACTTCTTACGCTCTACTTTTTTTCTGCTGTAGCGTTAATCCAATCGTACGCACTCTGCCGGACCCCTGCGGCTCCCGCTGTGCTGTTGGGCCCACAACTACTATTCATTAGGCGATTATGATATTTCTGGCTGTGCACTTATACTGACATAAACGTTAAATGGGCATCGGTTCTTAAGAACCAATTTTATAATGCCGTTTTTTAGAAGTGTAAAGAAACAAGTTAAAGTACATTATCATAATATCAGCCGAAAGATGGCCACTGCTGAACATAGGCCTTCGCCAGGATCGCCACAATACTTAATTAGTTTTATTTTTCAATTACTGCTTTGTTGTCACTCTACTACGCGACTACTCTAAGGGTAATGAGTTCAATAGTCCATTAAATATCAGATGTTCCACTTCAGTTAATAAATGGGGTGTCATAGTACTCATAGTAATTCCTCAAGAACGTGCAAGTGTCATAGAAATAGAAATAGAAAATATCTTTATAATCACATCCATGGCTGAGGTCTCCTTTTAAGTAAAGATATACCAGTGCCAGGAGACCCCGCTCCTCTATAGCATATGTTACATGTGTTTATTAAGACATAGGTCTATAACAATTAGTTAATGAATATACTAACGGCCGCACTCAGCCAGTTAAAAATGTCTTTGAGTAGGTACGGCGGTAAGTCTCTAGCCGAGACTTTGGTTTTTAATTTTAGAATTATTTAAATATTTTTTTGTTAGAATATCATATAAGAAAACCACAATGATTTGATCTGAGGTATCGATCATAATAATGCCTTTCAACCTCAATCTCATAGCCCTGCCATTTTATCCAATCGCGTGATTCAGACTCCCTGCGGTGTCCCGCTGCGTTGTTGTGCCTCCTACCCATTGGCTGATTATGTTGTTACGGTCGTTTTATAACCGGCCTTTATGGCCCATTGTTATGAGATTTGACCAATGTGAAATATGTTTGTTTTTTTTCTAACCTTATTATTTCTTTAGAGCGGTTATGTATGTATTCCAGGATCTTCAGCATATGAAAGGTTTTTGAGATGGGGCTTTGCAAAGGGTTTTGCAGTTATCAAATCTATAAATCATAAATTAAAATGTCGTGCATAGTTGTAATCGAGTTATGTATATTATCAATTCAATTTTTAATTTGTAAATGCCTCATGCACAAGGCCTAATAAATAAATAAATAAATGAAATATACTCGGCAAATAAAAATGATGAACCTTATTGAACCTTGTGAAGTAACTCTTACCTTTTATTATATTTTTACTTTTAAGTTCAGTATGAAAATGTTACATTTTTATTAGCACTACGCACTGCTGTGTTCCAGTCAGCCAGAGAAATATCTACCGTATATATTTAATCGTATAGGTATGGCATATTACGGTTACTGTTCTTAACTTATAATGACTAACCTCGTAAGGTCCAGTATGCAATAGGATGTACATTATCAAGGTAATTTACAAACGTGATTGAACTTTATTGTCTGGATGGTAGATTCAAAGTCCCACTGACATAAACTGGCCGTTTTTAGTACGGAGGGCCTTAGGAGGTCAAAAAATAAATTAAACTAGGTTACTGATGGTTATAGACGAATTTCCAGATCCTTCGTCCGTAGTCTAACATTGTAGTAACTATTGTATTCCATTGCATTAAAGTTGCAAATTTCCATGGGCACGGAGACCACTTGCAGATGCAGGTAATAAAATAAAAATACAACGTCAACGTATTTGGTTGCATATGTTAGAATTCATCTTGCTTTCTCAACTAGCTTATCGATTGATACTGAAGCAGACTGAGAAAGCAAGCCACACGCAAACTTTGCAGATCAAGTACGATGTCGTATTTATTCACTACATCTGTACTATCATTATGATGGTATGAATCAAGCCTGCGTATTTGTTTGCCTTTCTCATTCTATACCAAAAACACGTGTACATAACGTACTGCCGATTTTTTATTTTTAAATGCACTATCAACTTCATCATTTCAAAAACTCAATAACAAATTCAAAAGGAATGTACATTTAACAAAAAATATCCCATCTGGCTTTCTACACTACACGTCTCGCTTTCCCTAGTCTATTCACAAGTGTGACCTCAATCCGATCCCCTTTATTCCTCAATCAAGTCTATTATTTTCCTATCCTAGTCAAAATTAAAAAAAAACCTACCCTTCCAATGCCCACGACAGCACGTCAAGGGCTGGTAATCGAACCCTGTCCCCAGAGCATACACAGAAACCACATTTGAACCGCGCGACCGTAACGGTAATTTTGCGCGGAGGAATTAAATAATTATGACATATAACTGACAGTCAGTGTGGGTGTGTGCCTCTAATGGTTCGAGCTATATTTCAAATTGACGTTAGTTATATGGGACCGTTTGCGATTGGTTGATTGGCCAACAAACACTATATTTCAGTTTTTTTTTAAGGCTGAATTGTGTTCAACAGCCTGGCTTTAGGAGAGGGTAGTCTTTATTTTTTACTTCACTAAGGTACAGCAAATAGGATTGTTATGATTTAGTATCGTAGTTCATGTCTGTTTGTTTTTTGAGTATCAAGTTCCTAAAAAGTCGGATAAAACCTGTCAAAGTTCATAAGTTTTATAATTACATATGGAAAGTGACGTTGTTATTCCCAAAATGCCTTAATTCAAACGAACCGTGAATTCATGCCTTGTTTGGTATTGAATTAAATCAAACGCAAAAAAAATAACATTATGGTAAGTTATCTGTGATGAAACTGATGAACACTGTCAAATTTATGGTTTTTGTAATTGGCTTTTGGACAAAACAGACAATAATCAATGATCATCATTCGCATTAAAACTATAAGCAAATAATCTGTGACGGACAACCACCGAAAATGTGACAATGGTCCCGACCACCGGTCCCACCGGGAGTAGTGATTAAAAATTAGACCCAAAATAGAATTACTCGAAACCAAACAATTTACATTAGCTCAATTATTAGACGCGTGCCCATATTATTGCTAAAATTATCAACAACAAACAAAACCTTCAAATGTCCATTGCCATAGCAAACACACTTTTAACATTTGGCAATAAAATTCACCTACGATTTTCCAAACAGCAAAACAATTGGAACATATATTAATGTTAACCATCAAGCCAACTTGAACCTTATTTCAATCAGTAAACAAATCAATATCGACTCTTAGTAAAAAATAGAGGAACATGGGCAATGTTAGGCCACGTGTTAGTGTCATCGCTAGGGATTTCTACCGGGATCGAACCCCGTGCCCGGGAGGATTGGAACGACACGGCACGCGACGAGACGCGTGACAGTTTTGACGGCTAAATTGAGGTATTTTTTGCGACCGTGTTATAAGAATTGGTGTTGAAATTGATATATTTGGGTGTTAGACATTTAAAATTTTAAAAAACTTGTTAGAAATTAATTTATTGAGGAATTGGAGGGAGGCATGCATTTGTAAAGCTTCTTTGATTAATTAGTGTAATTGCCATATGTATTTTAAATTATGGGCAAGCTACATTAACTTCTTGTAAGTATTATTCAAGAGCGTTAGTGGCGTAGTGGCTCTGGGAGTCCAATTGTGATGGTAAGGTTTCGAGTTCGAACCCTTGCGGTGGTCATGTACCAATGAGTTCATTACCGGATGGTCTTAGGTGAAGGAATAACATCGAGAGGAAGCACGCACATTCGAGCTACTGAGTTAGCAAGAAGGTAATTGCACAAAAAATCCTAAAGGGGTCGAAATGTTTCAGAAAGTGCCTATCTATAAAAACTGGTAAGACATTGATAAAAATTCAAGCGTCAGTAAAGCTTCAAAATATGGAGAATAAACCTCAAATGAGTCTACAAAAAACGAATGCTTTAAAGACTTTATAAAAATATTGATAGACGAATACGTAACAAGAAAAAACGATTGTTGAATATTGCCCAGAAACGTCAAAATAAATAAAACAAGATAGGCAATCAATAGTATTTGGCAATGTCGATTACATGCCCAACAATAATGCTTTTCTATAGTTTGATCTAGGAACCATTAACTTGGTTCATAAGGTGCACACTTATTGTACCAGTGTCACTTATGTTATCAAATTTCACGTATTTCAGCAGCCTTATGAATAAATACATTAACACATGCGCGCGACATAAAAACTAATCAATCAGAATAACTAGACGCAAAATATGACGTCACAACGAGGGGAGCGCGGGGCCAAATGGACCATCGTCTATTAACACTGCGCATTTTTATTGCGCCTCTTTACTGGAGTGTGTTTTGATTTAATTTCACAGCCACTGCCCGCATATGGCGCTGTAGTTGTACAAACTTAAAAATGCGGTCTCTAGTGGCGCTGTCGTCTACAAAAATCTTTATTTGAAAGAATAAGGTTATTTTATATTACCGAGTTTAGTGGTCAACCTGTTTTTGTCATTACATCTAACATGGCAAAAGTAGTCAGAACCACGTAAGCTATGTGTTTCATAATAAAATTGTTACTTTGATAGCCACAGAAGTGACATAGCGAAAGTAGTTTCAGATTTCGCCACCGGCATAAAAAAAGTTTGTATTAAAAATGATTACATTAGGTGAATTGAGCAGGTAATGAAGTGAAAGGACATCGGTATTGTTTGCCGATAAAAAGTTATGTTCCACGCGTATGTTCGGTTAGTTAGGAGTTAATAACGTGTCGTATGGTTACGACTTTATTCGCCCTAAAGTGACAGACCAATAAAAGATCTAAGAAAGTTTCATTCTATCTATTGCGACGATTATTCAGATAAAAAAGATACGTCAGCTTCAAACAATACATGTCATCAGTTTAGTTTAGTCGATAATGATTGACGATAAAATGCAACTTTTACGCCGACAGCATTTAAAAACAATTTCACCAGAAAATGTCAACACGTTGTAAAAGATAACTACTCTCTAAAATATGACAAAATAGTCTTCTTACGAAGCTCAAAGTCACTCAGAGGGCTATGGAGAGGGCTATGCTCGGGGTTTCTCTGCGTGATAGAATCAGAAATGATGATATCCGCAGTAGAACTAAGGTTACCGACATAGCCCGAAGAATAGCCAAACTTAAGTGGCAGTGGGCGGGGCACATTGCTCGCAGGACTGATGGCCGATGGGGTCAGAAGGTTCTTGAGTGGCGTCCGCGGACCGGGAGACGAGCTGTAGGTAGGCCTCCAACAAGATGGAGTGACGACCTTGTAAAGATCGCGGAAACGCGGTGGATGCGAAAATCACAAGATCGGTCTGAGTGGAGAGCCTTGGGGGAGGCCTATGTCCAGCAGTGGACGTCTTTCGGCTGACATGATGATGATGAGTCTTCTTACTACAAAAACTCATTCTAAAAAACCGCCAGCAAAATGTACAAACAAACAATTCAAAATTCAAAATTACATTTTAATACACTAACCTAAATAACACATCACTGACAATGATATATCCAAAACAAACAGAACATCCCGTAACACAATACTAAACACATTTATCACATGTACTCCCTTCATGTATTCAGGACCAGACTACCTGAATTGTACACAAATACGACCCCATTTTGAGTTCCTGGCAATAATGATGGCTATGAATTTAATAAAAAACAAAAAGACGTAATAGTTATTAAGTTTCTTAAGCAATAGCAACTTTAGCTGTAACCGTTATAGGGTCAATATGCTATGGCTCTTAAGTTACCGACACGTTTATTTTTGAGGGGCAGTGTAGCCCTAATTCGGGAGCTAGGGGTGAGCCGAAGCGATAAACGTCACCTGTCGTTAAATCGGGCGCGCATCATTGACAAAACACAAATTGAATGCGAGTGCCACCCCTAGAGTAGGGTGGGTTATAGACGTATTGAATAAAATAATATTTAGAATAGTTGAGACGACGAATTAATTCTGGCACATGTCTGTGTTTTGAGCGTTAAAATAAATTAGAATATTAGGAATATAATCGACACATTGTTTTTAAAATAAAAATAGGTATTAAGAATAACAAATGTTTTTTGCGATATAGTAATGTTCTTAAACATACAAACTACTACTATCCTACGACAATGACGTTACTTGGCAAAGAAATCTCAAGGCATATTTAGTATTCCAAGATAAGTACTTAATATTTAAGGTACAGGCATATCTTGTACGGTATATTAATAAAATAATAAATGCTTTCAAAATTGGTAAGTCGTCCTGTAATCAAAAACTAATACAAGAAGTGTCCGATTTTCACAGCAGTTATCGATTATAATAACATATCAAATTAAATCAAACTATCGTTTTTGACTTAGCGTTTGGTGGATGCATGTAACTGTATATTGATTCAAAGATCAGACGAAGGTAAACTTACATTCTTGAAGCACGAAGCTCGTACTACGAATACACTGATAAATTCTGTAAACTGAGGCATTTAGTAAAATAAAGTAAGTAAGCCAAGAAGTACATGTAAAATGTCCAGATGTGTGGCAAGCGACGGTAATAAAAAACAAATATTGACTGTGAATATCAAATAATCATCGAACCCCCGCCATTTTAATGAATTAAAAATGTCCCCGTAAAATTACTGCTGTGATAGCTTGGGGTGCCAGTTACAGCGTCCAAAAAAAGGAAAAGAATGCAATCCCAATGGGAAAACAAATGTTATACTCATCCCCATTCAGATGGTTTCCTTTTTTACTTACGCTAACACACTAGACTAAAATTATAATTCTGTCATCTTATTAGAGACACAACACTGTTTGAAAGTTTTCATAAGTGATTGAAAATTTGACTAACACAAAAATGGAATATTGCATTTTTACCTTTTAATTATCCAGAACTAAGACAACTACAATAGAAAAGTAAGAACCGCTTCCGTTTATCAACTCGCTCATACCGTTACCCCACAAAAGGGCGCATCAGAGCCACAGGGTCCTTTTCATTTTCGAATTATGGACTCAACTTTTTAATTTCGCAATCGGTAGGCGGGGCCACGGCGACATGCTGTCTAATTACAAAGACTTCGGTCGCAAAGGCAAATGTGTAGGTCAATTGGTTTGGGGAAGCTATTGGGGGTTAGTTTTTGATTGAATATGTTAAGCAATATATTAATTGATAGCGGGAGATTTAGTAGGATTTTCGTTAAAAAGTGGTATTGCGTTTAGGTTTTGCGTGTTAAAACAGGATGGAGTAGAGTATACTGAGCGGTTCAATATTTCACATAACATAGACCATAGACTTTTTTTTTTCTTCGAAAGTTAACAACATCAGAAATCTGTAAAAAATCTATGAAAATAAAAAGAGGTGGCCACGCAAATTTTATAGTTAAATACATAAATACCAGGGGGCAAATTACCTAGTCCCAAACTAAGCCATAAACTTACACAAGTTTATCCAAGACTCAGAAACTAATACTCCCATCCCAAATATTTGCTTTACCATGAATCGACCCCGGGATCATTAACTTCGTAGGCAGAGTCACAGCCAACTAAGGCTAACTGTGCAAAATAATATTAACTTCTGGTAATTTTGCAGTCGTTAACGTATATAGAAAGGGTACCTATTATCTTATCGAAACACCTTTCAACGAACGCATCAACGATTTTCATTTCATCGCGAATTTCTCGTCGCATGAGTTTTTTTTGGTAGTCACAAGTGTAACCTAACCTAACCAACGTCATTAATGATTAAGATATCCTGCAAACATCATGGTTTCAGCAGAAAATAGCGTTCGATGAAATGATACAATGTATGAAGTGAAATTCGATAAAACGATGAGTTACCTCATAGAATGCATCTTGTCTAGTAATACTAAAGCTTACGTACATAGAAAAAAATATATTAACATAGGTATACATACATATGCGACATCCACGAGTCGGACACTAACTTTCGCCTTTATTGCATGCTCATCTCTAGCGGTATTCGAAGAGACCATGAATTTTAATTCAACTACTACTAGACCATCGAACCAATTCTAACATCACTTAGTACAAATTACCACCCAAACTCAACCAGTCTCTAAAATAGCTACAGACTGGAAGCTAGCATATTCCAGAGTGCATAATAGCATTATCGAGTGCACTACACGATCGCTAGTGTTTAATTCGATTTGAAGAGGACGCCATTGTCGATCGATGGGTCCTGAGTGGCCCTGATTGCGACTGGATGGCCTGTAAGATGTTATTGGGGTGGTTTAATTGTTTTACCCCAAGTTCTCCTTTTACGTTTGGTTTGTCTTGTATGTTGGATAATTTAAAGGTATTTTTTTCAAGTTGCCAAAACGAAGTAGATATAAATGTTTAAAAAAACAAAAACCCGCCTTCAAAAATGCAAAAAATAACTTCTTTTAAAATGGTAGGTCAGTCCAACTGCATTCGGCGTTTGGTTTAAAATATTGTGGGACGCCGACTTCAGTTGGACTGACCTACCATTTTAAAAGAAGTTATTTTTTGCATTTTTGAAGGCGGGTCTTTGTTTTTTTAAACATTTATTTTATTTTATACTTTTTAGTGATCCTATTTATGCTGTTACGTAGCTCCACTTCTAAATATTAATGAGAAACTATAGAACATTTCAAGCTCGCCACAGACTACGCCGCGGGAATGTCATAGTCATATTTAAACCTAAATGTGCTTCGTCATAGTCGCTCAACTACCTTAATCGAAATATCTTATCGCCACCCTTGAAATGAAAGGTACCTTTAAGGAGTTCCGGTGGCCATCTGTGGTCTTCATCATCAGTTCCACTTCACCATATAGTACATTTCAAAAGCAAATGCACGAGTTACAGTGAAAAATACCAAAATCGCTATAGGTGTCCCTATAATATTTGAGGAGTTCTCTTGATTTCTCCAAGATCCCATCATCAGATCCTGACGTGTTGACAATGGGACCAACTAGAAAGTATACCCATTCAAACAAAAAAATTTTTCAAATCGGTCCTGTTGTCTTTGAGTATTCGGAGAAGATACATAAAAATCAAAAATAAAAAATATCCCGACGAATTGAGAACCTCCTCCTTTTTTTGAAGTCGGTTAAAAAGGGATTAAATTAAGGTTAGGTATTTAGTACACAGTTGGTCTGTTAGTGTGTTTATTTTACTTTCCCGGGTCAATTCTTAGAAGACAGTTTATTTAAAATTGACATGAAGCTAATTTGATACTATTGATCCCTAAATTAAAATTACATTGATGCAGCTTCTCTTCACTTTTTATTGTCATCCCACTATCGAGTCTCAATGCTGAACAAAGACTCTCTGGTCATGATTGATATCAGGGAAACTTCCTATGACAAAAACAATTGCCGCTTAATATGAACAGAAGAGACAAATAATACTTCAGCTATTAGCCTTAACACTCTCCAGTGAGCCAAAATGAACCCTTCATGCTCAATTGTGATAAATCTCTCTAATTCGCTAACGGATCAGTCGCGCATTTTAATCAAACTAACGTTACACGATTAAATCGATAATCACTTGTAATCTACCCACCATCGATGTCACATGGCCCCAATCTACTCTGGCATAGAGTAACAAAAGAGATTGGACAAGTGGACTCTATTCTGAAATATCTACCCATGACAAAACCACCAATAACCCTTTTTGTAATTTACAAAACTGGTCGATTGATGAAGTGAGGTTGTTATTTTCTTGATTTTTCATCTTGATTTTTTTTTAATGATTTTTATTTTTAAATCGTTATGTAAAGGCCTCATCTTTTCGCTTGTTTTAAACTTTTCATTACATTTTGCCATAAATTAGACAAATCCACTATAACCAAAAAATGCGTATAATAGTAATAAATGTACGACAGATAAATTCGAAAATAAACAATTTTAGTATGTAATTTCTATATTATTACAGCCGTCAGAAGACTAATTTTCATTCACAATACATGCTAAACAGTTATATTAAGCTAAGACCATACGATCTATAACATTTCCAATCTGTTCTTCACTTAGCTATTCTACGTGCGAAGGGGTCCGATCCCGAGTCCATATGGACACAATGGAGTGTCGCGCACATGTGCCGTATCGAGTGTTGTGATAGGACAATTGAGTAGAAAGCATTGCATTTCTACTGAATGTGACTGGCGAAAATACTATTGCCAAGAACAAACAAAACAAAATCTGTTTGAGACATACTCTTATAAAGTTAAAACTCTGATAAGGTGACATTTTTCTATCAAAACTTTAGAAATAAAAAGTAATATACGTAACTTACTGTAGGTACTAATATTGTTAGATATAGACAATACAATTTTCTGAAAGTCTGCTAGCTTAAGTTCTGCTTGGATTAGTCTAGAAAGTTTAAAAAAAAGTCAAGTAAGTACTTTTTCTTGCATTATTATTTTTTTCAGTGGATATTTTTTACATGTAAACCCGTTAATAGTTCTGTTCTTGTATTCAACCTGATTTTTAATTCTTTACTTAGGTATTTAAGGAATTTTCATGTTTATATTTTTAGTTGTTAAAGCTGCGCTTTATGTAATAATTAAGTCAGTTGGTAAGTATCTAACATATTTTAAACATATATTCTAGAATAAAAAAGTAAGTAATATACTACTAAATTACCCATTCCCAAAATTCAAACCGCGCATAGATTTAGCTACTTCTGGCGACGAACATTTATCAGGCTTTGTGCGTGGCAAATTGCATATTATAACCCAAAGTAACAAGAAGAAAGCTTTCAAAATCTCAAATGAACTATAATCATTCAATAATCGTTTAACTAGTATTGCTAGAACGTGGCACCCGTCAAGATGTCAACGCCAATTTGAAGAACAAAAACTCGCATAATCGTCAAAAAGCCCTTGCCCCCGGAGCGCCTGTCATAACTAAAACAATAGCACCATCGCTGACGCCCGCCCGACTCGGCCCGACTGAGCGCAATCACCAACGTTTTAATACTGTTGGAGAAGAATACTATTTTTTAAGACATTATATGATAGCAGCTTATCAATAAGGTAATAATCGAGGTCATAAAAAATTGTCTATTTCTATTATCATTCCGCTATCAGATACCGAAATATTCTCAAAAAAATTGTTATTGCGGTTTTTAGCTCTGGACAATTAAAACTTAAATAATAATTCGGTTTTAAAAAATCCATTCCTATATTGACATTGGGCCATAAAGGAACGTGTGATAAGATAGTATGTATGTAAAAACAGTGCAAGAGGTCTTAAGAGTCTGTTTTTAGGAAAAGAGTAAGGTTTGTTCGATTACCGTATGAGAGCTAGAGACAAGTTCAAACCCGAAGATGGTTATTCTGCTCATGAACTGTACTTTATTGTATTAGAAACATAATCAAAATATTATATACGAGTAGGCAAAACAGAGATAATTATTATGTGCGTTTATACAACTGCTAACTTATCCCTTTAATGAGTAAGTCATAAAACGACGACTGCGTTGTTAAAGATTTTAGTTAAAACAAATATTCATACTATAATGATTAGATAGATATAAGCTTAATAATAGGCTTCATATAGCCCGTACCATCATACATTTTTGGATTATTCTGACATTTATACACTTTTCTTCAAATACCACTTCAACATATTTTTTTCTTCTAAAGGCAAAAAAGTCGGCATTGGCGTCATTCCAAACTGCAGTACTAACTTTGCAAAACGTCGTGCAGGGTGTTTGTTTAATATTTTTAATTAATCATGAGCGATTCAAGCGAACTTTGATAGGGTGTATGTTCATTGTTCTAGTGTCAACACCTGTTAGTATGAAATAGGGGTACAACAATAATGAAGTGATATCAAAATATGGTGTTTGCTTGATTGACTGTTTAGTAATTTAATAAGTCAAGAGAACTACTAATTCTGATGAATTCAGAGATTTTGCACATAATAACCCTACTACCCAAAAAAAGATGTTAACGTTTTTTTAATTATCTTCTTCAGCATCACTTTAGATGAACAAAATGTCATCATATAAGTAACTGGTTTACTTACACATATATTTTAGATTAAAGTTCACAAAAAAATAGGTCCTATTTTAGCAGGTGCTCATCAAGGCAGACTAGTGCAAACTTTCATCAGCACCACACCCAGATCTATGTTTGAGAATAAAAATATTTTAAGCTTTGTAGTAACAAGTTTTCCCAATCTCCCCTATTATCTCAGTGCGTTACAAGTTCAGTAGAACTGTCGATTGAATGATCTATACTCGAAAATCTAATTAAAGACCAAAATCCTAACCTCAACGGGCGCACATTCGCTGTGATAACTGCATTTTGGTTTCAGTGTAGGTATTTTTATCAATAAAACTTACCCTAATATTACTGGTTACACGAGTTCTAATGCATGTTTTTTTTGAAAAATTGATAAAATTACTAAATAACCAAGATGGGAACTGTCAGACTTTGTCTTGAATTAGATTTTCGAGTGTAAATTCAACCAACTAAAACTCCTGTATCAAATAAACATTGAGATTTTTCAATGGACAATCCTGGACATACTGCTATATTAACACGCTGATTTCCATGCCTCACCAAAACTCCTATTTTGATAATCCTAACAATATCAAAAGCTTAACAATGTCTAAAACACATGGTTGTTTTTCTACAATCCATTGCGTCAATGTTAACGTTATACGCTCTTATTCACTTGAAAGTAAAGGCAACCGTATCGTAAAAATCCAATATGGTTTCGAAAGCAAAATAGGTTAAAATATAGTGGAATCCAGGCCTATGGATCATATTAATCTCAAAAGTTTTAGTTCTAGCAACTCTCCGTTGTCAATGCGCCCCCGTTTCCCCCTGGCTAAGTGCATCGCAAATTGCATTACGCTAACCGAATGACGAATAGAACCCGTCATAATATTATTATATGCTTTTACTACGGGCTTCTGGTGTTTTAGGGCGGTATTTATACATTATGACAAGTCGATAGAGCATTTGGAAGAGGAAACATTTGCTCACTTTTTAGGTTTCGGAAGAATTTAATTGCTTCTTAATTATGTTGGCTATGACAGATAAGAGACGGTATTTTTATTTTAGCACTAAAAAGCAAAAATATACCTTCTTCTTCAATTGTGACATTGTTTTGTTTTACTTTTAGAATAACATAAAACAATTTTGGAATATGATCGCGATTTTCATTACTTTCATGTTATAATACGGCAATTTTTTTTTTTGTTGGCTCTCTTCTGGTATGTTATGTAAGTTGTTAGATCACTATCACTACATATTATAGAACAAAGTCGCTACCCGCTGTCTGTCTGTCCTATGTATGCTTAGATCTTTAAAACTACGCAACGGATTTTGATGCGGTTTTTAATAGATAGAGTGATTCAAGAGGATTGTTTTTATGTATAATACATTCTGGATTATTTATGGGAGTTGAAGAAAACTCACATATACCGAAACGAAGCGAGGGCGGGTCGCTAGTCTCGTATAATTCGTAAATAAATTTTAAGAGATTAATTCTGGGTTCCTCGACACTCAATAATGAAATAAATAGTGTTCATCCATTCCGTTACCAAAATTATGTAGGTACATCTCAGAGATGTATTCAATCCAAAATATTTGCTTTCGTCTAACGCTATTTTTTGCAGCAAAATTATTTAGTAATCTTAAGGCCGGTATAGACGGACTGCATTTGAACTGCAACCCAGCTGCAAAATTGCAGTTCGAGGGCAGTCCTGATTTGAGTTTTGATGCAGTTACATCAACTACATCAGAATTACCCTCGAACTGCAATTTTGCAGCTGGGTTGCAGTTCAAATGCAGTCCATCTGTAACGGCCCTTATAGAGTGCGACGGACAGAGGGCTCAGACAAGATGCACTACGCTAACTAACGTTTCTATTCGATTCGTTTTTAAACCACTCGCGTCACTGGAAGATGACGTGATACGAAAAGTCACGTGGTCTACCAGTGACGCGATTGGTTTAAAAACGAATCGAATAGAAACGTTAGTTAGCGTAGTGCATCTTGTCTGAGCCCTCTGAGCATTCGACTCGCTAGCGAGTATGGTAATTGCAACTCATGGTAAGGGAACTGATGAGGGCCGCTGGAAACAGCTCGATTCGAGTAGCACAGAACAGATCATGGGAGAGATCTTCAGAAGACTGGCATGATCATGACGAATTATATTTCCGGAAAATAGTCTTTTGAGAGGAAAATCTCACTAAGTACAATTAAAAAAAAAACTTCACTGATTCAAAGGCTAAGAAATGCAATTCTTAAAATAAGCAAACAGTACTCACTTTTCCCTCTCAATAGACTCAACATAACCCGTCTGCAGAAGCGGCGGAGAGTATTATACGAAAAGAGTGCATTCTGCGAATTTTTTGAAGGCAAACAATATCAGTGCTTTGTCATTCTTGTAAAATGTAAATTAAGACTGGTCTTTGAATCAATGTCAAAAACATTAAGGTTTTACCTAGTAGAATAGAAGCCCCGTTGGAATTGGCTATTTTGAAATAAAGTTAAAAAGATATTTTTTTATTCGTACTTCCAAAGATGAGACCATTGCTATAAAGCAGTTACTCTATTTATATAAAATTCGATGTGTCAACTACTTTAAAGACGCACAAGTGGCAAACGTCGCATCCATCTGTGTCAATATTTGGCCGACTGTACAAGGAGGGTTCTGCCGCTGCCATTTTTGAGGGCCTGGAGTGCTCTGAGTGCTCAGTAGTGAAATAATAGTAGGGATATCAACTTGCAACAGACAGCGCAGTATTGATTGTGAAATACGTTGGCAAGACGAATATTTCTGTACGAATAACAAAGCATTGTTGAGGTTAAAACCTAAAGCAAAATTATAGTCCAGTGACAAGTTTCAGGGATGGAAGAGGTAATTTTTATAATGTATGATGGTTTACAAATAGGCACAATGTCTTAAGGTTTTGAGATATTGCCCGTTTTATTTCAAGAAAAAAGTTAACCTTATTTTGCCTATTTTTTGCCATTTATGCCAATTTTTGCACTCCCATACATCTTGTAAATGTTTGTACGCAGTCTATTAGACCTTTTTTTAAATCCAAAATGGGTTTGGGTTTCACCGTAGTCTCATCTGATGTGAAGTGATGACGAGGTCGAGGGTGTTACACGCTCATACAGAAAAAACCTGCTCACTCACCACCAAAGTTTTACGATTCCGGTAATACCGACACAGGGAGAGCATTCCGCTCATTGACAGTGCGAATAAGAAATTTGAAATCCGACTACATGCGGATGGAAGCCCTAGAAGAGTTAGAAGACTCATAGGCGACGGCTTCAAATCAAATTACTCGTATATGTTCTAGTCAAATTTACAAGTTTTAAAAGAAAAATGTTAGAGCCAGAACCACACGAATTTTATCCAAGTGTTAGAGTTGAAGGCCCACTGACCTGATTAGAGTGTAGGCTCGCGCTCTGGTGGCTTGGTTGGGACTCCTGTCCTCTTGCAGCGTAGAGTCCAGGGCTAGAGAGAGCCAGTCCGTGAGCAAGCAAGCCAAGTCTGCTTCCCGAGGATCCGATAGATCTTTCTCCTGAGAACAAACGTGAACTTTAAGTTTAAAGAAATTGGTACCTATTCTAAAATTAAAGTCTACTTGGTAATAATTGACGGGGACTTCAAGACTATGAAGTATTTTCCGTTGAAAAAGAAATTGTTTCGTAGTTTTGGGTCAAACTAGAGATGTCCGTAAAATATATTTTTGCTTATAATCAAATATCCAGATATGTAGTAGCATGATAATTAATGAGTATTTTCTTGAGAAGTTCTATTTAAAATATTTCCCAACTAAATATTTCGTGGCAAACAGCTAAGATAATATTCGTAAATTCAATCAAAACATTTTTTTCAAAGCTTCTTTTATTATAACGCACACCCTGGACATTTACATTCGTTTTATGAAATTGTTTATCGTCATCTTTCTGTCTATGATTTGTAATCAAAAATGTATCTTCTTGCACTCCACGAAACTCTGCATTCCTATTAATTTATAAAAGATATTTAAATGGACGTTAATTGCAGCTTATCGTCGACACCATATTGAAATTCTTAAATGTATTTTTTCGTCGTTAATCATTATTTTTATAGTATCGATAAGGTCTTAAGATGTTCAGTAGCAACGCAATGCACGCTCGAAATTGTTTTTAAATCGTTTATAAAACGTCCTTTCACTTTCGAATTACCGTATAATTTTAACACATAAAAGTGCGGAGAAACCGAATTTTATGTTTTCGTCTTTTATTTTACAAAATACATAAAACAACTTCTTTATTACGAATTAAAAGTGTTCTAAGTTAAACAACTAAAGTTAAATAATGTATAGTAAAATTCGAGCTTCAAAACTTTTCTTTTTATCTTATAAGAAAATCCAATAAGACTTACGAGTAAACGAGTATCATACTCGTTTTATTGCAATGAGAAGGCCGAATAATAGACAAGAAAAAAATAAAACATAAGTACCTACAACTGTGATTCATATCCAGCAACTCCACTTGTTTTATATTTTGCAAAAACTAGTGTTTTTGTTTATTTTGAGAAAAAAAAACACAAAAAAACTAATTAAAAAAAATAGCATGTTCGTAAACGGTTTCGCTAATATAAGAAGTGAGATCTTACTTGTTCAAGCTAGTTCTTTCATGCATAAAGTTCAAATGTTAAAATGATTTGTTATGTTGTTTACTACGAATACTTAATAGCACGACTTGGCAGACAGACAGGGGCTCTCATACACGAATGATACGGTTCTTGTATGGGAGCCACTTTGAATGTTATTTTATTTTTATTTCCTGTTGTTACAGCGGCAATAGAAATACACACTCTGTGAAAATGTCCACTTTACAGTCTGCGGTGCATGAGATACAGCCCGCTAACAGACAGACGGAAGGACGAACAGCGGAGGCTTTGTAAAGTCTGTTCCTATTCGTTCCGTCACTCTTATAAACAAATCAATTTACCATTATAACTCCATATTCGCGTAGTTTTGAAGATTGAGCCTAGTCATATTATTTATTTATACACTTTATCATTGTCTTAATTTCCATTTTAAGGTAGTAATCTCTAATATTGTATTTTTTGATGAAAAACACATTCGCTGAAAACACCATTACACTGACAGAGTCTTGTCATAAAGATATTTCTGACATCGGAAATGTAGTGAGGTTTGATAGATTTGATTGATAAGTGAGGTTTTCGTCTCTGTCGCACCCAGCATAATAATACGATGATGATGATGAACATATATTCAACCTTTTTAATAAACAAATTAGAGGTAACATTATTCTCATTACTATTTCATCCTCTATCTAAAGACAATTACAGTCAGGTATACTTGTTATTGTCATTGGCAGTCTGAATAGGAACAGACTTTAATAGTCCATTCGGGACCCTTTGGGTACGGAACCCTAAAACACGGATACTACTTACGCGTTCTATTCTAACTATGATGATATCACATTTTTCCTGACAGGGAATGCGATATGCTGAGAAAACCATCATGTGATCCGCTTGTTCGTTGGTTTGCAGTCAAGAAGTTTAACCAGCTTATTAACGACAATTAAATCTCCAATACAAAGTACAGTAACACGTATGCACAGATTTTTATAGAGCAAGCCCCCACACCAAATTTCTTTTCGAAATCTCATTGTTGATTATAATTGCGATTTCAAAATTCGCAGCATGCAAGCTCTGCAAAGACTTTACGACAGGCCTTTAAAATTTTACGAATCTAACTGTTTCACAAATTTAAAAATCCATTTCAGCACGGCCGTACTATATGAAGTTTCTTTCTTAATTAGAGTAAGTGTTATAACTCTGATACTAATTACACGTTCGTCAGTTAACTGTGTAATTAAGGTACGTTGCAAAATGTCGGTCGGAAATAAAATGAATAAAGCATGTCCGAAATAATGTACTGTTTAAAAATCAATTGCTGTACTAATTAGAGCATACTTTCGAATTCTTGATACTTTAGCGGTTTCGACAATAAATTCGCTTTTAATCGCTGCTTTTAGGTAACGCCGAGCGAACCGTAGCTTTTGCACGTATCATCGTGATGTGCACGCGGCTCGCGAGCCCGTTTTCTACTAGAAGCTCATTACTGTAACGCTACGGGTACGGGTACTGTTACAGCTCGCTAGTGAATACCAGGCTTAAGTGATGCTATGTGGGATGAAACTAAACAAAGATGAAGTTTGAATACTAGCGTTAGGGCGATTATTTGGCAATTTAACCGCTCTCATTGCCATCATCAATAAATTAATAAAAGCTTTTAGAAAATACACTATCAAACAGAAGCAGTACCGGAGGTGGTTTCCTTTTGAATAAAAACAATAAGGTACTTGTCAACTTTATTTTAATTTTAGTAGTGGATGCGGAATTCGTAAGCGTTGAACTGGTTTAACGTAATTCCCACGAGAACTATCAAATTTATGAAATAACACGTATTATATGTTTTAATTAATATCAGTGGACAATCTCACTCAAATTGACCTAGTCCCGAACTAAGCTCTAGGCTTGTACTATGGGTAGATACTAGTCAACGGAAAATTTGCTTATATAGAGAAATACATACAGTCAAGGAATATAATTTGTGACCCACCTTATGTCCAAAGTTAATCTGACATTCTACAGCAATAAGGTTGAGATTCCTATCAATTACAAATGACTTGGCATCTCTATTGACAATGACATCTTCAAGCAGATTTTCTTTGAAATGGGTAGCAAATTAACTTCCGTGACCGTACTTGAATACATAGAAAACAACCAAAACTCAGAAACAAGTATAATGTAATGACATTTATAATGGCTCTATTCTACTGGGTAAAACCATATAACCTTTGACATTTTATCGTATTGTCAACGTTACGGTAGCTCTTATTTACTTGACACTAATGGCGGCAGAGTTAAAAACAATACGATAACATGCCAAAAGAAATATGATTTTACCGGGCAGAATAGATCCCCAGACACGTAAACAAACGCAAGGCTAAAACGATTTAGATATATTGAACGTTATCATTTGAAACCAGTCCAGTAGTTACAACTGGGAACGGCACAAAAACAGGGTGCGCGTAAAAAGCCGAATTTAAGCGTCGCGCCGGCGGTATTTATATTCATCCTATATCCGAGATAAGCGGACGATCGACATTTTTATGCTCCATTAGGGTTCCTTACATTGTTGGATGAAGTAAAATAAATACAAGAAAAGTGACGATGTCACAAACATATCTTAGTTATTATATTGTGTGCTTGTAGATCAGTAAGGTATTTGTAACCATGGGCGTCGTTTTTTAAAATAAAGACTTCTTATTCTTATATTTTTTTCCCGCAACTTCGATCTCGCTATACATGTTTTGGAAAGTTATTTCATGAAATTATCCTATGGGCTTATTCATTTTAAACTTCGCAACCCCATAAAACAATTGGATTTTAGGAAAGTCCTTCAAATTCCTTTTACACATCAACGAAATTCTCATCATTTAACGGAGGTAAATTTCACCAAACACATTTTCGAATGTAATATTTATAACATAGTTAACGTTAATTCTAACTGGTAAGTTTATATTCTCTAAGTTTATATTCTTGCAGCTAGAATTGTGAAGTATAAAATTAGTGACTGGAGGACAAAAACCCTACGGAACCCAACCACTGTACCCGATGGGTCCGAACACAAGTTTATGACCGTCGAATTTGTATTTACGAATATCGGTAGCTAATTAGAGCGTCCATTGCTTTAACGGCGTAGAATAAAACCACTTGGAGCTTATTAATTTTATAAACTACACAGGATTTGGGATTCTTTTGTAATGAGATCATTTTCATGTTAATTGGAGAGCGCGCGGTGAAGCTATGAAACTACCTACTCGACATACCATTTTTACATGGTTACCTATCACAACTTCGAAAAATGTTTGACCGAATTTTGGTTCGACAAATACTTTTCGTCAATTATGGTTTGGGTTTTTTTACGTTTGCCCGAAAGACCACTTCGAATATTTTCATTTAGTCATTTCTTGTTTAGGTTTTTTACCGATTTGACAAATTATCTATTCCGTAATACTGATTTCGGCGTACAAACAGTTTTCCAATGTAATGGTTTGTCAATTTATCTATTTCCCATTTATTTTACCTTAGTATCATTTGCCCAATTTAACGGCTCGGTTTATTAATAGTTTACCTATTTTTAAATCGACTATGCTAACCTGTCCGATTCGGTTCCACCCTGATTCGTCTTGATCGTTGCATTTTCTGGATAAATTACAAGCAAGATTTTTTGGGCAGAAAAAAAAATAACCTCGAAGACCAAGGCGGGAGCAAAGCTCCCGCCTTGGCCTTCTAACCTAACCTATCCGTATCGGTTCTGCCCTAATTCGCCTTGCTCGGTGCATTTTCTGGATAGTAACAAATTACAAGCAATATTTTCTTACCGAAATGAATATTTGACGTAACGTAGCGAAAACTATATGTAGCATTGATGTAGTGAAAAATGGGTTAAGAAACAAAATACGAAACGATCCCTAGGCTAATTGTAGCAATGGTGTAATGAAAAATAGGCTTTGAAATAAAATACGTAACAATACATAGGGCAAGTGACTACAAGGAGAAAAGTTGCTCGGACTAAAGATATGTTTCCTTAATGTCAAACGGTGAAATAAAAAAATTACGAATCGTGCCATCGGAGAAACGTTAAAAAACGAAACGTTTTCGGTCAAATGAAATTCGGTCAAAAACTTTTCGAGGTTGCGATAGGTTACCTTTTTACATACTACAATGTTGTAATTATTTTCGTTAATAAATGTATTAATTTGAAATAATTCAAAACGCCTTAGGTACGATGCATGAATAATCTCCGATTGTGTTAATAAGTCCCCTTGAATAATTAACCACCGAAAAAAAAAACTACTACACACAGTAGAGCACAAAACTCTTAGAGTAACTGATCACGAAAAGTATTATCAAGTGCTTAAGAAAGAGTAAAAGACGAAACGTTCACGTTCAGGTACTGATTGAACATTACCATTTAATTACATACATACATAATCTCACGCCTTCGTTCCCAGAGTGGGGTAGGCATAGCTAGAGAATTACAAACATCTCTAAAAACTTGTTGATAATTCTATAACCACAATTTGCACAATTAGGCTAAGATGTTTACCAGCGTATTAGTGACAGGTTGCAAGCCCATCGCCTAACAGTACTACAAGCCTTTATTCCCTTAGTCGTCTCTTACGACATCCACGGGAAGACATGGAGTGGCACTATTCTAACTCGGCAACCACACGAGGCATTTAATTATTATACAATATTAACAGTGCTATACACATTTCAATTTACTGGCAAGACAGTAAAATTTAGCTGTAAGCTGTAACTGTTTTTGGAACAGCAACAATTACCGTTTCGAACGTTAGGCACATACATATAGTATGGTGCAAAGCAGTGAGAATTCAGGTTTATTCGGTTTTGCAAATGAATGAAAAACAAATGAAAATACATAGTATTCCCATCTAAGCAAAACCTTGAAGAGGTTTGTGTGACAATGGGGTTCTGCAGTATAATAGTAATTTCTATTGGTACAGTCACCCACGAAAAATGTTGAGCGTACTTAGAACCTTGTCATTGTGAATATAATTGCAATTACCATGCTTGTCATTTGATTTTCAGGGGCTCTATTCTAACCTATTAAACCATATTGCTTTTGAAATGTTATCATAGTTATCAACGTCACAATAGATCTTATTTACTAGACAGTAAAGGCGATCGAGTTAAAAACAATACGATAACATGTCAAAAGCAATATGGTTTTACTGAGTGGTATAAAGCCCCAGTTCGAAGTTTATTATGACAATGGATTAAAGTGCTACATTTTTGTGGGGTACTGTCACATCAACATCTAAACCCAACTTTATTTTTAAGAGCCTTAGGAGGTGTCTTGATTTTTTTCGCTGACTGTACAATAATTATTAAGAGACAATATTACACAAACTGACCTAGACCTTAACTCTAAACTAGAGTCTAGACTTGTTCTATGTACAGTCAGGGACATTCGCGGTCGTCCACTTAAGAAAATTTTGGCTTGTTCGTTGCAGCTAGCTAATCCTACAGCGCTCAGGTCGTTACGCGTCGAACGCACAAATGAATATCACCCTAGAGGTGGTCGACAGGGAATGCCCCTGACTGTACTATGTTAATTTATCGGACTACAAAATATACTAGATCCAGGAACAAATCTTTCTCGTCGCACAGAAATTTACCCTTACCGAGGAATTAACCCAGGTAGGAGGTTTGTAGGAGTTCAATGAACTTGTAAAAAACATACATATTACAACTAGTAAGTAAGTACATTAAAGCCATGTAGTAATGTGAACGCACGCGCTGTATTAAAGACATTTCCAAAATGCTACTTCGTTGAATTCGGGTTATCCACACAACTCATATTTATTATAGTTATATTTTTCATGAATAATAACCAAAAATAAATATTGACTTTAATAAAAGTGAATTATGAATTAGCTACTCAAAAAAAATAGCCTAATCGTGCAAAATGTGGTTACAGAATTATCAACAAGTTTTTAGAGTTGTTGGTAATTCTGTAGCTCTGCCTACCCCTCTCTGTGAGATAAGGCGTGAGTTTTAATACACTTAAATATCAGACTGCACTTCGGTCGGTTAAAAATCCTTTGTTACAACTAAACTAAAATATCATAGGAAGTAAATACATCATCATCTACTAACAGTAAATTAAATCTTGAATATAGACGAATACATCCAGAAAACTTGCCTATTGAAATATATTCGTGGCTAACTTTAATTTAATTTATTTTAATTAACCTTTGGCTATTGAAGAATATAAATATTAGTTGCAATAGAAGAGTTTCACAAAACGTACTGTACTACTGTTCCATGGAAACACCGTACAACTAATTTCACGTGACGACAAAATGCTGTCTAATTTCTAATAATAACTATAAATGCAAAAAAAAATGTCTCTTTGCTCCGTTAAACTGATAAGCTCCGTAAGACTGATATCTCGGAGTCGGACAAGGGGTCCTTTTTGTCCCAGAAAATTTAAGTTTCCGAGAGAATAGGGATAGCAAACTTCAACGCGGACAGAGTCGCTGGCAACAACTTGTACTATATAACTCAAACAAAACTAACTCCGCAAAAATTCTAATAAAAAAACTTTGTATAACCAATCGCAACCCTTTTCCAAAAACAGGCAGAAGTCGTAAACCTAAATCTAATCACGGCAGTAAAGAGATTGCAGAACTTTGGAAAGGTTGACGACGTCTGATTGAGCGGACATCAAAACTAACCGGCCGGAAAATGGTTGCTACCCCTTTCTAGTTGATAGAAAAAGTTTGGTTAGTATGGAAATAATAATAAAGTATGTTTTTTATTATTCAAAAGGAAATTTATTAGCTCTTTTCAATTTATTTTTAAATTTTAATCTAACATATTAAATAAAATTGAATATAAGTATGACATTGTAACTAGTGTCTGCCAAATTAATTAAGGCACCCCAACATTTGAAAAGAGAAAAAAAATCAACAGAAAGCAACACTTATTACCAAAACAAAAAGGTAAGTATGCAAACATTGACTTTATTTTATTTTCAAAAAGTCAGGAACTCTATACAATGTACCTCACGATACGCATAGTTTTAGTAATAATAATCACTTGTTTTTAACTATTCTGAAACTAAACGAACAAGTTAGCCTCAGACAATTATGGCACTGTCATTTCTTTTTTTTAAATGCCATACATCGTTTTTACCACCTGCCTGCCGGCATGATTTGACTTGACAGACTCTACTATAGCGAAATTTCTAAAGGTGCTTTAGAAATTTGAACGATGTTCGGAACTAAAGTTTAAAACGATAAAATCTATTTAATTATTTACTAGGATTACTGTAAAAAAAACATTATGTATTCAACATCTACAGGGTTCATACGAGTAATATATTACTATTCGAATTGATCATTTCAATGAAAACGTAAAAGCTCTTTAGCTCTTTAAAATTAAATACAAATTTTACGGAAAGGAAGTTTATTTACTAAGTCGCAATAATGATCGTAATATAATTTGTATATTTTTAAAATAATACTTTAATTAACTTTGCAACATGTACCGCCATCTACTGGCACGCTATAAAAGCTTCCATTTTAGGCATCCGTGAAAAAACAGCACATATAACTTTAGATGGCGCTGTTTCATAAAATCTTTGTAGTTTAGTAACGCGTCACTAGATGTCATTATATAAAATAATAAATTTCAATTCAATTCATGCAAGTGTGTTGATTGTTTGTTTGTATGTTCCGCCTTCACGATTCAACTCAACTGTGACTTGAAATTTGGAATAGTGATTTTGTTTAACTTTTGGTTTGCCGCCGGGACTGGCTAATTTACGCTACTGCCCTGTGCCGAAAAACATTAATGGCCTGTTGTTTGATCGGTAGTTAAACTAACTAATGGTCAAAAAACGTTACTAAGGCTGGGTTTTATAAAGATCCGTTAGATCAAATTTCGGTCAGGAATGTCAAAACTTGTATCAAGTTCCTAAAATTTGACCTGACATTTTTACTTACGGGCCTTTATAAAACCGGCCCTAATGGTTAAAATCACAAAGAAATGTGTCAAATTTTTCATTCCTTTTTCGAATTTTAACAATTAGTTAGTTTAACTACTGATCAAACAACAGGGCTTATGGTTAAAATCTCAAGGAAATGTGTAAAATTTTCCATTCCCTTTTCGAATTTTAACAATTAGTTTAACTACTGATCAAACAACAGGGCCTAAAAGTTGGTACAGTGTAGTTAACCTAACCTAACCTAACCTAACCAAACCTAACCTAACCTAACCTAACCTAACCTAACCTTCTTCATGACTAAGAGCTATGCTATACCTAGCAACCACTAGAGAGGAATACTAACCTTACCTAAACCAAAACGCATTTTTTTTATTACCGCCGATATGGTCTCCACTCAGCATTACGCCTTTGAAAATCTTAAATACCTACATTCAGTTTGATCAGGATAGTATACGGCGATCGAGAGCGTTGAAAAAAAAAGGATGATCGCTAACAATATATCGCCACTATCGCCAGTAGTTTACTGCGCGGAGACAGACACTTTTTTAAGGTATTCTTTATCCCAGAAAATAGAACATTTTCCGACGATAAAGCGACAAACTTTTATGAAACTTGCGGCGCTTCTTTTCCGCAATGATCGTCTTGTAGAAGCAGCAGAAATAGTAGAACATTCGAAGAGCTCAAAACTATCTACACACGCTCTTATTCTCTTGACAATAGAATCGTGTATTCATCTTTTTGAGCTCTTCGAATGTTTTCCTACTTCTGATGATGTCTGTACGAAGCGCTAGTAGATTCACTTCATATTACCGAGGTGTAAAAAACTTTACTGGTTTTTTTTGACATTAACAGTGAAACAAACAGCACTTACCACTTGCATGCTCAGCAGCTTGACGACGTATACACAAGTGTTCGTGTTGACGAAGTACCGCGCGCTCTCCGAAGACGTCGCGATGCCGCGGGAGGATATCGTCACCGCCGTCGCCAGGCATCTGACAAGAACAGAACAACTTTAACAATAATGGTGGCACTTCACTGAGCGTTGCGAATGTTTATGCATCGGCATTGGTTTGAGAAATGTTTTACGTTGGTTCAAATAAACTAACAGCACAACCTATATAGATTCCAATAGTAAAATGTCAAATAAGTATGGTGTTCAGAATAATGTACGAGTATGAATATAGGTATATTCGGGTCAGTACCGAATCTATCACATTTGAAAATTATGCTACACAGACTTATTGCTATTTTGATGTTCCGCGTTATGGACGTTATGTTAATTGGGCAAAATGCTAATATGACACCTGTCCTTTCGCTTCTTGATCAATTTGCGTCACCGGACATTTTGCTTCATAAACGATTCGGTACCAAGTCCTATATTCATACGTCATGTGAAGATAGCTTCATTGGGTATTTGCATATTTGGCTCTTTTGATGAGTCTAATAGACAAAAAATCCCAATGTTTTTACAACTATGACGTCATAGCACCAATACATCGGCTAACTATCGCTATCACAGTTGCACGCGCATTCTACAATATATTTGTGTTTGATACAACGAAGAAAACCGACAGTTACGAAGGAAATGGTAAATGGTAGGTCTTTGAACGTACTTGGTAGAGATCTGGCTGGCCAGGTCCTCCCTCTCGGCCGCGAGCGCCAGCAGTTGACCGAGCGTCTTCAGACCCTGCAGTTTCTTGAACATCGCCTTGTCTGGTGCATGCTGTTGGGAAATATTCCACTATAGCGATATAAAACTATAGCGTTTTTTGAGATAAAGGGAAAAGAACCTACCGACCTATTGTTTTATCGAAACAACTTTCAACGAACGTATCATTACGCAGAGTTTTCATTTCAACGAAAGCTATTTCCTGCCGCATGAGTTTTTTTTTGTAGTCACAAGTCTAACCTAACCTAACCTACGTAATGAATGTTTAATATATCCTGGAGACATCATGGTTTTAGCAGAAAATAGCGTTCAATGAAATGATACAATCGATGAAGTGAAATTCGATAAAATTGTGTTCCCGAAAAGAAGAAATGTAATAGTAAAGTGAAAATAGAAAATTTTGACGTATCCTAAAGTTATTTCATTATTTATCAAAACATTTATCTAGGAAGGTTATAAGACTTTCTCACCTTATCAGACTTCTCCAACATGCGATGCAATTCATTTAACAGCCTCTCCAAATACTGCGTGTCTAATACGACCTTATTTTTCCTCTCGCTCCTACCACTGGCGCGACTCATATCACTGAGCGAGCTACAAACACTCTCCGTCTTCCCCAACCTAGCCTTATCGTCTTTCTTCTTCTTCTTTTTACTTTTCTTAGTCTCCTTTGAGTCTACTACTTCTACAATTTCTTCATGTTCTGTATTATTAACTTCAGTATTATTATTATTTTCTGTAGCTTCTTTACTATTTTTCTTCTTTGTTCTTTTCTTATCCGGATCTTCAGAAACGTCTCCGTTTACTTTTGGTTTCTGTTCGTCTGTGTCTCCATTTTGGTTCGGTTGGGGGGGTTTCGGTTCGACCACTAGGGGGGCGAGGAGGTTGTTGATCTGCTGGACGACTTTGTACATTTTGTTGGCTACGGGGAACACGAAGGAGTCGATTGGGGCGCGGTTTTCGGTGAATACTTGTTCGTTGCCACTGAGGGGAAAAAATTTCAAAGGTTTAAATGTTTCTAACAATAGTCATTTTTATAACAAGAAATATTATGAATAATAACATAATATTTCTTGTTCATAATATGAACATTTTATGTCAAAAATCCTTAAACTGAAAGTGAGAAAATTTTGCAATAAAATATAGCTTAAAATTTCTGGATTATGGATCGACCAATTACATAATTATGTAGTAGGTTTGTGATTTGTTTTAAGGTTTGTCATCAATATCATCATTATCATTAAAGTCAATGGTAAGGTAAATACCCCGTTTGCTTACATAATTATACAATTCGATTGACACAATATAAACCAGAATTAGTTGTCAAATGTAACACATCTCTTAATATACTCACGTAGCGATTAGTTTCTGCTTGACCTTCCGTGCCTTCTTCTTGAGAGCACGCACCCTGTCTCGCTCGCGTCGCTCGAGGTCTAGTCGCGCCGCCTCTTCCAGCTCGTTATCCTGGCTCTCGGATGTTGTCTGAACAAAAGAAAACCATCCAAATGAAGAAACCTTATCCTTAACCTTTCATATGTGAGCAACACCGACTTCCGGCAAAGACAATACGCACTAAAACGGACGCCAACAGACGAGAGGACAAGGCAAGTGGCGATTGACTTGTAACATTTTGGTGTAATGTATAACCTGCGGTCCTTGTCTTGTCGCACCCATTAGATAAGGGCTGCGAGTGATACATTACACCGAAATGTTACAAGTCGGTCGCCACCTTTAAATTCATGGGTTCGAGCCCCACTATGGGCGCAATTTTTTTTTAAACCTCACGTTTTTTACACTCTGTATAATGTCCAAAAAAAGGCTAACAATAAGGTCTCATTAGGTTAGTATCTCACCGGCTGCCTCGGCCCCGTCGCCTTCTCCCGGATGGCCTGCAGGTGCGACTCCAGCCGCTGCTGGCTGGCGTCCTGCTTGTCCCTGATGCGGGAGCGCAGTGCCGTGGCCTGCAAGCTCATCACCCTGCAGAGGTTAGTATCTCACCGGCTGCTTCGGCCCCGTGGCCTTCTCCCGGATGGCCTGCAGGTGCGACTCCAGCCGCTGCTGGCTGGCGTCCTGCTTGTCCCTGATGCGGGAGCGCAGTGCCGTGGCCTGCAGCTCATCACCCTGCAGAGGTTAGTATCTCACCGGCTGCCTCGGCCCCGTGGCCTTCTCCCGGATGGCCTGCAGGTGCGACTCCAGCCGCTGCTGGCTGGCGTCCTGCTTGTCCCTGATGCGGGAGCGCAGTGCCGTGGCCTGCAGCTCATCACCCTGCAGAGGTTAGTATCTCACCGGCTGCCTCGGCCCCGTGGCCTTCTCCCGGATGGCCTGCAGGTGCGACTCCAGCCGCTGCTGGCTGGCGTCCTGCTTGTCCCTGATGCGGGAGCGCAGTGCCGTGGCCTGCAGCTCATCACCCTGCAGAGGTTAGTATCTCACCGGCTGCCTCGGCCCCGTGGCCTTCTCCCGGATGGCCTGCAGGTGCGACTCCAGCCGCTGCTGGCTGGCGTCCTGCTTGTCCCTGATGCGGGAGCGCAGTGCCGTGGCCTGCAGCTCATCACCCTGCAGAGGTTAGTATCTCACCGGCTGCCTCGGCCCCGTGGCCTTCTCCCGGATGGCCTGCAGGTGCGACTCCAGCCGCTGCTGGCTGGCGTCCTGCTTGTCCCTGATGCGGGAGCGCAGTGCCGTGGCCTGCAGCTCATCACCCTGCAGAGGTTAGTATCTCACCGGCTGCCTCGGCCCCGTGGCCTTCTCCCGGATGGCCTGCAGGTGCGACTCCAGCCGCTGCTGGCTGGCATCCTGCTTGTCCCTGATGCGGGAGCGCAGCGCCGTGGCCTCCAACTCTGCCGCGGCCGCTAGCGCTGACAGGCGGGACTTTACGCCTTCAGCCTGAAAAAGGAGAAAAGTTTGATTATTGTTGATAAGTGTACGTTGGTATGTTCTGCCCGATGGATGGACGACACCCGTAAAATGGCCGGGATACAATAGATGCTATTAGCGCAAGACACAAGAGAGAGCTCGATAAGGAAGAGGCCTATACCCAACAGTGGATGGATACTGGCTAGTTGGATAGTTAGATGATTTTAAATTAAACTTCTAACATCAAAATTTTGTGAGCATCAAAAGCGAGTGTGAGTGTTAAGGTGCTTTTCCACCGGTGAGATAAGGTACGTAATATTTGATTATTTATTTATTTAATCATTATTTCACAAAAATAAATACCCAAGTACGTTATGTTATGTAAGACAAGGATATTATTTTAAATTTAATTTATTATGTGTTCGTCAGTCGTTTAAGTAATCTGTTAATTATCGCCGAACTCTTGTCACCTTGCCAAAAATAAACAAACATACATTCACATAATATTTTAAGAACAAGAGATATTTCGACGAAACGCTTACAGCCCGGCTAGCTCAGTCGGTAGAGCATGAGACTCTTAATCTCAGGGTCGTGGGTTCGAGCCCCACGTTGGGCGAAACACCTTTTTTATTTCGTGTTTTTTTATACAGCCTAAAATAAATTTCAGCCCCTATAATTGAAGGAGTATCGATAACTAATTCCGCGATACTGTTCACAGCCCGGCTAGCTCAGTCGGTAGAGCATGAGACTCTTAATCTCAGGGTCGTGGGTTCGAGCCCCACGTTGGGCGAAACCTCTTTTTTTTTCGGGAAAGTTTCGATTTAGTTTCTATATAAATGCCTTAAAAAATATGCAATATAAATCGTTGTTCCAAAAATTTCAAAGCCGGGATTTGTTTACGCACATTTAAATTCTAATCCACTTGCGCACCGAGGGTTCCGTACGTACCGCCCAACTCACACTTAGCTGATTTTTATCATTTGTTTTTTTTTTAGTGGCTTCAAATTTGACGCTTGTATGTATTACCGTTTTGATGATAGAGTAAATAAGAAAAAAACAATTTTTGTATGAGGTTATTATTTTACTTTTTTATTGTGTAAAGATTTGTTAGAAAATCAGCCGTTATAGAAGCCGTCCGGCCGGGTTAAGACGATTAAGAAAGAAGAGTTCTTAAAAGTTAGGACGGATCAGACTGGCATATTGTAAAAAAGAAAAAAGTCGACAAATAATAAAAAGTTAAAAATATAAAAAATATCATTGAATAGGTATTTAAAAATCATCTTTAGGTTTCTTTCACCATTTTTCATTTTGAATGATCATTTAGGATTTATAACGATTTAAAGTTGGTTAGCAACAGTCGGGTTTTGAAAGCTTGCTTTTTTTTACCATTTTAGTACGAAACATTTAAGTGTTTTGATACGAAGTCGTTATCTAGGCGTGTTGGTAATAAATAGAGTATTAATAAAATAATTGGACGACTTTAAAAACATGTTACCTTCTCCCTAGCGGCGATGACTCTCTCCTGGCAGCGCATCTCGCGCAGCCCGTCGATGCGCCTATCCCTCTCCCTCCTGCGCTCGACCATGGACAGCACGCGTCTCTGTCTGGCGGCCTCGATGGCCTCGCGCCGAGCGCCCACGGCCGCGTCGCGCGCCGCTTTTTGCTCCTAAAACAAATTGGATGTTAATTCTGTATTCGTACTAAAAAAAGGGTGTAAGTCTTCTAAGGGTCAGCTCACACCGAGACGCGACGCGACGATACTGGAAGAGGCCAGTGATATCGCGCTGCGCCGCGCGCCGCCGCGAAACGCATCGCAACGTCGCGAGGCGCATCGTAAAATCGTTTATCTACACACATATCATAAGTCCTCTATTATGCGTTCGAAACCCGTCGGAAATGACAAGCATGACCTGTGGTAGCAGGTAACAGCGATGACAGCTGTTAATTTTGGAAGATGTTCCAAATTTGGATCTCATTACCTTACAATATTCGATAAAGCATTATGCAACCGTCACGTAAACTACTATGGCAGCACGACGCCCCACTGCGCAGCGAGACGCCGCGCGGTGCAGCGGAACCGTGCACCCGCCCCGTGTAGAAACAAGTCGCCACGGCGGCCTCAGGCTGCGCCTCCCGGCGTTGCACGCCGCGCGTACCGGCGATGCATCGCTCTACGCTACGCCGCGAGGCATCTCGAGGCACAACGCTGCGTGGTGCAACGTATTCTGAATTCTCACAATGAAATGTGTACCTTTTCGTGTAGTAAATAAAGTATATTTTGAGTTGCTCTATTAAAATGTGTGCGCAGCGTCGCATCGCGTCGCGAACAGACCCTAAGGTTTAAGTGGAAAAAGGTATAAGTCTAGTAACTTTGTGTATTGATTACTCTTTTTATAAGAAGCTCAGTGGACTTACTCCCATTTTGACTAGGATCACAGAATTTTACTCCTTAATGGCCGCACCCAGAGTCAGTTACTAGGCGATAAGTTTGAAAAAGGAACAAGTTCATTGTCTCCAAAATGTCTCGAATGGCAGTATTAGGGAGCCCCTTTTTTCCCTTATTTTTTTGGTCATTTTGGCTTTGTTTACATTATTACCGATTGTCATTATTTTTATATATGGTAGAAAATATAGACCCTCTTAAAGCGCTCGGTTGTTTTATGCGATCAACGCTACGTTAATATCATTTTTTTTAAATTATATTTTAAGCACACTTTAGCTATCGTGCGTTTATGAATAAGAGGCTAAGACCTTACCAGCTTGTAGAGCCGGTCGCGTCGCACGCGCCGCAGCCGCGTGGTGTGCGTGGAGCACTGGTCGAGGAACTCGTGGCGGCGGTTCTCCGCCTCCAGCTGCTTGATGAACGCGATCTCGCGGAGCTTCTCTTCTTCGTCGTGGGCTTTGCGGACGATATCCTAAAAAAAACATTTAAAACGTGATCTAAATCTTTAATCTTCCTAGATTTTCCTTCGAGGTTGTCTAATTTTTTGGGATAAATAACCTTTGTCCTTCTTTGAGGTTCAAGCTATGTCCATACTAAATATCATTAAAATCAGTTCAGCGGGATAGATATGATATGACAGCGTAAAAAAAAGAGTTTTTCCGATTTACAATATTATTATACCAAATTTGGTATGGAGGTAGTTTGAGCCCTGGAGACGGACATACATAAGGTACTTTTTATCTCGGAACATTGGTCAGTTCCCGAGTTAAATAAATAGCTTTTACGCGGGCAGAGTCGCAGGCAACAGCTAGCTTATCAATGTATTAATTTAATTAAATTGAATTGGTAAAGTGAACTTTGAGTATAAAACGACCCGCAGGCCTATTGCCTAACTTACCCGCGAACGCAATCGACTTCAAAGGCCCGTATTATGATCGCCTTTATCGCGGTTGATAAAGCATACGTCACTTTTGTACTTACATACTGGGGCGTGTTTTATAAAACTACAAATTACAATTTTACAGGTCTAAACTGGCAACACTGCTCAAATGGCTGGCTGGCGCCATTGGTCGAGGCTCGAGGTTGTGTTAAATGAAAACTTGTAACCTGTAAATTGTAATTTGTAATTTGTTTTATAAAACAGGCCCCTGGTCAGAAAGTGACAGACGTTTTATCCACATCGATACACACGACCATAATAGGGAATATGCATGAATTTTTTAAATCGCATTTCTCAACAAAATATGAAAATACCGTAAAAAGATAACCAAAAGGACATACGGATGACACAAGCATTTTAACTTATAATTAGACCGCGATTAGACGGAGAGATCCGATATGCACTGTGACGTCATGTAACAGATCGGCCATATAAACTCCATGTTAAATTGGGTTTTGCTAAAAAGAGATCGGAAAAAATCTTGGCTTATATCGTGGTTATTTCTATAGCTAATTAAAAAATGTATTTTCTCAACGGTTCGTAACATAAATCAGCTTTTATTGAAGCTGTGGAAAGTCATGAATATTCCCTATTCTTAGCGTTGCCACACTAAACTCCCAACGTTCTAAAAATCCTGATTTGACCATAGTTAGAATGACGAGAATATAGTGTTGTTCTCCAACTTGCCATCTCTAATGACGTTGACGACTACAAGCACATATTTTTTTTGAAATATGTCCTGAATTGACGTTTGTTACCAAAGCTAAAATTAATTAGAGAAGGGAAACTTCGTGGGTTGAACACAGAGTTAAAAACTTATTATAATTTCCCACGCGGAATATAATCCATGACTTCTGGCGTTTAACCGTATATAAATAGGAACTTAGGTACAACTAAACCATCAGATAATTTACCTTCAAGTGTTGGTCGCGGTTTTCGGCCGCCTTTTGCAACCGACGCTCCATCCTCATTCTCTTCTCTTCAATAAGTTGATTCTTCGCGACCTGCAAATCAAAAAAAAAATACGATCCGTCTTACAAAAGTGATCGGGCAATGTCGCATATTCTCCTTTTCTTGTCTAATGGAATGGGGGATTTTCGAACATTTTAGATGCAGTTATATCTATACATATAAACAGGGACCGTCTGACTAACAGAGAGATAGACAACGCACAACCTAAACCGCTGAAATTAGGGACCAAGAAAGGCGTTAAAAAAAATACACCGCAAAAACCGGCGCCACATATGCTGTATTCACCGAATATTCGTGTTGGCGTCCCTGACTTTTACATAAAGACAGAAAGAGACGCCAACACGAATATTCAGTGAATCCCGCATATATGGCGCCGGCTTAATGAGAAGAAAGAAAGGTAGCGGGCAACTAATTCTACGCATAACGAAGTAATGGGCGCGGCATCTAATACTAATTGTAAATGATTCCTTGTTTCCGTTGGCCACGCCATAACTCGACAATGGCTCGACCGATTTGAATGATTTCTTTTTAGTTAGGTTCGTAATTATCGGGACAAGGTTTGTATGAAAAAAAAATGACACCCGGGCGGCGCCGGGCACGGATAGCTAGTACTAAATAAATATTAACCTTAACTTCCTCTACTCTAGCCAGTAACTGGTGAATCTTCTTGGCCCGCTCTGTCTGATACTCCCTCCTCTGCCGCTCGGCTCTTGTTTGCTTTGCTTGAAGCCTGGAATCACAAAACATTTCTATTTCAAGTCTTCAGTCATACCTTGTGACCTCAAGAATGAGATAGACGCCTCGGATATCTCCTCTGCTAACGTCACATCGTATGCGTCGCATCGCGTTTCTGCTTATTGACACATGCTAAAAGTTATAGTGGTTTATGCAACACTACGGAAAAAAAAACAACCATACAAAGGGGACCTGTTATGGTATTATTTTTAACTCGGCCGCCATTACTGTCAAGTAAATAAGAGCTATCAAAACGTTGACAATACGATAACAGGTCAAAAACGATACGGTTTTTACCGTGTTGAATAGAGGCTCTGATAGCCATATATGCGCTGTCGCGGCCGCAGTGATAGATGCCTAACAACAGCGTGGTTACTACGATGCACTAAATTCGAACTTTCGGGTGCTGCATCCCCGTCACTCGACTTTCGAAACTAAATCCACAGAACGGAATCGAGCTAAAGTAACTTCGAACTTCAATTATCAAAGCAGGGCCCCATAGCCAAGATAGTAAGCTGCAATCCCTTACCTCCTCAGAGCATCCTGAAAGCTGCCGCGTCGTTTGATGCCTTGAGACAGTTTCGCGTGCAGCTGCTGAGCACGACCTGAAATAAAAAAATAACTAAAATACTTACATTTTCATTATATTAATTCTTGTTAGGATCCAAAGAAAATTCATGCGTGCAGCGTAGAATCGAGACATATCCAGCATAGAAAAGTAATTTTAGACCAGAAGATAGAATTTTATAATTTGAAGTTCAATCAATAATTTTTTACAGTTTATTTTCTGTTTTGTTATTTAACTTGGGGCCGTCACAGGAAATCCTAGTTCAGCCCATAGACACGAACACGACACGCCTTCTAAGTTCTACGTAATATACATACTCGTACTCGAAGGTATATGTTTGTTTTTATTAAATACTAGCTGACCTGCCAAACTCTCCTTTCCCTAAAAATCTTATACGGACTACCTATAACGAACATTTAAAAAATGCGAAATCTGTCAAGGCGATCAAATATGATGCGCAGCATTAAATTTTTATTTATATAGATCAGGGATGCTTAAAGTGTGATCCGCGGAGTCATGCGGCGCCGCAAGGCCCTGCAAGGGCTCCACAGAAAAAACAAACATACACGTAAAGCTTATTTTTTAATACAAAAGAATAAGAACCGCTGATTTATTCATTCTTGTGACGATTGTTTGAGGTGGCCGATGTCTAATATTGGACATCTTTATCATCGGACCAATGCAATTAAATGAGCATGTACTAGTTTGCTAAATTACTATCTATAAAAGTTTTCGTTCGTTTGCTGGGTTACCGACTGTCCTATTTAAACCCAATCGATGCAGCCGACTTCTTAAATAGATGATGCCCCATTTCTCAGTTTAGCAATTCTTTGTAAGCGATCAATACTCGTAATACAAGTAGCTCTGTGTAACTGACTCCGCCGTTTGTCTCAGATGCCGTTGCATTGTTAGGAAGTAAATAGGGTTTAGTTACGTTTTCAGATACACCGCTAAACGGATGGTACCGATGGTAGACAAATAGTGCCTATTACTTAGCTCATGCATTTAGTAACATTGACATTTAGGCACTTGTCCCACCGCCGGCGATGAGCGAGAAGAGTAGAGCCAGCGATCAACTGTTAATATGTGTCTATTTTATTGACAAGGGATCTATATCTTTTGACGGAGAGAGAGAGAGTTCTCGCCGGTAATGTGAACAGCCAGAGGGATCAACTATTAATTTACGTGTCTCTTTTATTGACACGGGATTAACTTTTGATGAAGAGAGAGAGTTCGCGCCGGCAATGTGAACAACCAGCGATCAACTATTAATATATGTGTCTCTTTTATTGACACGGGATCTATATCTTTTGACCGTCGTCGATAGCTAATTCCTTCCTCGCCAATTAAACTAACTTTCTAACGAACCACCCGATATTGGTTCATCTGCTTTGACCCACGATGCCTCAGACGAGTGTATATCATAGTTTCGACTACGTACTCTCTGAATATCATGCGATCGAATGTTCGTTGGCTCGACTGTTATTGTAATGAATAGTCGCTAGATCGAAATATTTGTGGCCGAAAAATGTACAATCGACAAAACGTAATCTAGAATTGTATAGTTTCGATCAGTGGTGTATCGAAAATGTATTGGCTCGACTGTTATTGTAATGAATTTTCGCTGGATCGAAATACTTGTCGCCGAAATATGTACAATCGACAAAACGTAATCTAGAATTATATGGTTTCGATCAGTGGTGTATCGAATTTTCAGTGGTCACATCAAAACTGGGTCGATCACCTGCAGGATCGACATGCGTCGAGTCTTTTTAGGGTTCCGTCTTATCTTATCTTATCTTTCAGATGGGCCCTTTCAGATACACTTCGACCCTTTAGGATCTTTTGTGCAATTACCCTCTTACACACTCAGCTGTTCGAATGTGCAGGTTTCCTCACGATGTTTTTCCTTCACCGTAAGAGCATCGGGTAATGCACTTAAGTTAGAAAAACTCATTGGTACATGGTGACCGCGGGGGTTCGAACTCGGTACCTTACGATCACGAGTCGACCGCCTAAGCCACTAGGCCACCGACGCTCTAAACTCGACGATCCGTACCTCAAAAGGAAAAAAACGGAACCCTTATAGGATCACTTTTTTGTCCGTCTGTCCGTCTGTCTGTCTGTCAAGACCCTTTATCTCAGGAACGCGTGGAGGTATCGAGTTGAAAGGACACCGCACGGAAAGTATGGAAAAAAAAACTTCGGTGAATTTTGATAAAAAAAAATATATGTTACGTGGCTCGATCAATATATAAAAATACTTGGAGGGCAATAAAATCCTATGAATAGTTTTTGATCCAGTAACAGTCGAGCCAATGAACATTCGTGTCTGAGATTTTCTATGGGATGACAATCGAAACCTCAATTTCGATTTGACGATTTATTGTTTCTACGCTTTTCGACCCAGCGAATATTCGATCCAGTAACAGTCGAGCCAATGAACATTCGTGTCTGTGATATTCTATGGGATGACAATCGAAATCTCAATTTCGATTTGACAATTTATTTTTTCTACGCTTTTCGACCCAGCGAATATTCGATAGTATGATATTCCGAGAGTACGTAGTCGAAACTATGATATACACTCGCTTCAGACACCCAGATACAAAGATAAGTACACACTTTAAATTTTATAGAAACGTATTACAAGAATCACTTACCAGGATCCCTTGCGACCAGCGCCTCTAATACGACCAGCGTATCAACCCGTTCGGCCCAGGACATGCCCGCCAGAGCGGTCTCGTATTGGTCCTCCAAGCTGGCTGCCAACGAGCCCAGGGTATCAGGGGCGCCGGGAGGTACCGGAACGTCTTCTATGAGAATCTCTGCGTCCGTCTGTAGTAAGAGTTTTTTTATGGCAAGGATAAGGCTAACAAACGTCTGATGGCAAGGTGCAAGCCCTAAACTGCAATTTGCTAAACTTGTGGCCTAAAATGGAATCCCTCTGTGCAATCAATTAAAATCAAATCAAAACAAAAATGAATGAATTGAGAATGAATGCAAATAATAAGGATAAATAAGGGTTTTTAAATGCATGCAGCTTAAGAATTGAAAGTGATTCTTACCTCAGTATCATCAGTCTCCGTGTCCAATTCAATATCAGAAACCTGCTGCAGCTCCAAAATCTGGCGATTCAATAAATCTTCTTCCTCGCACAATTTCCTCTGATCCACGTCTGACTGGAAATCCAGCGCCCAGCTAATCTTCTTCTCATTCTCCTCAATGAGAGACGTCATCTCCGCAATTTCTGACATCTCCGATGGATCAGCACCCTTCAATATCTCATTATGATTCGACAGCTGATCGTCATATTCGAGATACTTGAATGTAGATTTGAATTCCGCTTTCCATTTATCAAAATCAAATGCTTCTTCAGTACTCTCTTGAGATCTTGATAACCCTGTAGTTAGACTTTCCAATGAAGAATGCAGACGGTTTTTAGTAAGCTCCGAATCAGCACCCATTGGAGCGTCTTTGACTTTCTCCACCTTTTTAGATAGCGCTTTACTTCTTGCTGATTTTTTTAGACCAGTCACATCAGATTTTTGCCTGATCATAGCTAAATTACTGGTTTTAGTATCTGATCTGCTCCTTGCAGAAACAGTTACAACCTTTTCTGGTTTCAACACTTCAGGCTGTTCAGACTTCGCTCTATCGAGTTTAGGAGGAACTGGTGTGTTTATAATTGGTTTGACCTCTTGCTTAGGTGATTCAATCATATTCAGAGTTGGTAAACTCGTAGTTGCGGAAGGTTGATGGAATCTATTTACCCAGTGCGATTTAGATTGCTTCTTTGACTCCCGGCTCAGGCGCCTGGATTTCACAGTCAGCCAGCCATCATTATCGTTCTTGTTAGTATCAACGTTAAGTACTTCTACAGAATTAGCTGCATCATGAATAACATGGGACACCAAATCGTCTGGGACTAAAGTCCTTAAACTTTCACTAGACTCTATACGAGACATTTCTATTTGCGTGACTATTGTATCTGAGCTGCTATATTCATCACAATCCTTAATTTTCTCAAGCGACAGAGTAGATTTCTCTTTTTTATCTCCTTTTTCGTTTACTTTTAAACTAGTAGGCCTTATAGGTCGCTTTTTAGGATCTAGTTTAGGCTGGTTACTTTTTGCGTCCCCTGAACCAAGTTGGACGTTTTTATTGACAATCTTTTTTGGGACGGCACCTTTAGATACTACATTGGACGAAGTGTCAAAAAGACTAGTTCTACCAGTCGTTAAATTAAATGGATAACTACATTTGCTTGTTGCATTTCGTTTAGGACATTGCTTCGGAGTTTTAGGGGCTGTATTTGGCCTTATTTCAACTGCTGTCTTGCTTCTTGTTAATGGCGTTGCCCTAGTAGGCGTTTTTATCTCAGTTTTAGCAGATACAACTTTAGGCTTAGCAGCGGCTTGTGAATAAGCTGGTTTAATGTGGGGTTTCGTTTCAATTTTAGGCTCTGGTTTCTTAAAATCTTTATCGTCATTAAAATCGTCTTTATTTTTTACCACATCTTTTGTGTCTTCCAAAACTTCTACTGAATCTTTAGAAATAGCACTCGGTTTTTTTTCAACATTGTTTTTTATATTGGCTTGAGTTGCTTGACCTTTATCGGTTACCATTAATTGTGAAACAGGGATTTCAGCAACCTTTAAAGGATCTGATACATCGTCTTTCTTATCTTGCTTATCTTCAATGGATTTTAATGAGCTTTCATTAGAAATATCGGCAAAGTTGTCTTCAGATATAGTTGGAGAGCCAGTTGAGATGCTACTTTTTTCAACAGAAGTATCAATGTTATTGACTTCTGATTCTTTAGCTAAATCGTACTTAAGCAAAACTTTTTGAATTTTCGTAGAACGAGCTGTGGGTTGTTTAGTAATAACATTACCATCGTCTCCTATTTGTTTTAAAACAGCATCGGCATCGACATCATCGATATGAACAGCCTCATCTTCAGTAGTTTTAGATTTCTGTGCAGAAGAAACTGATTTCACAACCTTTTTTTCTATTTCGATGTCCTGATTCAGCAAGTTTTCATTTCTCGCTCTATTTTCTATCATCTGCTTGGCTAGAAATTCATTTTCCAAAGCATCTAGGGTAGCATTTGTGGCCTTAGCTTGTGCTGACAACTCTTCATTGGATTCTTTCTTGGCATTTTTAGCTGTAGTTTTAGGTTTGGTTGACTTCACCACTACTGCTATAGGAGAAACATTGGAGCACTGCTTCGCTTTACCTATTTCAACAACAGGCAACGAAACTGGTTCCATTTTTTCACCCTGTTCACCCTGAACTTGTAAAACTGGCAATCCTTTCTTGAACTTATCTTCAATGCCTTTACCCCTTTCTTCAACATTATTGGCATCCTTTTCTTTGATTTCGGTCAGTTTTGTCTCTTTCTTAGGCTCAGGTTTAGTAGTGGCTTTAGAAGCTGCAATTTTACTGCTAAAGAACTCAATATTTGCTTTAGGGCTGGTACTATGACCTGACAAAACTCTAGGACTTATTTTTCCGCTACCAGGACTAGCTTTGCCAGTAAGGTTAGGGCTGTTTTTGCCGCTGGGAGTGTTATGGCCAGAGAGACACGGACTATTTTTTCCTGATACAGAGGGGGAACTCTTAACTGAATGTGTGCGCCTTGATTCGGGGCGGACAAAGTCAGTCTTGCGTATTTCCCAAGCAAGGCTCTGTGGTCTTTGAGGAGGGGGCGTGTTGTCATATTCCCATTTGAGACGGAACCACTCGCCCAGGGCTTTGAAGTCGCGTGTGTAGTTTTCTAGAACCAGCATTACTTCTTGGCATTCATTTAGGTTTTCGTGGGCTTCTACGGTGTTGTAGATTTCGCCGATCTGTGAAAGGGAAAGATCTTACTCGTTAACCCCTTGAACGCCCTAGTACACATGAGTCATCATTATAATTGATTTTTATTGATATAATGTTAATTTGATCGTTCGAAGTGTTAATAAATAAATATAACAATTTTTAAACTACAAGGATTAATTTTAAATGTTTTTGATCAAAAATACCTGTGAATTTATTCATTCCACTAGAAATAAATAACCCCAATTTCTTCTGTACCGGCTACTGATCGAAAGGCAAGCAATATCTTTTAATACCGCAATATCTCTAAATAAAGACTAAAAACATTTAAAAAATGAAGACTAGAGTCCGACCAGCGAGTGGTGACACAAAACAATGCTTGTGTCACCACTCGCTGGACTATACTGGACTCTATCATCAAAATTCACAGCCATAACTAGGAACCGAATTAAACGTAGGTACCTTCTCAAAGGTGATGACCCGTGATACCTAAGAGATCCTGAATGGTGTCCACAAACATAGCGTTTCATACAGATTGTAAAAAAACCTTTTCAGTGTGATCTCTTCAATACTTACAGCCCTCTGTAAATCACCAAACAGCAGCGCCCAGTATCTGGCTCTCAGTTCGGAGCGCTTGTCCCGGCCAGCGGAGGCCGAGCGCAGCCGGGAGGCCGCGGGGCGGGGGGGCGCTCGGCGAGGTGGGGGGAGCGCCGTGCGCGGCGGCTTGCGCGTGAACCGGGCTACAAACAGAGATGGATAATATGGCGGTTTCTCTTGCTTTAACGACAAACTATTCATCGAATCATTTCACTAAATTTCACTTAGGTTAGGTAAACTCCTGCGCCTACCAAAGCCTGTTGATAAAATGAAAAGTATGCGACGTGATACATTGTATGAAATGAGAGTGGACAAATTAAGGGTACCTAAACCTAATAATGGATGGACCAAATTCTCATTTTTGTCTAATTCAAATTCAAATAATTTATTATCTAATGTTACTGTTATATAGCCTCGTGTGGTTGCCGAGTTAGAATAGCGCCACTCCATGTCTTCCCGTGGATGTCGTAAGAGACGACTAAGGGAATAAAGGCTTGTAGTACTGTTAGGCGATGGGCTTGCAACCTGTCACTAATACGCTGGTGAACATCTTAGCCTAATTGTGCAAATTGTGGTTATAGAATTATCAACATTTTTTTTAGAAATGTTTATAATTCTGTAGCTCTGCCTACCCCACTCTGGGAACGAAGGCGTGAGATTATGTATGTATGTATTGTTATATAGTCCTACTTCTCAATAAATAAGAAAGTATAGGATATTTCAAGCTTCGCGCAAGCAACGCCGCGGGAAAATCATAATGTAATCCATTTTAATGCGCTTCGTCATAGTCGCTCAACTATCTTAATCGAGATATCTTATCGCCACCCTTGAAATAGGTACCGTTGAGGAGTTCCGGTGGCCAGCTGTGGTCTTCATCAACAGTTTCACTTAACTAAATGATAATTTAATTCAAATGCTGGACTTGTGTGGATGTGTATGCCTATAATATTTGAGGAGTTCTCTCAATTCCTCACGGATCCCCTCATCAGATACTGACTTGGTGATAATGGGGCCATTTCGGGACTATACCCTATCAAACAAAAAAGAATTTTAAAAATCGGTCCACAGTTGACGGAGTAATCGCGTAACAAACATTTAAACAGTCGAATTAACAACCTCCTCTTTTTTTGAAGTCGGTTGAAAATAGGCATTATGAGTCACGCTCATGAATCATAACATATTCACGTTAGCACCAGTTAATGGATCCATAATTGGAATCCATATTGTGTAAAAGGAATGCACAAATGTTTATTTTACACATCTATTATAAAAAAGGCTATGTAGCTCTGTGCTTTTGCCCACTATTCAACTTATGTTTAATAGTAGTTTACGTGACGGTTGCGTAATGCCAATTACGCAGAGTCGCGTACAATACTTTATCTACACACATATTATATATACTCATACGTACAGTAGGTGACAGCTGTAACGTAACTTTTAAATTACGTTATCGAATATTGTAAGGTAATGAGATCCAAATTTGGAACATCTTCCAAAATTAACACCTGTCATCGCTGTCACCTACTACCACAGGTAAAGCTGCGGCTCCACTGAGGCGGAGACGAGCGGAGCGGTGCGGAGCTGTGCCAATATTAACCAATAGAAGGCGCATGCGGTCACGTGGAGCTCGCCTTGCGCACGTTAGTTTAGATTCTATTGGTTAATATTGGCACAGCTCCGCACCGCTCCGCTCGTCTCCGCCTCAGTGGAGCCGCAGCCTAATGCTGGTCACTGCCTACGGGTTTTGAACGCATAATAGAGGACTTATGACATGAGTGTAGATAAACTATTATTCTTTGCAGGGCAAAATAAAAGATGTTATTGATGCATTACACAGACAGTTTACTTTGAATCTGCAAAATAAATTGAACCTTTGAAAGGCTCCCATCCCAGCAAATAATGTTATGTAATATGTTATACCTAAATACTTTATTGTACTAAAAACTGAAGCAATGCAAAACAAACATGATATATGGATGTACGGTCAACCTTTTAAGTAGCTGTACACTTAGTGCTGTGTCACTTTAAAGTCATGTTTAAACTGCTGCACTAATCTGTCATATTAAGACAAGAAACAAATAAACATAATTTTTAAGTCAAATCAAACAGTTACTAATTAAATTACTAAGCTTACTACACAATAAATGATACTTAGACGACAAATTATAATAATACGTTAAATTAAACATTAAAGGTAAATTATACATAAATACAATAAATTCAAATATTCCTAGTCTTTTCATATTGTTAAAAGGATATGTCTCCCTCCCTCTAACTATGTTGGCTGTGCCCTGTCGGGTTCATAATTGAGACATTTATTATATTTCCATCTTTGTCAACATTATTATTGCAATAAAATATTGAGTATTGAGTATTAAAGGCGTTAAAGCAACAAGGTACAAAAGTGTGCAGCTAGCTATAAGACACAACATACAGTAGTGAGCTTGTCCCGTTCAGGGAACTCTTCAGATATGCAGGATACTTTAGTGCATTATTTAATTATTAGCATTATAATATTTAAGTATAAATATTTTCTACACCTAAAAACCCAACACTGTTCAAAATCAAATATAATAGTATCCCATTTGAATTCAGGTCATGGTTGGACCAATATTTACTGTGCTCAGCCAAGCTTAACATTGCTTATTGTTTTCTTTAGAAATGACTCAGTGATTCCATGAAAAAGAGCCATAAAGTAAAAAGATTTGTTTTGGTTTTAAATATGAACGCATATTGATGGTGTTACCATATTATTTTTTTGTTCTTAATTGCTTACTTTATATGAAACTAGAGAACGCCTTGAACTTTGTACGCATATAATAAGTTAGGAGACTACCCGCTACTCTCCCTATTTTAACTAACCCCGTAGCAGATGAATTTCCAAAAATCCCTTAGCCTAGGATATCCAAGGAATATTTCGTCCAAATTTCAACTCCCTAGGTCCAGGGTTTCATCTGTGCTTTGATTGATCATAGGTTTTATTAAAAGTCATAACAACAAGGAAATACATGTTTATTTGAGCTGTCACAGGTATACTGCCATTTGCCTTAACAGGGTAGTAAAGTTGTGTCAATTCACCTCAGACAAAACTCCTGTCGCAAGTGCAACCTTATTACTAACAAAAGAGGATTGAATTTGCTTTGGCTATTGAACTTGAGATACTGCCTCTTGGACGATGAGGACAGTATCCTCCTAAGGCCCATTGTACTAAAAATAGTAAATAATGCGGCGATTGAAATAAAGATTGGAAGAACTGGAACTTCTGTTGTTTTTACGACTAATAGAAAAACACTTTATTGCGTTCACAATAGACTTCCATCAACAAATTTCATTGTATGGTAGGCTTTAGGAGGGTATAGTACTTCGGAAGGCACCAAACTCATTATACCTTTACCTCTGGTTGACAAATATTGTGGACACTAGGTATGCTATCATTACAAACATTAAGAGCATTTTTGTATTCTTTAATTACTATAACTAATTAAATGAGTTATCAGAAAGAAAAAATAATTAAATCCTAATAAACATAGGTACAGTAGAGTTCATAAATATGTGTCCACTTTAGTACCTTGTCTATTTAATGTCATGTGAAACTGCCATATCTGAATTGTCAGAGCGATTAAAGTGACAAGGTACAAAAGTGTACACATATTTATGGACTCAACTGTACATAACTATTACAAAGTATTGACCATCACTAGGTCTGCGCCTCTATTCTAGACGCTAAAAACGGTATCGTAGTTTGCCTGTTATGGTATTGTTATGACGTCAGCCGCCATTACTGTCAAGAAAATAAGAGCTATCAAAACATTGACAATTCGGTAACAGATCAAATACAAAATTGTTTTTACCGTCTTGAATAGAGCCCCTGAATATGTACTTAAAATAATTTAGCCCCTAAGTAATAGGGCAAAATAATAAACTATAAAAGGAAATTATTAACTGACACTAACACCTCTGATCGAGACCAGTGGTGTAAAAACATCAGACACCTTAACAGGATGTTGCACAGAGAAGTATGTATGGTCACTTTATTTAACAATAAGATCAGTAAATTTCAAGGCCACCTAATTCAAATTGAAATATATGAAAAATTCCACCAGTCATAGGTGTTAAATGACATGTAGGTATGTACATATTGTCACTTTTCTGCTGTACTCAAATATATTCAGATTCGCTGTTGACAAGGCCATATTGTTGGTGTTTTTTAAAATGAATTAAGATCTTGTTTTGAACGTAGACTAACCATTGTCTCTTATTTGATGAAAATGTTTGAGACTATGTTGAATCGAGAGGAAATTATGACACCTAATCATTTCAATATCTAGCACTGTTAGAAGTGGTAAATTAGTTGGAACAGTTACCTTCAAACATTTGTACACATTACCATAATTTATGAGTTATGATACAATTGCATATTGCCAAATACAAAGTAAGAACCAATGTTTACCAATACTATGCTTTCTTAACAAGTGGTTATTCCTTAACCGACTTGTAATTCGAGTGTTTCTTACGCCCACGGCAATCTATAAAGTTCAAGTTATGAAGAAACAAAGACTTAGAACAATTTTTCACTTACCCGGCGTATCGACCGCAACATGGAAAGCGACGAGGTTCCTCGCCTCCCTGCCTTCCTCCTGCACCAACTGCCTCACTTCTTCCATTTCAAATTAATAAAAAATACTACTTAAACGCACAAAACAAAAAGGAAACACTAAGCTCATAATTCCCGTGCATTCGGACACGGAGAACTTTTCTACCCATTAATTATATTCAAGTGTCTGATTTTTTACATAGGAAATTATTTTACGTTATGAGGAACACGAATTATAAAGGGATTTATCGTTTTATTCGAATGGATCGAAACGATGGGTATTTTCATAACAATTCCCGTTTGACAGTTTAGTTTATAAATGTTGCCATGTACTAACAAGATGTGTATTTTTCCTAGAATTGCAGTAAATTCTTCCAGATTTATTATTGCGTAAAATGATTATTATTCTTAAAGAAAAAAATGTGGCTGTATTAGTAATTTGCAAATAAATTACAAGCAATTACTGAGAATTGAATTTTTTTCAGCAAATGTTATTTTTCTAAAATAGATATAGTGCCTTCTGTGGCCCGTTTCACGAACCAACGGAAAAATATTTTTGATGTTCTAGTTGAACTTGGCGTTTTAAAGCTGGCAATGTTACTGCTAGAGTTTATCAATATCATTTTATGGCAACATCACCTTCTTTTCGTTGTCAAGCAAGATGGCGGATCAGGTACGTTCTGGTTTTCTCATGAAAATTAATTGAACACCAAGTGAATTTAATACTTCTACGCCAAAAAGTTGAGCTAAATGTTGTGTGAATACTTTCCTTGTCACTTATAGTGTAAATAAAAGTGTAATCAGTGAAAATGTGCCTACTGTGTTCTTCCACGTGGGGATTCATTTTTGGCCGGTTTTTTGATAAATTATGTCGTATATTTGTATATCGAGGTCTCGTAATACTTAGATAAGCTTTGCAGACAACATTCAATCTAAATCATTACCCATATTTAATGTGTCATGATAGTGAGCGTAATGTGTCTTCATAGGTTAGTTTACGAACGTTCTGCTTCTGTTAGCTGCACAACATGCACAATATGACCATCTTGCTTACTTTATATGACATAATGTATAGACTTGATATATTTTTGAGTCGAAATTAACTATATACACTTGCAATCCAAAAAGGGAGGTTATGTTGTGGTACTTTAAAACATTACGAGTCCGTCAACTAACCGAGTAGTTAGCTAGTTTTAATACTAATCACTTTTACAATGTGAATTATGAATTGCAGACGGAACGTTCATTCCAAAAGCAACCAACGGTTTTCTTAAACCGTAAAAAAGGCATTGGTGTGAAGAGAAGCCGCAAGCCTCTGAGATATCATAAAGATGTTGGGCTGGGTGTGAAGACGCCCCGTGAGGTAACAGCATGTAGTGTGCCCGCTAACGTGTGTTTTTTTTTCCTAGACAGAGAAAGCGTTTCAGAAACAGGCTACGGTCTTCCTGAACCGTAAAGGGGGGCTGAAGAAGAAGGATATGCGACATTCTAAAAATGTCGGCCTAGGTTTCAAGACTCCACGTGAGGTTTGGTTTTATTTCAGTCTCGGACGGTGAAGGTTTCTAACATGGGACTTATACTGGGATCATGTCATCGCTTGCTATGTTTATTAACAATGTGTCATCGCCTCTAACAGGTTAAAGTCATTCGCAGATCTTTGAAAATCTTTCAAGGTGCTAGCGAGTAACTGCTTGTATCATTCAGCCTTTTCAGCTTTAAACTATATGGATGTGACTCATTCTTTGAGTGAGTAACGTACCATATCATTCACCAGAACATACTCAGCCTATTTATTATACAGCAAAAGCTTGAAAACTGGTCATACATAGGGTACCTTTATAATTTAAGTGTACAGTGAAGTTTTTATAGCTTTTTAGTGTATTAAACTGCTGACCTGTTTTAAATATTCAACTGATACTAAACTTTCGGGTTAAGTCTTTTTCTACTTAGGAAGTTCTCGATATTTTGGTTCCTTTTGGTGTATTACTTTTAACCCTTGGAATTACTCAATAATTACATGCTATGGCAATTACCTATTATCATGTTTCAAATTGTCAGGACTGATGTTAGTTCCATGGGTTGAATGGTGTCTTATCTTGGTCTATCGGTATATTTGGTACTAACCTGCATGTTTCTCATGGAAGCTGACTACATTTATTGTCACAAAGTGTCATATTTGATAAAAATAAATGCAATAAAAGGGAGTTTATTTACTGTAAATAAATTAATAGAATATTGTTGTGCTATTACAATCACTAGAATGATGAAAATATTTAAACCCCCTTATTGTTAACGGGTGATTCCATGGGCGTTTCAACCGTCGTCAGTCCCTAGTTATAAATATTGAAATAATGACCTGCACCAAGCAGCAGATTTTCATACTAAGATGTACTGTAACCGTATTTCTTGTCATAATTGATCGAATTTTAACCATATTATGGCAGATTTCTTTAATATACTAATGCTAGGGACTGACAGCGGTTGAAACGCCCGTGGAATCACCCTAAAACATTCATTTGTTACTATAGTTCGGTCAATCTAGGATGATCTTTGACAGCTTTTAATTTCTACCTATTCAAGCAAGATGTTTAAAAATAGCTGGTATGTAGTATTTATTACAGCATTCACAAGGATCATCCTTGATTGACTGGACAGGAACTCTATTCATCTTTACTCATTATAACCATACTATCATTCCTTAAACCTTACCGAACTTGATAAATAATTTTGCATTTGTGATATGATATGTATAAAAAGGGTATTTGTTTCGTTTTTAAATTCATACAAAGGATTTAATGACTGGTCATCACAAATATTTATCATTATTTGTTAATAATTAAAATAAAATAATTTTCCATATTCCTAAATTTATTGATGGTGCATAGGCCCTGGAAATAATATCGCATATGACCTCTAAATTATAACAATTGAGGATTTAACATGCATTACCTAAATTTAGATGTGCTTCTTTTCATTCAAAAGCAGAATTACAAATATCACTATGGTCCTAATAACATTTTTTTGAAAAAAACGTTAAGTGTCATAAATATTTGAGAATGTGTAATATGATGATACCCCACGACGGTCTTCTGAATAACACATGATGAAGATCGTGATACTAAACCCAATTTCTGATAACACATTTCTCAAATGAGATAATGCCCCTAAAAACAACAAAAAAATTCAGGTTAATAAGACAGTTCAGTTACTATTTTTTTTAAATAAAAGTACAACCCAATAAAAAACTAAACTTACAATGCAAAAGACAAACTTCCATAACCCTTCATCACTAACACTGGTGGTCGGCAACTCTGAACCAAACACCAAACTGACTCGTACTCAACCTCATCTTCACAGGCTATTGAAGGCACATACATCGACAAGAAGTGTCCGTTCACTGGAAACGTGTCGATCAGAGGCCGCATCCTCACTGGTGTGGTACAGAAAATGAAGATGCAACGCACCATCGTCATCAGACGCGATTACCTGCACTACCTTCCCAAGTACAACCGGTTTGAGAAGAGGCACAGGAATATGTCCGTGCATCTATCACCTTGCTTCAGGTTAGTTGAATTTTTTACTTTAGTGGTAGGAAAGGTTTTCAATGTGATTAATCAAAGCGAATAATCGATTTCAGAACAATTCAAATGTATGTACTGTCAACCAATTTGATAGATAGATAGATCTTTGTTTTGTGGCATATGTCATTTGTGTTACCACTAAGATTTCGCCAATGTCAGGTTCAAAGAAGGCACACTTTTTAATGGAGGGAGTGAACAAACCAATTTGAATCCTAGGCCACTTTAGACTGTGTCAACGTGACGGTAAACAAAATCATAAGAAGTCTCTTATGTTTTAATTCACAATGTCACTTTAATATAGTCCATAGTGGCCTAGAAATCCAATTAGTTGACTATTATAGTTATATCTAAGTAAACAAAAGAATCTCTCTAAATAATTGTACAGTTCACCATAATAAAAAGCTGCAAATGCACTTTAACATCGTAAGGCCCAAAAAGTTACTGGCCCTTAAGAAGTTTTAGTACATTTGCAACGAAAAGAGAATATGAAGTTTGAGGGTCATGATGAAACAATATTAGCGGATAAGCTAGCGATGGGCGACTTCGAATGATTTCAATTTTCGGTTTTTAAGTAACTATGGATAATTTTATTTGAAAAACAAAATTGTAATTTACTTAGTACTTACTAGTTTCAACAATCGAATTAATTTTCGACATTTGACTTCTATTGTTTGACTGTCAGCTGTCGCGAATCGCAGTAGCCAATGCTTTAAAAAAAAACGACTTATCGAGTGAGCAGACCGACCGACTTCGATTTCGACTTTGCGGACCGACCGGGACCGCTCGCAAGACCTAATGCAGGTCGAACTTACCGTAATTCAATTAGTTTCATACAAAGTCACCCATCACTTGTCTGGCAAGCTTACGCTTAGGTTGCTCTTCCTCTTCATATGATGATACACACACGACGGTCTTCTGAATTACCACTTGACGATGATCGTGCTTTAACCCAATTCTGAACGAACCTTTACTTATCAACGATGCGCATTATTCCATACATCATCTAATTTACAATATTGGTATTTCAGAGACGTGGAACTGGGAGACATCGTCACCATCGGAGAGTGCAGGCCGCTGTCCAAGACTGTCAGGTTCAACGTTCTGAAGGTCTCAAAGGGCAAGGGCTCTAAGAAATCCTTCAGAAAGTTCTAAATAAAGTTACTTTATAAGTACTATATTGTTTTTGTTTTTTAATTAAGTAGTGTATCTGCCAAAATAAAAAATATGGATGGATATTGTTTTCCATTTAAATAGCTTTCGGCCATTACATATTTTCAAACAGGCAAAATATATTTTCTCTTCTCATGCTCTAAAAGTCCTTTATGTCGTGCGTAGGCGACATAAAGTCGCTTTTTATGCTCTAGTGCATAAAGTAAAATCTTCGTCGAAGGCCAAGGCAATCGGTCCAACAGTCGCATGAACAACTTTAACTTCATAGAATAACCTCTTTATTTTATTTCGTTTCGTTAGTATTCTAAGACTAAGGCAAGGATACCAACAGCCAAAGTACACAATAAAACTTGATGAAATAAACTTATAATTTTTATTTTGTCGCATTTATTATTATTATTATTATATTTGAGTAAATCAATATATTTAAAGCATGACAATAAGTTATCATACATATAAAAAAACAAAATGTTTTTATAACCGAGCGTTATGCAACGACCTAAGTCAAATGTCACGTACCCAATGAAAAAAAAGAAAATAAGTTAATTGGCGGGAACCATACTTACTTTGTCATTGTCAATATTTGTGTTCCAATAATTTACATGTTGCCGTTATAGGTTATAGGTTATAGGTTAGAGCGGGCTGGTTTCCGCAACTCGACGACTTAATGTATGCGCCTTTTTTGCGTGCTGGGTTTTGGCACTACTCTTGCCAACCCAGTTCTACCAGGAAGCCTAGCAAACCCTTGATGTTGCCGACGGCTTCCGGTAGCGACCTCGGTGTTCCGAGGTGACGTGCCCGGTATGTTGCCACCTCAGGGCATTCCATGATGACGTGGGCCGCGGTTTCCTCCGCCGTCATACAGGCTCTGCACAGGGGGCTGTCTGTAACACCTAATGTGAACAAGTGTTTGTTAAACAAGGCATGGCCAGTTATGGCTCCAGTTAGTAATCGGAGTTGGGCCCTTTTGAGGAGTCGTAGCTTACGCGATAATCCGGGATTGATTATCGGAAGGGCTTCCTTACTTTGCCTGCAGGTGTTTAGGTTGCTCCAGTAGTGTTGGTGCTTTTCCTTGGTGACTTGGCGCAGCTTGTTCCGCAGCCAGCTGGTCGGCAGGGGCAGAAATGGTTCAGGACCTATTCTAGTTCCGTTTCTGAGCCCCTTCTCGCGAGTACGTCCGCCGCGTCATTACCTCGAGAGTTACTGTGTCCCTTAATCCACTGTAGGGTGATGGGGTTGATGTTACATACCTTAGAAAGGGCGTTGTGACATTCGTATATTAGCCCTGATGTTGCTGTGTAGCATTGTAGGGCTTGGAGAACTGATCGGCTGTCGGAGAGTATTCGGATAGGGAGATCTTTTACCTTCCTTTGCTCGATCGCTGTTATAGCCATGATGATGCCCACGCATTCAGCCTGGAAAACTGTGCTGTGGGCTCCTAATGGCGTTGAGATATGTATGTTTAGGTCTTCCGAAAAATTACCTGCTCCGGATCCCGACTTTGTCTTGGATCCATCTGTGAAGATCCTTACTTCCCTGGGGTTGAGGCCTTCCCACGGATCCTCGTGCAGTTGTATTTTGTACTTCTTGTCGAAGATGAACTGTTTTGGTATTCTGTCGGTGGCTGCCTCTATGAGCGGCTCCTCATTGACCGCTTCGTAGAGAATTTCGGTGTGTGGTACCCTGGCGGGTCTCCACAGGTGCAAGTTCCTAAGACGTACCGCTGTCGCTGCCGCTTCCTGCTGGATGAAGAGATGCAGTGGCGGGAGGTCGAGCAGGGCTTCCAGGGATGCTGTGGGCGTAGTCCGCATGCATCCGGTGGCTGCCATACCGGCTAGTCTCTGGAGTCGTTGTAGTTTTGCTTCCACAGTGGAGAGTCTGGTGCGTGGCCACCAGACTACCGCACCATAGGCTATGATTGGTCGTATTACTGACGTGTAGAGCCATAGGATGATTTTGGGGTGTAGTCCCCAGGTTTTACCTACCATCCTGCGACACTGCCAGAAAGCGATTGTTGCCTTGTCTATCTTGTTGTTTAGGTGATTGCTCCAGTTCAATTTGCTGTCCAGTATGACTCCTAGATACTTTACCTCATTTGATAGCTGGAGTTCTGTTCCAAACAGCTTGGGGAGTTGGTAGTTGCCCAAGTTGCGTTTGTTGGTGAACAATACCATCTCCGTTTTCTTCGGGTTGACAGATAGTTTGTTGGTTGAGCACCAGCGTTCTACGATACTTAGGGCTGAGCGGGTGACGTCGCAGACCGTGCTGGTGACGTTGCCGCTCGTGAGTATCGCTATGTCGTCCGCGTAGCCTACCGCGTAGTAATGACTGTCGTTTAGTTTGGCGATCAACTCGTTCACAACTATGTTCCATAGTAGCGGGGAGAGAACGCCTCCCTGGGGACAGCCCTTTGCCACCAGTGCTAGTTGGTTGTTGTTTGCATTGAGTCTGATGACCCTTTTGCTGAGCATGTTACCTATCCACTCGACCAGGGTCGGGTTCGCCCCGTGCCTGACTAGCGCGGCTGTTATGCTGTTGAAATTGGTCTTGTCAAAAGCCCCCTCAATATCTATGAAGACGCCTAGGCACATAGATTTGTTCTTGATGGCTTCCTCTACCTTGCTTACTACTGCGTGTAGGGCTGAGTCTGTTGATTTACCTTGGCTGTAGGCATGTTGGTTTGGGTGCATTGGTACGTTTACCAGGCAGCTCTCCCGTAGATTTCTGTCGCATAGCCTTTCCAAGCTCTTTAGTAGGAACGAGGTTAGGCTGATGGGTCTGTAGGATCTGGGGTCCGAGTAGTCCGAGTAGTACTAATAATAATCTTCCGCCGGTGTATTTTGATGGTGTTCGTAAACCATTTTCGCACCACGTAAAAAATCTGGGTGTCATCATGGACCGTACCTTTGCGTGGACCCCCCAAGTAAATGAGATCAGTAGGAGGATGTTTGCGGCAGTGTGGTCTCTTAGGCGCCTCCGCAACTTTCTTCCTCTCGCTACTAAGATTGCGCTCGCTCAATCGTTGCTTCTCCCTATTTTAGATTATGCAGATGTGTGCTATCTTGATCTTTCTGAGGAGCAACTTAACAAGCTTGAGCGAATTCAAAATTTGTGTATTCGGTTCATATTTGGGTTGCGAAAGTATGACCACGTCTCTACTTTCCGTTCGCAGCTCAAGTGGCTTCCAATTCGTCTTCGCCGGCACTATCACATTCTCAACCTTCTTTACAGCATTCTTTTCATTCCGGCAACTCCCCACTATCTCAAGGAGCGTTTTAGTTTTTTTAATTCTGTGCGTTGCTCGGAAAAATGTATCTTAGCTGTTCCCTCTTCTTCTTCTAAAGTTTACAATAACTCCTTTACATTTCAGGCTGTTAGGTTGTGGAACTCTCTTCCTTTGGAACTGAGACAGGCTAAATCACTTCCTATTTTTAAGAATCATTTAAAAGAACACCTTTTGACACTTCGTTAGTTTTGTTTTTCTTCTTACCTTTTATTTTGTATTTATGTATTTCTAATTTACGTACCTATATGTATTTATTTAAGGGATATTTATATGTATTTTTAAATTGTTTAATTCAGTTTGCACCGCCTGCCTATTTCTATCGTTTATATTTAACCATCTCTTCTTTGTAAGGTTGTCTGGAAGAGATCGCTATTTAGCGATAAGACTGCCTGTTGACTCACTATGTAATCTATATTTTAGTTTCTTGTATATTCGTTACTTGGTGTATGTGGTGTTTCAATAAAGTGTTTTGTATTGCATTGTATTGTAGTACATGTTGCCGTTTCATTTCCTAGCAATTGAAGTGAAAATTCGAGTGTACAACTCGTACATAAAACCCATTTAACACTCGGCTAGGTTAGGTTAGGTTAGGTTAGGATGGATAAACGTCTCGCGTAAAATGGTGCGTTTTATGCACTTGTTGTACAATCTACTATTGATGCCCCTTACGCATACTATACAAGTATACACGTTCACTTGCCACCCAGGGTCCGCTACTGGCTAGGGTGCGCAAATGTATGGCGGTACACCGTCTTTAATTAGCAGAGCTCGGAATAGGTAGTGCCTATTTACCTAAACTTTGCGGAAGGACATAACTAAGAGTGGTTAAAAACACTAAAAATAATTATTTCTTATTATTGAATGCGGGATTTCCCGGGATTGACTGTATTACTCTAAAGGCTTAATACATTTAACTTCACTTCTAAATCAGGGTCGCAAACTGCAGGTAGTAAGTACACAGCTGAAGTGTCGGCTACCTCTGTTTTTGTTGAATACATTCTATATGATATTATAATTCTATTTAAATCAACAAAATATCAAATTTAAGGCTCCCTTTGATTCAATTTGAACTATATTATATTGTTTTATGACTGGTTGTTATTTCAAGATAAATAAATAAATAATATGCAATATAGCAAGATTTATAATTAAAGCTAAATGTATTAAGCCTTTAGAGTAATACAGTCAATCCCGGGAAATCCCGCATTCAATAATAAGAAATAACTATTTTTGGTGGTTTTAACCACTCTTAGTTACGTCCTCCCGCGAAGTTTAGGTAAATAGGCACTACCTATTCCGAGCTCTGTTAATTAGTCACTGAACGTAGTATATCTGGTATTTTGGAGTCACAGATTATAAGGGTATGTCTGATAAGAGTTTATAAAACCCGCTTCTAAATTTGTATGAACTTAATTCGTACTTCTATTGAATCTATAGAGAAATACATTGAAAACAATACACGCGTTTCTCGCAAAAATATTTCCTCTTACCGGAAATACAACCCGGGACCCCTTCCTTAATAGACGGGACCTGTACTAAAGGCGAACTGTGATATGAAATATGGCTTATAACAAAACATTTTCATTTTACTCTCCCACGAAGGGTTTCGTATCAACATACGATATTATAACCAGATATAGAGCAGAAAAAACCCGCCTTCAAAAAGCATAAAATAACTTCTTTAAAATGGTAGGTAAATAGGTCAGTCCAACTGAAGTCTGCTTTTGGTTAAAATATTGTTGGACGCCGACTTCAGTTGGACTGACCTATTTACCTACCATTTTAAAGAAGTTATTTTATGCTTTTTGAAGGCGGGTTTTTGTTTTTTTAAACTTTTTTTATTTTATACTTTTTAGTGATCATACTTATGCTGTTATTCTCCCACTTCTCAAGAAACAATAGAACATTTCAATCTCGCCGCAAGCAACGCCGTGGGAAAGTCATAGTCATATATTTAAACCTAAATATGCTTCGTCATAGTCGCTCAACTATCTTAATCGAAATATCTTGTCGCCACCCTCGAAATGTATACCGTTTAGGAGTTCCGGTGGCCTTCTGTGGTCATCATCATCAGTTCCACTTCACCAAATAGTGCTTTACAAGACCAAATACACGAGTTACAATGAAAAATACCAAAATCGCTATAGGTGTGCCTATAAATTTTGAAGAGTTCCGTCGATTCCTCATGGATTCCACCATCAGATCTTCATTTTGAAAAAAATGGGACCAATCTGGAAGCACCAGCTTTCAAATAAAAAAAGAATCTTCAAAATCGGTTCACCCAGTCAAAAGTTCTGAGGTAACAAACATTAAAAAAAAAAAAAAACAGACGAATTGAGAACCTCCTCCTTTTTTTGAAGTCGGTTAAAAATAACCCTTCTTGGCAGTCTGGTAAAAAGGGATGAAACAAGTGTTACTTGGAACTTATATTCAAAGTAGGGCAGCAAGCGTGTGACTTTAATCTCTACTGAAATTCAAAGAGCGCCCTCTGTTGATGAGTAGCGTTATACCAAAACACATTGGACTTATACATCAAATGAAGCTGGCAACTATTTCATAGAAAGTGTGGTTATTTACCACACAAGATGCACCAGTCACAAAAATTATGAAGATATATTGTTATAGCCTTTATATTTAATATGCACAACAAATTTAAAAATAATGTACGATAAAAAACAGGCTTTTTACCCTACTTTAAAAAGGAATCTCGTAGTTAGATAATACGATCATCGAACTCCTTTGTATCGATGTGGTATCGATTATTCAATCAGCTACCGGCGTAGGTAGGCTACTTTTCTACAGCGTGATGATCATAATGATGATAATGCCTTGGTCACACGGCTTTTGGAAAATATTCATGTTTGCGAATCTTTCATTCTTCATGTTAAAGGCCGAGCCACACCGGTTGCGTGACGTGCGCGTTCGCTTTCCACTGCATGCATGCATAGTGACATGTCGTAATGAGAATTCATACTATACAACGCAGTGGAAAGAGAACGCGCACGAGCACGTCACGCAAGCGGTGTGGCTGGGCTTTTAAGATAGAGACTACAAAACCCACAGAATAAGAACATATAGCATAGAAACCGGACTATAAGACGAACTTTGCGACAGCTATCTTTCTCTACTTATTAGATTTCGTATTACATGAGAAAAAATGAAACAAAAAGTAGGCTGTTTTTTCTTCTTTAACTGTCATTGTCACAAGGTTTTACACAGGTACTTCTTTGTCTTTCCTATAAGAAGGATTTGTCTTTCCTTGTCTATAGATCCAAATACTATAGGTGCTTATAGGTCGAAATCACGCCTTACTTGTTACGATGTACCAAATAACGAAAGAACTGCTATAGATTTATCTCTTTCCAACTCACTATGAAAACCATAAGTAAAAAGAAGTGAACCATAATGTATTTCTGCTTATTTAGTACGGTTTCTATGCCTTTAGTCTTTATTTTGTGACAAAACAAAACTTGACCGAATCCCGCATGTGTGACATTAGGGCATTGGAAAAAATAAATAGTAGCGGATCGGAAATAACTTTGATTAATAAAATAACAAATAAGGATTATAATAAAAATCAGGTAGATACATGTGAAGAAAGTCATGAAACGAAAATGATTTTATATAATTGATCCAAAAAGTTAAATTACATTTTAAAATAGTGTAATAAAAAATACAGTAGGTACGCGCTGTAATATATATCTGCCGTGTTTTAGTATGCTATTTTATTCTGTAATTTAGCTCTTTGGATCAATTATAAAATCATTTCCATTTCATGACTTTCCTGACAGACTTTATGGAGCTGCAACAGGGAAAGCTTCCCTCCCCTGCCGTTTCTTGAACTTCAAAATTCTATTTTGAATTTAACGATAATACAAAAAATTACTTCTAATCAACGTTCGCTATTTTTTAACCGACTTCAAAAAAAGGAGGAGGTTCTCAATTCGTCTGTATTTTTTTTTTTTAATATTTGTTACCTCAGAACTTTCGACTGGGTGAACCGATTTTGAAGATTCTTTTTTTATTTGAAAGCTGGTGCTTCCAGATTGGTCCCATTTTTTTCAAAATGAAGATCTGATGGTGGAATCCATGAGGAATCGACGGAACTCTTCAAAATTTATAGGCACACCTATAGCGATTTTGGTATTTTTCATTGTAACTCGTGTATTTGGTCTTCGAAAGCACTATTTGGTTAAGTGGAACTGATGATGGCCACCGGAACTCCTAAACGGTATATATTTCGAGGGTGGCGACAAGATATTTCGATTAAGATAGTTGAGCGACTATGACGAAGCATATTTAGGTTTAAATATATGACTATGACTTTCCCGCGGCGTTGCTTGCGGCGAGATTGAAATGTTCTATTGTTTCTTGAGAAATGGGAGAATAACAGCATAATTATGATCACTAAAAAGTATAAAATAAAAAAAAAGTTAAAAAAAACAAAAACCCGCCTTCAAAAAGGAAAAAATAACTTCTTTAAAATGGTAGGTAAATAGGTCAGTCCAACTGAAGTCGGCGTCCAACAATATTTTAACAAAAAGCAGACTTCAGAGGCCCTTCTTTGAAAATCGAAGTTCGAAGTTACATTAGCTCCATCCCTGTCAATCGTCATTCGAGACTAAATCGAGAGAAAGGGATCAAGCTATCGTAACTTCGAACTTCGAATTTCAAAGTAGGGCCTCAGTTGGACTGACCTATTTACCTACCATTTTAAAGAAGTTATTTTTTGCTTTTTGAAGGCGGGTTTTTGTTTTTTTAAACTTTTTTTTTATTTCAAGATATTTCAAATTCAAAGAATCTCGAAGTCACGAGAGTTGGACCCCGGGCCCCTAGCCCTACTTTGAAAATCGAAATAATGTTAGCTTCATCCCTTTCTCTCGATTAAGTCTCGAATGAAGAGTGAAAGATAGCAGAGGTCGGAATAGGTAGTGCTTATTAACCTAAACTTGCCTCATGTTCATTCATGCGTGAGTGAGATGGAAATACGTTATTGAATGAAGATGCATCAAGTTTAGGTTAATAAGCAATACCTATTCCGACCTCCATATTGGGCACCCAAAGTTTTGAATTCGTGGTATAGCCCATCGATCAACCTGAAGAAAAATATAATATATTATAATATATATATTTTAAAAATATAATATAATATACATATTATGTATATTATTTACTCTATATTTTTTTGGGCTAGTATCACTAGCAAACATGTCCGCCAGTTCATAGTGCATCAGCAGACAATTTATTCGCCACTCAAACGATATGATAGCATTCTTATCGAAACTGTCTTTAAATAACACTCAGAAACCACAACTGGAGATTGCTAAGCCAGCTTATATGGACAAAAGTGCAAGTTTACAAGAGCTCGGGTATAATGATGACAACGACTTGAGAGAGACGATATACGGTTTGTTTATATATTTATGTGATTTTGGACTGTTTGTTGTTAAACGTGGTTTATTAATTCGGCTGTGGTGTTTTTAGACTTTTTGCGGACGATAAGGGACCCTGAGAAGCCTAATACGCTTGAGGATTTGAAGGTCGTTTATGAGGAAGGGATTTTTGTGAAGGAACCGACGGAGGACAAAGTGCCTGTTATTCGAGTCGAGTACAATCCAACAGTGCCTCATTGTTCTCTAGCGACGCTGATAGGGCTGTGTATAAGGATAAAGATTCAGCGCTCGCTACACCACCCTGTGAAACTCGATATTTATATCAAGAAAGGAGCACACACAACTGAAGATGAAAGTAAGTATATATTCAATGTGCATTGATAGGATACTGTTGTCAAGCAAATGTTTGCTAAAGGTGCGCTTAGTCAAAGTCCAATGGTTTGTTATTGCTTAAGGAATCATTTAGTTTGAGCACATATTTTAATTATTCAGGTAGGTCATTATGCTATTGCAAATTATACAGTTGTTCTTGCAGATTTTTTTGTTATTTGTAGTATCTATGTACCAATGATAACTTTAAAATATCTGGGTTGTTCAAATCACAGTGAAGTGTTAAATATAAAGAATCATTGGCAAATTTGTAGTTTAACAGCCAAAACAATTTGTATTAATGTTGTTAGAAATAGGACTGCAAACATCAAAACAAGCAGTATGTCTACACTCAATGTAAACATCACATGACATTTGACCTTTTTAACCTAGTTGTTAATTGTTGATAAGTTATTAATATTAAGAGTGAGAATTTTAGAGTGGTTTTAGGTTTTTATAATAGGTATACCAAGTATTGGTAATAGTTACTGCATTGCAGATCATTAGTGATAAGCAGAGCTGAAATTTACCTAAAGTTTGCAAAAAGATATAATATAGACCGGAATTTCGGATATATTTGAAAAAGCAAAGAAAAATTAACAAGTACAGTCAGCAGCAGAAGTAGCTACACGACCAAAGAGGTTACAATGATCTGCATTAGACTCTATTGTCAAGAGAATACATTGTGTCTAGATATTTTGGAGCATGTTATTCTGCTTAGCTACTTTTGATATTGACTGTACCCATACAGTTCCTGTTAATGTACCAAGTTGGTTGTTTGTTGTTTAGTCTTGATCGACCAACACCTCATCCAACGGATGTAGAAATTGTATATATTACTAACTAACTTATTTTAGGCAGCTAGACATAAAATTACAAAGAATTTTTTTATTTAATAATATAATTATCAGCCAATAACGGTGTCCCTAGATTGTACAATTGTTTAAAATAATGTATCACTTGATCTATTCAAATGGCTTCATTAACAGCATATTAAATTTAATTTCTGAGTACAAGATTAAACTAGACTAGAATTATTTTTGTAAATATTTGCCTTTCCTTTACTATGTTTTTTACTTTTTATTTTTAATACCTACAAAATATCTTCCTTGGTAAGTAATTCACTCCTGTTAAGGTGTATTTCGCCAATGTCGAGTTATATATACACTCCCATGGACTTATTAGAGAAATAAGTCCATGGATATCACACGTGAAGACAATTGTTTGTAAAAGAGTATTTTCGCTAATTGACTAAACAGAAGTACATGGGGTTAGCTCCCCGCGCTTCTGTCAAGTCTCTAATTTGATCATGTTAAACCTTTGCATAGACACTTTTGTCACAGATACATCTGCCTTTCTCTCTCCCTCAATGCCAAAAACTAGATTTTTTTTAGAACTATACCTTTACAACATAAAAAATTAGTAGCTACTAATATTTTGTACACAAGTTTGTAATACATTTATTTCATTGATCAATATTGTACTAATTGCAATGTTTTGTACCTATAGTGTACTGAAATTTTCCAGAAATCTATTGCATGTACTGGTACCAGATTAAAACTAAAATACTGAATATTCCCAAAAGCAAACAATATTTAATAACTACAAATTGCCTACTAATTGCCAGAGAGCTGCAATAAGTCATGTTATCAATAACAATGATGGAAGAATAGTAAACTAGGTCATTTTCAATGTCAAATGTAATGTTTATGTGATGCTATCAGACAAGGCCAGTGGTATCTTATGGGCAATTAATATCAAACAATATTTATAGAATAGATTAGATTATAAGTAGAAAATGTACTTAAACTATATCCTAGCATGCATCTGGAACTTCAAATGGGTACTGTTGACCTTGGACACATCTTCTATGGTCTAAATTACATACAAGTGGTGTAAGAAAGCAAAGCAAAAAGCTAAGGCACTACAATTTTGAATGAACAGGTTTTCATTTGGCTTTGTCTATGCCATTTATTGTATGATAAGATACATTTATATTATAAATATACTTGGGAGCAAAGAAATCAAGCCACTTTCTGTGGAAATTTAGTACTAAGTGGCTCGATTTATTTGGTCCCAAGTGTATTGTAAACAAAGGAATATATACTTAATAAATAAACAGCTAAGCAAATTCCAGGTATCAAGTTAGTGTGGAAAGAACTCTGTCAGTCTGTCTGTCTATTTTTTCATGGTTATACTGCTGAACCGAGTTCAAATAAATTTGGTATGGAGATAGTTTAAACACTGAGGAAGGAGATAGGGTAATTTTTACCTACTATAAACGACTTTTATGCAGACGGCGTCGCGGGCAATAGCTAGTACATAAAACTAAAACAGGTACTAAGGCATTGTGAAATGCGTAACATTACATAATATCAGATAATCCACACATTTATAGTAATGTAAGCAGTAAAAATATTTTTAAGAAATATTTTGTTATGGAAGTCATTTTGAATTTGGTATTAGCTAGCTGTTTGGTACCCATATTTTAATACAGCACTATTGTTTATTAAAATTCAACTAATGTGCTCTGTGATCTTTGATGCGCTCTGTGTGCTCAAGATATTTCTTAAACCCGTTTCATACGAGACAATTTCGCGAACCGTCTCAGTCCCATCTGATTAGCTTGGCAAATGATGCTTATTAATTCATTGTTTCGTGTTGAACAGTTTTTGTGGTTATTTATCTGTCTGCTGCCTGTTGATTAAATTTCATAAAGATAAATGAACTAACCTTTTCCTTTTTTTACAGTCAACAAGCAGATCAACGACAAGGAGCGGATTGCGGCGGCTATGGAGAACCCCAATCTAAGGAACCTCGTCGAAAACTGCATCGCTGACGAAGAATAACTAGCTTGCTACTGTAGAATAGACACAAAATGGCGCCGGACGCCGCGTTCTCCAACCTAAGCGACAAGAATGAATTCACAAAGTTCGCGAGATTCCTAGCTTATAAAGGAGTACAAGTCATAGTGGAGTCCAGAAAAGGAGTCAAGATTGAGCTCAGCAGCAAACCGCTCACCTCGGACTCCGATTGGTTCAATCTACAAATACCAGACTCCCCTGAAGTCAATCAAGCTACTAAGAACGCTCTACCATCAGACAGAGTCCTCGAAACGATAAGGTCACAGTTGCACGTTGAAATCTCAGTGCAGACTGAAGATGGAGATGAAATGGTACTTGAGCTCTGGACTCTAGCTCTTGACGATACCCAATATGATAGTTCATTGAAAGCTATGAACACGGTTTACTTCAGAATGGGGATTCTTCTGAAGTCACTGATAACTATAACGAGAATCACACCTGCATATCATTTGTCTAGGAAACAACGCATGGAATCATTCACGATATTCTATAGGGTATACAATGGGGAGCCCAAAATAAAGTCACTAGGCGATTCCGTAAAGAATATACAAGCTGGCATGTTAAAAACTCCTTTGGGAGGTCTCTATTTCTCTGTTGCTTACAGAACGAACTTTTCTATATCACCAAACAGAACTGATAAAAGTAAAACCTTACTTCTAAAGAGTGACCACTTTGAACTTAGTCCTAAACACGTGATTTTTGAGTGTAAGAAAAAAAAGGAACAGAAGGAGAAAGACTTTAAGCCTATAAAGCAAGTTGACTTGAACAAACCGTTGCGTTTAGCGGCATTCGTCGATGAAGATACCATACGGATGGCTATAGAAGACTTCTTTAAAAATATACCTATACCGAAATGTAGGCGACGTCCTATAAAGACTTCTCCTAAAGAATACCCTATAGAGTCGAAGAGCACGCAAGATTTAGACACAACCATCCTTTCAAAAAGTCCAACGTCGTTTGAAATGCCTCCGAGAAAGTTTGCAGGGTTCCGAAGCGAGAATGAACCTCCATTGAAGTTGCTGCAGTTTCCATTTGCTGACAACCATCCTATAAGAGATTTAGCAGAATTTTATAAGGACTTCTTTAATGCGCCACATTTGAAGTTAGCTGATGATATAGTTTCATTAAAGAGCTCTGATTCAATGAAGGACAATGCTGATACCAATGATGATTTGTCCAAAGACTTAGAGCTATATGAGAGCTCAGTGCAGGAGTTTGATGATCTTTTGGCTGATATGTGCCGTTCGGCTGAGTGGAGTGGGAATTAAAAACAGGTGATGGGAAAAGACTGATTGATTGGTTTACTGTGAAGGATTTAATATTTATAGAATATTGTCTATGTGTATTAATATCATGGAGTAATGTATTAGAAAAATATTATAGAACCAGTTTTTTCAGCTGTTGTTGCATTTTATTTATTGATGTCTGTGAAGTTTAATTTTAGTGATATTTGATGGACTTGTTTTATTGATCCTAAGATTATGAAGTGCCTATTTTTTGCTGTGAGATATACCTAGATGTTGGTATAGTCATTTAGATGTTGAAAGATTTTTTGTAAATACACTTTTAGCTTTATATGTATGATGAGCTGACGAAAATGATGAACAATTTAGTGCCTGTTCATAATGAACTTCGAAATTTATCTTGAATTAACAAGTGTGGTAATGAAATGACAATCACAATTACAGTGATAAGGTTCTATGTGTGTTCAACATTTTAATTGGCTGACTGTAACAATAGAAGTCATATTTGGCAGCACGTGCATTGTAATAGCGATCTTAGATTTAATCCCACAAGTTTCAACTTCGCGTAACAAAGTAGTTTCGCTTATCGGTCCAGCCATTCATTGCAGTAGATAATAAAAACTTAAAAAAAAGATATGCGAAATCGAGTCCAGTTGTAAAGCAAAACGCACAGGATGCCGAATAGCTTCCTTAAATATTTGTCTGCATGACGTATATGTGACGTCATCATCTTGAATTGTTATAATTTAGGGAGCTGAAAGGGTTAAACTCTCGATTTTAACATTGGCGACTGTTCAATATCTCGTGCCAATTGGCTAGTGCTGAAGATTGTGTAATAACGCCTCTAAAATAAGTGCATGCCGGGCGAACACAATCTCGTGTAATCAAGCCCTTATTTCGATTACGATTACGTTTCGAGTAATTAAAATCATTCAGAACATTAAAAAAAGGATAAGATAATAAAAAATGTCCAGTCGCGTTTGGTCACAAAGCGGTAACACTGCGGAAAAAGAAAATTAACTTCGGCAATGAATAGGCAAGGGTTAATAAATAAATAAAAATATGAGGAGACAATCTCACGCAAATTGACCTAGCCCCTAACTAAGCTACTAGGTTTGGGCAACGAGAAACAGACAAGTCTTGAAATAATAACTTTAATAACTCTTAAGCCCGATTTACATTGGTCAAGGTCAGTGGACAGTACAGTAGTGTAAACCGATCGGACAGTAGCGAGTCAAGTTGCCTTGCCAGTGGATCCAAATAGAATCGCTTTCTATTTTTCACTCCACTGTCCTTGACCAATGTAAATCGGGCTAAGTTCCTTATGTCACCATAACCAAGGAAGGCGGCTAACTGCATAGTAACAGTATAAGCATTTTAAATCTAATGTGGTTACCAATATAGTATAGAATGGTTCGCCTACTACCTTGTAGTTAGCTGACAAGTTGTTTACGGTGTTATATATATAATTTTGTGTTACGATAACTAGTTTTTACAATGTACGTTACTATAATTAAATTAATTAACTGTGTGATAGATCTATATTCTGTTTGATATTCCTTTTTGCCGCATAATTGTTGTTAAATCTACGATGCGTTTAGTTTTATTTTCTTTAGTTTGTACAAAATGTAATTTTTTGCTCATATGCCTTACATTGAACTGATTGTATGAATAAAATTATATTGAATCCTTTAAAGTTTCCATTTGAATTAATCCTTATTTCCTTACTAATATTATAAAAGCGTAACTCCAATTTTAATTCAGTTTCATGGTCAAACACTGCCTAGGAAAATACCTGTAGCAAATGTAACCTTATTACTAATCCGACAGGATTGAATCTGCTTTGGCTATTGAATTTGAGATACCGCCTATTGCCTTATGAGGGCAGACAGCTTTACGGTTTTTTTTTATGGCTTAGTGTACGCAGACGAGCACACAGGCGACCTGAGGGTAAGTATAGGATCTGAGACCCATTGACATTGGCTTTCTCAAGACCATAGTCTTCATACTGCAATCCTATGACTGCAATTGCCTTCGCCAACTCTGACGACTAAGACGGAATGCCTCAATGCTAGTAATTTCACCGATAGTCTTATCCCAACACCAGGACACATTTTTTTTTGTGTCGTTGATATTGCTCTTTGAGTATTTAGGACAAATACTTCTAGTAAGCAGCAGGAGCAGTGAAAGGCATTCAATTTTCCTAATATTCAATGTACTCTATGGTGAAAGGGGCTGAGTGTAAATGGGGTAAGTATATGAGGCACCAAAGTCCGCGGGCCGACAGACACAAGAAAAAAAAAGTTCCAAAATGACAGACTTATGAACAAAGAAAGATAAAAAATAGCTTGTATTCATAAAAACAAAGTGTCGTCTGATACATGGATACAGGCAAACGATACCTTTTGTACTGATATCTTGAGAAAATCTGGTTTATGCTACTCGTCAACAGATGGCGTGATGTTATCCTATTTTCCACTACTTTCCGTTAACTGTTTAAAAATAAAAACTTGCCAGAGTTTTTCTACGGCAGATAGGTAGTAATGATAGTAGAAAGTATTATTATTTCACTATTTTTTTGAAAAGGTGGAAATAAGTGGTCTCTGCCTACCCCTCTGGGAAACAGGCGTGATTTAAAGTATGTATGTATGTATTTTTTGTAATAACGCTTTAAGTTCGCTATAACCAAGCGATCGAAACCCGGGTAAAAAAAAGGTGCGCTTACACGACACGGGCAACTTTTTGAACAATAATTGCCCGTCTATCAGTACGGACATCTCATTCTATTACACAGACAGCTATTGTAGACGGTTATAATTTGCCGCTAAAAGTTGTTCGATCCGTAAAGGTGCCATTTATAGCTCGTATCAACATTTTTTTACAACTATTTAAACCCGCGGCTTCCCTCGTGACATGACGTTTTATAAAAGAGCAATATAAAATTTAGTTTCTTTTTCACTTGGCAGCATTTATTACGCGTCAAGTTTGATACATTCAACTACAAGCTAGCTGACGTTTGACGTTAATGTTTCCATATACGTCAATTCATGTTCTTCAAATAGTGGCTTTATATCAAATTACGTAAGACCTATTTTAGCATACTCCTATGCTTTAGAACTTTGGTTAAACTGTCAAAAATTGCATTGCCATCGTTCAGCGTCGGCAAGTCAAAACAAATGCAAATTTGTTTAGCAGTGCGTTTTTAGTTTAAAATGAATTAATCCTTTAGATGTAGGCCTAGGATCAAGTTTACCACCAATCTAAACGTTAAAAGCCTTCTAGATGCATGTAAGGTGATTGTAATTTAACATAACCTATAAGAAGAAAGTGGCGTTAAAATGTTTTCGATTTGCCGACAAACTCACCCGGCCACGGGGATAGAACATGCCGTCAGTTGTTGCTTCTTCAACAATGATCAAATGTGCCTCGTTACCGCGGGGGCTAATATCATTAAAGTATTCAGACTGTTGCCTGAAGGACATAGCCGAGAGTTCAACGCGGGTAAGGTTTTAGTTGGTTTATTATTATTGATGTGAAAATGTGTTTGTTTGTTTCCCTTCACGGTCCAATGATTCAACCGATCAGTATGAGATTTGGTACAGAGATAGTTTTTAGCCCGGATAATGAGACAGTTCCTGAGGGAACAGTAATAAATGACTTTTATGCGGATCGAGTCACAAAGAAAAGCTAGTACTACATATTTCTTAAATACTTCTTAACCACTTGGTTTAGTATGTGACAGCATATCTTAAATTTATTATAATACAGTGTTGCTGAGTGATGCCTCCTCGCTTTGTCTATTGGGAGCTTAAATGTAAGAATAAGTTTTGTATGTTAGGCACTGGTAATTTGATAATTTATTGCGTGAAGCTTTGCACTTTTTTCTTGTGGAAGTATTAGACTCTGGAAGGAGGAGTGGGTAGTAAATTCTATAAATAATTCTAGAGATACCCCATAAGGGGGACATAGTCATATATGTGTACTAATCTCCATAAAATATAAGATGAAAGAATCTATTTTACAGTATAAATAGTTACTATACCTATGTTAGAAAGCAACATATGTTGAAAAGCATTATCAAAGATTAATTACTGGTAGAGATTGCCATTAGGTTTTGAAGTAATTTTTGTAACATACATGTGATTAATACCCTTTTCAGCCGGACAGCCGATTCCTCCAAAGATGAAGCTAGAATGTCTGGCAACCTACACCCTATGGGGTAATGTGATGTCCATGGCATCGGTCCGCAGTCCAAGCTCTGGCCGAGACCTCCTGCTAGTGTCCTTCAGGGAAGCCAAGCTGTCAGTGTTGCAGTACGACCCGCAGACCAACAATCTTCTTACACTGAGCATGCACTACTTTGAAGAAGATGACATGAAGGTTATTATTTTTCGAGCCATTATCACATTATCTAATTTAACTTTGTTTACCTAATACTTAATGTTATCATATTTAAGGTTTCCGTAATATTTGCCATATTTTTAAAGCTTTTGTTTAAAATAATGAAAATTCGTAATTGGCCCTTGATTTGTAATTATGTCTGAAATAAGCAATTGTTGTATCCATGTGCTGTGGATTTTTTGTTTCAATAAAAAAAGAAACAAAAAGTAAAATACCACTTCTGCTTGTATACGAAATTACTTTTAGGGAAAGGCTTTAAATTTAGATTTATTTCCAAATAGTGACAAGGTATTCCATGACTTATTGGATTATTTAAAAAAAAAATATTTACTTAGACTGGGTACCTATTATTTTATCAAAACACCTTTCAATGAACGTATCATAATGCAGAATTTTCATTTCATCAAAATGCTTTTCTCGCCTCATGAGTTTTATTTTTTGGTTTTCACTAGTCTAACCTAACCTAACCTATGTAATTGTTTAAAATAGCCTGGAAACATCATGGTTTCAGCAGAAAATAGCGTTCAATGAAACAAAATTCGATAAAATGATTAGATCGATAAAGTGAAATTCAATAAAATTATGGTTTACCACTGAAACCATGTGACCTCTATGGCATATGGCCTCTGTACATTTTACCAATTTCTTTTTAAAGGAAGTTATTAAGAAAAAACCCAGCCCATAGTCAATAATGTGTTTAACCCGTAGATAAACGAATGAGATGCTAAGACAGCTGTTATTTAGTAATTCACTCTCAGACTGCCACTTGTGATTCCAGAACGGCTGGACGCAACACCCGCACATCCCGTGGGTGCGCGTGGACCCCGAGTGCCGCTGCGCTGTGATGCTGCTCTACGGGAAGAAACTCGCGGTGCTACCGTTCCGGAAGGACACCGCTGAAGATGGTGATCCTTTGGAGGCCAAGCCACTGGCAGATCTGAAGAAAAATGTGAGGCTTGATTACATTTATTGTTGATCCAACATGCAAATAATCCGATCCATTATGACTGCTCTTGCTAATTCTGGGGTTCTAGTGAAAAAGGGTACAAGTCGACTTAACTCGTAATAAAAAAGGGTATACTTATATATTAAGTATACTGGACTTAAACCCTTTTTCACTTGATCTTCAGACGACTTATACCCTTTTTCACTAGGACCCCAGAATAGTGTTTTATCATTATCATCTAACCCAATTTATAAAATCCTAGTTTCTATAAAGAGATAAAAAAAAATGAAGTATCTCCAACAGTCTCCAACATTTACTTGAGGATACATTCAAGTCGCGCACAGATATAAGTCGCATGATCTGCCTTTTTATTTGGATGACCTATTGTTTGTTTTATCAAAACCATATTGCCTTTGACAATAGTTAACTCGGCCGCCATTATTATCAAGTAAATACAAGCTGTCATAACGTTAGCAATACGATAACATGTCAAAGCTATTGCTACTGGTTTTCCCCAGTACAATGACTCTGACTCTATTACTTAGAAGTCTAACAAACAGCAAGTTTTGAAAAGTCAATTACCCCTGCTTTGACACTTCTTGGATGAATACCAATCCAGCAATACCCTGCTGCTTAAAATCCATCACAGAGAAATATGAATACATACACTCCTTTGTCCCTTCCCTCATATGAATACATACATCCCTTTTTGTGTAGTTGGCAAGTAAAATAACTTTGGGAACTTCCTTATTTCTATCCCGACATTTGTATGGCACGGCTTGATGGATTTTAACTTATGATTTGTTGTTAGATTCATCTTTGTTGTGGGAGTGACATAATATTTTATCAAAGTAATGAGAAGGGAGCGGTTTTTTTTAAACATATATCGAAGAGCTTATCAAAAAATGTGATCCAGATTTTAAATCTGCCTTTTATAAAATACACGTAAAATCTATGTTACTTACGGTTGTAATTGTAACTGTTAGTTTTGCTAGAAATAAATAAATAAATATTGGTAACTTGGTAACTTTGTTGGCAGGCACCAACAATCCCAGTGGTACGCGCGCCGACGCTCGCCTCCTACGTCATAGTGCTCAAAGATCTGGACGAGAAGATAGACAATATTCTAGACATACAGTTCCTACATGGTTACTATGAGCCCACTCTACTGCTGTTGTATGAACCTGTGCGGACTTTTGCTGGGTGAGTCTTTTGAGTTTTATATCTATAATGATATTGCTGTGATTTGACATTTTTACGATATGACTGCCTTTACTAAACTAGCAAGATTTGTTAAGATAACATTGAGTATAGACTCGGCTCCCGAGATTTCGCAATTTTCATCTATTTCTTAGACATGTTTGATTACCATTTTCCAGTGTCCTTCACATGTTGGTATGGTGGTTGGTAATATGTGTGTGACCCCGATGACAATTTATTATTATGGTGTCTAAGAACTGGTCTGATAGAGTTCGAAGGCGTCAACGAAATCCTGTTACCGTCTTCTAACACTAGATAGAAAAATATTTTTTATTTACAATTTATTAGCCAGAATAAATAATAGTAATAATCAGGGGACAATCACACACATATTGACCTAGTCTCAAACTAAGCTCTAGGCTTGTACAATGGTTACTACACAATGATAAACTTATTTATACAGGGTGAAATTTTAATGACCGGCCTAATTTTAGTGACTAACTCTGTTGTTCATACTGATCAACTTATTACGGGACCAACATGCAAATCGCGAAAAAAAAACAGCTGTTCCATACAAACTTCGAGAGTTAAACAGCCGAAATGTATGGAACAGCTGGTTTTTTTTCGCGATTGGATGTTGGTCCCATGATAAAAGTGATCAGTATGGCCTACAGAGTTAGTCCCTAAAATTTGGCCAGTCATTAAAATTTCACCCTGTATATAGAAATACATACTCGTACTTAAATAAAAAAAAACATTCAAGACTCAGGAATAAATACTAGCGCTAAACACACAAATATCTGCCCTTACTGGGATTTGACCGGGCCCGCTAGCTTCGTAGGCAGGGTCACTACCAACTAGGCTAACGATATCTCTCTTATATTTAAAAATCAATTGCCGTTAGTTAGTCTCGCAAAATAACTCGAGAATGGCTCAATCGATTTGAATAAAAAAAAGTTGTGTTCGTAACAGGGCAAGCTTTGTGTGAAAAAAAAACACCCAGGGAACAAATTAGAAATATTTATTCAGTAAATTGGCCACTAAAGGGCTCTTTTACACGTCGGTAATATGGAGTGAATCTACTAGCGCTTCGGACAAGACCATCATTGCGGAGACGAAGCGCCGCTAGACACTCGAACGCCGGGCAAGAACAGCTAGATATATATTATTTGCTTGTTCCAGCCGAACGGCAGTCCGCAACGACACGTGCGCGATGGCCGGCGTGAGCCTCAACATGAGCGCGCGCGTGCACCCCGTCATCTGGGCCACGGCGGGGCTGCCCTTCGACTGTCTGCAGGCGGTCCCTATACAGCGCCCCCTAGGTAACTTATGTACTTCATTTGTTTACAGAGCCGTCTTAAGCACATAGACTTATGTAATACTCCTTATGGACTTGCCTTGACAATAAATTTGGACAACTCAATGGTTGGCAAAACTAGGGATATTATGGAGGTGGTATGGTTTTTTTTTTGTTCGCACTACCCTATTTAATTGATTAAATTAATGGTCTGAACATCCTGCGGTTCAATCGTATGTTAGGTTTAATTCTATGTTGAAGATATGAAATGTAATTCAAATTAGCAACGTTTTTTTTTAACTCAATTTTAAGTTTAACCCTTGGTATGAATAAACACAGATCAAGTCACCCCCCGTTGTTTGCTTAAGCTCTGATCAGTGCAATATCACAGTATTTTATTCGATTTTCAACTTAAAAACTAATTCAACAAGGGCCGAAAATGTTTTAATTTTTCCAATCCCAATGAACCAATAAATCATAGACATTCAGCATTTGTTGATTGAAACTTATAAAACAGTTCTAAATTTGAATTTGACGTTTGACGCGCTATTTTGCAACAGGCGACGGGTGCAAGTGTGCGACCCCGTCCGATCGAAGGGTTATTTCCTCAGTTATGATGAAGCAGGTAGCATATCCATATTCTACCAAAGCAGTCATACTTTCAGAGTTGCATTGTGTTTGATTCATTTGAGCAGTCGTTTAATTTTGTATGGCATATGATATCTTACCGTTTTTCGCAGGTGGGTGTCTGATAATGGCAGTGAATTCCCTGATCTACCTCAACCAGTCTGTGCCACCATATGGGGTGTCGCTCAACAGTGTGGCCACTCACACCACCAACTTCCCTCTCAGTAAGTGTTGCATAGAACAACGCGTCAGAATCCAAGATGATACCTTAACAAAAATTTCAAATTTTGATTAAATATCTGACCAGGTTTCGGTATCTTGGTTCATGATCCAAAATCACGGGAACATTGACCGGGACGTCAGAAACAGAATAAATGTGGATAAAATGGTGACAGGTCTCGGGGGTCACTTGTGATCCGCAAATGCCCCTCAAGCTCAAGGGCAAAATTTATGAGACCAGTGCGAGACCGGTCGTCATGTATTGGTCTGATTGTTGGCCTATCAAGGAGAAGGATAAGAGTGCATGTGGTGGAGATGCGGATGTTACGATGGACGTGTGGTTATGAATGAATATATTAGAGGAAGCCTGAAAAGTAGCACTAATAATAGGAAAGTTGAGGAGTAATAGATTGGCGTGGTATGGACAGTCAAGGAAATTTATTCCTAGACCACTTTGGACTTTGTCTAAGTGACACTGAAAATAAAATGGTAATAAGTCTCTTACGTTTTGATTGATTACGTCACTTTGACATAGTCCAAAGTGGCCAAGGAATCATTTTCCTTTACTGGACACGTAATGAGGAGTGACGAAGGAAACATAGAAGAGTGATGAGTATGAATGTGGATTGATATATGGGCAGAGGAAGACCGAAAAAGGTTTGGATGGATTGTGTGAAACATGAAATGAGTAGGAAAGGTGTGAGTGCAGAGTCAACAGTGGATAGAGGAGAGTGAAAGAAGAAGTTGTGCCGACGCCACCTATTGTGGGACTTAGCAGAAAGATGACGATCTTCCTGCCTGTGCAGTCTTTTAATTGTATGCAAATGTTGATTAATAGGCCTCAGAGTCTATTTTTTATGGATGCATGCTCGTTTCCCTTCTCAAGTTTCATATTTTATTGTGTGGTGGTACTAAATCATCTGTAGGTTCCATCATCGGTACGCTAGTCCGACTCGCTCTTAACCAGTTGTATTATTTTTTACAGGGATACAAGAAGGCGTATGCATAACTCTAGACGGCGCGTGCGTGGCGCCATTAGGCGAGGGCCGCCTAGCTCTGTCGTTGAAGGGCGGGCAGCTGTACGTGCTGACGCTGCTGGCCGACTCCGTGCGCAGCGTGCGCAGCGCGCACCTGGACCGCGCCGCCGCCTCCGTGCTCACCACCAGCGTATGTAGCACCGCCATCACCACCATTATCGTCACCATGTCGTCGTCGTCGTCGTCATTATCATCATCGGGCGTTGTCTCTGGTGGTCGGGCAGTACGCACCAGCGTATGTAGCACCGCCATCATCGTAATCGATTTATGATGCCGAAGGGCGTTCTTTGTTGGATTTAAACCTCTTAAAGTTCGCCACGATGATCGATTTCGTCCAAAATGTATTTAGTAGATTTACACAACGTTCGTCAAAAGAAAAAACTCTATTACAAAATACCTTTACCATAACTTTCCTATTTTCAAGAAGTTTGATAAATGTTCTAAAAACCAATTTTTTGAGCTACTGTATTTAAAAACGCTTATTTGTAGATGTGCGTAATCGAAGAGGATTTCCTGTTCCTCGGCTCACGTCTCGGTAACTCGCTGCTGCTGAGGGTGACAGAGAGGGAGAACCGCATGTTGTTCTCGGTCGACAAGCCCTTAGAGGCCACCGTCGATTTGACTGTGGAGCACGGTAAGATACGATTACAGGCTTAGAAATAATCTCTTACGGCTGCACTCAGAGTTAGTTAATGATAGGGTTGCCGTATGAAGAAATGAAAAGTTTGTGCCATTTAATAATGTTATTTTTACACCTAATCTTATCTTATAATTTTTTTTCAAAATACATGTAAAATTATTGTTTTCATTTTTATTTTTGTGCATTTTGTTGATTAGTGGCAACGTTTATCAATTGTTTCTAAAATATATTTTTTTCATTTATTTATACTTGTTTGAAAAATACCGTCCTTTGCCAAGTCCGACCGCAAAATCTGACTAAAGCCCTAAAATCCTGACGTGTTATGTTACGACAAATCCTGTGGCAACCCTAGTTAATGATGATTAAGTCGTATTAATAAGTAAATAACATCTTTTTTTTTTAAATGATACCTTCGGCCAAAACCATGTAATTCGGCCAAACGCCAGGCTCTTTTACACTGGCTACTTTTGTGTCATGCTGCGAACTTTGGCATACTAAACTTGTCCACAGACAAAGAATACCAAGCCAACCAGAACAAAGATGGCGACCAGGCTAAGAAGCGCCGCCTCGACTCGCTCTCGGACTGCGTGGCCACCAACGTCATCGAGATCAGCGACAAAGACGAGCTGGAGGTGTACGGGAGCGACATCAGGACCTCGACGCAGCTCACTAGCTATGTCTTTGAGGTTAGTGTGGTTTGAGACAAGAGTTCCTTTACACCTTAGCGCATTATAGAACATTGAGGTAACAACGGAAAAACTAAAGCACACATATACGAAATGTTATAACTTATAAGTTAACACCATACATACCTAAATCACTAAAACACATACATAAAACAAATGCTTATTAAGAGGCTAGTACATATAACATTTTTTTTAACTCAAAAGAGGTTTTGTTTGACCCCAGTCTCGCCTGATGTTAAATGACGTCGAGGACGAGGGAGGTACACACTTCCCCAGAAAAAGCGTACTAATTTTTGTCTAATAACTAGTGAATTTCGCTTAATGGACAATATGTAATCATAATCAACAAGGGCATATAATTACTACATATTATAAAACAAAGTCCTCCGCCGGGTCTGTGTGTCTGTATGTTCGCGATAATCTTAAAAACTACTGACCACCAACGTCATCGAGATCAGTGGCAAGGACGAGCTGGAGGTATACGGGAGCGACATCAGGACCTCGACGCAGCTCACTAGCTATGTCAAGGTTGGTGTGGTTTAAAATTATTTTGCTGATAATGTCATGTACTTTTACACTTTAGCTAGGGCTGTGGCTAGGGTGTTATAGTGACTGTAAAATGTATGCACACATACAAAAAAAGTTTTAAACATACATATCTAAATCACTAAAACACATGAATACATGCTTGAAATTGCGCAAGCTTGCAAATAAAAATAATATAATTGTAATCATAACAAGATTAGAGACGGCTTGTTAGATAATTTTTACTAAATCATCATTTCCGTGAAGCGATATTTCTTTTCACATTATTTTCCATTAATTTTACCCAATTTTATTTTATTACCGTCGCTTTGGTTCTCGTTCGACTTTTTTCCCGTTCGATTTCGTTCGTTCGTTGATCCCAGTCGCACTTTTTTCCAAAGGTAATTACATCGTTATGTTGGTAGTTTTAGTCTATGTAAGTTTTGCAGCAGGACCGGAGGGCCAAATAACCCAGAAATAGGAGCTCCGTTGAATCTGTCAAATTAGGAACTGGCGGCTGAAAACTGGCGACTGGTAATATCGCGTTCGGATATTACCAGTCGCCTTTTTTCCGATAATAACGCGAAAAGAAAATGAGCTTTTTAAGAAAAAATGCGTTTTGGGAAACAAATCTTAGAGATATATAGGGCGAGTTCAGTCCTATACGCTTTAAGCTTTCCAAAAAAATAGTAAACCTGTGGTAGGTATGCGACTCCCTCCTGAACATATGCCCGATCGGCGACGTGTCCATGGGCGAGCCGCAGCTGCTGTCGGAGGAGTACGCGCGCGGCGCGGAGTGCCCGCCCGTGGAGCTGGTGGCGTGCAGCGGCCGCGGCAAGAACGGCGCGCTCACCGTGCTGCAGCGCGCAGTGCGCCCCCAGCTCATCACTGCTTTCAATCTGCCGGGTTAGTCACTTGCTTAAGGCCGAGCCACACCGGTTGCTTGCGCGTAGATCGTTGTATACTATGAATTCTCATACAATATGTCACACCGCTTGCGTGACGTACGCGTGCACGTGTCCGCATTTAACCTCGTAAGGCCCATCATACTACTAACAGGAAGCTTTTGTGAGTGGGTCTTTGAACCATTACTGCAATAAAATCCAATTAACTTTGTTCGATAATGCCATTTACAGTTTATGAAGATAGGATAATAACCCTTATTCCCATTGCAATACAGGTCAAATTAAATTACCTTGATTATGTACATGCTATTGGACACTCGGCCTTACGTTAGGAGTTACTGCCCTGCCCTGCTAATCCAAATGGCGGCATCTCAGATAAAAATCCGGTAGCAAACGCAACCTTATTATTAGGGATCGGAAATTCGGATGCGTTTATACCTACAATTAGCAAATTTCCGGAAAAAGCTCAGCAAGTATGGAGATGGCTTCTTAAAAATATTATTTTAATTACTTAAGTTCCGGGATTCCGGGATTGTACAAAACATCAGGAAAAAGTGATAACTGTCAAAATATTTAGGTTACGACTATTTTCAGCAATTTTGTCAACATACCTTCACGTTGGTAAACAGTTCAATTTTGGTATGACTATGTATATTTGTTTTAATTTGGTGATTTAAAAAAATACTAACGTTAGTACCATTAGTTTTCATAACAATAATATGTAACTTAACAAATTTAATTTTCTTTGATGTTAAAGAATAGTGTAGGTGCTGTTAGTTAAACCAACACATATTTAGTAAAAAAGAAACAACTAAAATATGTGTTTTTAAATACTTTAAATACGTATGTTTATATGTATCCTAATTTCCGGTATTCCGGGAAATCTACGGAAATTTATTTACAAATTAAATTGAGTCCGCCTCCATACCACTTAACTTCAATAGAAAAACAAAAACAAAACAATAAAAGCACCCGAATTTCCGATCCCTACTTATTATAGCAGAAGAGGATCGAATCTGCTTTGGCCAATAATTTTGATATACGTCTTATTAGCTTAGGAGGACAGTATATGAAAGCGCTCTTGAATGTTCCATTGCAGGCTGCATCGACATGTGGACGGTGATCGGCGAGCAGGCCGAAGCCAACAAGGACGTGCACAGGGAGGAGGGCTCGCACGCATACATGATACTCACACAGGAAGACTCTAGTATGGTAAGAATTAACAGCGTATATTGGCTATAAATATTTTCATACCTTTTTCTTACCGATGGAAAGTTAACTTTTTAAGGGCTTTTGAAGCCTGTATCTCATCTTTACATAGTATAAAACAAAGCCGCTTTCTTAAAATTTAACACTTAAACGACCAGTTTGATGTGTGGTTTATACATATCTACTAATAATTGGCTGTTTGTTTATTACACTTCACAGCGGTTTAATAAATTATTCAATTTTTAAATATGACAATAGGTACTCAAGGTCTAAATCAAGGATTTATGGATTCTAAAACAACGTTATGCTATCAAAAGTCCTAGCTCTAGTTATAACTTACAACAGAACGGAATTCTGATATTTAAAAGTCACTGAATAAATACTTTTTATTTCTTTCTTTTCTTTCTAAAATAGATATTACAAACGGGGCAAGAGATCAACGAGGTGGACAGCTCCGGCTTCATGACCGGCGCGCCGACCGTGTTCGCCGGGAACCTGGGCAACAACCGGTTCATGGTGCAGGTCACCACCACCGCCATACGACTTATTAAGAGTGAGTAGCTTTATAATTCGACTAAAAAAAATGCCCAGGATCGCGGCACTTAATAATACCCTTAAAGTTTGCAAGGTCTCAGTTCTTGATAATAACAAGTGACAGGTGACAATTCGGTACACATTGGAAAGTTAACACTCTGATATAAGTTCGGATTTTTATTCCCACAGAAAAAATGTAAACAAAGTTACGTCACTGTCAAAGTGACATTTCAGGGAATCTCAAAGTTTGGGCCAGCAAGAAATATAATATTAAGTTATCATTTCGCTCGTGTCGTGAATTAAAAATAAATTTAAGAAATCCGACCTTAGCACTGGGCACTGGCAGGTTCTGTCAGGAGACAGAGGAGACAGCAATACACATCCTCTGCTCATGCGGACCATTAATGCGCAAAAGAATTATCTACCTAAGGCGACATATCACGGACCCACAAGAGATACAACTCCTCACTGCCCAAAGCATCTGAAAATTCCCGGACGCAACGGGCCTTTGCGATGAGCTCTAAACAAAAGGATGCCACAAAATATTAGCGATGGTCGAAGCGGCACACTAGGCATGTTTCAATCCCCCAATAAGAATAATAATAGCACTAGGTTTCATATAAGCTACGCAATGTACACTGCAATGTCACCTGTCATTATCAGGATGGTGAAATAGGGCTTGCTTGTGCTTACCTACGTACCTATGTTCAAAAGTGATAGCTATAATAATCATGACAATGCCTTGCAGATGGTATCCAAATCCAGTCGATTCAGTTAGAATGGACGGCGCAGTACGCGGCTACTGCAGACCCTTACATCTGCGCCGTGTCGACGTGTGGACGCGCCTTAGTGCTAGCTCTGCGGGAGTTCAGGGCTAAGGATGGCATGGTTAGTAAGGAAACAACTAGCAAGTTGCGTAGAATATAAATGTCGAGTTGCAAATCAAGCTTAACTTGATTCCAATGAGAATGACTGAATGGATGGTGAAATGCAGAGCGGCATTCTATCTTAAACCTGAGGGGGCCTAATATGGCTGCGTTTATCGCGTGACTAAATGTGGATAAAACATCCGTCACTTTCTGACACGTATGTAAATACGAGGGTGACGGATGCTTTATCCACATTTTGTCAAGTGTTGAACGCAGCCATACTAGGCCCGCAGGGTTGGTAACGCATTTGCATTCTCCTTTGTCTGATGTGTTGTGACGAGACGCGTCAGGATAGTATCGGTTTCATACATTTAATTTGTCTGACGCAGTGTTTCACATCACAAGCCAGCCCGGTCAGCGTCAGAATGGGTGAGGGGGGGGCGGTGAAAGGCCGCGTCGGAATCAGAACGGGCAGACTGTGCACGCGCCAATACTGTTCTGACATGTGAATGCGACTTCAAAGTATTGTCAGGCAGCGTCATAACACGTCATATAGATGAGAGTGCAAATGTCTATGGGTCTCAAGTCCCATTTACCATCAGGTGGTCTGTTTGCTCGTTTCCCTTCTCCATGCCAATAAAACAGGTCGACCGATGATCTAGGAAGCAGCTAGCAAGTCGCAGAGAGTATAGATAAGTTTTGAATCAACATCAAATTCAAATTCCAATCATTTATTGCGTGTCAAATTACATTATAACAGGTGGAACTAAATTATAACGTGCGGAAAGTTGGATTTTATGCACTAGTGTTTTTTATATTTCTATTTTTTTAATTTACTATTGTTCGAAGCCATACATCCAACGAAAGAGTTTGCATGTTCAACCACTTTAAGGAAAATTGTCTCTTTTAATTACTGTTTTATTTTTGTTCCATCGACATTTTTTCTCAAACAATGCGAGGAAATGGTACTAATACAGAATTTAGAGAGAATATTTTTTTGAATACCACGTTTATCAAGGGGCCGCAGGCCCCCGCTACCGCACAACACTTGGTGGGTGGGTACAAGTTGGAAATATGGGATATAGGGAGCATTTTTAAATAAAATATCGTAGCGGACAAGAATGGATTTCCATACGTATATTTTACTTCTAGGAAGAAAATGAGGGTGTTCCAGTCTTCGTTTTTCAAAAGGAAAGCCAACCTTTCCGAGCATGTTTGAGAAATGTACTGTTTTGTGTGTGCAGTCCGCGCGGCTGGCCCCGACGCGGCAGCCGGTGCCGCACCGGCCGGCGCTCGTGAAGGCCACGCTGTACCGCGACCTCAGCGGGCTGTTCACCACCGCCGACATGGACAGCGTGCAGGTACCGTCGCTAGCCAACCCGCCACGTGCTCGCAGGAACTGAACGATTCTACTTTGACTTAACTGCCGCCATTGTCGCCTTCGTATATTACCATTAAAAATAATCTTTTATTTTGAAAGAAATGGAAATTTCCCATGGTGCTGGTTCTTACACGAGTTTTGGTAGTTTTTATTATTGTATTGACTTCTTCAATATATTGCGCGGTTGGAACTTCTCGCCCATCTACAATATTCTCAAGTGGCAACCTCGCTACGCTCGTCGTCGCACTAATAATGCGGTTCAGAGTTTCTATAAACCGCAAACAATATAGGAATTACCTATGTTATAGAAATCCACGGTTTAAAAAAAAATGATTTGAATTATACCCCGAAAAGGAAACAAAATATAAAAAGGAAAGTTGCCTTAAAAAAAGTTGTTTGATTTTTTTATATGTGTAAAATTATATCATCTGTTCGTCAGTTTTTTCAAACAGCATTTATTTTAACTAACCCTTCTACATCACAAATAGAACTCGCATTTTTAATTCCTCAGGTGAAAGGAGAGTTTGCAGGCAAGATGAAAGGAAAGAAGAAAAATGTGAAAGCGGAAGGTTTCCAACCAGATACGATATACGAACTAAATGACGAAGACGAACTCCTGTACGGGGGCGACCAGACACCTGCTTCTATGGCCAGTGTAAGTTGTAACTTATACGTATAGTATAGATAAGGACTTAGGATCAACCGAAAATAACTATTTAATAGGTAAAGTCTCTGTTTCATTTCACCCCAAATTAAATAATCCAAAGGTGTCATATCTAGCGAACTTGCGGGTCATCCAATGGGGCCATCCCGCCCAATCCATCAGAATGCGATCATAGAAGATTTGGGCGGTTAAAACTTCACATTTTCGCGCGCTGTCTGTGACATCCATGCAAAGACGATATACTAACTTAGGAACTACAATCTTGTTGACAGTCACTTGCACTAAGAATATTAACACACATCGAAGGATCCATAAACTAAAAACCGGCTAAGTGCGAGTCAGAGTCTCGAAGAGGTTTCCGTACCGCCGCACAGTAGGTACTATCATATTCCGATTTGAATTGAACCATTGTATCGGGGTTTTTAAAGTTTATCTTTGGTATAACTACATCAACATCTATTTTTTTAGATAATGTTAGCAGAACAGAGCAAGAACCCCGGCGTGCCGCGACGCGTGTCCCGCTGGTGGACGCGCTCGCTCGCGGACGTGAAGCCCACGTACTGGCTGTTCGTGGTGCGGCGCAACGGCAACCTCGAGCTGTACTCGCTGCCCGAGATGCGGCTGAGCTTCTTGGTGCGGGACGTGTGTGCGGGGGAGAAGGTAACATGTTTTTTTTTTGTGTTGGGCTTTGATTTACTATCTGGTTTTCTACGGACAGTTACAATATATCCCTTTTCTTTTCTCTGTCATAAAAGGAAAGGAAAAAATAAGTAGTGAACCTACAATTTAGCTAAAAACAACTCAAAATGCACATAGTACAGTCTACTGCAAAGAGATGTACCCACTTTGTTACCTTATTGAATTGTAATAACGTCCAAAAGTGTATCTCTTTGTAATCGACTGTACCAAGAAACAAGAAACAAGGTTCTAAGCGTGCTGAATGTACTAATGATTAAATAATTGTGCAGGTACTAGCAGACAGCCTAGAATCTGTACCAGCGCCAACGCAATCTGAAGAAGACGAGCTCAACATCCCACAGAACAGCGAGGTGGACAAACTGCGGGAGATACTAGTGGTGGGCGTCGGGCACAAGGGCTCGCGCGTGCTGCTGCTGATGCGCTGCGACGGCGACACGCTCATGATATACCAGGTGGGCTATGAGCTTCTAGTATCGCCATGCGTGCTTGCAGAAAACCTTGAAGCATGCATAGTGCTTGCATACTTATGTATACTGTATTCCAAATCCGCTACTTTCTCAATTACTACTTGTGTACTGTCGCTAATGCGGACAGAATAGAATTCGTGGCTTCAACATAGGTAGTAGCAGACAGGGTAGGATTCGTGGCTTTAATAAAGGTCGTAGCAGACAAGTTAGAATTCGTGGCTTTAATAGGAAGTAGCAGACAAGGTAGAATTTGTAGCTTGAACATACGTAGTTTCATCTTTCACTTTTTGCATTGTAATAAGGTCTAAAAGTGGTTACAACAAGGAATTCCAGTTAAAAACTAAATCGATGTGTTTAGTATTACATATTAAATTTTATTTATAAATCTACAGGCGTATAAATACCCGCGAGGCAACCTAAAGCTGCGTTTCTCGCGCGTAAACGCGACGTTTCCGTTCGGTTACCGCAGCGCCGCGCCTACTTCTTCCGACGACAGCTACGAAGCGTCCATTCTGCGGGACAATGTGCGTCAGATGAGATACTTCGGTATGTAACTCTGCTATACTATATTTGTTTAAGTTTTTATATATTATGGAAAAATGGAGGCAGACGAGCAAGCGGGTCACCTGATGTTAAGTGATCATCGCGACCCATGAACACCCGCAACAACAGAGGAATTCCAGGTGCGCTGCCGGCCGTTGAGAAAAGAGTGGTTTTTGAAGGAGTCTTGTGGAAGGTCCTTCCGGTTCGCTGCCACCATCTTATTCTGCAGCATGGTTGTGTTACGGGCCGTCTACACTATTTATTTTATTTTATTTTATTCGGAAAACTAACAGATGTTAATAACAATTTTAGGTTAATTACAGTATTTAACAGTATAGCTAATTACAGGTTTTCACAGATAAATTCAAAATTAAACAGAAAATAGCGCCAAGAAATAAAGAAAAGGAAACAGCAGAGAAATCAGTCACACTTTTCGTACGGATTAGGTACGACGGGATGGGGAAAGAAACTGGATGCCAAACGGTTTTTAACTGCAGAGGGTTTTAATTGGTACATTATCTAGATCGTTATTACCATCGGCGAATACAGACGATAACGGGCGAGCACGATAGTGTGGAGGGCATACTCGGCTGTATTCGCTGATCATCGTCTATGATTGCCGATGACCGATGATCGCCTGCGACCAGCGATTTGTCGGTTTTTCGGGCACGCATCAAAGGGAATCAACGCGTTATGCGCCCACACTATCGCCGATCATTGATTCCCCGGTGGACAATTAATTAAAAATGTAATTGTATTATATAGTTATTGTATCTACATACTTCGTTTTATTATGATTAATGCTCAAGCACCATCTTCTTTTCCTCCATTTATTAAATAATAAAGCAGCAACACAATCCACGTCCATCTTATACGCTTGCCGTTCGAAAACTACTACGGGCGATAGTGTGGATGCTTGCACGATTATCGTGCCGATTATAGACGATCAGACCATTTACGATCATAGCCGATAGTGGAGCGGGCCCATTACGGGTGTAAGACAACCGGTGAAATTACTAGCATATAGGTATTACATCTTAGTCCTCAGCTGTTGTGATAGCGCATTTGTAGTCTTAGGATTGCAGTCTTGAGATTGCAAGTGTATGGGTCTAAGATCTTACTACTATGTGATGGCGTGTGTGTTCTTTTGCCTTCTTCTTGATATAAAAAATAAACTACTGACCATGCCCTCTGAAGTGTTTGCACTATGTGGTGACTCTAGAATTTCTTTGAGTTGAGGTCAAACAAAACCAAACAAACCACTACTCCGTAATGTCCTTTTAAAGATTTATAGGTATACACTTTATCAATACTTTCACTATTAGATTTAAGATTAGATAACTATTCATTAAACATTTTTAAATTAAAAACACGCTCAATGAAAATTTGAGGTTATGTGTCAAACAGTACTAATTTGTTTGTCTTTTCCAATTTCAATTGACACCGATCGTAAGGAGTCACATTTTTAGGGCTTACCTATTTTTATCCCAGACCAAACTCATCTCGATAATAGTTTTTTCAACATAAACTTATGTTTAAAATGGCTTTCCCCAGGCAACGTGGGCGGTTATAACGGAGTGTTTATCTGTGGCGCGACGCCATATTTCCTCGTGCTGACATCTCGCGGCGAGCTCCGGATACACCCGCTGGCCGTCGAGGAGGCGCCAATATGCACCTTCGCGCCGTTCAACAACACCAACTGTCCGCAGGGGCTGTTGTTTTTTAATGCTAAGGTCAGTCAACTGCGCCGAAACTGTCAACTTGACAGATGACAGTTGAGTGTATAGTCGACCAGAACTGGTGCCAAACAATGGAGGGAATGAAAAATGTCAGTAGGTACGCCAAATCGCTTGAAACTTTGTAGCAGTAAAGTTTATAAATAAACAAACATACTACTTTTTATTTTATTCAAAAAGACAGTAGTTTTGATTCTATGAACGTTTAAATTTTGGGTCAATAATATTAAAGCGCGCGGGGGCCATCCTGCTGGGGTGACGTCATCGCTTAACAGCGGTACGCGCCCTTATATGAAAAAGTAAGTTTACAGGGCTATAACTTTTTAACCGTTATAAGTAGCCAGTTGAATTTTTCACAGAATACGTGTTATTATAAAATCTATCGTTTAATAATGAACGATAAATCAAATCCCAAGAGGGGTCTCCATACAAGAAACATGAAAATAAATCATTTTGTTTAGCATTTTTATACGGATTGTGTTACGGCTTTCAAATATGTCCTTTTTCCCGCCTTATTATCCTACATTCTACCATGGCTGCACAAAGCGCGCGCGTATAGTTTCACGCTGCCGCCGCAACATCTCTCTGTGCGGCGCGGCGCTACTGTCGACAACACTGCGGCACTGCCAGACTTTTCAATATGGCGCGGGCGGCGAATTGATACGCTGATCCTCCGATTCGTTCCGTGCGTGAAAAATCATGTGTGTGGACTGTGAATTGTGTTGTGAGCCCTCTGGTAAGTGACCCTTTCTTGTATCCTTCCTTCTTCGTGTTTGATTGCCGAGGCAGTTCTTTTCATCACCGTCGAGCGGCTTTCGAGGATTCTTTACGGCCTCAAGCCCAAACTTATCATTGTGGTCCTAACGAGCGCGAATCCCCTGTGGTAACTGGGTTCAATTTCAAAAGAAAACTCCAGTGAACAGTTTATTCCATTGTTTAGTCAATTTACATCGTAATAAGCTCGAAAACTTAAACAAAATACTATCTAACCTAACTTACGTGACTGTGCTCGGAATGCTAGACTGTAGGTACTTACCGATGTGATTTTATTTTGCCAGAATAATGGCCGACCAAAATTCTTTAAAAGTGTTAACAACACAACGGGAATATGTATTCCATGCTATGCAAATATTGTACGATCTATCTAATGACGCGCAAACGGATAAATCAAAATTAGGTGCATTCAAGGCTAGGTATTCCCGCGTGGAGTCCCTACGGAACGAATATTTAGAAGTGACGCAAGCCATAAATGAATTAACCTTGAAACTAAAACTAGAAGAAAATATTTGTATGAAAGTAGTGGCGGCGTTTGACGATTTGTATTACGCCGTTTTGAGCGCCGCGGAAATATTGTTACCTACACCTAAGCCGGAGCCCGGTGTCGCCGCGCCTGCCGCGGCCGCGCTACCATGTACTTACGCCGCGAAACCAACCGCTCAAGCTCGTTTACCTAAAATCGAGTTGCCTAAATTCGACGGCGATATTGAATGTTGGCAGACGTTTTTTGATACTTACGTTTCGCTTGTACATGAAAACGAGAACATAAGTCAAATAGAAAAGTACCATTATTTAATATCGTGCTTGAGCGGTTCAGCATTGTCAATTGCAAAAGGCGTTCCTGTGACTGCCGATAATTATCAGATTGTGTTTGACGCTCTCGTAGATAGATTTCAAAATAAAAGAATCTTAGCTGCTAATTATCTTGACAAGATCTGCAAGTTTCAACAAGTAAAAAACAACAACTTCGTCGAATTACGTAAATACACAAACTTGTTAAATGAATGTGTCAATGCCCTTAAGGCCATGAAACTAGAAAACCTTGGCGAATTCATATTGTTCTACTTGGCATCACGAAACTTGGACTCCGACACCCGAAAGCGTTTTGAAACACAGAATCAGTCAAAAATACCTAAGTTCATTGACCTTTTGTGCTTCTTGCAGAACTATGTTAAGATAATAGAAGTGAGTGAATCAAATGTGTCAAATAATAATAGTACCGCTGCTAGTATATTACCAAAACAGAACTTTAACAGAAACGTAAACAAAATCGCGGAGCCGTGGCGCTACGGCAGCAACAATACCTACAGGTCGGCGGCGCTGCCCGCGCATGTCAAGCCCGCTGAATGCTTCGGTTGCGGACAAGGTCATAGTATTTACAAGTGCTCAAAGCTGTTAGCCCTGAATTCTACTGAACGACTCGAATTTATTACTAACAATAATATGTGCGTGAATTGTTTGCGACCAAACCATAACGAAAATCAGTGTTTTTCGCGTACAAGTTGTGCAGTGTGTGGAGTCAGGCACCACACATTATTACACGTTAATGACCCACAGCGCCCTGTACCGGGCGAGGTCGGTACAACTAGTCGGAACGCGTCCAACTCTTGGCGGACTACGCAAAATCATCACCTGACATTTGTGAAAATAATAATATTGATAATTTCAATTTAAATGTGGACTATGACAGTTCAATTAGTGCTCAAGTTTTATGTGACGAAATTCCGTGTGTTAAACCTAACAATTCAGCGGTAGGTATGTGCGCGAGCGTAAATACCTCGATCATATCGGAAAGCGCGGCTAGTTCTAGTGCGCACGTGGAACAAGGGAGAGCGACCGTGTTGCTAGGCACGTGCTCCGTGCTCGTGCGCGGGGAAAGCCCCGGCAGCCCACCGCTTCTGGTGCGCGCGCTCATTGACAGCGGCGCGCAAGATTGTTTTATGACGGTAGCTTGCGCAAAGCGTTTAGGTCTTTCGCTTCGTCGATGCAACGTCACCGTAGCCGGCTTAGGCCAAAATAACGTTCATCACGTAAAAGGTATTACGTCGTGCTTCGTGCAACCACGCGGTGCGAATAATCCGTGCTTTCACATTCAGCCCATAGTCATGAACAACATTACTAGTACTATGCCGGCAGCTGAAGTATCTTCCTCGGTTCGACAAGCGTGTCAACATTTACAACTAGCAGACTGTGACTTTGACAAACCAAAAGATGTCGAACTTTTACTTGGTGCTGAGTTATTCCATAGCATTTATGACGGTCAGCGCGTAGAACTGGGGTCAGGGTTACCGGTAGCGTTACATAGCATATTCGGTTGGGTTATTACTGGCAAGATAGGCGAAAGTTATCAAACACCAATTCCACCATCGAAGGTCACCTCCCTTCTGGTGTCAACTTTAGCTTTAGACCAAGTTGTCAAGCGGTTTTGGGAAATTGAGGAGCCACCAATGATCAGTGTCTTCAATCCCGACGATGAAAAATGCGAACAGCTATATTCCGAGCTTGTATATCAAAAACCCGATGGCCGTTATGTAGTACCAATACTACTGAAGGAACCAAAGGGTATCCTAGGTGATTCGTTTAATCACTCTCTTTCTCGTTTACTTAATCTTGAGAAAAGATTAGCTCGAAACAAAGAATTAAAGGAAGATTATTCAAAATTCATGGCTGAATACGAGACACTGGGTCACATGCGACGTATCGATACGACAAAAGAACAAAGCGGTCAATACATTATTCCTCATCATTGCGTTCTCCGTCCTGAAAGTACCAGTACTAAACTTCGAGTAGTATTCGATGCGAGTTCAAAATCCAACAACGGTGTGTCACTAAATGACATAGTGTACACTGGTCCAAAACTGCAAAATGACATTATTGATATTTTGACAAAATTTCGTCTCGATGCGGTAGTTTTTACGGCCGATATTTGCAAAATGTACAGAAATATCGAACTTCGCCCGGAAGATCGAAAGTTACAGCATATCTTGTGGAGAGAATCCCCAGCTGATCCAGTACACGAGTTTCAACTGAGTACTGTGACGTACGGGGTAACCAGTTCACCCTTCTTAGCTATTCGAACTTTACATCAACTTGCGAAAGATCATGGTGATAAGTGGCCACGTGCAGCAGCGACTCTCTTAAACGATACCTTCATGGACGACATTACAGCAGGAGCGCCATCTGTCGATGTTGCAATAAAACTTAAAACTGAACTTGTACAGCTGTTAAATACGGCAAAGTTTGAACTACGTAAGTGGAGTAGTAATTCAACAGAATTCTTATCGCAGTTGCCGACGGAGCACTGTCAAGTTCCAAAAACATTTTGTGACGACAGCAACCAAGGTGTTTTGAAAATCCTAGGTGTTCAATGGGATCCGACGAACGATAATTTTACATATTGCCTGTCGGATTTTAATTCAGCATGTACTAAACGTGCTATCTTATCGAACGTTGCCCGGATCTATGACCCCCTGGGATGGCTTACACCTGTAGTGCTTACAGCAAAAATAATATTTTACAAGCTCTGTGGCGCCATCAACTGAGTTGGGACGAAACGATACCACCTGGATATGCTCAGGAATGGACAGAATTTATGACTGAGTTGAAACTCCTTAGTAAAGTACGACTACCTCGCAGGGTTGTGCCTTGTAATCCTTTGCAAATTGAGCTAGTCGGATTCTGTGATGGTTCAACCAAGGCCTACGGTTGTTGCGTTTATCTTCGTATTGTCACCGATGTAGAGATTACCGTTCACCTTCTCATCGGAAAGTCCAAGGTTGCACCACTAAAACCCTTGACCGTGAACCGCCTCGAACTTTGCGGTGCAGTTTTACTTGCACGAGTTTTAAAGCATATGTATAACTTGCTCAGCTCTAAAATCAAAATAAACAAAATAACAGCATTCACAGACAGCTTAACAGTTCTGTCTTGGCTTAATACAGAACCTCACAAATTAAAAACCTTTGTGTCACATCGGGTCGTCAAGGTAACTGATGATGTGGCCGTGAATAACTGGCATCACGTCTCTACACGTGACAACCCAGCTGACCATTGTAGTCGTGGTCTTAGCTGTACACAGCTATTAGCTTGCTCTTCCTGGTGGTCGGGACCAGACTGGCTAAAGAAAGAAACTACTTCTTGGCCCACTCAAAAAGAATACGACACGTTAGACGTGCCAGAGTTAAAATCAAACACACGCGTGGCTCATCCAGCTTGTTCTGATAAGAAATTATTGACTGAATTGATTAACCAATATTCGTCATTTCCACGACTTCAACGAGTCGTTGCGTGGTGTCTACGGTTCATAGGAAACGCAAAGGCGAAATGTGCGACGCGTATTAAATCTGGGTTGACAACAGAAGAGCTCCAACTCTCGCTTCTGACGTTAGTTCGATATTCACAGGCAGAATCGTTAGCGGATGAATTAGAAGCGGTCAAGACAGGTCAACTGTGTTGCAGACCCGTGCAAAAACTTAACCCATTTATAGACGATTCTGGTCTGTTGCGAGTGGGGGGAAGACTGGTTAACTCACAACTTCCTAAGGCAGCTATTTTCCCACTGCTGTTATCCAAACAAGACGTTTTATCAAAACTTCTTATAGACTACTATCACCGGCTGTACTTACACTGTGGACCAAGAACGCTGCACTCGTTGGTTCAAAGGAAATTTTGGATTCTGGGCATTCGAAATTTGATCCGCTCACGATTATCTAAATGTATATCCTGCTTCAAGGTTAAACCTGTACCCTGTCAACCTCTTATGGGCAACCTGCCCTCCGTTAGGGTTCAGTCTGCACGGTGCTTTCAGAATATTGGTGTTGACTTTGCAGGTCCATTTACATTGAAAGAAAGCCGTAGACGCAATGCGCGTACTTACAAAGCGTATGTTTGTGTGATAGTTTGTCTCGCAGTAAAGGCCATCCATTTGGAAATAGTAACTGAATTATCAACTCCTGCATTTCTGGCAGCACTGGACAGGTTCGTTTCGCGACGCGGATTGTGTAAATTTATAATATCCGATTGCGGGACGAATTTCATCGGAGCAAGGCGTTATTTTAGTGAAGTTGACCAGTTCGTGCGGCTTAAAAACGCAAATATAGAATCCGAATTAGCTGATCGCGGTATTATTTGGAAACTAAATCCGCCAACTGGCAGTCATTTTGGAGGGATATTTGAGAGTGGAGTAAAATCCATGAAATACCATCTAAAGCGCGTAGTAGGCACACAGATACTTACTTTCGAAGAATTTATGACCGTCTTAACGAAAGTTGAAGCCGTACTGAATTCACGTCCGCTTTGCACCGCTTCATCCGATCCCAACGAAGTTGACGTTTTAACACCCGGACACTTTTTAACTGGTGGCCCATTAGTCTCATTACCAGAACCACAGTTGTCAGACACATACGTCCCTCCTTTAGCAAGATGGCAATTGCTTCAAAAGATGACCCAATGCTTTTGGCGTGTTTGGCATCTTGATTATTTGCACACATTACAGCAAAGGGTTAAGTGGTGCAAAGTTCAGGCGAATATTGAAATAGGTAATATTGTGATGATCGTTGAACAAAATTTGCCGCCACTCGAGTGGCCTGTCGGTAAAGTGGAACAGCTCCACCCGGGAGCCGACGGCGTGGTGCGAGTCATCACCCTCCGCACTGCTAAAGGATTGTTTCGCCGGCCTGTCACTAAACTTTGTCCTTTACCTCTCGAAAAATAACGTTCACTCGTCATTAAGAAGTTCTAGCTTAGTAAGTTAAAGTATCATCGAGTATATGACATTTTGTGTTTTTATTTTCTTTTTATTTATTTATTCTTGTTTCGAGTGTGGAATTTAAATTCGAACAATGATTTATGTTCCTTAGATTTTTAAGACTTCGTAAGACCACTCTGAGCACAGTTTACGATTAGGTTTAATTTTTTTTTTTGCTTTTCTTTTATTCTCATGAAACCCGTCGATGGTTTCAAGTGGGGGGAAATGTTACGGCTTTCAAATATGTCCTTTTTCCCGCCTTATTATCCTACATTCTACCATGGCTGCACAAAGCGCGCGCGTATAGTTTCACGCTGCCGCCGCAACATCTCTCTGTGCGGCGCGGCGCTACTGTCGACAACACTGCCAGACTTTTCAATATGGCGCGGGCGGCGAATTGATACGCTGATCCTCCGATTCGTTCCGTGCGTGAAAAATCATGTGTGTGGACTGTGAATTGTGTTGTGAGCCCTCTGGTAAGTGACCCTTTCTTGTATCCTTCCTTCTTCGTGTTTGATTGCCGAGGCAGTTCTTTTCATCACCGTCAAGCGGCTTTCGAGGATTCTTTACGGCCTCAAGCCCAAACTTATCAGATTGTATTTTTATAATGGCTTCTTATTATGATGCTATTTTGCGCTTAAATTGTAGTCTGTAAACTTACTTTTTCATATAAGGGCGAGTACCGCTGTTAAGCGATGACGTCATCATCCGTGAGCGCTAGCCGCCGTGTTTCGAGCGCCGCATACGAAGTTTAAAATTTAATATCTCGAAAACTATTTGACGTATCGAAATGATTTTTTTACAGCTATTTTTAGTTTTTAATGAATAATACGGTAAGCCAAAAATCTAAACTGGCTGACATTCTCTATTGTTGCTTTTAACAATTTTATTTTGTGTTTTGGTAGATATCTGTGATCTGAATTTTTGTATTTAAGGCTGCAAAAGCCACAGTGGTCGAAAAGATGAAAACATAACCTCTTGATCGTTGGCTGTTCACACTGCCGGCGAGTACATTTTCCATTAGTTTGTCGAAACAAAAAATATAGATCCCGTGTCAATAAAAGAGACACAAATATTAATAGTTGATCGCTGCATGTACTCGCTTCCCGCTTATCGTCGGCGGTGGGACCAGTGCCCCTGGTCGTTTACCGTTTATACCTACACGAACCGTGTACAAACAAGCAGTTTTGCGATTTGGTGTGCAATTAAAAATATCGCAGCTGAGTAAAATGGGTTTTCATTGCTTTTATTTTTCGAAAGAAAAGCCAACATTTTCTGGCATGTTTGGGAAAAAGCTAGTTTTTGTAATATTTGTCCCCTTCCAGTCTGAACTCCGCATCTGCGCGCTGCCCACCCACTTGTCGTACGACGCGCCGTGGCCGGTCCGCAAGGTTCCCATACGAATGTCGCCCCATTTCGTCACGTACCACATAGAGTCGCGGACGTATTGCCTCGTGGCCTCCACGGCCACGCCTACGCATGAGTACTACAAGTTCAATGGAGAGGATAAGGAGCAGTCTATAGAAAATAAAGGGGACAGGTAAGGGATCAAGTCTGGAGAGCATGCAGCTATTTTACTAGATTAATATGACATTTATTTTTAAATCGGATATTAAATTGTAACAAATGTGTATCTATGCAAGTTATGTCGTTGTTATTACAGCTGATTTTTAGGATTGGTTTGGTTGGTGGCCTTTTTAGGGTGCCGAAGTCAAATTAGGAACCCATATAGATTCGACATGTCCGTTTGACCGTCTATCCGTGCTAGAGCTCAGACACTCTTGATACTGCTGAAAAAGGTAATAAAAAAATTAAAAAAAAACTGTGAATGAAAGCACATATAACGAATTTTAAAGGAAAACTATCACGGCTAAGGAGAATTGATTGGTTCTTGAGATACAGGGGACTAAAGTGTTTATACGTACCAAAAAATCTTCTAATAATTTAAATAACTTTAAATAGAAAATTAGTTTATACTTTTAGTTTTTTGAGATTTTTGTGTTTGTAGTAATGGTTTCGGAACCCTATACTGAGCATGGTCCGACATGCTCTTGCCCGGTTTTTTTTTATTGTTAGGTTGGTTTGATTCTGGTAACATTATCTTTAATAAGCAAGAAAAACGGCAATGTGGCTACCCAAACAATTACAATAGTTTAAATATGCCCTGATGAAAACCATACAAGAAAATAAGGTGAAATTATCTGTTTTTTTTTACTTGCCATAACCACCGTCGGCTGTCAATCAAACTTAAACCATAACTGCTTTGTGCAGGTTCCCATACCCCATGTTGGAGCGGTTCTCCGTGTGCCTGTTCTCTCCGGTCTCGTGGGAGATCATCCCCAACACGCGCATCGAGCTGGAGGAGTGGGAGCACGTCACCTGCCTCAAGACTGTCTCGCTCTCGTACGAGGGCACCAGGTAGGTTAGAGTACACAGGCTAAACGAATAGTTAGATCGGTTCCTCAAACTGAGTAATTCCCTGTAGCAAATTTTCCAATCTCATTTTTCTCCATTTGATTTCTGCATTCGGCAACGTTTAAAGAACGTTAAGTCTTTGAGCACTTAGAAGGTGCTTCGGGTTTATACTTCTCTCTCACTAGCTATTAATAAAAGCGTATAAGAGCGAGTGAGAGTCAGGTACAAATCCGGAGTACCTTATAAGTCTTAGAAGGTACTCCGGATAGCTCTTAGAATCTAAGAGCTATCGCACTGTTACGGGGCTAGCTTTGCTGATATGTTACTAACGCCATCTATTGATTCTTTTTTGAACTAATTTCTAGGTCCGGTCTGCGCGGGTACATAGCGATAGGAACCAACTACAACTACAGCGAAGATATAACATCGAGAGGAAGGGTATGTGTGTTTGTATCTTATCTTATCTTATCTTATTTTGTCCAGACAGGCCCTTTCTAATACACTTCCGCCCACACAGCTGTAAGAAAGCAGATAATATTTTTTTGTAAACGATTAAGAAAGTTTCACGCACAACGACCGCAGGCGCCCAACACTGTACATACTACCGCAAGTTTTTTATAGTCTTTAAGGTTTTATATGCAATAAAATAAAATAAATTTAAATAAAATATCGCAGCGGACAGGAATGGATTTTCATACGTTCATTTTGCTCCTATCAGGCTCTTTCTGCCGTCGTTTTTCAAAAGAAAAGCGGTCATTTCCGAGCATGTTTGAGAAAAAAAAAACTTGTAGTCTCATACCGCGGCCGAACATTCTAGATAATAATCTACGACATCATCGACGTCGTTCCGGAGCCCGGGCAGCCGCTGACGAAGAACAGGTTCAAAGAGATCTACGCCAAGGAACAGAAGGGGCCCGTGACCGCCCTCACGCAAGTCCTCGGGTACCTCATATCGGCCGTGGGGCAGAAGGTAATTAAATAAATAAGTGTAATAATAAGCAAGCTTTAAAAAGCTGACTGTATTTTTTGATTGTGTCGTCTATTTTATATACAAGCGATCTGCCTTCGCTTCGCTTCGGTTTATGCGATTTTTTTTTATATGAAAAAGTATAAGTCCTAAACTAAGCTTTAGACTTGTATAGTATCAACGTTAGATACGTACTCACTTTAGTAACTTTATCGCATTAACATATTGAACAATCTTGTTTGACTTTTAAAATTGACAAATATATTAATGTGATAAAGTTACAAAAGTCTACTTCTGACGTTGGCTATTCTTGGAAGGCACCTTGTACATAATAGAAACATTGAAATAAAGATAGAGTGCAAAGGAGAAAAAGTAGAATTTCTTCTGTTTTTATGACTAACGGTGACAGAAAATTTACTATAATTTTTATGTACAAATTTTGTTATATGGTGAGCGCCAGAAGGCCATACTATAGGTACTCAGCAACGATAAACTTACTTATATAAAGAAATACAAAACACTTAAATAGAAAACATCCAAGACTAAAGAAAAAATACTCGCTCTCATCACGCAAAGATTAACCCTTACCGGGAATCGAACCAGGAACTGCTAGCTTCGTAGGCGGTGTCACTACCAACTAACAAAATCGGGTACACTACATAATTCCGAAGAGTCTTTAATTCCGAATTGATCAAAATTCCGAATGCAGTTTTTTGATAAAAGACTTTTTTTTTGATATGGCTAATAAATCAAACCTTACCTAACCTACGTAATAGCAATTGAATTATGCATTTAATCTAAAATTTCTCCAGCATAACATAGCCTTCGGAAAAATATGAATTCGGACAAATTAATATTCGGAAAAAAACGGAATTTTAAATTATTTCCTGCAAAATCAATCCACAGATATACATCTGGCAGCTCAAAGACAACGACCTAGTCGGCGTGGCGTTCATAGACACGCAGATCTACGTTCACCGGATGTTGGCCGTCAAAAACCTGGTGCTGGTCGCTGACGTGTACAAGTCCGTGTCTCTGCTGCGGTACCAGGCGCAACACCGCACGCTCAGCCTCGTGTCGCGCGACCTACGACCTGCGCAGGTAGGGGAAACATTGGAAGGAGAAGGATGTGAAGGGGGGGAAGGATGTGAAGGGGGGAGGAACATGTCTAGTGACTTTTTAAAAATGAGATTTTATTCTTATTTTGTGTTCGTAACTCAATTTTTGCAGTTACAGATATAAATCTTAATAGAACTTGTATTTTTCACTTTTAAAAAGCCTCTATACGGAATTTATATATTAAAGTTACATGGTTCCTTAGTTTCAAATCGCGATATCTCGAAAAGTTACTAAGGTGACTAGAAATGTTCTTTCCGTTCTTCGGAAAGTTTTATAAGAAAAAGTACAAAAATGTCTAAAAAACTAAATTTAAGCACGTGTCAATCAATCAATCCTTTATTTGTGTTTACAGGTCATTACAAAAGATGGTAAAATATGTATAGTACCACTGTAAATTGCCGGTAGGCGTACAATTTTATAAAGAAATACAACTAATGCTATATTAAATGTCAATAATATAACAGGAATAACGCATAAAATGTAAAAGTTTAAATCTGATTGGTATTAAATATATTAAAATGTATCTATTAAAAATTCAGTTACACAACAATAACATTTTTCTGTCAGTCATTTCGATAGCTTTACCTTAAAACTAACAATGTCGGCATATTTATATAGTCAGGTAATTTGTTGTAGATAGTAGGTGCCATACCAAATAAACTTTTTTTATAAAGGGCAGTTTTACAGAGCTCTGGTATGATGTGTGATTTGTGTCCTTGTCTAAGACAGCGCCAAGCATATGCCGGATGCGCCAGTGGCGCTGCTATTACACGGTATGGTTATTGGAGTACCACTGTACGCTTCTATAACTATACCGCGTTAATTCGATGCAAAATGGTTCCAGCTCAGCATGTTACTGGATTTTCAGGCCAGAGCTGGTCTTCTGCAGGAACGGTTTAAGGTGATGGTGGTAGCGATCCGGACGAGCCATGCATAAGGTCTTACCACCACTAAAATTAAATAAATTAAAGACACAATATTAATTAAATATCTTTTTAATTAAACTAAGCTCTAGGCCTGTATAGTCGATATCAAAGAAATGTTTACAATTTTGCATCTTATTTCAATGGAATATGGTGAAAAAATGTAAACGTACCTTTAACATCGACCGTACTATGGGTAATAGACAACGATATCAATACTTACATCTAACAATAAATATTTAAATGATTAGAAAACATCCATGACTCAGAAACAAATACTCATGCTCATCACGAAAATATTTGCCCATACTGAGAATCGAACCCGGGACCGCTAGCTTCATAGGCAGGGTCACTATCAACTACGAGTAGACTAACTCGTTGTCAATTGATGAAAGAGGAGCTGAGCTAACTTGCTAACATTTTATACATTCAATTTCAGATTTACGAAATGGAGTTTATGGTAGACAATGCAAATCTTGGTTTCCTGGTGTCCGAAGCGGAGGGCAACTTCGTCATATTCATGTACCAGCCACAAGCACGGGAGAGCTACGGAGGTATGATGAACCATTTCTCGAACAGCTAAGTGCGTAAGAGGGTAGTCGCACAAAAGATCCTAAAGGGGTCAAAGTGTATCCGAAAGTTCCCATCTGTAAGATAAGATAAGATACCATTAGGTGGCTTGTGTACACGTTTGCCTTCCCAGTGCCATAAAAATTGACATGATATTTAAAAAAACAAACATTGTTAAAAAACGAGTATGTATGTGCTGTAACGACTCTATATATTAGATAAAGAAAGAAATAAATAAATAAATAGACAGCCTCGGTGACCCCTCAGAACTCTCTTAAACGGGCAAACCGATTTTCATGAAACAGTTAAGAATCACTGCTAAAAATAAAAACAAACCTCATCCAAATCGGTTCACCGGTTTAAGAGCTACGAACAGACACACACACACGCACGCACGCACGCACGCATGCACGCACGCACGCACACACAGCGGTCAAACTTATGAAACCCCTCTTTTTGCGTCGGGGGTTAAAAAACGAATCATCGAAACCATCGTGTCCGAGCATTTGTGTGAAAAGTTCATTTCTGTTTCAGGACAGCGTCTGATCCGCAAATGCGACTACCACTTAGGGCAGCAGGTGCACGCGATGTTCCGGATCAACGCGCGGCCCGTGCCCAACAACGCGCACAAGCGGCACGCCACTATGTACAGTTAGTATTGCTTATGTACATCTTTACATAGTATAAAACATAGGTTCCCAAATTTGACTGACCTAACCGCCCACTTAGCAAAAGTATTTTTTTGCACCTTCCCCCAATACATAAAAAAATAATTGAAAATATAAAGGTAACCTACCTTTTTTACTAACTGAAAATGATACGAGGATTAATTTGGATGTCATTCATTAGGTATCGGTACATACCATATAGAAAAAAGTACGTATTACAAAAGACGCTTAATAAAATCAGCGTTTCAGTGTGACGGATGTGCCTGATGTGAAATTGTTAACGGTTGGTTCAAGTCTTGTTTAAAGCGCTCTGTAATTTGCAGTGTTCAACTCGATAAAACCATAATTGTCTTTGACGTGTTTTGGAATATGTTTTCAACTCCGCCGCTCAAGTAAATAAGAGCTATCAAAACGTTGACAATACGATAACAGGGCAAAAGCAATAAGGTTGTACCGTGCAGTTGTTAGTTCAGGGGGGTTATTATGACATATATATCTGCTATAGCTCTGTCCTTTACGCTCACCGTAAACAGAACTTCATAGCAATGTCATAATAACCCCCCAGTTATATCATCTTTGTTGATGTAACTGCGCAGTTCAACTGTATAGCTAACACTAAACGTCTGGAACGGACTTAATAGAGATAAGCGAAAGGTCGTTACTATAAGATAAAAAAAGTGCTTTTTTTTAAATTACAGCTACGCTAGACGGCGGTGTAGGCTATGTCTTACCTTTATCAGAAAAGATGTACCGACGACTGCTGATGTTGCAGAATGTCATGAACAATTACTGCTGCCACCTTGCCGGACTCAACCCTCGTGCTTTCAGGTACGTGTCAGGGAACGAGTGAGTTAACGACCCTATAGATAACAGCATAAGCACTAAATTTAAGAGTGTGTTTTAGGGAAGTTTAATTTGACTTTGTTGTATCGCTGAGTCTCTTTTGCCCTACACTCTGTCTGTCTTAACCTATACGTAATTTGAATATTTTCTTCTACGATACGGATGCCTTTACCACTTTGACAACTATAGTGGATCAGAGGTCGTGACTAATGGCCGTATTAATAAATTCGACTGAGATGCCCAACTCGAGAGACGTCAAAGTACACGTCAACCCATAGAAAGCTGTCATATTTGACGTGTCTTGTGATTGACACTCAACCAAGATGAGTTTACGGCCCTAAGTGTATTGAAAGTGTTTCACCAAGCAGTGAAGTAATGCGACGTATGTCAGACGCCGCAAGGTCTTGTAACGTATGAAGTTTGACGGCAATTGCCGACGTTTAGCTTCAGTGCCACAAATGAATATCCGATGAGGTGATTTGCCGGCTTTGGCGCTCAAAAGGTTAAAATCTTAAACTGAAATTTCATTGGTCGAGTAGGAATCGACAGTATATCGACGACGCGATAGCCTCGTTGGTAGTGACCTTGCCTACGAAGTTAGTGTACCCGGGTTCGATTCCCTGTATAAGCAAATATTTTTGTGATGAGCACGAGTATTTGTTTCTGAGTCGTAGATGTTTTCCATGTATTTAAGTATTTATTTGTCTATATAAGTATTTATATCGTTGTCTAGTACCCACAGTACAAGCCTAGAGCTTAGTTTGGGGCTCGGTCAATTTGTGTGAGATAGTCCCGTTTATTTATTTATTATTTATATCTAGCAATGTCTTCAATAACCAGGAAAACATATTCCTTTCCCTAGATATACCTAGAAGGTATACTGACGCTGTCTATCGCTTTACACATAGTCACTGTATAACGTTAGTTAGTTATTATTAATTTATTAACCTTTCGTATGCCTAGTTCCGGATCCGTACTGACCCTGGTCCTATGCCTTGTTCCGTATCCGTCACTAAGGGGCTTAATCGGGTTATTTAAAATTGTATTCTAGTAGCTTAAAGATAAGGTTCTAATTTGTCTGTAAAAAAAACTAAAAAATTCAATCCTCCATGGATAGCATTCGGTTCCTCGAAACGTCAAATCACTTTCGAGCTAGGAGCTATTAAACTTGGTCACGTGACACAGATGACGTCATAGCCCGGCAGACGAAGGGTACAAGTATGCGAGCCCCTCCGGCATACGAAAGGTTAAATAACGGCCGGACTCTGACTAAGTCGGGCGTTAGTACCGATTTTTCATACATAATTCATATAATATACGTTTCCAAGACGCTAAAAATATCTACACGCCACTAACAATAAGGTCTAGGTATACATTTGAGGCGATGGCTGTATAGATAATAAAGACTTCGAGTGTGGGTTGTTGCAGGGCGTACAAGTCGCCGCGGCGGCTGGTGGGCGGCGGCGCGGCGCGCGGCGTGCTGGACGGCGACCTGGTCGCGCGCTACCCCGCCATGCCCGCCGCCGACCGGCTCGACGTGAGTGCACCCCCGTACTCTGTACTCTTACAGCTTGTTGTTAGTACTGTGGCGCATGCTCAACATTAACACGTACAAGTCGCCGCGGCGGCTGGTGGGCGGCGGCGCGGCGCGCGGCGTGCTGGACGGCGACCTGGTCGCGCGCTACCCCGCCATGCCCGCCGCCGACCGGCTCGACGTGAGTGCACCCCCGTACTCTGTACTCTTACAGCTTGTTGTTAGTACTGTGGCGCATGCTCAACATTAACACGTACAAGTCGCCGCGGCGGCTGGTGGGCGGCGGCGCGGCGCGCGGCGTGCTGGACGGCGACCTGGTCGCGCGCTACCCCGCCATGCCCGCCGCCGACCGGCTCGACGTGAGTGCACCCCCGTACTCTGTACTCTTACAGCTTGTTGTTAGTACTGTGGCGCATGCTCAACATTAACACGTACAAGTCGCCGCGGCGGCTGGTGGGCGGCGGCGCGGCGCGCGGCGTGCTGGACGGCGACCTGGTCGCGCGCTACCCCGCCATGCCCGCCGCCGACCGGCTCGACGTGAGTGCACCCCCGTACTCTGTACTCTTACAGCTTGTTGTTAGTACTGTGGCGCATGCTCAACATTAACACGTACAAGTCGCCGCGGCGGCTGGTGGGCGGCGGCGCGGCGCGCGGCGTGCTGGACGGCGACCTGGTCGCGCGCTACCCCGCCATGCCCGCCGCCGACCGGCTCGACGTGAGTGCACCCCCGTACTCTGTACTCTTACAGCTTGTTGTTAGTACTGTGGCGCATGCTCAACATTAACACGTACAAGTCGCCGCGGCGGCTGGTGGGCGGCGGCGCGGCGCGCGGCGTGCTGGACGGCGACCTGGTCGCGCGCTACCCCGCCATGCCCGCCGCCGACCGGCTCGACGTGAGTGCACCCCCGTACTCTGTACTCTTACAGCTTGTTGTTAGTACTGTGGCGCATGCTCAACATTAACACGTACAAGTCGCCGCGGCGGCTGGTGGGCGGCGGCGCGGCGCGCGGCGTGCTGGACGGCGACCTGGTCGCGCGCTACCCCGCCATGCCCGCCGCCGACCGGCTCGACGTGAGTGCACCCCCGTACTCTGTACTCTTACAGCTTGTTGTTAGTACTGTGGCGCATGCTCAACATTAACACGTACAAGTCGCCGCGGCGGCTGGTGGGCGGCGGCGCGGCGCGCGGCGTGCTGGACGGCGACCTGGTCGCGCGCTACCCCGCCATGCCCGCCGCCGACCGGCTCGACGTGAGTGCACCCCCGTACTCTGTACTCTTACAGCTTGTTGTTAGTACTGTGGCGCATGCTCAACATTAACACGTACAAGTCGCCGCGGCGGCTGGTGGGCGGCGGCGCGGCGCGCGGCGTGCTGGACGGCGACCTGGTCGCGCGCTACCCCGCCATGCCCGCCGCCGACCGGCTCGACGTGAGTGCACCCCCGTACTCTGTACTCTTACAGCTTGTTGTTAGTACTGTGGCGCATGCTCAACATTAACACGTACAAGTCGCCGCGGCGGCTGGTGGGCGGCGGCGCGGCGCGCGGCGTGCTGGACGGCGACCTGGTCGCGCGCTACCCCGCCATGCCCGCCGCCGACCGGCTCGACGTGAGTGCACCCCCGTACTCTGTACTCTTACAGCTTGTTGTTAGTACTGTGGCGCATGCTCAACATTAACACGTACAAGTCGCCGCGGCGGCTGGTGGGCGGCGGCGCGGCGCGCGGCGTGCTGGACGGCGACCTGGTCGCGCGCTACCCCGCCATGCCCGCCGCCGACCGGCTCGACGTGAGTGCACCCCCGTACTCTGTACTCTTACAGCTTGTTGTTAGTACTGTGGCGCATGCTCAACATTAACACGTACAAGTCGCCGCGGCGGCTGGTGGGCGGCGGCGCGGCGCGCGGCGTGCTGGACGGCGACCTGGTCGCGCGCTACCCCGCCATGCCCGCCGCCGACCGGCTCGACGTGAGTGCACCCCCGTACTCTGTACTCTTACAGCTTGTTGTTAGTACTGTGGCGCATGCTCAACATTAACACGTACAAGTCGCCGCGGCGGCTGGTGGGCGGCGGCGCGGCGCGCGGCGTGCTGGACGGCGACCTGGTCGCGCGCTACCCCGCCATGCCCGCCGCCGACCGGCTCGACGTGAGTGCACCCCCGTACTCTGTACTCTTACAGCTTGTTGTTAGTACTGTGGCGCATGCTCAACATTAACACGTACAAGTCGCCGCGGCGGCTGGTGGGCGGCGGCGCGGCGCGCGGCGTGCTGGACGGCGACCTGGTCGCGCGCTACCCCGCCATGCCCGCCGCCGACCGGCTCGACGTGAGTGCACCCCCGTACTCTGTACTCTTACAGCTTGTTGTTAGTACTGTGGCGCATGCTCAACATTAACACGTACAAGTCGCCGCGGCGGCTGGTGGGCGGCGGCGCGGCGCGCGGCGTGCTGGACGGCGACCTGGTCGCGCGCTACCCCGCCATGCCCGCCGCCGACCGGCTCGACGTGAGTGCACCCCCGTACTCTGTACTCTTACAGCTTGTTGTTAGTACTGTGGCGCATGCTCAACATTAACACGTACAAGTCGCCGCGGCGGCTGGTGGGCGGCGGCGCGGCGCGCGGCGTGCTGGACGGCGACCTGGTCGCGCGCTACCCCGCCATGCCCGCCGCCGACCGGCTCGACGTGAGTGCACCCCCGTACTCTGTACTCTTACAGCTTGTTGTTAGTACTGTGGCGCATGCTCAACATTAACACGTACAAGTCGCCGCGGCGGCTGGTGGGCGGCGGCGCGGCGCGCGGCGTGCTGGACGGCGACCTGGTCGCGCGCTACCCCGCCATGCCCGCCGCCGACCGGCTCGACGTGAGTGCACCCCCGTACTCTGTACTCTTACAGCTTGTTGTTAGTACTGTGGCGCATGCTCAACATTAACACGTACAAGTCGCCGCGGCGGCTGGTGGGCGGCGGCGCGGCGCGCGGCGTGCTGGACGGCGACCTGGTCGCGCGCTACCCCGCCATGCCCGCCGCCGACCGGCTCGACGTGAGTGCACCCCCGTACTCTGTACTCTTACAGCTTGTTGTTAGTACTGTGGCGCATGCTCAACATTAACACGTACAAGTCGCCGCGGCGGCTGGTGGGCGGCGGCGCGGCGCGCGGCGTGCTGGACGGCGACCTGGTCGCGCGCTACCCCGCCATGCCCGCCGCCGACCGGCTCGACGTGAGTGCACCCCCGTACTCTGTACTCTTACAGCTTGTTGTTAGTACTGTGGCGCATGCTCAACATTAACACGTACAAGTCGCCGCGGCGGCTGGTGGGCGGCGGCGCGGCGCGCGGCGTGCTGGACGGCGACCTGGTCGCGCGCTACCCCGCCATGCCCGCCGCCGACCGGCTCGACGTGAGTGCACCCCCGTACTCTGTACTCTTACAGCTTGTTGTTAGTACTGTGGCGCATGCTCAACATTAACACGTACAAGTCGCCGCGGCGGCTGGTGGGCGGCGGCGCGGCGCGCGGCGTGCTGGACGGCGACCTGGTCGCGCGCTACCCCGCCATGCCCGCCGCCGACCGGCTCGACGTGAGTGCACCCCCGTACTCTGTACTCTTACAGCTTGTTGTTAGTACTGTGGCGCATGCTCAACATTAACACGTACAAGTCGCCGCGGCGGCTGGTGGGCGGCGGCGCGGCGCGCGGCGTGCTGGACGGCGACCTGGTCGCGCGCTACCCCGCCATGCCCGCCGCCGACCGGCTCGACGTGAGTGCACCCCCGTACTCTGTACTCTTACAGCTTGTTGTTAGTACTGTGGCGCATGCTCAACATTAACACGTACAAGTCGCCGCGGCGGCTGGTGGGCGGCGGCGCGGCGCGCGGCGTGCTGGACGGCGACCTGGTCGCGCGCTACCCCGCCATGCCCGCCGCCGACCGGCTCGACGTGAGTGCACCCCCGTACTCTGTACTCTTACAGCTTGTTGTTAGTACTGTGGCGCATGCTCAACATTAACACGTACAAGTCGCCGCGGCGGCTGGTGGGCGGCGGCGCGGCGCGCGGCGTGCTGGACGGCGACCTGGTCGCGCGCTACCCCGCCATGCCCGCCGCCGACCGGCTCGACGTGAGTGCACCCCCGTACTCTGTACTCTTACAGCTTGTTGTTAGTACTGTGGCGCATGCTCAACATTAACACGTACAAGTCGCCGCGGCGGCTGGTGGGCGGCGGCGCGGCGCGCGGCGTGCTGGACGGCGACCTGGTCGCGCGCTACCCCGCCATGCCCGCCGCCGACCGGCTCGACGTGAGTGCACCCCCGTACTCTGTACTCTTACAGCTTGTTGTTAGTACTGTGGCGCATGCTCAACATTAACACGTACAAGTCGCCGCGGCGGCTGGTGGGCGGCGGCGCGGCGCGCGGCGTGCTGGACGGCGACCTGGTCGCGCGCTACCCCGCCATGCCCGCCGCCGACCGGCTCGACGTGAGTGCACCCCCGTACTCTGTACTCTTACAGCTTGTTGTTAGTACTGTGGCGCATGCTCAACATTAACACGTACAAGTCGCCGCGGCGGCTGGTGGGCGGCGGCGCGGCGCGCGGCGTGCTGGACGGCGACCTGGTCGCGCGCTACCCCGCCATGCCCGCCGCCGACCGGCTCGACGTGAGTGCACCCCCGTACTCTGTACTCTTACAGCTTGTTGTTAGTACTGTGGCGCATGCTCAACATTAACACGTACAAGTCGCCGCGGCGGCTGGTGGGCGGCGGCGCGGCGCGCGGCGTGCTGGACGGCGACCTGGTCGCGCGCTACCCCGCCATGCCCGCCGCCGACCGGCTCGACGTGAGTGCACCCCCGTACTCTGTACTCTTACAGCTTGTTGTTAGTACTGTGGCGCATGCTCAACATTAACACGTACAAGTCGCCGCGGCGGCTGGTGGGCGGCGGCGCGGCGCGCGGCGTGCTGGACGGCGACCTGGTCGCGCGCTACCCCGCCATGCCCGCCGCCGACCGGCTCGACGTGAGTGCACCCCCGTACTCTGTACTCTTACAGCTTGTTGTTAGTACTGTGGCGCATGCTCAACATTAACACGTACAAGTCGCCGCGGCGGCTGGTGGGCGGCGGCGCGGCGCGCGGCGTGCTGGACGGCGACCTGGTCGCGCGCTACCCCGCCATGCCCGCCGCCGACCGGCTCGACGTGAGTGCACCCCCGTACTCTGTACTCTTACAGCTTGTTGTTAGTACTGTGGCGCATGCTCAACATTAACACGTACAAGTCGCCGCGGCGGCTGGTGGGCGGCGGCGCGGCGCGCGGCGTGCTGGACGGCGACCTGGTCGCGCGCTACCCCGCCATGCCCGCCGCCGACCGGCTCGACGTGAGTGCACCCCCGTACTCTGTACTCTTACAGCTTGTTGTTAGTACTGTGGCGCATGCTCAACATTAACACGTACAAGTCGCCGCGGCGGCTGGTGGGCGGCGGCGCGGCGCGCGGCGTGCTGGACGGCGACCTGGTCGCGCGCTACCCCGCCATGCCCGCCGCCGACCGGCTCGACGTGAGTGCACCCCCGTACTCTGTACTCTTACAGCTTGTTGTTAGTACTGTGGCGCATGCTCAACATTAACACGTACAAGTCGCCGCGGCGGCTGGTGGGCGGCGGCGCGGCGCGCGGCGTGCTGGACGGCGACCTGGTCGCGCGCTACCCCGCCATGCCCGCCGCCGACCGGCTCGACGTGAGTGCACCCCCGTACTCTGTACTCTTACAGCTTGTTGTTAGTACTGTGGCGCATGCTCAACATTAACACGTACAAGTCGCCGCGGCGGCTGGTGGGCGGCGGCGCGGCGCGCGGCGTGCTGGACGGCGACCTGGTCGCGCGCTACCCCGCCATGCCCGCCGCCGACCGGCTCGACGTGAGTGCACCCCCGTACTCTGTACTCTTACAGCTTGTTGTTAGTACTGTGGCGCATGCTCAACATTAACACGTACAAGTCGCCGCGGCGGCTGGTGGGCGGCGGCGCGGCGCGCGGCGTGCTGGACGGCGACCTGGTCGCGCGCTACCCCGCCATGCCCGCCGCCGACCGGCTCGACGTGAGTGCACCCCCGTACTCTGTACTCTTACAGCTTGTTGTTAGTACTGTGGCGCATGCTCAACATTAACACGTACAAGTCGCCGCGGCGGCTGGTGGGCGGCGGCGCGGCGCGCGGCGTGCTGGACGGCGACCTGGTCGCGCGCTACCCCGCCATGCCCGCCGCCGACCGGCTCGACGTGAGTGCACCCCCGTACTCTGTACTCTTACAGCTTGTTATTAGTACTGTGGCGCATGCTCAACATTAACACGTACACAGTACAGGTCGACACACGTAAAAAGAGCTCCGGCGGCTAGTAGAGGCTAGAGGGGATATGTTTGCGCATGTTGTCTACTAACACACCAATCCTAGATAAGAGTGTATTACTGGAAACCAATAGCGTGGCAGCAAAGCGAAGCGGTTTACGTTCCCCCCGCCGCGCCCACCGATTTGGTCAGTAATTTGCTCACTGCGCAGGTAGGTCGCTCTGGGCTCTTCATTTCATTTTTAATCATCCTGTATGCAAATTGACGTCATCGGCATCAAAGGTACGTCCCCTGCTTATTAGCATGTTTAAGATACAGAAGGGACTGAGATAGTCTTATAGCTATTTCCTTTCGCGGCCTGAAACTTGGTTTCTGTTCCACTTTGTTTTGGCCCATATGACTTTTATATCGTAATTATATGTGTATTACATTCTGTGATATGAAATTGCAAAATAGTGTTAAGTATTGAGTACATATTGCTTACATTATGACAGCTCAAAGCCAAAGACCATCCCTGCGAATTAGATTTTTAAATCAAGTTGTTCAATAACCACTATTTTTTTTACCGCGATTCCGTCCACGTCGAACTGATTTAACGATTTTTGCTAAAGCTATGAAAATTCCGAGATAAAATATTTTTCCATTTTGAATCCAAGACTGTCTCAAGCTTTTTCATGCTCTTTGTTTCAGATTGCAAAGAAAATCGGCACCAAAGTGGAGGAGATAATGTCGGATTTGTTCGAGATCGACAGACTGACCGCGCACTTCTAGTGCTTTGTTAAGATTAAATAGTATTACCAACCCGTTGTTTTGTTTTTACCTTTTAGTAAATATTTGGTATAAGTTAACCCTTTTTAGAGTGACAATAAACCGTTTTTGAGGTAGATATCGCCATCTAGCGTTTTTATGCAAGTGTTTAAATAAAGTGTACGATTAGTATTACACATACTTAAAATCAAGTAATAAGTGTGTGGGTCAAGCTTTTTCTCAAACATGATATTGGGGACTATGGTAGTCTAGGTATTTCTAGACAGCCGTTTTCTGGAATACTAATTTTAGTCCATACAACATTAATAACAACCTCGTAAGGCCCGATGTCCTAAATTTAGGACATCTGTCAAAGTGACTTGACTTTAGTTGACTGACATAAGATTCTTTTTCGAACTAACGAAATTTGATGTGCGCCTCACGAGGATAAAAACGAAAGTAGTGTGGCTATTAGAGCCATCTATTGAGGAAGTATCAATTATAAGAACAAGAAAACGCCTATGTTCGCACAATCGCAAACTATGTAAAACACATTTACATTCTCTATTATCGTCTATTACCAAAATTGAGTTGTTTGTTTATATCGGCTTCGTTTGTACGTAAATTTTCTCGTGTAAATATTTCTGTAGTGTCATAAGCAAATAAAACCATCGAGTGGTTTACGGCTTGTGGCGGGTCATTTATGTACATGGGAAAGAGTAATGGGCCTAGAACGCTGCCTTGAGGCCCACCGAATTTTAATTTAGTAATGTCCGAAAAATATTATGTCATTTGTTTGTTTGATTGTTAGCATATTTCTTTAATCAATATAATCATCTTTGGTTGTCGACCACAAGATTATTTATTTAAATTCCTGAACGGCGTCGCTAGTTTTCTACTAATGTAGTATGTTAAGTGTTTATACGCGGAGCCTGCCGATTGGCAAAAATATGTTTGCCAAATGTATCGTCTCCCAATTTTTTCATTTGCCAAACCAATTTTATAAAAATATTACTGGATTTATTTCAGTACCATCGTGTAAAACTCAATAGGTTAGGTTAGGTTAGTTTTTATAAAATCCTGAAATATTTACGGTTACAGAAAACAAAGCGGGTTGGCAAATGAAACGGTTGGGAAAAGATACATTTGGCAAACATATTTCGCCGAAACAAAGGTAACCCGTTTATATGAGCTGTCACAGGTATCATAGATGAAACAGACAGTAAACGTAACAGAAAATAATACGGCTAGTAGCGCCATCTATTGATTGAGGAAGTAGTACTAGGCACGAGTTATTTACTATCTTTGTGTACTATCGCGATCGTTAATTTGTGACCCATTTCAAGAAAAATAGGCTTGAAGTCGTCAATGTCATTAGAGATGCCAAATCATTTGTAACTTATAGGAGACTCAACCTTAGTGTTGTACAATGTCAGAATGACTTTGGACCTAAGGTGGGTCCCAAATTAAAGTTCGTGACTGTACATATTCGAAAATCAAGTTACAATTTGTACACGTACCTAGGTATGTTTGAAATTGAAATGTTTAATCATTAAATGCAAGATGCACAATTCATCCTACGTAACAAATAACAAATGAATATTTTCTATTATTTTTATCGAAAAAAATATCTATTTAAATGCTATGAATGTGTTTAAAATTGAGAAGAGTAGTCAGTTTTTGTGGCTTGCAAACACTGTAAGGAAGCTAATAAGCCAAAATAATGATATCCAATTCAATTTAGTACAATATCGTGGAAATCGATGACGAAATATTTGCTGGTCCGTCCGGATCCCTTGAGAGTAGCCCAGTGATCGCACTTTTGTGTTCCGGTGTGAAGGGTAAGACGTTAAAATAATACAAAAACAATTAGGTGATCTTTTTCATGAACTAAGTAAAACCATACTTTTAAAAAGTTTAAATTTATTTAAAAAAATATGTACAAAAATAAAACTATGTTTACAATATATGATATTTGCTGAGTTATTTACTATTTATTTAAGAGCACTTACAAGCTGGTTTTTGGGTGAAGTTCAATACAAAATATTAGCATTAAAACTGGTTAACCCTTTTAACAAAATATTGTACAAGTTTTTACTGGCAACCTAGTAAAAAAATAATCCTCTATTGCATTTAGGGTAAAACAGATTAATTTAATAAGGTTTTAATAACCTAGTATTTTGTAAAGAAACCTGCCATTTCCCATTAAATCACAGGGTAAAAGTATTCTTATAATACATTGAGCAATAATAGTTACAGATCTAGTGAATAATCCTTTTACATCGTGAAAACTCGGAACTCACGGCTACTTCCGAATGATGCCGACGTGTCTATGAATTATTTAATTATTAAGTGACATGTTTGCTTTAAATAAATAGAGTACTTTAGTTATCAGTGTTAAATGTCAAACCACGAGTTTGAAGTATATCAGACCGAGATGTTAAAACCACCACGATCAAATATATAGAAATGAGGTGTAGGTAAATAAGAAGAATTATAAATAAATGTTGAAAATAATTTCACAGGCTTGTTTAACGTTTAGACGTTTCCCAGGTCTTAATGCTTTCGGCATGACTATTAAAAAGAACTGAAAACAAAATTAATCTTAATAAAAAAAAATACTCTGGTAGGTATTAACCACTCTATATCGATTATCACTTTCGCGATGCGACTTTCCCCCACGTTGTCTTGATGGGTACTGAGTCTGACTGAAGTAGCATGATAAATACGAACATTTCCGAGAAAATACGATGTGAAAGGATATTTCACTATATCTGTATTTATATAACTGGTGCATAATGAGAGGCGAGAGGGAGTGTTTAAATGCCTAATTATGCGTACAGTCGCATAAATTACTTTATCTACATGCATATCACAAGTTTTCTACAATATGTGAGAAATCTACATCTGCCCTGTATCTTAATGTTCACATTAAAGTATCGGTCACCAATACTTTAATGACATGTTATACTTTGTACCTACCCATGAAAGCAATGAATAAACTGAATAAACTGAATAAACTTTAATGTTAAGATTAAAGTACAACCACAGATACAGGTTTCTTAATATAGGCCATTTGCTTGCCGTTTCTGAACATATTATAAGTTATGACATGGATGTAGATAAAGTAGATTATAAGTAAAGAGATAGTTTCTTTAGGTTTATACTGGCCCTTGAGGGGCAAGCCCACTTTCTGAGTTACTTCAAAGTGGTAGATGACAATGCAAAAGAAATATATTTTTAAGTAGAATATTCAATTATAAAAATGTAAGAACACCACACCAGTACCAACACATACACCATACTACCGTCCAAGGTATAATCTTATACTGCCTTTTTCTTCTGAAAAACAGCGTACAAGTAGGTACCAATATAAAGTATAAAATGCGAGTAATGAGTTATTCGCATATTATACACTTTCGCATAAAGTCGACGGAGCTCCTATTTCCGGGTGTTTTGGCCCTACGGGCCAGCTGAAGAACTAACGTAACCTAAACCTACCTCATATTTATGATACTAAGGAATGCCTTGGGTCCAGAATTGAAATTTTTCATTCGTATAAAAACTGCGAAAGTGCATAAAATGCGAATAAATACCAATAACACATGACACGTGTTGAATTTTTCAGCGTTTTATATCAAAAGAGCCAAAGTAAAGTTAGGGCATTTAATAGTGTAGTAAGTTTGGTAAAAAGGGTTAAAAAAAAATGGAACGAAATTGGTCATAATATGAGTTGAGAAAAATGTAGTTCAATCTATCACTTGATACTTTTCGCCAAAGAAAGGACGCTATTTGCAGTGAATTTGGCAGTATGTTACAAGTTTACTAAACTGCTGATTAATATGGTGGTTGCCGTATTAAAATAGGTATTGTAGTTCCATCTGTCACCATGTTAACCTATCTTTTTTTACCACCAGCACTTTATTTTGCATACAAAACTGCTATAGAATTACCATACGCATTACGATTTTAAAGTAGACGGTGGCGACCTCTTTTTTAACAATCGCAATACATAAATAAAATTATGTAATTACAGATTATATTTCAACAACAGGTACCTAAATGAGAAGCAGGCCTACTATAAAAAACTTAATTATATCTGTAATTACTCAGCCTTAAATATGGGTCGACACAGTAGACACAGACACAGTAGAGATGCCTGGTTTCACTTGGTTTCCATTGTTGTTAGCTTCTAGTTCCTTCTTCGGTCTTCGTTTAGGGCCCAGGAAAAGTTTCTGCAGGGCGCAAGCTGGAGCCTCCACGAAGAGATACAGCGGCAAGGACCACAAGTATGTGGATACTACGATGCCTCCATATAACATGATCTGTAAAAAAAATATTAAAATAATTTAAATGGAATAATTAATGATTTGATTGATGGAAAATCTATTCTTGCGATGCACGTCGAGTCGGCATCTAGTCTGATTTCAATTTTGAATATGTCATAGACATTATGAAAAAATAGATCAGAACGGTGTCCTTTCCAAGAAAATATTTCTAAAGAAGAAGGTTTTTTATAATAACTACCTATAGCAGATTGAAAAATCGTGGAAATCTGTCTTGATTATGGGGTTAAGACACTTTGCGGCCAGAGACTTTGCAGACACTTTGCACTTTTATTCCGTTTTTCCAAATTCCATTTAACCCTTTCTCTGATAATTCCGTTTCCCCGTTTTTGTTGCCATTCGGGCCATAAGCACAAACCGTGCAAGGGCCAAAAAGATTTAAAAAGAAAACCCTCTTAACCCGCCTTGAGAGAGGTCTCTATTGGCCTACTTAAAACCGGATGCAAAAAAAATAATTTGCATCGAAGCGCTTAAACTGGTGTTACTTAGCTAATTTTCATTAAAATCTTTTAGTTTTTAAAGGTTGGCGCAGATATAATCGCTCGGCACCGGATCAGCTGAAAGTGTGACATTGAAAAGTGAGCTTTGATTTGTGTCGGTACGATACATTTTTCAATGGACGTCGCGAGGTCCGCGCCCGTCTATTGTTTTCACTTTTTAAAATGTATCCTACTAACAAATCAAAGCTCACTTTTCAATGTCTCACTTTTTGCCGATCCGGTGCCGAGCAGTAGGCTTTTTGCCTAACGCACTCGCAATCGCAATCGCTTTTATTTTGACAGTCCGAAGGCGAGTCTGCATACAAAATGAAAACAATTGTTCCAGAAGTTTGCGAGTGCGTTAGGCAATATGCCAGCAGTTATTTCTGCGTCAACCGGAAGAGATATCAGCTCTGGACGAAGTCACAATGATACATTATAATAACGTTACTTACGGCGGTGTAGTCGGTAGCGTAGAACGAGCGTCTCAGCTGCCCACCGTACGTGCGCAGGACGGTCGCGTGCAGCAACATGGCGCAGTAAGACATGCGCCCGAGTGGCTGCAGGGGGCCCCATTCCACCGCCCCTACGTACAGCTCTGTAAAAGAAACAAACATTTCATGATTTCTACTCAGCTTGAAATAAACTCCGTTAGGCTGGACTAAAATTATATTATGTTGGACTAATAATATGGGTATACGATGATGCAGCTGATGACGTATTTGTTGAATATAAACTTAAAGACTTTACCCTCACTCGTAAAAGCATTTCATATCGATGCACAAGTCCATTCTAAAGTTGATACTTAAGCTGTAATTACCTACATTACTTCGTTGACCTAATGCGGACGCCGAACTTGTTTCAAACTACTTCGGCCAACGAATGTCATCTTCACATTATGCTGGATTTAAACTTTGAGAAGTGCAAGTGCGAAGTTCATACATTTGCTACTTGCTATTTGACAGCAAATGTATGAATTGTAAAGTGTAAATCCAGCCTTAGTCTGTCGGCCTACTTCGGTCACCTAATTAGGCGGTTGCAGCTGTCGCTCGCCGAATGTGGCCGACTACCGTGTTCTTTACTCTGTTGCGGTCGCCGTATACAACATGCGGCGGGCGATTCAATGTGATTGTCGCTTTAAGGGCCGTAAACTCATTTTGACTGAGTTAAGGATCGGCCACACCGACGCGTAAAATACGGTGACGGTAGGTACACTCAGATACAAAGAATGGGTCATAGTAATTACATGGTGTCGATTTTGACGGACCGTAATTTACGCACCGTTATGCTCTGGTGTGGTCGCTCTCTGACCCGTGTAGACACGTCAATGTAAACGCCAAATTATAGATAGCCGTCATTTTTGACGTGTCTTGAGACGGTCGTTTCGTTTATTAATACGACCCTGAAACATTGACTTTTGAGGTATCTTTAAAGTGGTCACGTTTGCTGTAGAGCAATTTCAGATCGTAATTCTTCTTCATTTGTCACGAGCAGAAGTATCAAAAACGTTAGCATTGGAGGTGGCACTAATCAAAGAACCGAAGAGCTTCATAATCATAAAGGACCACTTACTGTTGCATTTATAGAAGCAGCCAATAACAAAGATGCAGATGCATAGCGCGAAGAAGTTCTGATTGAGTGCGTTGAAGACGGCAGCCTCAAAGGCCGACGCGTCGCGGTGGTGGAGGTCCCATCCCATCAGCACGGACCCGAAGCCCACTGGGATGGATACCAGGCACATTAGCCGCATAAGCTGTAGGGAAAAAATTGTCATGGTCCAATAAGTGTGCCTTGTGGTACATCTGTGAAGTTGTTACGTAGAAAATGAAGAAGATGAAGTATTTTAAAAATTGAATCCAGTTCAGAAATCTTTAACCCTTTAATATCTGAAGTAAGATAGAATATATGTTAATATAATTTGCGCCTTATTTATTGAGTGATCTTATTTCTAATAAGTAGCGCCACAAGAAATTCAACAGGCGGTTTTGTAACAACCAAAGGTTAATTTCTTGTCAGTTCAGAACAATAATTCATTAAAAATAAAACAATTAGATAAGTTGCAAAATTGCTCTTCTGTTCCTTTATACTTCATATTTTAGACTTGACAATTCCAAATCTCCGCGGAATCTCGAGCACCTCGAAATGAGATCTCAGACAAAAGGAGGTCTCAAGATCGCAAATTGGCACAGTTTCTTTAATACAACGGCGCTAAAGCCAATATAATTAAGTCTGAAATGTTAACTACTTAGTTTCGTCGAAGGATGTGATTGTGGATTTAACAGCCTGGAAATTAAACCGACTTCACGAAAATCTGTGTAGTGGAACGAAACATCGGTATTTGAGGTTTTAATTAACGTCTTAATATTTCAAAATATGTAGGTAGGTACCTATGTTATTTTCATATACAAAAGTAATTTACTCGTAAGGCGCAGATGAGCAAATCCCATTAAATACTAACTTTGTGCAGTTTTTTTTATTTTTCCAGTGGTATTTATAAATCAGGTTTTCTTTTGCATGTATCTTTATTTCCTTTTTTAACCCATTGCATTGTTTTAAAGAAATACTCGAAATAGTCGCGTAGTAAGTGTACAAATGGCGTTGACTGATCATTAATCAACCACGTTCCCATCCCAAGTACCTACCTCATATCCCACGAACAATGTTCTATACAATGTTTAGAATCATTCATATTTAAGAAAAACAAAACATTTCGAGGAAAGGTTTACTGAGCTTACTTATCCAAATACAGTTGTCAGATGTTTGAAATTAAGTATTTATATTTTATCGATAAGTTATTCGTATTTTAGTGGATGACATTTATTTATTTGACCTGTGTTTTTCTTTTAAAACCTTTAAAAGTAAAACACATAAACTTGCACAACGTTGCAAAATATTCGTCATTACAATGCAAGATGGACAACACAGCCTAGGTTCCCTAAAATAGTATATTCTTAAAAAAACCCTTTTTCAAGGGCATATAGTTTGACGAAATGAGATTTCAGTCTACAACTTGTTTTTTTTTAGGAAAAATACTTTTTCGTGGTGTAGCATAAAATTTCATTTCCTTACAGGACATTCGCAAAGGGGGTGTATTTGAAATAAAAAACGCGGAACTTTTTTTAGTTCAACCCAATAGCTTCTGGTCTGAAACCACTAACATGAATGATGCTTACCATAGACTCGCGAAGGTTCCACTTCTCGGTCTGCGCCTTGTGGTAGAAGTAGGCGGTCAGCACGCCGAGGTGGTAGCCGGCCCAGTTGCCCTGCGCCGAGACGTACGCGTGGTAGAAGGTGTCGTTGTACCCGAATATGTCTCGAATGGATCTGAGGATAAGGGATAAAATTACTCCGGGTTCCGTACCCAAAGGATAACAAACCGGGACCCTATTACACCTTTTAAGCTGAGTTGCGACCATTTGGTGAATACATTCTTCTTGTGTGTTTCTTCTTATTTGTTGTTTGTCACGCATAAAATGTATTCTTCTTTTAATCGATAGATTACTGATCATCATCCTATCTGTAATACCTTAACGTCCTAACTTTAAATAGTTTTACTTTTTGAACCGTAATAGATTATAGTCAGTTGTTTTTTTGCAGAATCTGTGTTATGACGGCGGATTTCTTAACAAATAAAAAAGGGAGAATAATGGGGAGTCCCTATATAAGAAATTTTATGAATCAACGTTTTTTTGTTATTTTACTATCGTTAAAACTGCATAATCAAGTCACACCGAGTATTCAATTGTGTGATTAAGTATATTGCAAACCCTAAAGAAAAAACACACTTATTATAAACCGGCCAAGTGTGAGTCGGGCGGTATGGAATCCACCGTCCAAATCGCACTCCACCCCTTGTTTTTTCTTACTCGGGGAACAAGCTGACTCTGATCGGCAGCAGGTTCATCAGGTAGCTCTGCGTGAAGGGGATGGCGAGCGACACGAGCATGACCACGCTGAGCACGGGCACGCCGGAGCGCGGCCAGCGCCAAATCACCAGCAGCATCACCAGGGTCACCAGGAACAGCTGGGTGTCGGTGCCGAGGTACCTGCGGACATGTAGTTTTTATGGTAAACGGCCCATCGAGTACACAGGCCACCTAATAGTGAGTGGTATCAGCTGCCGTAACACTAAAGAAGGCTAACTGCATATAAGAGTTACCATTTCCGAATTTGAAAATTTCTGAAAGCTTGATGCTTCGATAAAATCCCGGAATTTAGTCACAAAATGGAAACATTACTCACTTAGTTACAGTGGTAGCGTGCGTAGGCATGGTAGCAGACGCTCGCATTGCGAGGGGGGTAAAGATTAAAGACTTATTTGATATTACTTAATATGTAGTTTTATTACTCATATTCCATGTAATTAAAAAAAATCCGGACAAATTAAACATCCGGACAAAGTCCGGACTAGATCTAAACGTCCGGAAATGTCCGGACTAATCCGGACGCATGGTAACCCTAACTGCATAGTAATAGTATACCTAAGAATTTTTAAATCTACAGTTACAAATGGAGTAAAGAATGCTTCAACTAATACATTGCAGTTAGGTTGCCTTCTTTGGTATTACAGTAGTCTGAGGGGGTGTTCCTTTGGAATCCCTAATAACGCTTGTCCTAACGCATCGTTTGTCCGAATTATTGTTTGCCATAAACCGGTTTTCTGCTGAGTCAGACAACTTTATAAGTTTGCCAAAAATACCTGCGGTTAAGTTAGGGTTATATTATAACGCAAAAAAAAACTAAATTCAGGCAGAAATGGCCTTGGGGTGAACGAAAATTTGAACATGCGTTAGGACAAATGACGATTAGGTATTCCAATATAGAACCATATGAGACCTATGGAGATTTCCATTCTGAGAACGTATGGGCTCTAGAAGTGAATCAACAAGGGAACTAGGACCATGAGTGTTTAATCAAAACTGTGCGTGATCATAATGCCGCCCAAGTGAGTTCTTTATTGAGTAAGCAAAGTGATGGTATTTTTTTGGGAAACGATACATTCGACCGAAAATATTTTGGCCAAACAGCATATTTCCGATTTTCAGTCCTCACAGTTCAACGTCAGGCGTTAGGTGATATAAATGTTGGTATAAAGAAAAACCGTTGACGGATTTAGGGGGATTTTTATTCCAGAAAATTACACAGTTCCTCAGGGATTCGCGATAAATACGGATCTTCTAAGGTTTTTTTTTTCAACTCACCACGCCTGCGGCAGACACAGGTTCTCGAAGGGGAACAGGTTGGGCATCAGGATGACGAGCTGCCACCAGTTCTTGCGGCAGATGTCACGCTCACGCTTCACCACGGCATCCCACATAGGCCCGGAGCCCAAGTGTGGGACCCAGGTCATCGCCAGACCCATGACCACCAGCACTGCTGGCATTAACCTGGAATTTAAAACTTTGTTACATAATCTGTAGATATACATAATACAAACGTCTTTGTGGTTCAAACAACAGATATAATCGGGGTAACCATGACATAGTTAAATATGCAGTTCACTTTACGGTGAGAGAAAGAGACAGAGCCGGATAACTGCTATATATCTGTCACACTCATCCTAAACTGAATTGCTTAGCCATGTCATGGTAACTCTCCCTGGATCTCTCAAATATCGAGTGGTGGTTTTTTTTCATTTCATGATTCATGGTACATAGTAAGGAAGGGGTGGCTTAATGAAGAGCTTATAATACCTTCCTGAATTAGTCACTGATGAGAGGGAAGCCGCAATACGTTAGATATATATGGAGATATCTCCATCTCATTCCAACTTATTGCTGCATCCCTCTTGTTAGTGACTAATTCAGGAAGGTGTCTTCAAGAAGCATAGTAGTGTCGTATTCAGCATTATGGTTTAGGAGGGGCTTGACCCCGCTAAGGATAGGTTTTGTCAAGGTAAACACTAAAAAAAGACAAAATTTAAACGGTTGAATGAAGCTGCTTGACTCGAGATTGTACGCCACTAAACTTTCTTTACTACTTCAAACCCACCTGATCCATCTGTTGATCAACGCCATTGGCACAGTCTTCAGGGAGAATGGGTGCGTCTCAGCGTACACCAACATCTTGTACGCCATGAGGAAGCCTCCCATCACGAAGAAAATCTGGACTATCACGCGCGCGTTGAAGAGGAGAGCCTTGAAGAAGTCGCTGTAAGACTGTAAACAATAAAAATATATTTTAATGGTTTTCTGGGGCCTTTGAGATTTAAAAGCTATGGTGTTTTGGTAATGTCATCTAGAGGGAAAACGAGCATACAGACCACCTGATGGTAAGGGGATCTGGGATCCATATACATTTGCATTCTCAAGACTAAAATCCTAAGAAAAAAGAAAGAAAGAAAGAAAGTCAATCAAATAATTCATGGACAGCTTGGTAGATATTGTTATCCTCGTAAGGCCCGATGCCCTAAATTTAGGACATCTGTCAAAGTGACTTTTGACTTTAGTTGACTCACATAAGATTCTTTTTCGAACTAACGAAATTTGACGTGGGCCTTACGAGGAACATTAAGTACCAATTTCACCATACGATGTTAACCACTTAAAAGACAATTAGCGCGTTAACAGCTGTCAAAATGCATGAAGTAACAGTCGTTTAACATTGATTAAATTTAACATCGTATGGTGAAATTGGTACTAAAGTATATTGTTTTTTTAATCCACAAAAAGACGCCTCGCTATTTAAAAGGTTAATTTATTAGGGAATGAGCATGGATTTTTTAAATCGCATTCACAACAAAATATGAAAATACCGTAAAAGAGATCACCAAAACTGAAATAAAAATAAAAATCGGCCAATAAATACGGATGATGCAAGCATTTTAAACTGCTATTTAGACAGCAATTAGACAGAGATATGCGATATGCACTGTGACGTCATGCAACAGGTCGGCCATATAAACTCCATGTTAAATTCTGTTTTGCTAGAAAGAGTCATCATCTTGGTTATTTTTATAGCTATTCAAAAAACGATTTTTCTCAACTTTTTGTTACAAGAATCAGCTTATATTGAAGGTGTGAAAAAGTCTTGAAACTACTACGTCAAAATAACTGTGTAATAATATCATTTTAAAACGCTTTTATGACCTTGACCTGTTGACGACGACGCGCTGGCCTAGTTGGTAATGACCCTGCCTACGAAGCTAGAGGTCCTGGGTTCAAATCCCGGTAAGGGCAGATATTTGTGTGGTGAGCGTGAATATTTGTTCCCGGGTCATGGATGTTTTCTATGTATTTAAGTATATATTTCTCTATATAAGTATTTATATCGTTGTCTAGTACCCATAGTACAAGCCTAGCTTAGTTTGGAACTAGCTCAATTGGTGTGACATCGTCCCCTGATATTTATTATTTATTATTATTATTATGTACAGTCACCATCAAATATATCGAAACATAAATAAGGGGTTTAAAATTATCATTATACAACTCTATTGTTATAAGCGTTAAAGCTTGTTTAGCTATTTTCAACACCTTGTGGATACCCAATGGAATATTATAATTCAATTTTTTTCCCTTCTAATAGCCTTGTGTGTATGTATTAAGACAGTGCGGTAATGACGAAAATACATCAATATTGTGCCATCGAGACGGTATGTTCATTGCTTATGGAAGACAAAAGCGGTCATATAAACTCCTCAGTCGTTAGTAGTAATTCCATGTAATTTGGACGGGTACACTACATTTTTCTCAATTTTTCTCGAGCGTAATATTAATATTAATGTTAATTTGTAATTTTATTTTAATTTTTGATGACATTCGATTATTATTTTATTTTATTTTTATTATTTTACAACTTTACATTTAATCTTAGAACTTAAATTGTCATTTTATTAATATTTGCACGCCTGCATGTAGGCTGAATACACTGGACGTTTATAATAATGTTTACTACCACTTAATATAATGAACTTATTCAGCAAATAAAAAAAAAATCCGAATTTTCATAATTCCGAATGCAATGTTTTGATAGACTGCTTTATTTTTTGATATCGCTTATAAATTAAATCTAGCTCAACCAACTTATAGAAATTAAATTATGCATTCAATCTAAAATAGGTCCAACACAACATAGATTTCGGAAAAAAATAATTCGGAAAAAAAACGGAATTTTGAGGTGATCCCAATTATTACATGTTTGACTTTTCTTCAATAAAACAAAGAAAAGAGAGTCATTCAAATATTCTTGAGAAAATCTTCCAAAGATTCCTGAATACGTCTTGTTTTGCGTACTGGCTTGAAACTGGTCGTTAGTGAAATCGGATGCTTCCACACATCGCTTCCCCCGATCGCGTGTCGTATCCGTCTCGTGAGGCAATCGGCCTTGCTGCCCACTGCCCACTCCCCAAGTTGCAAAATGCCTAGCTCTGGGAGCTATTGGAACAGATGATAAATACTAATGTCAACATAGAAGAGGTAAAGGTAAACATGTTGGTAACTGGTTAGGAGATAGTTTTGGAGGGTTCGGCAAGTAAAAATATAATACAAAAGACGATTTAGGTACTGCTTCAAAATAGAATTTTCACCATAGACAAAACGGAGTAAAAAAATTACCTACATCTTATCTCTGTTATCTATTTGGTCATGCCCATAATACGAGCTTTGTTTAAACAACTAAGTGTAAATTTAGAGTCAACTGAGATAGCATTTGCATGTATGTATGTTTGTATGTTGTTATATTGAATCAACGATAACTTGAATATTGTTGATCTAATCTTAATTTTTTTTTTAAAACAGTAAAATATGTATATTTTTTAGAGAGTCAGGTAAAGAAATCGTTAGGTCTTCAGTCGATTCGTCGATCAATTTATAGTCAGATTGGTTTAAGCATTGTTTACTATCCCTTAATTATTTAGGTTGTCACGGTCCACAGCACCACGGTACCCTGATCTAAACCACACAAGTCATTGCCCAAGCGGTCACGGCCGCCGTCGCGATTAGTACACGGACCCACTCACGTTTCGACATCACGGCTTGAGAGAGCATCATTAAGTTATACTATATGTAAAGATCGCAAGGTTGATTGGGATCTTGCTTGAAGCGTGATTCTTGTGATAGGTTGTATTGCACGACGCAGCAGAGAAGATAATTATAAATATGCGTTTGTTGCTAGCGTTTGTTTTTGTTTTGGAATGAAAATAAATTTATGTCAAAACTGATACCTATTGTATCGACGACGGGTTGCTTTAGCCCTGGGATAGAAGCTATTTTTATAATCTTTTGAAACATTTAAAAGAATAATAAAAAAAAGGTGATTATAATAATCGATCTTTAATATAAATATACAGGGTGTCCCAGAAATTGTAGTCAACCCGCCTAGTTTTTTTTTAAGTAATCACATAAAGTTTGTTTCTCCATACTAGGTATTCCAGTGTTTGCTTTGCACTTCGTATGAAAAAAACAACTTTATGTGATTACTTAAAAAAGTTACTGATAAAAAAAAACGGGCAAATAGGTTTAAAAACTTCGCTGATTCGTAATGATTCTAATTATGTAAGATATAACTGAAAAACATGAAATAAAACATGAAATTAATGATTTTTCGTGACATGGATATAAGGGAAAATTACAAATATTCTGATTTAAATGATCAATATCTCCGAAACTAGTAAAAATCGCTGAACATACATAGGGAATCGATAGCTTTTTAGCTGCTCTATCAGCCCTAGTCGGGTTGACTTCAATTTGTGGGACATTAAAGATGGATTTTCGGGTGAGGAATGTACCATCAGCCCATTGGAGCCCTGACCCTGCGTCGCTGTGACCACAGAACTGTGTCACAGTGACGTTATGACTAAAGTCGTAAGAAGTGTTGTTAATTGTTTTATAATGACACTGTGACACCGGACCTACCTCCACCAGACCTAAAGTAACCCGTGATTATGGGACGCTTTTATGCCGTTTTTTCCCCGTTTTTTCGTGGTCCCATTATTTTGTCCCATTAATGGGACCACGAGGTCTGTTTTTCGAAGTCCCATTAGTATTTACGGTTGTTGAAATTTTCGTCCTGAATATGTATAGAATATAATACCTGAGGACTAAGATGGAATACCTCTATGCTAATAATTTCACCGGTTACCCTACACCGGAACACAACAACACGAACAGTGCTGCTTGGTATCGATTGAAGGATAACAAACAAAGTAGCTTAGTTTACAAGCAGTTCAAGTTTAATAGCACTGTTCTTCGTAATAATGATGGTACACGTAATATAATGTCATGTGAAATGTCTTGTTATGATAATAACGCGTATTTGATGTTTGTGGCAAACATTATATTAGGGTTACCTTGGGTTAAGACAAGGTGATAGGGAAAATGACTAAGATACTCGTGTAAGCCAACAATTTTTTTCTAGCAAAACAGAATTTATCATGGAGTGTATAAGGCCGACCTGTTACATGAGGTCACAGTGGGGTGTGTAATGTTTAGCACAAAAACAAATGTTCTAATGATCATTTTATATAACACGAATTGCATAATTTCAATCTGTATAATAAACCATCGATATAATAGTCATGATGAATAAAACGAAATGTATAATTACAAAAACTATAATGTTTATAAATTAAAAAATAATTATTTCTAACTGCTTTCATTACTATTAATGTGGTCACAGTTCTAACCTAACCTAACCTAGTTACAAGAAATTGACATAAAATGCATAATAAAAAGAAAATGATAGTTATACTAAATGAGTGTAATGTTATTCGATCGTATGCCAGATATACAATTGGTTTTTATGCTAAACGTTCATTATGTTTTTCGTGGTTAGTTAAATTAAATTATAAAAAATGTTTTTATACTGATTGAAGCGCACCTGTCACAGTGCATATCGAATCTCTCTGTCTAATCGCTGTCTAATTGCGGTTTTAAATACCTGTATCATCCGTATTTCTTGTCCAATTTTAATTTTAATTTGACTTTTGGTGATCTCTTTTACGGATTTTTTCATACTTTGTTGAGAAATGAGATTTAACAATCCATGAATATTCGCTATTACGTACGTAGGCGCATGCGCAAGCGGAACTTGTGACCCTCACTAACAATGGTGTGAAGGGAGAATCACTGGGTTTTTAGTGGGTATTCTGGGGTGTTATAGTGTTAAAAACGGCGTTCTGTCCGTCGAACGAGTGAGTAAAGTGTAAGTATGTACTTACTCGATAGAAGAGAAAAGTTCGTGCCCGAGGTACTATGGGCTCTATTCTACTTTTTAAAATTATATTGTTTTTGACATGTTATCGTACTTAACGTATTGTTTACTCGGCCGCCATTACTGTCAAGTGAATAAGAGCTATCGTAACGTTACAATTTCAAAAGCAAGATGGTTTTACCGAGTAAATTAGAGCCCAGCGGGCCTATTATGATCGTCTATATTATATAGATATGGATAAAACAACTGTCTCTTTCTGACCAGTATGTAAGTGTGAGAGTGACCGTCCATAATACGGCCCCTCGTTAAAACTTGTAACACCGTATTGTAAGGAGTAATAAACATCTTGTTCTTAGTTAAGTATACAGGCAAAGTTGTTATAAGTTAGGCAAGCCAGACAATTTGTTCAACAAGCCAGCGAATGCTGTAGTTAAGTCTACAATAAACTTAAGTACTCTACTGTCTAGCTCATTTATCTGAAGTTATAATTAAAAGTAACAAACAAATAAACAACTAACAAATAAAGAACCATCGTACACAAATAGGGAATAAATATGTATAGATTTTTTAAATCGCATTTCTCAACAAAATTTGAAGAAACCCATAAAAGAGATCGAAGATCAAAAAGTGAAATTAAAATTGACCAAGAAATACGGATGATACCTACAAGCATTTTAAACTGCTAATTAGTCAGAAATAAATTAGACAGGGAGAACATATATGCACTGTGACGTCATGTAACAGGTCGGCCATATAAACTCCATGTTAAATTCTGTTTAGATGGTACTTTAGTTTTAGTTATTTTCATATCATCATCATCATCATGTCAGCCGAAAGACGTCCACTGCTGGACATAGGCTTGCTTTTAGATCGGTCTGAGTGGAGAGCCTTGGGGGAGGCCTATGTCCAGCAGTTATTTTCATAGCTATTCAAAAAATGATTTTTCTCAACTGTTTGTTACATGAATCGTCTTTAATTGAAACTATGAAAAAATGACATAAATATTCCCTATTGGAGATCCTAGGTTTGTGTGGGAGAACGAGTAGTTCATATACCGATATACTAATGTAAAAGATGTCTAATAAAAGTAAGCTTTGAAAATCCGACAGCAGTTTTTATGCAGTCCCGACTACCTTATTTTAATTTATCCTATTTATGATTACGGCATCCCACGGTAAATTTACCTTAATATACTTAAAGGTAAAGGATCGCTGGCCAATCGGGTGGCTGGATGGATGTTTAACTTTAAAGACAAAGTTAATATTCTTAAGCGATTACAAAAATCAAGTGACGTAAGCGAACATTGCAAATCCACGCTCTATTAGCGCGGGGCTCTACCGTTAGCGATTAGCGATTTCAGTAATTCAAACATTAAAAAACGAATCCTCCAGGGCCTCTATTCAACATGGTAAAAACCATATCGTTTTTAACATGTTATCGTATTGTCAAAGTTTTGATAGCTCTTATTTACTTGACAGTAATGGCCGCCGAGTGAAAAACAATACCTAACAGGTCAAAGACCATATCGTTCTTACGGGTCTATATTGACTGACATAATTATTTTTAGTCATAATGTGCTTTAGGTCATAATCATCGCAAGTCATAACGTGTTTTTTTAAAGAAACTGTTACTTTTTCAGGATTTTTATAAATCAAACCTAACCTAACCTAGCCTTGTCTACACGTTAGATATTTCAGAACTTCTGGAAAGTTTACAGTTTAAGCGATATAAAAAATTTAGGCTATCAAAAATTATGTCAACAATTACATTATGACCAATAAAATTATGGGAAACAAAGGGCTCCCCATTTTTACGGCCTAGAATACCGGCCCAGGGCCTCTATTCTAGGCCAAAATCATATCGTCTTTGAGCTGTTATCGTATTGTCAACGTTTTGATAGCTCTTATTTACTTGACAGTAATGGCGGTAGAGTTACAAACAATTCCATAACAGGTCAAATACGACATCGTTTTTATCGCTTAGAATAGAGGCCCTGCCCGGGTGGTTTTCAAAAAAAGTGTACGTACAGTGCCCGGCCGATAAGAAGTCAATCCTGACACATTGCACAACCATAGAGTTTCTGAAAATGGATAATGTTGACAACAGAAAAAAAAACTTGTTTGTTGCGTGTGAAAAGTAATTACACCATTTTTTTACTGCTGTCAACATTGTCAATATTCATAAACTTCATGGTTGTGCCATGTGTCAGGATTGACGTCTTATCGGCCGGGCACTATAAAGGACTAAAATAAAAAAACAGTAACTTTAGTCTTGTGAGTAAGGTAAAAAAGTAAGGTAAATTTTCGAAGGTACTCGTATATCGATATCCGACTTCTTTGTGGATGGAGTCGCAGCCAAAAGTTAGTTATTTTTTTCCTTATTAATGGTTTCCGCCTTATTTTAACAAGGTGTATTTCATCAATGTCGAGTTTTATACAATCACCATGAACTTATAAGAAAAATTCCATGGATGTCATACTCGAGGATTATTGTTCGGTTAAAGAGTATTTACTCTGGTGGTCTAAACATGCTCCATGCTCCAAGTCTCAAATCGCAACCTCTTATCTGACAACCTCTTATACATGATTTGCCCTTTACTTTCACAACTGAAAAAGAGTAAAGAGAGATCGCACGCTTTGTAGCTCAAAAACTACTTTGTGCTAATGTTACTAAATGTAATGTAACCTTTGATTTTAGCCATGTAGATTCAATTTCTATTGTTAAGGTATTTAAATCGCTCAGTTTAAAAAAAACTGAGGATTTATGGGGAGCGTCAGTTAAAGTGATCCATCATGTCATAGATATAATTGCACCTCACTTAGCTTTAATCTACAATAATTGCATTTCAGAGGGGGTTTTTCCAAATCTTATGAAATATAGTAAAGTCATACCACTTTTTAAATCGGGCGACATGTGTGATTTAACGAATTTCCGTCCCATTTCTATTCTACCGGTTTTAAGTAAAGTTTTTGAGAAGTTAATGTTAAAAGATATGTTAGGTCACTTCAATAGAAATAAACTGCTTAACAGTAATCAGTTCGGCTTCACCAGAGGACGATCCACAACTGATGCAGCATCTGTACTCATTAAATATATATACAATATTTGGGAGAAATCCTGTGATGCAATAGGAATTTTTTGTGACCTTTCCAAAGCTTTCGATTGCGTAGATCATGCGACTCTTATATTAAAATTAGAACATTATGGTCTGTCAAATAATTCTCTAAATCTTATGTCTTCATATCTTAGTGATAGAACACAAACGGTTGTTGTAAACCAAACACAGTCCATTGGAGCAACTGTTAAATTAGGTGTGCCTCAGGGCTCTATATTAGGTCCTTTCTTATTTCTGGTCTATATAAATGACTTACCACCCACGGTAGATAACCTTTGTGATATTGTGCTATTTGCTGATGATACTTCATTAATTTTCAAGGTGGACCGAAAATCCGTCGATTACAGTAGGATAAACGCCACGCTGGTTAAAGTACTTAATTGGTTTACTATTAACAATTTGCTACTTAACGCTAAGAAAACTAAATGTGTTAGGTTCGTTTTGCCTAATGTTAGACCGGTAGAATCTAGTATATTTCTAAATGATGAGTGTTTGGAGATGGTGGACAAGGCGCTTTTCTTAGGGATAACTATAGACAAAAACTTGCAATGGAGTCCCCATATAGCAGTACTAGCAGGTAAATTAAGTTCGGCAGCTTATGCTGTTAGGAAAATCAGGCAACTTACCAATGTTGAGACAGCTCGCTTAGTTTATTATAGTTATTTTCATAGTGTTATGTCGTACGGTATTCTGGTTTGGGGAAAAGCTGCTGACATACAGACTATATTCGTGTTACAAAAAAGAGCCATTCGTTCCATATATAACCTAAACTCCCGTGATTCCTTAAGATTACTATTTAAAGAAATTAGTATTTTGACAGTAGCGTCACAATTTATTTATGAGAATATTATTTATGTCATTAAAAATCAAGACTCTTTTGTTACGAATTGTGATATACATAATTTGAATACAAGAAATAAAAATAAAATTGCTATTAAAAAATTTCGTGTCCGTAAGGTATATAAATCATTTGTTGGTCAATGCATTCATTTCTATAATAAATTACCTGACGAAGTTTTAAAGTTATCATTTCCAGCACTTAAAAATTACTTGAAAAAGTCGTTGATGTCGAAAGCTTATTATAGGGTCGAGGACTATCTAACAGATAAAAATGCTTGGCCTAAATTAAACACCTAAATAACTTAGTAATAGCTTAGTCAGGAAAATATCTAAACATTGTAGGTATAATTATTGTCTTGGGGACACGGTTTCTGTAGGGGAATGTATCAAAACTATGTGGTTGTTTTGCACCGTCATGGGTAAGTATATGTATACTATTATTATTACAATTTAAGAGTTCATCTGAACATACTGAGTTTTGACACATTTTCCTGCTCAACTACGCATGATATATATATTTTAATGTTAAATTCATTGTTTTATATAATGCTAGGTTAAGTTCTATAATTGTATAAGTAATTTAAAAAAAAAACGACTGACTGTTGAGTTTCTTGCGGCGTTTCTTCTCAGCAGTGGTCTCTTGCGAAGCGCTGGTAGATTTTTGACGTGTAAAGTGCCCGTGCGGCCTACTTACTGAATAAACATCTTTTATCTTTTTTTTTTTTTTATCAACCTCTTATCTGATCGAATATTTTGATAGGAAAGTAGTCTTTATAGACCTTGGAACATGAGTATTTTTTCTATCTAACTATTCGATCGATCAATCTACGACACTCAAATACTAAATCTAGTTAGTATTTGAGTGTCCACCGCGCGCTGTGTGGCCACAGGTGTGACAGAACCGGTCCAGTAACGGCGACCACGGTTGCACCATTTCACTTGGCGTGCTACTAATTTGGCACAGATCAATGGAGGTGTTTTGACATTTTTGATTATTGAACGAAGTAAGATTCCAAAAAATCGCCGTTTCTATACAGTGTGTTACCGGCATGCGGGCATTTATTAAAACTGCAGATAATATGTTGCTTTGGCAATTGTTTGCAAGTATTATCAATTAATAACTTTAACAAAAAGCAAGGTTTCAAAACCCGACTGTTGCTAACCAACTTTAAATCGTTATAAATACTAAATGACCATTCAAAATGAAAAATGATGAAAAATCCTAAAGATGATTTTTAAATCCCTATTCAATGATACCCCACTTGTCATACTTGGTCGACTTTTTTTTTAATTTGCACAATGTGGCGTCTGGTTGCCGCCATATTGAATTTTGATTACTGTCATATCTTAAGACAAATCGATTGACATAAGAATCATCAAAATCGGACAACGGGTTTAGTTTTTATAGTGCCACAAAAGAACAAACATACATATAGGCTGTAAAACACATTACCCTCCTCCTTCGGCAGTCGGGTAAAAAATAATCAAAATAACTTCACAATTAATTTTCTTAGATACTGTCAATTTTTAATGTAGTGCATGTGCTGCGTGTTCATCGTTATCAGTATCGCTGTTGCTTAGTACAAGGCATGTCGTGGAACGGGGCAAATCAGCCATCGGGCCAGGGTGCTGGTAACACGCTGTATAAACGCTTTTTGATTTTCTTATTAGATAAAGTTTTGTTTTTAAACAGGTTCTGTAAAATCATTGAATAGCATCTTAAATAGTTTTAATTATTTTTTAAAGTCTAATTTGCGACCTTGATAATTAGCATTTGATAAATGAAACGAAATGTATAAAATTCAATAGACATGCGGGCCTAGTATGGTTGCGTTTATCGTAAAATGTGGATAAAGCATCCGTCACTCTCGTACTTATACATGTCGCACCTTCAGAACAATAGTGACCTAATTGGGAAATTTTAAATTTCGAGTTAGGTCTCTATAATAATAAATTTATGACTTGAAGTTTGAAAGCTGAAATTTTGAATTAGGTCTGTATTGTTCTTAAGGTGCGATGTGTCAAAAAGTGACGGATGTTTTATCCACATTTTGTCACGCGATAAATGCAGCCTTTAGATTTAAGTTTGACAAAGGGATTTCAATACCGTTTTTCAACTTGAGTATTATTATTAAATAATGGTTCCTAGTTTGTTTATTATAAATGAAAGATTTAAATGAAATAAAAATTTGGCGGTGTATTTATTATATCAAAAGTTATTTCTCATCCTTATCTGTATACGTATAAATAATACAATCGCTATCAACCATATAAAAATATCATGTGCTGAAAAATTCTGGGGTCCTAGTGAAAAAGGGTACAAGTTGACTTAACTCGTAATAAAAAAGGGTATATACGTGCACGGAGTATACTAGACTTAAACCCTTTTTCACTTGATCTTCAGAAGACTTATACCCTTTTTCACTAGGACCCCAGAATTATCTAAATCCAGCTTTATTGTGAAGAGCCTTAGAGCGAGTTCAGTTAGAGACCCGTTCTGCCCTTCTTTGTCAATAAGCAGTATCCCAAATTCAATAGTCAAACCAGATTCAACCTTCACCTGGTAGTAATAAGGTTTCAATTGCTACTAGTGCTTTATCTGAGATGCTACTATTTGGCTTAGCAGGGTAAAATTTATTTGTCTAACTTTGCTCACCCAAGCATAGAAATATAATAGCTGCCAATAATTATGCAAAACAACAGTATCAATTATTCAGTGCAACAAAAGGATGCAGCGGCTAACGGTGCGCAATGGATGCATCCGGGATTTCCTGATACACTAATTTATAGCCTTTACTGACCAATAATAAATACACGCGGCTTTTGAATAGAGGTATCATAGGAAAGGGGAATTTGGAGTTCAAGTTTTTGGTGCAACGTTTATTTACATATTTTTTTATGTGAAAAAAAGGAGGCAGACGAGCAAGTGAGTCACCTGCGGGCCTATTATGGTCGTGTTTATAGATGTGGATAAGCGAGGATAAAACATCTGTCGCTTTCTGACCAGCATGTAAGTGCGAGAGTGACGGATGCCTTATGTAGAGTATGTAGAGTATGTTGACAGATTGGCTGCATTTAATCTTCAATCTCTGTCCTCCAGACGCAATGTCACTGATTTAGTCACGCTCCACAAGATATTGCACGGCGGTCTTGACAGTAACCTCATGGGTCATGTATGTATTAGAGCTGTTAACAGAAAAACTCGAAACCAAAACCTGTTTGCCTTGCCTATGGTCCCTAATAATAATGTAACCAAAAATGCACCTGTTGCTCGAATGTGTTGTTTATATGATAATTTAGATATAGATTTAGATATATTAAATGTATCATTAATTAAGTTGAAAAACTGCTTAAAAACCAAATATTCTTAACTGTTTTTTTTTTCTTATGTTTTTACCCAGTTTATTATTGTATTTCGTATGTGTAATTTGTATATAAATTATTAATCATTAAATATATTAATTTAGCTTTGATTTGCCTTCTAAAAATGTTGTGTACAATTATTATAGTAGTGTAAGCAATGTAAAGATGTACTATAATGTGGTAATACTATGTTTTTGCCTACATTATGTTATTGTACCTATATAAATAAATAAATAAATAAATTATCCACCGTATCCACCGCGATAAAGGCGACCATAATACGGGCCCTGGTGGTGAGTGATCATCGCATCCTATAAACACCCGCAACACCAGCGGAATCGTAAAGACCTTTGAGAAAAGAGCAGGCTCTTTTTTTGAAGGCCCTTAAGTTGTATTGGTTCAGAAATGCAGACGCCGAGAGCTGATTATATTTAGTGGTGGTAGGAGCTTGTGCAGAGTCTGAAGTATATGATAATCTAATCCTTTAACCTACTACCAAACAGTAAGGTCCGACCGAGATCTCGGTCCCGGTCTCGGTCTCGGCCCAAAACGGCCGAGATTCTCGGCCGCGGCCGAGACACCGCGGCAATCGTTTTTTTTTTTTTTGTCAGGGTTCAATGCCGAATTTCTTTTTTATGTCGTACAATATTGTTCTTTTCAATTTTGAGTACGTATTAAGTTTGTTAAAACCATAATAAAACCTTTTTTTTCATTATTAACGCTGTTTTTTTTTTAGTAAAAAAAACGCAAATATAGAATAAATACCCCTTTTTCCGTGTCTCAGTCTCGATCTCGGTCTCGGTCTCGGCAAAGATTAAAAAAGCGATCTCGGTCGGACCTTACCAAACAGCAGAGTTTCGTTGTTGTGTTACGGTGTGGGGGTAAGAAAACCGGTGAGATAACTAGCGTAGAGGCATTCCGTCTTAGTCCTGACGGTTGGCAACGCATTTGCTGTGGCTTGTTCGCTCGTTTGTCATCTCTTCGCCAAAAAAAAGTATTCATAACATGAATGTTCCCGAGTAAGTTCTCTAGGAACACGTGCATGATAAAGATAAATCTAGATTTAGATTTAGAGAACGCCGACCGTTCAGTAACGCCCTAGTCATTAGCATTGTGTTTTCTATTAAACTAAAGTATTGTCTAGAAATCGAAAGATGGTTTTTTTGGGATTCCACCTGTAAGTTATTACGTAAGTTTTGAGACGCAACTATGGGTAAGAGTGAGTGGCAAATATCTGCATATAGCTTTGTTTCAAAACTTACGTAATAACTTACAGGTGTAATCCCGGCCTATGACTTGCATTATTACTTACTTAATTTGTTTAATTAAAAACTTGAAAAAACGGGCAATAGTCAGAGAGGCACCATAAGAAGAAGAAGAAGTGGCACCCTATTTCATATTAGTTCATATTTGCTTCACACTTTGCAATCGGAAATCTTCGTTTTTCTATGAACAAGAGTGACAAATATACTGTCAGTTGCGGGAGCAAGTGTGATGTATGTGAAGCGATAGTCAACCGAACACTTTTTTTGTGTTATATTGTAGGTATTGTGTCAACGTTTGTTCATAAAACTATTTCTACTTCTAACTGACCTGTTCGATGAACTCAGGGTTGGCGGTGTAGCCGTAGCCGATGAAGATCATGGAGTGAAGACCCAGGATCATCACCATTGTGTAGAACCTGGAACAAGCCAGGAGGATCAGCTGTGATCCCTTAAGCACAATTTAGGAAGAACTGCATCAGCGCCGTGTAAAACTGACTATGCCGTAATGTCTTTTTATTTAGACGAGGACGCCTGGGGACCTAGTCAAGATACACACGGTACTAACGTTTTTCTTTTCTATCGCTCAAAATGTATGCGATGACAGTTGACCACGTGGTTTGTCGTAACGCATGAGAATGCCAAAACATTTTTATGTCCAACCTGCCCATGAGTATTAACCTTTTTTTTTAAATGAAAACGTCTACCTGGATTATGGTTTATGGCTTAAACCTGGGCGGTTATGCTAAGTGCTAAGGCACGAGGTTATAATTATGAAAATAAAATAGATTTACCGCAAAGCTTGGAAGCACTTGAATACGCCTCCCTCCGCGCTGCCGCCATGTTTTAAAGCTTTCCAATTTTTCTGAACGCAGAAAGCCAACATGAGTTTGTTATCTGCAAAAAAGTAGTTGATTAACGCACCACGGATAGTATATAAAAGCTCACCACAAAAAATATATAAAAGCATAATCTGTCGCAGAAGCAGGCAAGGTTTTGTTATATGTATGTTTGCGGCTCCATTCTCAGTAGGGTCGAAACAGTTGGATCGACTGCAATAGATCTACAACCGCTAACCGTGCAGCTACCATGCAGTTGTTAGAGCCGAACGGCGACATTGCACATCGGTCAGCAGTTTCGATGCTATTATGTTCCGCTTTTAGCTTGTGACCTGCTTATTTTGACTATTGTTCGACGGCGTATTTAACATTCAGTATGGTTCAGAAGTGACCTCAATTTTAACCTTATCACCCAAGGAGAAAAGTTATGTTTTTCATGTAGGTATGCATGTTTCCTTTTTTGTTTCTCGTAGAGGTCAAACGTATTGCCCGAACGATCAACTACGTGTCGTAATATGGCGTAAAATAAAACCTAATAATGTGTGTGTAAAAAATTCGCAAAGTTGCATGGGGTATAAAAACTAAGGGTTTTAAACGATAGTTCTAAAAATATACAACATGGCATGCTTTATATTATAATGTTATCGAATTGTTTTTAACTCAGCCGCCATTAATGTCATATAAATAACAGTTATCGATCTTAACGTTGACAATACTATGTCAAATCAATATAGTTTTGCCTAGAAGATATAGAACGTAAAAACGCGTGCAGTTGGTTTTAAGATCGCATTTTTCATGTAAATGTATAATTACTTTCGATATTTTCTGAGGGCCAGAAGAAGTAGTACCCGGAGCAGGCCCCGTTGACCAGCAGGATCACCAGGATTATCGCTCCGACCACCCAGTCCAGGGCGTCATAGGGGAGGCTGTCGGCCGCCGTCTTACAGTAGCGGACGGAGAGGGTGTCCAACTGGAGGAAAACTTGGGTTAGTGGTTTGATTTTTTAAATTACACACTTAAAGGGTGCCATAGGGAACCCGAAGCCCTCCTATACCACCGTCTAAACGCACAATACATCCGTCAGTTTGTTAAAGCAGTCCATGAGAGCGGCGGCGGTGTTCTCGCCCGCTGCCGCATGAGTCAAATCGAGGCCGCACTGCTCATTGCCGCACACCCAGATTTTAGAGTGCTTGATGGAGAAGTGACAGTGGTTACCTGCAGTCCATAGCCCCGGTATATGGAGGTGTTGAAGCAGTCCATGAGAGCGGCGGCGGTGTCCGCGCCTACTGCCGCATGCGTCAGATTGAGGCCGCACTGCTCATTGCCGCAGACCCCTCGGTGGAGCTTAGAGTGCTTATAGTGCTTCGAGACGTAGGATGAAAAATTCTGTTAAAGAAAGAACATTATGAAAATATAATTAAAAAACACATTAATATTAAATCCGAGGTAATATTTACTTCTCGAACGGTCGATTGAGGGTCATACGAACAAGTTTTAAGCTAGGTACCTAATTTAGAATGCTAAATTATGCATCCTAAAACGTTGTTTCTATGGTCAGCTTAAACTAGTATATAATTGTTCCGTTGAGTTGAAAAGTGATATATCTGAAGTGAACAACAAGTCTGAAGAGAAAAGACTCTGTCTGGAAACAAGGCGGTTTTTGCTCCCTCGCATCTCAGCCTCACGGTACGGGGCGCGGATGCCGTCGCTGAAGATGCTGCAAGGCTCAAGCACTCTAAATGCTCTGCGGGCCTAGTATGATTGAGTTTTTCGCGTGACAAAATGTGGATAAAGCATCCACCCTCGGACCTACATACGTGTCAAAAAGTGACGGATGTTTTACCACATTTTGTTACGCGATAAACGCAGCCATATTAGGCCCCCTGAGCTCAAACCGATGTATGAGTTTGATCCGGTAGCCGTGGAGACTAGTGGTCCTTGGTGTGTAGAGTAAAAGACTTTTAAGGCTTTGGGATAGCGATTGAGGGATAGGGCCTGTGATCATCGGTCCGGTTCGTATCGGGTTCAACAAATTTCATTGGCAATATAGCGTGGCAATGCGCCAGTATATTTGGAACCTTTGAGCACATCGCTAACCGAGCCGGGGAATAATTAAAGATTTATTGACAAAGCATGTTGCTTATTAACTATTGTAAACTCTTGGCGAAGCAAGTTGCTGATGATTCTTGTTGACCGAAATGTTTATGTGCGTATATTATCTATGACTTGCGTCCAGGGAGCCAAACCTTCAAACCTTCAAACCTTATGGTAGTAATATGGTTTTCTAACAGTCAAAATAGATGATACCTTGATGTACTGGTAGAGCGGAGTCTCGTCTTCCTTCAGCTCCATGTCCACGATGCAATAGACGGCTCCTGGCTGCCGCAGGCACAGATCGAAGTCGTCCAGCTCGGACAGCGCCGGCATCGAGTAGTAATCCAGCTCTTTGGTGGCATCTGGAGGAAAAGGACGAGCTATGTAAACAACAGCACCGAGAGAGTCAATGGCCTAGTGGCTTAGGAGGTCGACTCATGATCGTAAGGTACCCCGCGGTCACGGTTTTTGTAACTTAATTACCCGATGCTCTTACGGTGAAGGAAAAATATCGTGAGATAACCTGCAAATTCGAACAGCTGAGCGTGTAAGAGGATTGCACAAAGGATCCTAAAGGTGTCGAAGTGTATCCGAAAGGGCACATATGTAAGATAAAATAAGATAACATACAGCACGTATCTCTTTGACGACACGATTAGCCTGGTTGGTAGTGACCCAGCCTACGAAGCTAACTGTCCCGGGTTCATTTCCTAGATAATTATTTGTGTTATGAGCGTGAATATTTGTAAGATGTTTTCTATGTATTTAAGTAGCTATGTATTTCTCAATATAAGTACGTTTCATGTTAATAGGGTAGTTGCCCAAAAGATCCTAAAGTAACGAAGTATTACCTATACAAAGATAAGGCGATTAAATAATAAATAAATATCAGGGGGCTAGGCCTGTACTACTATGGGTACTAGACAACGATAAACCAGCATATAGAGACCTAAACCTACGTATAATTATGTAATTATGTAAGTACGTATACATATACCTGATTGTAAAACATTCAAGACTCAGGTACCAATACTCGCGCTCATCACACAAACAAACATTTGCTCATACCAGGAATCGAACCCAGGACTGCTAGCTTCCTAGGAAGAGTTACTACCAACAAGACTAACAAGGCTAGGTCTTTGACGTAAAGCTCTGGCACTCCAAACCTTTTAACTAGGCTGCCATTCTATGAAAGAAGGCGTTAACTGCATAGTAATAGTATAAGCATTTTAAATTTAATGTGGTTACCAATAGAGTATAGAATGGTTCGACTACTACATTGCAGTTAGCCGCCTTCTTTGGTACGACGTTATAGTCTAAGGTTGCGTTTCCTCTAGAGCTGTGCGAGGCAGCTAAGCGGTGTTGCGAGAAAAAATCCACCAATAGGATAGTGAGGCTATTAAAACAAAATAATCCCATTGGTGGATTTCTCCTCGCAACACCGCTTAGCTGCCTCGCACAGCTCTGGTGGAAACGCAGCCTAAGAGTCCTCGACACTAAACCTATATATAATTAGTCACACCATTAATGGGGGAACACGAAATGGCGATGCTGCAATGCAAAAAACCTGGCTGCGCGGAGGGCGACCTTCAATCACTGCGGCAACCACTTTCTCCAATGTTTGGAAAATGCAGCAGCGGTTTTTCTTACACAGAAATTGATGATCCTTCAGATGAGTTTTAGTTTTTTGATGAGATCGATCATACTAGATACTTGAGTACGAGGAGTCGCTTATCATGCTGCTGCCACTGATTATGCCAATCAGTGGCAGTATAGTATCGTATAGTCCTACCCCTCAATAGTTCCGAGGAACAAACGAAAATTGGGAGTCTTATCATAGGTTATAATAAAAAAATAGCTTTGCCAGGTTTTTTGCATTGCAGCATTACCATTTTGTGTTCCCCCATTAATAACCTGACTAGTTATATATATATATATATATATGTATGTATATATATATGGTAGTGTTATCGAACTAGGTTTAGTGTCGTGGGCTCCCCTACTATTACGGCAGTAGGCTTAACTGCGCACCTTAAACTGCGCAAGTTATTTTTGCACTTTCGTCAGCGTTGTGAGCCCCGGCGCAGCCTTTCGAAACATCCTAAGTAAATCTAATGATTACCGAGTTACCCAACATCCTATTGAAGCAGGTACAATTTTGTATGAGCATACAAAATGTGATGTATGGAAGGTTCAAAAATGTTTTAGCAAATCATCATTTGGCAAGCTATGTCATTTTACAAACTTTCATTTCCCACCCTTTCTATACTTGGTATGGTCCATTACACGTCGCTTGAGACCAGAAGGAATATATACTTAGTTAAGTACTTCTTCCAGCTGATACGTGGGTACATAAACAACCCGCCACTGTTAGCTGTTATTCCCTGGCACGTTCCTCCTGTAGCCAAAATCCAGCTCCGCCGGCCTCTATTCGCCATCCCGCCGGCGCGCACGCGGGCACTCTCGCAGTCACCACTGCACCGTGCGCTGACACGCCTCAACGACATTATGGACAGCGACAGCGCAGTCGACATATTTTTTAACTTTGAGTCTAGATTCCTTGCTCTAGCCAGCCGTCACCTAGAGTCTATTGTCACTTCTAGTTCAGTTTGTATGTAGTGTTTGTATTTTTAAAAAAACTTCAAGCACAAGGAGGAATTTTATATTCGACGGCCGGAACAGAGACGGAGTAATCGCGAAATAACACCTTGTTCGTTCCATTGGTGCCTTCGATCAAATACCGTACTGATTTTAGTATTGTTTTTAATGTATTTTCTGACGTGTGTTTTTATGCAGTAAAAATTGATTGATTGATTGATAGCTTTCATTTGGTTACAAAAAATAAAACTGAAAACCTTGACACAATAATATCTGAACGATAATATGATAACGCACAGCAGTGTCATACCATACATTTTGAGCTATAGAAAAGAAAAACGTTAAAGTTAGGGCCCCTGTTTCAGGTGCTTTTGATTCGGCATATATTAAGTAACATCGTCGTCGTCGTCAGCAACTTCAAACTCGTCGTCGTCGTCATCGTCGCTAATCTGATCATTGTGCGTCTAGAGCGTCCACTACCACTCAATCTCACTCGATATACCTCGTTGGTAACTCTTCTTTCATCCTTCCTTTCTAAATGACCAAACCATCTTAGCATACCCTTTTTGATCTTTTGTTTATGACTATGTACCTATAATAGAATAATCCTCAAATAAGTGGATTTAAAAAAAAAGTTATTTTTTGCGTTTTTGCAGGCGGTTTTTTGTTTTTTTAAACATTTATTTTATTTTTTACTTTTTAGTGATCGGTATACGCTGTTACGTAGTCCCTCTTCTTAATTGACATGAAACTTTAAGTAATTCCAAACGCGCCGCAAGCAACGCCGCGGGAAAATCATAGTCATATTTCAAGAAGTAAATATTCTTCGTTGTAGTCGCTCAACTATCTTAATCGAGATATCTTATCGCCACCCCTGAAATAGATACCGTTGAGGAGTTCTGGTGGCCATCTGTGGTCTTCATCATCAGTTCCACTTCACAAAGTGATACTTTCTCAATGCAAATGCTAGACTTGTTACTAAAAATACTAAAATCGCTTTATGTTTGCCTACAATATTTGAGGAGTTCCCTAAATTCCTCACTGATCCCTTCATCAAATTCAGATTTGGTGACAATAAGACCACCTCGAAAGTATACTCTATCAAACCAAAAATAATTTTTAAAATCGGTCGACAATTGACGGGGTAGGTAATCGGTGAACAAACATTTAAAAAAAAATACAGTGGAACGTTTTTTGAAGTCGGTTAAAAACTCCTCTATTGCGAAGTAAATTAACTCAGATACTCGCCTTGGAAGTATAAGTTGATGTTGTTCATCACGTAAAACTACTGCAGTAGCAATATATGTACATATAATTGCATATTTGGTGTTTGTTGTTCCGTACGAAGGTTACTTGACCACCGAAGGTTAATGACTGTTTCCTCTTTGTAAGGCTTTTAATTAAATACGAGTACATGTTTTTTAGTTTATGTATAGTGGTTTACCTGAATATTAGGCGGAAGAGGTGAGGTGATGTTAGGACTGTTTACAATTCCCTAACATTATCTCCTCGGACGTAAATAACTATAACTAATACGTTAGTAAAAGAACTTGCCAGTCTTGTTTTAGTTTGCAAAGATACCAGAAGATGTCTTATTGGACTCTTTTTAGGGTTCCGCAGGCATATTAATAGAGTCCCGTTGGGTTCCCTTCAGGAACTGAACCCTAAAAAGGAAGAGGTTCTCATTTCATATTTTTTGATTCTCCCGCCGAATTGTCAACCGATTTATGTTTAATTAGTTTGTTTAATACTTTGGAATGGGTTTATTGTTTCTTTAGCAACACGTTTATTAACAAAACCAAACGAATAATAATATACTTTGTAACTTGATATTTAAACACTTGATCATTTATTTCACATTAAGCTTTAGATTAATTAACTATTCAAGTATTACATAAAGCACAAAGCTGGGAGAGGCCCTATTGCAACGCCATGTTAAATGTTTTGTTCTATTTGTCCTCTGTTTTTTTTCAAATGTGTGTATGCGTTGAAAAAAATATTTTTATTTCTTTTTCTATAATTATAATATAAAAACCGGTTATATATCGGTTTTTATATTTTATATAAAAACGGGCAAGACAATGTCTGACCATGCTCAGTGTAGGGTTCCGAAGCCGTTAATACACAACAACTATCTCAAAAAACCACAAGTGTGACGTAATTCTCTATTTAAAGTTATTTTGCTGTCTTAGGTCATTTTAGTAGGTATTAACACTTTAGTCACCTGTATTTCAGGAACAAATCAATTCTACTTAGTCGTCATAGTTTTCCTTTAAAAATTGTTATAACTGTGCTTTCATTTAAGATATTTTTCAGATTTTTTGCATTTGTAGTTTTGGCTGTAGGGGGCTACAGCCAAAACTACAAATGCAAAAAATCTGGGGGGGACACTTGACTATAGCAAATATTAGCGCTTTAAAGCTAAATATTTCATAAACGGATCCCTTAATCGAAAAATTGTTGACAAAATCCTGCAGTATTTTTGAAAGACCTTTCCAGCGACACCCCACACTATGGGGTAGAAAAGAAAAAAAAAACATCCTCGTGTAGGGGAGGTAGACAAAAGAAAGATTTTATTTTACCACTTTGTTGGCGTGACTAATATGTATATTCATGCCAAATTACAGCTTTCTAAGATAGTACTAAGAGTCTAGGCTGCGGACGGACGGATGGACTTAGTTTGACATCGGAACCCTAAAAACACGCTTGATGAATATTTGAGGTTATGTCATTCTGTCAAATAGTAATGATTTATTTACATCTTTCCAATTTCAAATGACACAGACATATAATTATGCATGACAGTAGGGTAGTCACTGTTTAAGATGATTGACATTTGACATTATGACTCTCTGAAGGGCTTTGAAGTATTTGACACCACCTGTCTATTAATTTTACTTTTTATGTAATACTGTCCAATAATTTTAGTTTTTGTATAAATGTTTGTTTAATGCTTTTATGAATGTAGTGTGTAGATAACGTTACACATATATATACAGTGCTACCATTTTCTTAATAGCTATCGGCAATCTTCGTTTTTCTATAACTCACGAGTGATAAATATACTGTCAGTTGCGAGTGCAAGCGTGATAGCGATAGCCAGCCGTAAGCTATTCGGCAGCTGGGACTACTGTACAATACTGTACATGTATAGGTAATATGCAATAACTTTGTGGGGGACGCTTGTATACGACGAAGTGGTTAGCCTTAAACTAGCGGTCTCGGGTTCGATTCGGTAAGGGCGAGTACTTACGCGATGAGTGCGAATATATGGTTTTTTATTTCTCTATACGCGGTGCGTTTGAATTAGTATACAGGAACTATTTTTTCTTACTCAGTAATCGATGGTAATTACATTTCAATTAGAAGTTCATGACACAAACATGATGTTAAGATTTTTTATTTATTTAGGATTTAATTTTAAACCGAAATTATTATCACCATATGTCTATAGTACGTTCTTTGTCTTAACTGACGTACGTCAACAACATAAATAAATGACCTTGTCGCTTTCAATCGTTTCACAATTTTGTATGACATTTAAAACACGACGTTAAAGTGACAAGGTACACAAATGATCACTTATTTATGCTGTTGACTGTAGGTACCTCAAGAAATGTAGGGTGACCAAACAATTAATGTATATGATATTTTATCACTTTAAATAATTCAGGAATTAATGAATTATTTTAACACACGCATAGTTAGATTTAATTTTGCCCAGGCAGTAAGATAAATTGGTTCCTGTATACTAATTCAAAGTCACAGTATATAATAAGCCTATAGCATAGTTTAAGACTATAGGTCAATTTCTGTGAGATGTCCCCTGATATTTATATTTATTAATTTAACTGACTTTACCGGAACACAAAAGACATCATAAGACCTCTTGCGCTTTAAATCGGGTCGTTGTCAGTCATAATATTTTTTTGTCATATTGTGTCATGTTTTTTACTTATGTCATGTCTGTCATAATATTTTTGCATAAGATAAATTTTAAGCTCTAGGCTTGTACTAGTATTGTGGACAACTACGATAAACATACTTAGAAAAACCCTTCTGGGACAATCTTCAATAAGGGCTTGTACTTTCGGTACTAGACTACGATATAAATACTTAAATACATATAAAACATCCAAGACTCAGAAACAAATACTCGCGCTCGCTACACTTTGCTCATACTGGGAATTGAACCCAGGACCGCTAGCTAGCTTAACATGACGTTAAAGTAGCAGAGGCCCTAACCAAGATGCAAACGCTTCTAACGTTTTTTCTTTTCTATCACTCAAAATGTATGGGATGACAGTTGACCACGTGGTTTATTGCAACGCACGAGAATGTCATCCCATACATTTTGAGTGATAGAAAGGAAAAACCAAAGTACGGCCAATGAGACGATATATGTATAGAATGTAAACAAACTGATCGCTCCTGAGTTATATTTCGATAGCGAACGATAATTATATCTGTCCTTGTTTCTCGTACTCAATAATATCTTTAGTTGGTCGGTCACGACTGTCGTTGCATGATTCGTGGTACAGGAAAGCTGTCAGTACAGAAGTTGTCAACATTAGGGCCGAAATTTTGCGAAGTTCATTCCTGTTTGGATTGCGTTCGAATTGACACGATTTCAAATAAAAATGATTTGAACTACTGAAAGCTTGTTTACATTCTTTATCTCGTCTCTTTGGCCTTACTTTACGTTTACATACGATACACTTACGAGCAAAACAATTGCATCACTTGGCATTTTTTCATGTCCACCCATTATATTCGTAAACCGGCTTTTCTTTCTGAAAGATTTAAGATTTATTAATGTTTCGATAATTTCCATGTTTGTTTATTTCTTGTAAAGTTTAGATTACACGAAACATGAATTCATTTAAATATTTCAGAAAGAAAAGTCGGTTTACAAAGACAATCGGTGGACTTCAAAAAATGCAAAGTGATGCAATTGTTTTGCTCGTAAGTGTATTAGTAGGATAGTATAATTACAATTTTGCGAAGTATTAAGGAGAATGTGGTGAGGCAAGCGGGCAGCTAGCGACCGGCGCGGCTTCGTTGCGTTGCGCAAACTCGTGCGCAAGTGGATAAATGTTGCGCGCGCGCCGGGCGCCGCCTTGGCCGTGGATCAAACTGGGATTGTTCATATTTTTACAATTACTCTAATTCGAAAACAATTCTAGGAATTGGGTTTTAAAGCCGTTCTGTATTATTAAGTTTTTGAAATATTTATCTATTTCGGATATTTCGACAAAAATATAATTAACCTTTGTTTGACTTTCGTTCTCGGCTTGAAGCCATTCTAGGTGTATCTTGCTACTAAATAGTATCTGATAGTAGTAGTAGTAGTGTCTTCTTCTAAATAGTATGTTTCAATACGCTATTACATACAATCACTTTTTATCATTAGATATAACTTAATTGTTGTAATTTGTTAGAAAATACCAACCCAATTAAAATAATCATGTCATCCATAAAATGTCTGCTAAATAAATAAAGATATTAAAACAAAATTATTGGGTCAAATACAAAATTAATAAAATTGGTTTCTTACAATCACCTATTCTTTCGAATTAGAATGTAAAAACCGTGAGTATATTTTTTAGTCTATCCCAATTAATGGTTAATCTTCTTCTATACATACTAGAGGATCCCCCAGACGCATACGCATATAATTAGTATCCCGCTACTCCCCCTATTTAACCCCTTAAGGGATGAAACATCCTTTCTTAGTGCACCCCTAGACCTCATAAGGAACCTACGTGTTAAATTTGGAATCTCTAGACCCAGCGGTGTGGGCTGTTTGCTGATATTTTATGTCAGTCAGTCACTCAGTCAGTTTCTTCTTTCATTTTTATTTTAAAATTACAACTTAAAATTAAACGCTAACCGCAAAAAAATTCGTGGCTTAAAATTAGAAAATAGGTATTTCTTACATAAAGTTAAAAATAAGTTTGACTGAATGCTTTAAAAAGGCCTCTAGGCATTACGTGGGGTACCTATTATTAACCGACTTCAAAAAAAGGAGGTGGTTCTCAATTCGTAATTATTTTTTTTATCGAAACACCTTTCAACGAACGTATCGTTTCGTAGAATTTCAATTTCATAGAAATGCATTTCTCGCCGCATGTTTTTTTTTTTGGTAGTCAGAAGTCTAACCTAACCTAACCCACGTAATTAATGTTAAAGATATCCTGAAAACATCATGGTTTCAGCAGAAAATAGTGTTCTATGAAATGAAATTCGATGAAATGATACAATCGATGAAGCGAAATTCGATAAAATGATGGGTTACCTATTACGTGACTATTAATTATTTAAAAAAAACTTTTGTTTAGGTGTCAAAAGGTTATGGCAATATGTCAAATGTTACTTATGTAAAAACATGTAAAAAATTAAGCAGCATAAATCTTTTCTATATCTAAATAGTAGTAAAGTACAGTCACGAGATTAAATTTGGTACCCACTTTAGGTCCAAAGTCAATGTGACATTCTACAACAATAAGGTTGCTTTTCCCAAAAGTTACAAATGACTTGACATCTCTAATGACATTGACGACTTGAAGCATATTTTTATTGAAATGGGTTCCAAATTAACGCTCGTGGCCGTACGAGTAATATTTAGATATCGCGATTTAAAAGTTAGGAACCATAAGGGAACCATGCACCTACGTTGTTTTTATTAAAACTTCTACAGAAGTTTTTTGTGTGAGGAGAAATAATAGTTAGGTATATTAAGATTATAATATCTGTAACTGAGTGGTAAATAGACATGACAAAGACTTTATTTACATCCAACTAAGTACTGAATTCAACATTAATACAATTAAAAATGAAAACTAAACGTATTTAAATTTAAATTAAACTAAGCTACTCAAATATTAAAGATATAAATAATAATCACCACTATAAAAAGAACACCCCCTCTAGCAGGTCCGCTCGCGGCATGGTCCCCACGACACTGGCTGCATTACCTCTCTGGATAGCTAGCCCAATCCTTTGGGAGAGGTAAGCACTAGCTCTAGGATCTCCGGAGGATTCTATGAGCCGAGAGGACAGGACCTTATAAAGCTTTTCATATCAGCTGACCAAGGTCCCATGGTTTCCACTGCAAGCGCCACAAATTCGTAATTATTTAATAATGACGGATATTTGCGGCGCTTGAGTGTTTGGGTCTGATCAGCTGCGGCACCAGCCCGATTACGGGTTGACTGGATGTGGGAAAGGGCGAATGTGTCAACGCACGTCGCGTCCCACACCAGTGCCCTACCTAGTTTCCACAGCACCAATGTAGCTCCGTCTGGTCGCTTGCCATCGTCTCTATGCAATCCTGCTGGTTCCAGGACAGCTAGTACAGAGGCAGTGGCAAGCGAACGACGGATCAGATCATTAATTGTGCCGTGACGGTACAAACGGCCGGCACTTCTGAAGCATCAAAGGCCATGTCGTCCCAGCTCATTCACTACTACACTATTTGGTAAATTAGTTCATTACAAACTCTACATTTTTTTTCCATATAAAAAACATAGCTTAGTTGAACCCGTTTCCACCAGTGCTATGATATGTGGACCAATGAATATGATTGGTGGATATCCAACACATCCATAGCAACGTAGCGTAGCACATCTCTGGTGGAAAGGCACCCTTAGGAAGTTAAAATATTAAACTCAAACTCAATCTCGACATTTATTTGGAAAATACACACTGCAACACAACAGGCCCTGTGGTCTACTCGGTAAAATACACACTGCAACACAACAGGCCCTGTGGTCTACTCGGTAAAATACACACTGCAACACAACAGGCCCTGTGGTCTACTCGGTAAAATACACACTGCAACACAACAGGCCCTGTGGTCTACTCGGTAAAATACACACTGCAACACAACAGGGCCTGTGGTCTACTCGGTAAAATACACACTGCAACACAACAGGCCCTGTGGTCTACTCGGTAAAATACACACTGCAACACAACAGGCCCTGTGGTCTACTCGGTAAAATACACACTGCAACACAACAGGCCCTGTGGTCTACTCGGTAAAATACACACTGCAACACAACAGGGCCTGTGGTCTACTCGGTAAAATACACACTGCAACACAACAGGGCCTGTGGTCTACTCGGTAAAATACACACTGCAACACAACAGGCCCTGTGGTCTACTCGGTAAAATACACACTGCAACACAACAGGGCCTGTGGTCTACTCGGTAAAATACACACTGCAACACAACAGGCCCTGTGGTCTACTCGGTAAAATACACACTGCAACACAACAGGGCCTGTGGTCTACTCGGTAAAATACACACTGCAACACAACAGGCCCTGTGGTCTACTCGGTAAAATACACACTGCAACACAACAGGCCCTGTGGTCTACTCGGTAAAATACACACTGCAACATAACAGGCCCTGTGGTCTACTCGGTAAAATACACACTGCAACACAACAGGGCCTGTGGTCTACTCGGTAAAATACACACTGCAACACAACAGGCCCTGTGGTCTACTCGGTAAAATACACACTGCAACACAACAGGCCCTGTGGTCTACTCGGTAAAATACACACTGCAACACAACAGGGCCTGTGGTCTACTCGGTAAAATACACACTGCAACACAACAGGCCCTGTGGTCTACTCGGTAAAATACACACTGCAACACAACAGGGCCTGTGGTCTACTCGGTAAAATACACACTGCAACACAACAGGCCCTGTGGTCTACTCGGTAAAATACACACTGCAACACAACAGGGCCTGTGGTCTACTCGGTAAAATACACACTGCAACACAACAGGCCCTGTGGTCTACTCGGTAAAATACACACTGCAACACAACAGGCCCTGTGGTCTACTCGGTAAAATACACACTGCAACACAACAGGCCCTGTGGTCTACTCGGTAAAATACACACTGCAACACAACAGGGCCTGTGGTCTACTCGGTAAAATACACACTGCAACACAACAGGGCCTGTGGTCTACTCGGTAAAATCATTTGCTTTTGACGTGTTATCGTATTGTCAACGATACGATGGCTCTTATTTACTTAACGGTTAAGGCGGCCGAGTTAAATACAGTACGATAAATCGATAAAGGCATATGGTTTTACCCAGTAGAATAGAGCCCCAGACATACTACAAAAAAGCCAGATTAGAGCAAATTAAGCTTTGGGAGAAGCCAAATTAGGACTCAGGTCAGTACTAGACTAGTTTTACCAGACTGCGGCGAAACCCAAAAGGAGGGTTATTTGTTTGACCTGTATGTATGAATGTCTGACAGTATGGGGTAAGTATCTCAGAGACCCACCACCAAGATGACGGCGTTGGTGATGTTGGGACGGGTAGTTGTATAATTGTAAATAAATAAACCTCTTATTTGGAGGAGCGGAGATAACGGTTTCACGTTCGTTTTCGAATGAAATGGCGTCTGTATTTCCGAGTGCATACAATCTGAACCTATTTAAAGCTGGAGTAAGTCTTCCCCCTCCAAAGGTCAAGAGTTAGTCAAGAACAAACCCATTACATTACCAAAAAGAAATCCGAGTGTTTCCGTTGTTTTCTTAAAAATGTACCCTCGGGGTTTGTTTATGGGATTATGTCATAAGCTGTTTATTTCTCTGTACTATTTCTTTGCCATTTAATCAACCCGGTTTTTAAAAATAATAAAAAATAAAAATACGTGGTGGTCTGCGGTGTCTGCGCCTGACCTTTACCTTTATGTGAATGACCTCCAGCCGTTCCATTCTTAATTTCACTGACTGTGATTTAGGTAGGTGTATACATATGTTTTAGCTTAGACTTATTTTTTAATACCTACCTAGATTAACAAGATGTACTATCAGCCCAATAAAACCCACCTTAGAACTGTCACAGTGAGGTTATGATTCAAGTCGTAAGAAATATCAAACAAATTGTTTTATAATATGAAAATGGTTATTGGTAAAAACCATGGAAATGTTTTTTTAATACGCCTCGCCGGTGGATAAGCAGCTTAAGTGTCATAGCGATAGCCAACATAATTTATTTTATTATTTTATGATAGGAATAAAGAAACCTACTGCTTAGTCACAAATCTAAGTCGTAGGTACTTACGTTCAAAATACAACGAGGTTATAGCAATATCTGCTGTTAAAAAACGGTTAAGTGCCAGTCGCACCCGCACACGAGGGGTTACGTACCATTATTTTATTTGGCCGCCTCAATTGTTTTTATTTTATCATTTTGTTTTTAAAGCGGCAATAGAAATACTGCGAAAATTTCAGCTGTCTATCGATTACGTTTCATGAGATATAGTTCGCTAACAGACGGACGGACCTATGAACGGACAGCGGAGGCTTAGTAAGTAATATGGTCCAATTGGCACCCCTTGGGTAAGGAACCCTAAAAAATTAACATTAATTGTTAAAGGTTGCTTTCTGCATGCATACCTCTAAGGTATGCTCCTTATTAACTTATTTATACCATTAGAGAATGGACTTGTAATGGCAGTTATTAAACCATCGAGGACGCGTGATGCAACGGCGCCGCAAGGTTGTCAATTTTGGACACTTCTACGACTCCGGCGCAGGTTGCGAAACATTAAGCGCATGCGTGCAACTGATGTTTTAGGCGGGTCAATTAAAGTCTATATTTTTGATTATCGATTTATTGAAGAAATAATGAATATCTTATGCAAAATTTAATTATGTTTAATCAAGAATAGGCAATTAAAAGAATTAGGTAATCGATCGGTTGCAATCCACACTATAATTGTTTGTAACTTTGATAATCTAAATATTCATCGGATAGAAGCATGATAAATGCTACAAGATTTGTGGTGGTAGGACCTAGTGCAGATCAGTGTTCGCATTGTTGTGTTCCGGTTTGGGGATAAGAAAACCAGTAAAATTACTAGCATAGAGGCTTCCTTTGGGTTGACAACGCATTTGGAGTCTTAGGATTGCAGTCTTAAGAATCTGTTTATGGCTCAAATCCCACTAACCGTCAGGTGGCCTGTGTGCTCATGTGCCTTCTGCTTGTTATAAAAAAAGCTTTTGCAGAAAATAAACGCGAATAAAGTCACAGGAAAAAAGTTAGTTTCTCATGAGTCATGTATATTTATGGAAAATCTTTTATTGTACAAACAGTAAAATAACAAACAAAGAAATAGATAGGAAGAAAAGTAATGAAGGCAAATCTACCTCTTTCAGGGATCTCTTCCCGTTTTCTAATGAACGTAGAGTTGATAGGTAATTTGTCCGTTGTTTTAATGTTGACAGAAATTTAAATAAGTTTTAGTGCCAATTATTATTAAATGTTAAGCAAAAGTTGCACCAGAGCAGCAAATTGCTGAGTTTATCACTTCATGTCATAAATTAAGATGCAATAAATCTTGCAATTCCCGGCAATAAATGCAAATTATTTTGGCTCGACGACAAATCAAATCAAATCAAATCAAAATATTTATTCAGTAAATTGGCCACATACGGGCTCTTTTACACGTCGGTAATATACAGTGAATCTACTAGCGCTTCGGACAAGACCATCATTGCGGAGAAGAAGCGCCGCAAGAAACTCCAGCAGAAGGTCATTTTTTCAAACATAAAATACAATAATACTTAAAAGTAAGTTACATTACAAGGTAATAAAGCAACAAATATAAATTATTAGAACTATCACATATAAAAAAAATACAAATTCAAAATTAAAAACATTACAAATAAATGTAAAAATTATCAAGATTACATGTCAAATACATGAAACTAAAAATAATGACTAGGAGAACAACACGACGAGGTCTCTACGTCAAAAGCCATAACTGGAATCATTAACTGAGCAAAAAGTCCTTGCAGACGTGAACAGACCGGACCCCACAAACAGCACCCGTTCACGAGTATGACGCATATCTCAGCCATCGCCTCCCTCAACCATGTGTTCGGGAAGGTGGCGACCCGATCAACGACGCCGCCGTAAGCAAAGACCTTTGAGCGAGCATGACGTGCTCATGCTGCCGGACAACATAAAAGTAATATTGTGTGATATAGCTGTCCGGCGAGAAACATCACAGTGTGCTCTCATTTAAAAGCGTCTTGTACACACAAGAACTAATAAAGATAAAGTACAAAAGTAAACATACAATTTCGTGTTTGAATACACAGTTTGCTTAAAGGCATTTTTATCAAGATAGAAATATCAGAAATAAAAAAATTACCTTAAATAAGTAATAGCCTAGACACTACTTAAATACATCTTGGTCACCAATGAAGTCATTTATAGTATAGTATGCCCTACCCAACAAGCAGCGCTTGATGTGAGACTTAAATTTATTGAACGGCATATCGACGATATCAGATGGTATCTTATTGTAGAAACGTATACAGTTCCCTGCAAACGAAGTGCTTACCTTACGGAGACGGTGACCTGGAAGAGCGAGCTTATCCCTATTTCTAGTATTTAAATTATGAACGTCGCGGTTATGCCTAAACTCGTGTATGTGTTTGCGTACATACATAATATTCTCAAAGATATACTGCGACGCGACTGTAAGAATATTGATTTCTTTAAATTTATCCCTAAGCGAAACACGAGACCCCAATTGATATATAGCACGTACAGCCCGCTTCTGTAATACAAAGATGGTCTGGATGTCAGCCGCTCTTCCCCACAGTAAAATTCCATAACTCATAACACTATGAAAATAACTATAGTACACAAGTCTCGCCGTCTCGACGTCAGTAAGATGTCGGATTCGCTTTACCGCATAAGCCGCTGAACTTAGTTTACCTGCAAGTGTGGATATATGCGCACTCCATTGCAGTTTTGAGTCCAGAGTGACACCTAGAAATACTGTTCTATCCTCGAATTCCAGTGTCTCATCCTTCAGTCTTATTCTAGCCGCATTCACTCGCTTCACATTGGACAATGAAAATTTAATGCACTTGGTTTTTTTGGCATTTAAAAGTAAGTTGTTGTCCGTAAACCAGTCAACAATTGTGGATAATGCATCATTAATGTCATTAAAATTATCCTGTTTCCTATCCGCTTTAAATATAAGTGAAGTATCGTCAGCAAACAAGACTATTTCATGTTTATCTCGCACTACATATGGGAGATCGTTAATATAGATTAAAAACAAGAACGGACCCAGAATAGAGCCTTGAGGCACTCCCATAGCAACAGATGACCCAGAAGATTGTGTTTTGTTAATGTCTACCCGCTGAGTTCTGTGAGCAAGGTAAGATGTAATAAGATCTAGTGCAATGTTTTTGATGCCATAGTAGCTTAACTTCCGCACTAACGTAACGTGATCAACACAATCAAAAGCTTTGGAGAGATCACAAAAAACTCCAATTACATCCAGTGATCTTTCCCAGGCATCAAAGATATGTTTCACCAAAGTAGAACCGGCATCAGTTGTAGACCGTCCCTTGGTAAATCCGTATTGACTGCTATGAAGTAGCTTGTATTGATTAAAGTGTGAGGATATTTGATTAAGAATTAATTTCTCAAAAACTTTACTTAATGCTGGTAGTATCGAAATAGGTCTAAAATTTGTGGGGTCTGATTTTGCTCCTGACTTAAACAAGGGAATGATCTTACTATGTTTCATCAGATCAGGAAATACTCCAACATCGACACACTTGTTAAACATAGTAGCTAGGTAAGGCGCAATTGACTCTATAATGGAGTGTAGTACTGAAACAGAGAGGCCCCAAAGATCTTCAGTCTTTTTGATATTAAGGGACCTAAACGTTTTAATCACAACTTTAGAGGTGACATGATAGAATTTAAACAAATTTGTGCATTCCTTAACATTGGATTTTAATAATATTTCAGCCTTATCAGGAGATGATAGTAATGATTTAGTGGTCTCCAAGGGTATGTTCGTAAAAAACCGCTCAAATTGTTTAGCTACATCAAGGTCCGAGCTTACTAGAGTATCTTCAACTTGCAGGCTGTAGTGCGGGTCTCTAATTCTAGTTCTACCAGTTTCGGTGTTAATAACATTCCAGACGGTTTTAATCTTGTTGTCAGAGTTACCAATTTTATTCGAAAAATACTTAGACTTCGCGGCAGCACAGTGCTGCTTGAACTCTTTAGAATAATTTTTGACGTACTCTAGAAACTCAGGCCTATGATCGACAGCTCTAGTAGCATATAACTCATACAATTTGTACCTCTTTTCATGAATCTCTGGTGTAGCCCAATCACTAAATTTCGTACCTTGCTTGGCTTTAACATTTTTCAGACTAAAGCAGGCATCGAATTCTTTAATAATACACTTAAATAACGAAGCACATAAACTGTCCGGATCTTCCCTAGTGCACGTCATATAATTCAGTTGTTTAGTGACCTTAGTATTAAATGATTCTAATCGATTTTTAGAAATTGGTCTAAATATAAACTCGTGGGGCGCATTATCAGTTTTCCCCTTAAACGAAGCTTGCTGGCCGCAGTGATCCGAACTTAGGATGTTGATTATGGATTTCCGAGTAGGGTCAAAATTACTAAATATATTATCAATACACGTAGCACTAGTTGCTGTAATTCTAGTAGGCTCATAAAACAAATTTACTAAATTAAAGGATTTAAAAGCACTCAGTAAGTTAATAGACGTGGGTGATTCCTCCAGCAGATTAACATTAAAGTCACCACACACAATAATACACTTTTTAGTGCTAAAAACACAACTAAGAACATCTTCTAAAATGTTCTCAAAAAGCCGGTAATCCGCCGCAGGGGGTCTGTACACGCAAATAATAATAAATTGTTCCAATTCAACACACGCAAGTTCAATATGACGTTCAATTGATTTCGCAACAATATCTTTGCGCTCCTTACATTTAATGTTGCGTTTAACCATAATCAGGGATCCGCCCCGACTGCAAGATTGCCTAGCAAACATGCTAACAATGTCATGATTATTAAAATTAAACATACACTCATGCCCTTTTAGCCAATGCTCAGTAACACATAAAACGTGTATATTAGCACTATCTATAAACAAACCAATTTCTAGTTCCTTACTAGAAAATCCCTGTATATTCTGATGAATTACATTTATTACATTATTACCTAACTTATTTGTAATGTTCGTCGGCCTGAGGGCAGGCACGGGGCCGCCGCGACTGGCGCCGCGGACGGCGGCAGCCGCGGCCGTTGTCGAAGCTGTCAGTTTAAATTTTTTAGGACAATTTTTATGCAATTGATTGTTTGTTTAATTTTGCTTGTCCCAGAAAAAAGTGTCGCTTTTAATAACCAAGGTTGTTTGTCATACTACAATCAAATAGATTTCAAAACTATTTTCCTAGTTAGCATATTGTCTATTACCTATTTGAATTAAGATAAAAAAAATCAGATGTCAGTATTTGTGTTTTCAAAGATGTCGTCAGTTAAAGAAAAGTTTCATGAAAAAATTCTGTACAAATATGTTCAGTATCGCGGTATATCTGTGAAAAACATTGCATCGGAACTTAAAACCTCAGTAAGAACCGTTCAAAGAGTTTTAAAACGGTTCAGAGAGGGTGGTAGCATACAGCGAAAGCCTGGAAGTGGCCGTAAACCTGGGTTTGTAAATAAAAATAAAGAGAGGAACATTGTGGCAGCGTTACACAAGAAACCTACTCTTTCTGTACGGGACTTGGCCTAAAAATACAAAACATCTAAATCTACGGTGCCAAGGGTGAAAAATCATAATTCTATAAAGTCATTTAAACAAGCTAAAGTATCCAACAGAAGTGCGAAACAACAAACGGAGGCTAAATCCCGGTCCAGAAAGCTCTATTCGGAAATGACTAAGAAAAATTATTGTATTGTTATGGACGACGAGACCTACTGTAAACTTGACTTCAAGTCACTTCAAGGACACCACTATTATTTTGCCACTGATAGAAAAACTGTTGATGAAGAGTATAAGGTCATAAAAATGGACAAATTTGCAAAGAAAATTCTCGTGTGGCAGGCGATTTGTTCATGTGGCAAACGCAGTACACCGTATTTTGCCAAAGGAACCATTAATGGTGATATATACCTGAATGAATGCCTTAAAAAACGATTGCTGCCATTCATTAGGAAGCACAGTAAACCTGTCCTCTTTTGGCCTGATTTGGCCACGTGTCACTGCTCGAAGCGGGCAATAGAGTGGTACAAAGCAAATAGTATCGATTTTGTTGAAAAACACCAAAATCCTCCCAATTGCCCTGACTTACGGCCCATTGAGAAATTTTGGGCTCGCATGAAGCAAAAGCTTTTAAAACACAATAGTAATGCCACTTCAGTCGAAAACTTCAAACGGAAATGGAATGAAGCTTCCAAATTAATCACCGATGATGATGTACAAAAATTAATGGCAAGGGTTAAAGCAAAATTAAGGAGTTTCTGGATGAACAAAACTTAAACCGATGTTTATAGGAATGAAATGTATTTTAAGAATATTCAAATACAACTGTATTGTAAAATTTAATTAATTTTATTATTTGGTGGGGTTTTTTAACAAGTTAATATGCGACACTTTTTTCTGGGACAAGCTTTATTAAGAAACATGCAAGTAACAATAAAAAAAAAATAAAAAAAATGTAAGGTAATAAACTTTTTTTGGATAAGTTTTCATGCGTTAAATAAAATGTCATGCGTTGTAAGTTGAAATTTCCTACCTTCTTTAGTAGCGATACAATTAAGTTACTTTCTTTCCTTTTTCAGACAAGCTTTTGACATCATTATTTTTACATAGTCAAATGTGTACATTCATTGGTTTAATTTTACTATGTTGATAGTTATTACACAGAGGTAGCACCTTGTTTAGGGTATGTACAGTTTAAGGAATTTTTCGCAACGTTGTTACGGTATAAGGTTAGGCAGTGGCCTGGTGAAATAAATACCGTAGTGGCATTCCATCTCAGTCTTAGGTTTATTGCAAACGCCCAGGCCCGCAATCAAGGGCCATTCCAACTGCCTTAAAGTCAATTTTTTTTTATGGTATAGTAGGCAAACTAGCTGACGGATCGCCTGATAGTAAGCGATTACCGTCACCCATAGACACCTGCAGCACCAGAGGAGTAGCAGGTGCGTTGCCGGCCTTTCAAATGAGAGTACGCTCTTTTTTTGCGTCATGTTTATTGTTAGATACCTAGTTAGACTGGAAGAAGACCTGTGACGTTTATGTATAGGTAAGTAAGTAAACTAAGTACATTTAGAAAAGATTATATGCGATCTCGGTTTCTAAGATTGATCATAATAATTATCCTCATCGCGTTTTACTTAATGTTCTTATAAAGAATCATACAGTAAGTGAGATTAATTTTCTTATAATGGCAGTGTTCAGTTGCATCTATTAAGACAAGTTCGATTAACAACGTCAAGGCGATAAAAATACCATAAAGCCAGTCAATGTGTGTGTAATCTTCCGTGGTTTCCCTGGACGGTTCCAACGGAAGACCAGCGCTGGCTTTGACGCCAGCATAACGCTGAGTTGGAACCATTTCTTGACAACAGGTATTTTGTCTATGTCAGTGTTTTGTTGAGTTTTGTTAATCTGTTTGTCACGAATAAATGTTTTTTATTTCTTTTCTTTCTTTCAATGTTTACCTATTGTTTCACTGTTTTAAGCATCAAAGAAAAACCAAAATGGCTGATAATTATTAAGGCACTGGTTGTATAGGAGTTAAATTTCTACAGGGTAGAACCATTTTAAACTTTAAATAAGAGTTATCATAACGTTGACGATACGATAACATGTCAAAAGCAATATTGTTTTACCGCGTTGAATACAGGCCCAGTAATGGATGGACGGGTGTCATTTGGCAAATTGAGTAATGCTGCTATTTAAAATCGTATCGTAAAACGGGATGAGTAGAGACACAACCTAAAATAAGTCATAACTTATTACAAATAAGAACAAGTATTAAATGGACAAAAACGTTACGTCTATTGGAAATAATTTCAGTCTTATAATTAGTAACATTATGCTTCATTTTAGGTTGTGTCCCTATTACTCACCCCGTTTTACGGTACGATTTTAAATAGCAGCATCACTCAATTTGCCAAATTACACTCACAGGTCACAGGCCACAATAAGGTATGAAAAATATTATAACAGCAATTTCGTGTGGTCATTAGTGTCATTTATTCTGAGCTTTTAAGCCTAAAAATCCTTCAAGGTTAGGTTCTCTCAGAACAACCGAGAAGTCAAATGTGAGGATAATGACAAGGCCTTTAAATATCATGTGTATTTTCTTACTCGATTGCGTATGACTTTAAGGCCGACCACATCAGACTTTCTACAAACAAACAAAACGGTCAAGTGGGAGTCGGATCGCGCACCGAGGGTTCCGAATTTAAGATAATACGATCGAAATACCTTAACTTCATTCTGGATTATAAGTTCAACCAAATACTATTTTTTTCAAAACTGTCAATTTTTCGGGATAAATTCGGGATAAAAAGTAGGTAGTCTATGTGCTATTCCAGACTATAGTCTATCTCTGTGTCAAATTTCTTTCAGATCCGTGCAGCCGTTCTGGCGTGATTGAGTAACAAACATCCATCCAAATTTTTACATTTATCATAGTACCTACCTAGTAGTAAGGTTACTATGAATGTCTGATTAGCGATATGAATGTTTGTATAAAAAGGTTACTGACAAAGGTACTGGCGATTTCCTAAAACCATTATCGACGAATTTAAGGAGAACTGTGACTTTATTACACCTTAAGGAAATACTTACCCTTAGCATGAGTTACAATTACCGTACTCTCAAGCGAGTCGAATGCTCTGTCCCTCGTACTCTATAAGAATACTGCGAGGTCTGCAAGGGACAGCGCATTCGACTCGCTTGCGAGTACGGTAATTGTAACTCATGGTAAGGGTACTGGATATACTAAACTAGGACAAATCCGGGATAACCCGGATGGATGGGGTTGGGAGCCCTAATCGTACGTTACGGCCCGAACTAGCGGCCTCCACCTTACGGACATCTGTAACACTAACTGGAAGCAATAAAATAGGGATATCCTTGTTTCGTTTAGCTTGTAGCATTTATTACATAAAAGTAAGTTAAATAAATAAGTTTTAAATATAGGTAGCTAAAAGGAAAACGGAAGTTGGGGTCATACACACAGATATAGGTTTACAGGCCCTCTGGTAGGCCTATTAACAATCACAAAACTTAGTTAACCTAATTAAGTTCACTTCAAGATTATTTTGAAAAAAAAATGTCCAACTTGTTACTCAAAAACTCAGTTTCGTCATTAAACCTGCATGATAGCAACAGCTTACTTGGAAAGGGTTTTAAAACGGCCTTTCATTCATAAAATGTATATTTCTAGGTCGTTCATTGTTTGTTTGTTTTGTGCTCATTACCAAATGAGTTGTAGTATCTAAGGCCTCACTGAAGCACTGTCCATGATGGGTGAAATTTACCTTACTTAAAAAGTGTAAACGTTGTTTTATGTACGTAACTTAGCAACGTTTGATATCACTTAAATCTTCGAAACACTGATAGCACAGTGGACTACAAAGAGATACACTGTGTTTTTAGTCTGGTTGGTAATTAACTAATGACCCTGCTTACGAAGATTATATGTGTTTTTTTGACTTTTCATAAATACTACATTGATACAAACCTTGTGATGACCGTTAATCTTTTTATAGCTCTGCTCGCTAGGGAACTTTTAAATTTTACGGGATGAAAAGTTGCCTATGTATTAATGGAAAGTATAAGCTATCTACATTTCTAATTTCATCCAAATCCGTCCAGCCGTTGCAGCGTGAATAAGTAATAAACAAACACAAACTTTCGCATTTATATTGTTAGTAGGGTGAAGGCACCAATGATGGACACTTTTAGCTGACCGGCACCGGTAATGGACACCTCACTCTTAATTCAAATTTCATACGGTCCTAAATTAATTGTTGCAAAACAAATGAATAACCCTTATCTTCCGTAAAATAAGAATCAAGTGTCCATTATTGGTGCCTTGTCCATTACTGGTTCCATCGCCCTACGCTTAACTTTTTATATGCCTTGCTTGTGAGTATACTAAGTTTTTTTTATGGCATGGGAATGGTGAACTAGCAGACAGACCAGCTGATGGTAAATGGGATCAGTGACTACAATTCTAAGACTGCTATCCTGAGACCACAAATGCATGGCCAATCCTGAGGACTAAGATGAAATCTATGCAAGTAATTTCTCCGGTTGCCTTATCCCCACACCGGAACACAGCAAAGCGAACACTTTTGCAGTGTTTAAAACTACGAAATACGGCTGTCACTGGGACCACCTTACATTGACCGAACTATACAAACTTACTAACCTGTCATTATTTACTGACAAGAAACTATTTTAAAGTGTAAAAGTTTCTTATGAGAAAAGAGCACATTCATAATGCTCTCAAAAGATTCCGAAAATGTTCTCAGTAATTCCTTGATTTTTTTTCCTAGCTTTTGAGAATATTCTGTAACTTCCACATAGTTATTTCTTGAGTAGGCGTCGTCGAAAATATCGAAAATATTAGCTGTTGCCCGCGACTCCGTCCGCGCAGAAAAATATAACATAATCTATGTTACTCAGGAATAATGTAGCATTCTAATGGTGAAAGAATTTTTGAAAGCGGTCCAGTAGTCTTATTACAAAAATACAAATATTTCCGCTTTATAATATTTGTGTAGAAGAATAGTAGGCCTAGATGGCCTAGCCAAGTTTCCATTTTCTATCTATTCGAAATGTATGAAGTTGACATAGCGATCCACGATTTTCGAAAATCACAAACTTACCGCAAGCATTATCAACAAGCTTTTAGAGTTGTTGGCAATTCTGTAGCTCTGCCTACCCCAAACTGGGAATAAAGGCGTGAGTTTATGTATGTATGTATGTACAAACTTACCGCCATGCATCTTGCTAGGCCCCTTGGCTACCTATCGATATGTTATTTTTATTCTTCCTATATTTAGCCGATAAAGGTGGCACGTGTTTAAAAATGTCACGTTAGACACGTACCAGGGATCATTCTAAATTGACCCAGGCATTAAATGCATACAAACGCACTCTTGGTAAACGTCGGGTATAAGATCTTTAGTTGATAAACAATTCAGCACCGATTTATACTTCAAAAGATATATTTAGATATTTAAAATGAAAACAGATTTCCTAAATCAGTTGGTAATTTCTAAAAGTCTTACCCTATATCCGTTATTCATAAACCAATAGCTAAAGTGTGCTTGAAATATGCTCTGTCCTTATCCGTCGTTATAACATTTGAATTTGACTGAAAGGGAAGAAGAATATTTTAACAACAATAGGTTTATTGTCTATTTATGAATAAGGGGTTGACCTTTTAGTGGTGGTAGGATATTATGCAGATTCATTCGGATCGCTTTCGTTATCTTATTCTTTAATCTTATTTATATTTAAGTATTTAACACTGCATTCCATCCTAGTGCTCAGGGTTGACAACGCATTTGGAGTCTTAGGATTGAAGTCTTGAGATTGTCTTAGATCCCCGGGGATGACGGGTGCCGGCTTCGAGTTAGCTCCAGAGGGCTTTTTGCCTAGTTCACTCGCAATGGCAATCGTTTTCATTTTGACAGTCCTAAGGCGAATCTGCATATAAAATGAAAACAATTGTTCCACTTTGAAGCCAATTGCGATTGCGAGTGCGTTAGGCAATAGCGACGCAGGTCTTAGTGGGTATGTGCGCCTTGCTGATCAAATAAAGCTATATGATTCGCTAGCTACAGATGCGTTGATATCTTTTATAAAAAAAAACACGTAAATGTCTAAATCGAAGATACCAATACTTAAACTGAATAAGTACCGTAAAACGGGGTTAAGGGGTGAGTAGGGACACAATCTGAAATAAGCCATAAGTTGTTACAGATAAGAACAATTATTAAATGGAAAATAATGTTACGTCTATTCGAAAGAATGTCAGTCTTATAATTAGTAACATATACTTCATTTTAGGTTGTGTCCCAACTCACCCCGTTTTACGGTAGTCTTAAATTACATTTTCAGGTTGTAGGAAAGTCAGGCTATTCCTTTAAATAGTTTTAGTTTTTATGCAAGGTAAATTAGGTATATTTAGCGCTAGAAGAAACCTTTGATGATAAAGCTAAAGTGTGTATGTATTATCTCAGAAATAACAGCACCAATTTACTTACAACATTCTTTCGAATAACATGAGCCTCATAATTCTAGGATTTTCTATTCCCGACATTTTTAATTTTTTCCATTTTAAGGGTTAAATAAATGATAAGTACAGACGAATATGTTATACGATTATCAATTTCGTTTTTGTTTTACGTTTCGTAAAACGCGAAAGCTCTTACCACGCAGTAATCGCGGCCTTGTATCATTAAATAACAATATGGCTTTGAAAGAAAGTTCCTTCCAGTAAAAGTTAAATAACACGTCATTTAAAATTCCCCTAATGGTAATAATTGAATTAAATTAAATTAATTTTAATTAAAATTAAATAAAGTTATTTATTGCAAAATATTCGTGAATTACAAAAAAACGTAGTAAAGGGAATATTCGACGATAATATTACAAAACACTTACCATTTTGAGTGGAATTTTGTCCAAAAGTAATTTGCACTAAACATATCACTAAGAACCACCACATTTTGATCGTTGCACGCGACTGCGCACCGAAAGGCTCAAGACTCCGCACCGCGGTGTTGAAACTCATAGTGGGGTTATTTCAATTGATTTCCAACATTAAACATAGAATAGACAAATTTACAACTCTATTTCAAGATAGACAAGGTGCTTAATGAGAGGTTTTTCCCCCACGATGTTAAAGTTTGTTTAGCTGAATCAAAAGACCCTGTGTATCAGAAAAAGTCGTATATTTGATTTATTTATTGTTTAATTGTCTAATAGTGACAGTGATCTATCGACTCGTGGTTAAACTTCCGATATAATGGTGGTTACCTATCTTTAGTTCGAAAAACTTTTGTCCGCTGTTTCGCTTGTCCGAAATTTTCATTTGGCCGAAAATACTTTTTCCCGGGGCTTTAATACCCGGGCGGAAATTCCTCCTTCATTCCCAGAGTGGGGTAGGCAGAGCTACAGAATTACCAAACAACTCAAAAAAAATGTTTATAATTCTGTAACCACATTTTGCACAAATAGGCTAAGATGTTTATCATGTGTATTAGTGACAGGTTGCAAGCCCATCACCTAACAATACTCATCGCCTAACAATGCTACACGAAAATCAGTAAGGTTTTAAAATCCACTTCCTAGGTCATAAAGAAGAAACTAAAATGCGATCTAAAAGCCTTGTAAATTTTAATAATAGGCCATTAATGGGTGATACTGCAATACCGCGTAAGTAACAAAGTCAATAAGTTGCAAAATATACCTTACCGTCTTAGTCAATCAGGTGTGTTTTGCACTTCATTTAATTTGTTCGTTACGCGTTTAATTTATTTTTTTATCGGACATTACTTAGTCCTGAAATGACAAGTTTTAGCCTCTTGTCAAATAATCCAATACATTATTATTGCAATCAATACTTGTTTTTTAACCTCCGAAAGAAAATAGCAGGGGTTTCGTCTATTTAAATAACCCCTTTTTTAAGAAACTTACCTATTTCAAACAAAAAAAAAGCTATCAACCGTTTTGAAATGATTTTTATTTGAAAGGGGTGAAAGTTTCTTAAAAAATGGGCCAATCAAAAGTTATCACCAGTCGTTAGTTAAAAAAAAAAGATTCCATTCCGTTATTATTAATTCAGTTGTGTCTTTAATGCCTACAAAACAGTTCCCGAAGTTTAAATCAAATTAGGCTCCTTATTGTTTCCTTGAGTTATTAATTAACTGTAAATCTCTTAGGATTAATTTGATTATAGTGTATTAAAAGCTTTGGTTGAAACAAACTCTCAACAAATAGAACACTTAAAACAATTATTTCGAAACCTTTTGACTAATAAAGCGGTAAGTTGCAAAATGGGGAACAACAGTAAACGATGTAAAAGCAGTATGCGACATACAACTGACTATTATTATTTTAGGCCATATTTTAACGATGTATGGTCATTCAAAACCATTTTGAGGAGGCTTACTCTAAATTTAACCGTCAGCTTTTATATTTATGATTTTTCCAAAAAATATTAGTCATTTTGTGTTTGTCATTTTATTTGACTTTAAATCAAAAGACATCAATGGGCACAACGTAATTAAATATTTACTATAAAGGAAAAAGAAAGCCGTTGCAGTGTAAAATCGACAAAAGTAGTTTCTTAAAATGGTCTTTTATTTTACATGTTTCAATAGAATCAGGAGAGATAATTTTAGGTCTACTTATACCTATAAACAACATGAGCAAGATCTCGTCTGCTCGTGACAACGCAAGCGAAACGCGATTAAGACCAATTTTAAATTAACAACAATATAAGCAATATCGATAAAGCTTAGAAACTTACAATAAAATACTGCGTGTCAAACACGAACAAATAGAGACGTCATAATCACACCTTCCCTTAAATCTCTATTAATATTAAAACCGAGACAGATCAACTTGTCTATTGGTCAAGCCTTCATAAAAACCTGAAACCTATTTTTATGAAATTGGGAACGAACATAGCATAAGTCCTGGGAAAGAACAGGATTGGTTTATTTTGTTGAATTTTTATGCGCCGTCCACACGCTTGGCAAACAATGGCAAACAGCGACAACCAAACAGCCAACACGAACATGTGGATGGGTGTTTGCCTGTTTGTGTTTGTATTCGCCAGTGATCGGCGTTGGTGTCGGTTTTTTCCACAAATCAAAGGAACGTGTTTGCCAATCCGGAATGTACTACCACGTTCGCCAAGCATGGGGATGCGTGTTTGTGTTGGCTGTTTGTAGTCGGTGTTCGGCACGTGTTCGGTGTTTGTGACAAACAGCCAGCATGTGGAGCCCGCATTAAGTAATTATTTCCAAGCTGACGGAGTCGGGGGTAAATCTAATGTTGCATTTAAGTGTTTCGTAATAATAACGGACATATTTAATTAATATTTAAATAATATACTGTTCCTACTACAAACACTGTGGCTGTGAAGGTTTCAACACGTCGATTATAACTCGATGGCCCTTCGTTTTCTGTCCCTCTTGTTTCGTACTTTCCAATCTTTCGTCTCGCTTACTCGTTTTAAGGTCAAAGTTACTTTGCTAACTCAGTGTTTGAATAAAAATATTTCGTTGGAACTTTTACTTCAGATGTAAAATTAAATTTATTTGAGGAGGTTTTATTTTCGGGTGACTAGCAACCATTTTTAATTTTAAAGTACCTTTATAAGTTTAAAGAGTGTAGCTATATAGACGTTACCTTTTCTTTCCGTCACTCATATTTAAAAAAAATATATTGTTACTCCATAATCACGTACTTTTGAAGTTTGAGCATGGTCACATTATTTATTTATACACTTAATCGTCTTCATGTCCATTTTGAGGTAGTAATCTCTATTTAATATCGTATTTTTGATGAAAACCGCTTTCGGTGTAAATACAATTAGACTTACAGATTCCACAAAGTTTTTACGAACTATTTTTGACACCAAAAATGTAGTGATGTTTTGATAGATTTGATCGATACGAGAGGTTTTCGTCTCAGTCGAACCCAGCAAAATAATACGATGATGAATATATATATTCAACCTTTTTAATGAACTAATTAGAGGTAACATTATTCTCATTACTATTTCATCCTCTATCTAAAGAATTGTCTTTAGATAGAGGATACCTGACTGTAATTGAGGAGGAGGGAGGGTTTTATATACCTGACTGTAATTGTACAGTCAGGTATACTTGTTATTGTCATTGGCAGTCTGAATAGGAACAGACTTTATGTCTGTGTCTCTCTATGAGTCTGTCTGTGTCATCGTAGCTCCTAAACGGATGAACAGATTAAGAGCAGAGGCCCTACTTTGAAAATCGAGATTCGAAGTTACGTTAGCTCCATCCCTGTTATTCGTCATTCGAGACTAAATCGAGAGAAAGGGATGAAGCTATCGTAACTTCGAACTTCGAATTTCAAAGTAGGGCCTCTGTGATGTGATTCTCTCAACAACGACGGACGGACGGACGAACGAGTGATTGTCCAAGCGGCGAGTATAAGTAGTCCCGTCAGAGTGAACAAAACACATTATAGTGCGTGTATTCAATTTGGCAGCATGACTTCTCGAACGTATAAGGCTGCCTAATTGACAATGCACGCGCTAAAATGAGTTTTGTTCGCTCGGACGGGACTAATTAAACTCGCCGCTTCGATTCGCTCGTCCGTCCGACCGACCGCCGTTTTTTGAGAGAATAACACCCCTGGTGGTCTGGTGGTTTAAAGAAAGCTAGTGTAATCGAGATGGTTTTAGCTAGGTTTCATCAAAATTGGGTGGGCCGTTAAGAGACATCAGCTGGGAAAGTAGCGGTTGCCATTATAGAGTTTTGTATGACAAGAAGAAGTGGGATAAGAGACACATGGATATTTGAATTCACAAGACAGCAATCCTAAGACTTCTAATGCGTTGCCGACCCTAAGGACTAAGATGGAAAGCCCCTATGCTAGTAATTTCACCGGTTGTCTTATCCCCCACACCGGAACATAACAAAGCGAACACTGCTGCTTGGCGGACTATTACTGGATAAGATGGTGGTAGCGATCGTAAATAAATAAATATCAGGGGACAAATCTGTCCCAAATTGACCTAGTGGGTGACTCCACGGGCTTTTCAACCGCCGTCAGTCCGCTGTCATAAATATTGAAAGAATGAGCTACACCAAGCAGCTAACATTCACACAGAGCTATACTGTTATCGTACTTCTTGCCACAATTGATCGAATTTTAAGTATATTATCGCCTATTTCTTAAATACTTAGGACAGCGGACTGACGGCGGTTGAAAAGCCCGTGGAATCACCCTAGTCCCAAACTAAGCTCTAGGTTATACTTACATACTTAAATAGATAGAAAACATCCAAGACTCAGGAACAAATACTCCCGGTCATCACACAAATATCTGCCCTTACCGGGATTTGATCCCGGGACCGCTAGCTTCGGAGGCAGGGTGACTACCAACCAGGCTATCGTGTCGTCTAGACGAATAGTTAGGTATGATTTAATCATGGTCTTATTGTGAAATATTATGCTCAAATCTAATGAATGACCCGAGCATTGCCTAAAATTTAGACTCAAGTAGCATTTAAATCTTACTAAACCATTTAGATGTTAATTTTAGCTGAAAACCTTGCAAAAAACAAGTGTTCTACATTTAAGGTCACGGCCATTAAGATGTCTCAAAAACTATGTCATCCATCGTGCAAAAAACAAGATGGCAGACGTTGCGTAGTCGCGTACGCAACTCTTACTGCTTTTTATTGGTTTAGTGGTTACGGACTAGCTACACTCACGGACAAAATTAGAGGTACGGGAAGAAGTAACAATTTTACAGCAAAAAAGCATGGCTTTTATTTAATATAATTTTGTAATGAATTCAAAAGATTCTTTTGTGTCATTACAGTATTAAAATAATGATGCTGTAATTTTTTTTGGATTATTGGCGTCGTTTTCTGCGGTAATATTTTCGTTTTATTTTCTTTGGAATGTGCATTTTTAACAATTACAACAATAAATACTCTCTCTCTATATTTAAAAAATATACAATTTATTTTGCATAAACTCAAATGTTCCAAAAAATCACATATAGTTAAGCCAAATGAAAAACAAAGAAGAATTAGAAAACAATTAAAAACATCAATTTTTAAGTAAAAATAAAACACGTTATTAGTCTAGTATTTTTTTTGCGTTACTCTAAATTTGTCTCTGAGTGTATTTGTAAAGCCTATGTCAATGAGTTAGCTCTTTATATAACTAAATCACTTAAGCCTAGCGTGTTCTTTTGTGTGTCAGTTTAATTAACACACCTTATTTTAGCTTCATTTGTAACTAACGAACTAAAAATATAACAAATAATTTAATGAAATCTAGGACTACATAGGTTTAAGGAGAGAGAAACGTTAACGCATTTACGAGTGTAGCGAACACTAATTTTGCAGACAAAAGTTAGACGAATTATTATGATTTTTATTTTTACATAAGAGTTGTGTATTTGTACGAGTATGTAAGATTAAGTATAGTGGGGTTATGTTAAAAAAGTATCTTTATACGAAAGAAAATAATAATAAGTAAACCAATTTATTTTTGTGCCATTAAAAGTCAACTCACTTAAATATACTATTTAGGTAAGTTTTATGTTATACGATTTACACTTTAACAGTTTAAACCATACCATGCGTCGAGACCCTTGGTCCGTGGGGCCAAAGAAATTTCGAAGAGGCTCATTGACGTCACGGGAAACCGAAGAGCTGGCAGTTAAGTCGCTCAACGTATAAGTTAAACTATCCGTGGAAATGCTGCCAGCATCTTCGGGACATTGCCTCAGGGTCCTTTTTTAGATTTAGCTTTTTTGTTTTAAAATAGAATTAAGTTGTAAAAATGTATTTCCTCCCTTTACTTTCCCAATCTCTTATCTGATCGAATATTTTGATAGGGAAGTAGTCTTTATTACCCTTGGAACATGAGTGTTTTTTCTATCTAACTATTCGATCAGCTCAGAGAGGTTGAGAAAGTAAAGGCGATTTTTTGTTTTGTAAATATGTACACCTATATTCATCATTTTATTAATAAAAATAAAATAACATTATTCACTAAACCACTTATCGAAAACAAATATAAGAATACAACAGGATTAATTGATTGTCAACTCCCAACATGCTGCATCCCATCGCGAAGTAAGTAGGTACCTTCGGTTTCATAAATATGTGTACACTTTAGTACCTTGTCACTTTAATCGCTTCGACAATTAATACATGGCTGTTTAAATATGACATTAAACAGATAAGGTACCTTAGTGTACACATATTTATGAACTCGACTGTACATTTAGTTGAAATAGTTTTTCAATAAAAACAATAATGAACACATGAACGCTGTAATAAATCCGCTGAACATAGAAATTAAATCAGTTTGCTTAAAATTCATTTTGCCGGCGTATTTCGTAATTCGTCCTTCCACACGCAACCAGTAAATACTACATTAACTTTACAATCGTTCTGACTTACTGTTCATGCTACTTAACAAAAACCAACCATATCTCACCGTGATAAGGGGTCGAATAGACATATGAAGTTATGAAATTGTAAGAGATATGTTTGTAAATTATATGGTCAGAAATCGAGTAATGAAACAATAATGTTGAAATTTGATTGGGATATGGCACAGTTATTTAGACTGATTTTTAAGAGTTACTTAATGAGATTAAAATTAACTCACTAATTCTCGAATGCTTCGTCTGTGTTTCAAATTGGCCAAGTGTCGCCTTTACAAGACGAATCCGTTTGGGAAAATATAATTGGTAAAGATATACATATACATATACAGCCTTGGCCAAAGGTGTTGAGCACCCATGCGTTTTTAGGGTTCCGTAATCGAACTAGGAACCCTTATAGTTTCGCCATGTCCGTCCGTCCGTCCGTCTACAGGCTAACTCAGAGACTCTTAGTACTAGAAAGCTGTAATTTAGCATGAATATACATATTAGTCACGCTAACAAAGTGGTAAAATAAAATCTTGAAAATAATCTTTTTTTAGTGTGACCTGCGGATGTATTTTTTTTCTCGTCTACCCCATTGTGTGGGGTGTTTTTGGATAGGTCTTTCAAAAATATTGCGGGTTTGTGGTAACAATTTTTTGATTAAGGGATCCGTTTATGAAATATTGAGCTATAAAGCTCTATTTTTTATTAGAGTAATTTGTCCCCCCCCCTACAGCCAAAACTACAAATACTAAAAATCTGAAAAATATCTTAAATGAAAGCACATAATTATAATGAAATTTAAATGAAAATTATCACGACTAAATAGACTTGTTTGGTTCCTGAGTTAAAGGCGACCAAAGTGTTTATACCTACTAAAATCATCTGATAGCACCAAATAACTTTAAATAGAGAATATACTCGTAGTTCATACTTGTTGTTTTATATTATGAGATAGTTTTGGTGTAGTAACGGCTTCGGAACCCTACACTGAGCATCGTCAGACATGCTATTGCCCGGTTTTCATATAAAGGTCAAACTTTAAAAGGAGCATTTATATATTTTATTATAGAAAGTTGTATATCTATGGGAAAGATTAATGTCATTTTATTGTAAAGCCCGACATTTTCTAGCTTCAGTTTTCATACGCAAGCTACTTCAAAACGATATCTAATAATGATTTGCACATGTTCAAACACTTTTTTATATTTTACGTCTTTGTGTATTTTTTAAATTGGAAATAAACTTTATTTACAACTTACAAAGGAAAATGTGACGTGCTCACCTTTGGCCAAGGCTGTAAGTAGGTGACACGGTATCATGTTTAAGCTGTAATCTTTATTATTTCGTATCCGTAGAGAGCCCAACGAGACCCTATTAAGATACATACGCGGTCCGTCCGTCCGTCTTAACTTCGAAGAGTTGTATCTTTTGAGCCGTTGTTGTTTTCACAATGTGTTATTACAGCAGATTTACTAACAAATAAAAATAATTAAAGGATGTGAAATAATAAAGGGGGTCCAAGAAACGTTTTTTTTCAACGTATTTTTATTTTTGCTGTATCGAACAAATGATAAACTGCATATACAAGCGTCAAATTTGGTATGATTATAGTACAAACTCTGAAGACAAAACAACATACTAAGAATTGGTTGGTGTGAGTTCGGCTCTCGTTAATTAGATTCTAAATCGGAATATAATAATAGGTACCTTCTGTGCGGCGGTGCGAAACCCTCGGTACGCGAGTCCGACTCGCATTTGACTGTTTTTTTTGTTTTAAAAGTACCTAATAAATAGTAGATTTAGTAGTTCGTTTAAATTCCGAAAAATGTATAGGTACGTTACATAAACTGCACCTATCTAGTTGTACCTATATCTTGCTTATTAGTAGCTTACTAAATAGACGTCAATAAAAAACAGGGTACAATGTACAAATGCTACAGGGTACAATTAACCCACTCATAAAGTAAACTCTGACTCATACTACAACAAAAATACTAGACAACGACAAAAATACTTAAAATTGTAGATAAATTAAAACGTACTAAAAAAAAACAAGACAACAAAATACTCGCTGTTCATTACACAAATATTTGCCCTTTCCGGATATCGAGCCCGGGACCGCTAGCTTCGCAGGTCACTACCCACTAGGCTAACCACGTTGCCGCGCTATTCGCTCTGGTCTGTTTAATTTAATGTCTTAATTACAGGCCGACAGGCCAAATTTTCCAATTCCTAGATAAAGTTAAAATTATCGCTTTTTTCTTCGATATGAAATACAAGATAGAGCTAAAATTTGGTATAGAGAAGGCAGACAAGCACACAGGCCACCTGATGTTAAGTGGGATCTGAAACCCGTACACATTTCCACTCTCAAGATTATAATCCAAAGACCTCAAGACGTTACCGCCCAGCAAGATAGAATACCTCTGAGCTTTTCAATTTATTCTGGAGAGTTATTCCGGAGATTGCAAAATCAGCCTTGAATTGTCTCACTAAATTAATTTTCTGTCTATCTTCATTTTTAAGTCGTCCTTACTACTTAAATAAAATAACAGAATACGCTTTGGGACTAGCGCTAGCAACCAGAAAGTACTTTAGTATCTAGGTTAACTCAGGTATTATCTAGATTATACTAAACTCGCAGTCTCGATAAGTGGAAAAAGATCTTAAATTCCGTCTCGCAAGAAAGTCAATGAAATATAATCTCTAGCGACTAGAGTTTGCAGGCACTGGCGAGTTAAAAGTGGTAATTTCAATAAAAATGGATCCACGACTTTGTTAAATGAAACTCTCAAAATCTATCTACGAGTAGGTAAACGGAAATACGCATCGTTTTCGGCCATAATGTTCGAACCATCCAAATTAGTTTTGTGATGGTAATTTAAAATAACTGCTAGACTTAAGGCTTCCAATCCTGGTATACCGGGATCCCGATATTCCGAGATCCTGCGCTATTTTCCAGTCCCGCTTGTTGCGCGATTACGAGCGCGGTATCCGCGGGATTTGCGGGACTGCGGAGTAGCATGTACTCGACCGTTCGCGAGTATCACATCACTTGTTATAATAATTATAACTCGTTAACATATAAAGCCTTAAAAAGAACACCGCCGACTAGTGTGGAAGCCGAAAGGATTTTATAGCTGCTGCTAGCTATATTGCCCCTAAAGTACGCAGTAGTTTAGCAGACGACACATTAGATATTGTTAGGTATGTTAACTTCCCAAAATAAAATTAACTGAATGCTCACCAAACTAATTAAAGTTTTAATGAATTTCTTAAAATGTTTCGTTATAAATGTGAAGTTATGTTGTTTATTTATTTGGTTTCATTCACCGTATATCAATAGTATCAATTTCTATGCGGGATTCCGAAAATACCGCAAATAATAATTTTCCTTGTCGGTGGTTGGAAGTATAACTAGAGGACGCCCACGACTTCGTACACGTAGAATTAGTTTCCCGCTACTCCCCTATTTGAAACTCTTAGGGGATCATCATCAACATCATCATTTCAGCCGAAAGACGTCCACTGGTGGACATAGGCCTCCCCTAAGATTTGCCACAAGGACTGGTCTTGCGAAGCTTGCGTCCATCGGTTTCCCGCAACCTATAAACTAATTTTCTTTCTTCTTCTCTCTGTCTTTCTTTCAACCTTAGCCACGTCGTCAGTCTACCTACGCTGCCTTAGGGAATGAATTTCCAAAAATCCCTAAGTGCTCCCCTAGGATATTCAATAGTAGATTGTACAACAAGAGCATAAAACAAGCCATTTTATGGGTTTTATGCTCGAGGGTTACACTCTGTTTTTCACTTCGATTACGAGGAAATAAATCAGTGATAATGTAAAAAACTTACATGAATGAGAATTTGCCGCTTCTCCAGACTTTGAAATTTTCATATGTTTAAAGTAAATTTTCTTTGATTTAGGCGGCAATGTCTGTTACCTAATGTGTTAATGGGTCTGAACATTATTTTCTCTTCACTAAATTCCATAACACCACACCACAAGTTTTGCAAAGAAAACAACTACCTAATGAATAATCCAAAAATTTGGTCCAAAATTATAGACAAAAACCTCTTTCCCGCCAGTGTATTTCGTTCGTTGATTTTGTAATGTTTTTATTACCTAATAATGCTTGTTTTTAATAGGTAGTTTTAAATTTATTTTTTGTTAGATGCAACATAGAAGGCAAATAAATTAAAGTAAATGTATTCAAATAACAAGTTTATTTAACGCAGTCACCTCGTTTGTCTGGCTGTAGGGCTTAATTGTCTTAGTCTGGATGACGATAACACTTTATGCACTAGTGCTTAAAATGCGATTGCGATGCAGCCAAAACCCAGCAATGCCCAGCATAACGACGAGCATGAAAAGAGAAAAAAAATATCGTCCAAGTTTCAAGTATCTAGGTCCAACGGTTTCGGCTGTACGTTGATTGATCAGCCAGTCAGTTTCTTCTCAAATAATAATAATACTTATCTTATTATTTTTACGAGGTACCATGAAGGAGTTCGAATGTTTAGCAGTTTGGCATAATACGTAAATTAACCGTGTTATACTTTTCCCGACGTAGTAACACGACTAATGATACGTGGAAAATGTATCACCCGGTAAATTTACGTATGGTATTAATCAACCATTTAAGTTCCTCGATAATACATAAGCATAACATAATACGTCATGTTGATTATAGCTTAACACCTAACTTAAGTGATCGGCAATATTACACGAATCTGCTATTATTGGATTGCTATGAACTGAATGCAGGCATTTCACCACATTCAGCAGATTTCAGCTGGTCTCTTACTCTTTCTAATCTTGCATGTTTGTTTATGTTTTTAAATAAGCTTACATGATTATCTATACATACGTTTAAGTATGTATGCATATAGTGAGCCAGGACAATAGTAGCATACGTATAGACCTAAGGTCAATACGTATGCGCAAGATTGTATGTATGTAAATAAACACTTTATTGTATAAATCTGAAAATCCAAGTACATTATTTACAATATAGGAATATTTACAAAGTACAATCTCCGGATAGGTATATTTTATTCTACTTACGCTTGCGTTGACGGCGATTTAAAATGACAACTATAACCGTAAATGCTGTTCTTTTTGTACAACGATGAGTCTCGGAACAATAAAGGTTACATACCTTATTATGGTCAACCAGACTAATGTTTCATTCCAGCATTTCTTATTTTTCAAAGGTGATTAAGTACTACATAACTTAGGGTCCCAAAATAAAAATAAAGTTATTAATGGGTGCTAATGAGAGTTATTTGAACTTACTATCAAACGCTCTAAATGTAATTAACAGTGATCGGAAATAGGTGAGCTAATTTGCCTAAACTTGATGCATGTTCATTCAATAATGTATTCCCATCTCTCTCACGCATGAATGAATATGCGTCAAGTTTAGGCAAATTAGCTCACCTAATCCGATCACTGGTAATTAAGTACATAACAATATACTTAAACATTAAATTTACATTACAATAAAACAGGGGTAGAAAAGAATTTATCACTTTACTTCAGTCTAGAACAATATCGAATATTTATCCATGAACTCTCGATATCAGGGGGGTTATTATGACATGGCTATGCAGTTCATTTTACGAGGAGCGTAAAGGACAGAGCTATATTAGTTACATAGCTCTGTCCTTTTCTCTCAGCGCAAATTGAACTGCATAGCTATGTCATAATAACCCCCCCAGGTCTTTTATAACACATATACACATATATTCTGTTTTCTATCGACTCGAAATGTATGGAGTTGACATAAGTGGTCTTATAAGTTTTGTCGATTTTCGAAAATCGTTAACTTAGCGTTATGCACCTTGACAAAGCCCCCAGGAGCAAGCCAAGCCAAATTTGCCTGGAGTTCATGGCTTGCCGCGATAAGTCCCCATGAACATGACATTATGCTGCACCATGATCTGGTATAGGAAGGGACGCCAAGCTATGAAGTTCTTACGTTCAGGCTCTGGCTTTCTACTAACTTCCACTTCTGTAATTCCATCTGCAAATAAAATAATATGTTTAAGGCACAGAGTCTACCTGCCCCTTATTGTACCAGCTTGACAATGACGTGTGACAGGTGTTAATTTGGTATACATTGCTAGCAAAGTTAATACGCTGATACATCGCTGGGTTTCGGGAACACCATAAAATTATTTTCAAATTCTCAGATATCGATATTGAACTAACTTACTTCCCACTAAGTGGAGTGCTGACCTGGTTGGTCAAGGCCGCAGAAAACCAGCACGCTGTCTCTTATCGTGCACGAGTGCATTCCTCTCACTCTCGCCTCGTCAGAGTGTGATAGACTGATGTTTTGCGTTAAACTTAATGATGCCTTGATACCAGTTTTGCACGCATCTTCGTTCGCGTAAGAGCAATTATTCAGGGTAAATGAAACATATAGGTACACATACACTGCTTACCTTTTGAAACGTTTTTGCAAAAAAAAAAAAAGTAACGAAATATTATTCACTATTTTAATAATGTGTGTTAGTATAACAATCGATACTTAAAAATTCAGCATATAATCCATATCCATACTAATATAATAAAATTATTCAATGTGAAAAAAAAAACAAATATTCATCCCGATCGGACTAGCTCTCTTTAAAATCACGTCCAAATTGGTCCATCCGTTTGGGAGCTAAGATTCCAGAGACATACAGACACACACACACGTTAAACTTATAACAGCCCCTTTTTTTTGTAGGGTTACAAATCAGAGATCGGTCATAGAGTTGTGCCCGCGCGCTCTTTAAAGGGAGCGCTCCGATCTCGGTCAATCGGTGAAAGGAACTAGTTCGTTCTTTTAGTTCCTTTAGCTCCGGAGCAAATTTGGAGCAGGACACGCTTTGAAGTAAGTAGGTACTATTGGTCTCGTTCACATCGAGTGCGCTCTTTTCTCGTTCGCTGTTTCGCTCATACATACAACAATTACTACTGACCTAAAGGACCGAAGACCGATTAAGATCGTTTACGAAGAACTAGTTCGTTTCGGTCCGTGACGGGAATTCATTCCTTTTAGTTCTTAGTTCCTGACCGACACAAGCCTAATCTGTCACCTGTCCCCTACATTTAAAAGTTAATGTCGCTTGGCATACCACAAGCGTTCATTGACACCCTCAGACGCACTTTTAGCGAGTTCAAGGCCAGCCCGCCTGCACCCGCGAAAACACGATTAAGATGGTCATCGACCCGACGAAAGAGGTTAGTGAACAAACACTGCAAAAAATATGTGAGATTAAAAAAAATTACATGTGAATGTCCGACCATGCATAGTGTAAGGTACTGCCGGAATAAGGATGGAGTGCCATTATGGTAATCAGTTTACCTGCAGTTTAGCCTTCCAACCGGAACACAACAGTGCAAACACTTCACTTTAAAGAAGTTCCTAATTCCTATAAATCGTAATTTACTCCCGTGTGTTTACTTACTTATTACTAAGTAGGTACAAATGGCGGACTTGATGCCTTAAGGCATTCTCTACCTGTCAACCACTAGGCCAAACAGGATAGTTGAGGTGGGTGAGATTTGAGCAAGAGCCTTTAATTATTTTTTAAATTACGAATTTTATATTTGCGGTAGTCATGGTTTTTTTTTTATTTGTGAAGAAATTTTCGTATTTTTTTTTAATGATTATTATAATCATTAGTCACAGGTTTTCTAATATAAAAAGTTTGAGGAAAACCCTACAAAGATGGCATGTGGACGTCATTATCGCTAGAGATGGCAATTACTCACACTTGATGCACACATGAAAGTTATAAACGAAGTTTACCAAATTGTTTAAAAACTACCCTATCTGCACATTTCACGGTTCAGCATCAAGCAACAATGTATGCCTCTTATGACTATTCATTAATCAACGCAGCGTGGTATCACCGCACAACTTTGTTTTGTCATACCTAACTGCTAACCAACTTACGTTTTCAGTCGAGCGCGGCGCCACGTTACGTATGCACAAAGCAGTTTGCAATTTTGCCTTCTGCACAGATAAGTTAGTTGACCTCGAGTAACCTGATTGTATTTTTATTCGCAGTATTTACGTGTTTGCGGCCAGTGCCTTAAGAGCCATGGAGGGAGAGGTCGCGTCTCTTATATGTAATTTCGCTGTTCGATTTTGTAACGTAAGTGTACTCGTATGTCGATACGGTCTCGTGTTTTTTTTGTTGAGGTAGAGTATAGTGTGTTTGTATACAAATAGGCTGAAGTGAAAAATTCGGTTTATCCTTGTTTTGTCGACACCATGTCGACGCTCATTTCATAGAATGTATCAGTTCGCAGAAGTTTTAGTTTATGGACAGGCTTTTCTAGGCGCAGGAGTTAACATTTTGTGAGAGTCATTAGTTTTACATACCTAGTAAAAACCTACATCATATTTAACATGGCTATCGATGAAGTGAAATTCGAAGCAATGACATATTCGATGAAAAGTTTGTCAGTGAAACACGGAACACCGGACAAGTTCTAATTCAATCCAAAACAGAAATGTGAAAAAGGGGCCAAGGTCGATACAAGTGAGTCACACACAACATTCAGTTACTCCAATGAGAAATGAGATGTAGTTGAGTACCAAATCGAAGTAGAGATTTAAAAAAATGTTATTGTTGTAATGTTAAAAATATAGTAGGTTCCAGCAGTCTATGTATAGTTGAGCTCAGAAGTAGCTGTATATTTTAGTACCTTGCCACAAAAACGTATTCAATAAGAGTGATTTGAATTAAATATATCAGTAACTGCGATAAGGCACTAAACTTTTTAACTACTTCTAAGTTCGAACCTTCACAGTGCCTATGTACTTGTATGTGATCAAAATAGGATGTTACACTCTAGCTACTAAATACATTGGACCGATTTTATAAATGGAGAATCATATGATTTGTCAAAAACGTGTAATAGGTTAGCAATGTTAGCATTTATTTAAGAATACTTTGGAGTGATTTTCCCACAAATAAAAACTGAGGAAAGAAAAGACAAAATAAGACAGAAGGCCAATTTCGTGTCGCATTTGGACGTAAACAGCTGGTAGACATTAGAGACAACTAGCAATTACTCCATCGACAAGAGCGTAGTTCTCAAGTAAAATGATGATATGAAACTTATTTCCAGGAGTTAGAAAAGAAGAACAACGTAGCGTCTCCTCTGTCCGCTGAGATGGTGCTGGCACTGCTAGCCCTCGGTTGCCAGGGCAAGGCTCATGCGGAACTGCTCCAGGCCTTCGAACTCCCTGACAATGATGCTGTGAGTTGGATGTTTGTCTTACCTCTATTCCCTTTGATAACTAATAGTCAACTCTATTCTTCAATTATACTTTAAACAAGTCTCATGCCAATTTTACAAAATCCTAAAGGATCGTAAAAGGAACGATCGTAAACGATCAACTTTATGGGTCAATGTGTGGCAGGCAATTATTGCCGTGATACTCGTACATCGTATGTTAGAGCAAGATGCCCATTATCTTACCGGGCCCTAAGGGACTCATAACTTTAAAAAAACATCATTAATATTAGCATCACCATCTCTACCTACTAGTAGACAACTGCTACACATCAGCCTCTGCCGAGGCAAGCCAGAAAACGTGTCTTCGAGAAAGTAAACGAGCAAACAGGCCATGTGATCGCAAGTGGGATTTGTGTCCCATAGACATATGCATTCTCAAGACTGCAATCTTAAGTCTGCAATCCTAAGATCGATAATGCGTTGCCGTGCCTATGGACTAAGATGGAATGCCTCTATACTAGTAATTTTACCAGTTGTCTTATCCCCACACCGGAACAGAGCAATGCGGACACTGCTACTTGGCGATAGTTTAAACGATAATATGGTGGTAGCGATCTAGTCGGATTTTACACAAGGTCCTACCACCACTCATTTGGGCATTCAGTCATAAGAGGTATATCAACATTATTTCACAGATTCGTTCGACGTTTTTAATGTTGAAGTCGGTGCAGAACGTAAAAAGTGTAAATCTCGAGGTGGCTAACAAGATATATCTGAAGAAAGGGAACTACAAGATAAGGGCAGACCTGAAGCAAGACGCAGAAGATGTCTTCGGATGTGACATTGATCAGATCGACTTCGATGACAAAGAGGCGGCATCAGGGGAAATAAACACTTGGGTAAGTATTATAAAGGTAAATGAGCATTATCTGGTTTCTTAAAAGTAAATAATATCACACAACTCACATTAAAAGGAACCTATTGAACTGCGTTCGATTCGGATTAGATATTTTATAATGTGTCTTGGGTGGTACTCATGCAGTTAGAAAACCTCGCTCCTCTTGTACCTTCTATTATAACAATCATATTGTATCTTCTTTTTCATTTATACAGGAGAAAACAGAAGAATATTTGTATCGTAATAACCTTGTTATAGGTATCACAGAAGACACATGGCCAAATAGACAGAATTATTTCACCAAATGACTTCACGCAAAGATTGCGGTTGGTGCTGCTGAATGCTATATATTTTAAGGTAAATAATATACAAGGTACAAAGAGAGCCCTATTAGAGTCCGAGAGTTGCTGAAAGACAGAGCATAGGTAGGCCTACCGCCAGAAGCACCACAAACGAGTGAAAGTTAAGAGATTATGCTGGATACGAATGATAGGAGATATATCATTGTGGCGATCTTTGGGTGGACACATAGGAGAAATCTATTAAGCAACTTATTAACTACTAAAAAGTAATATTCATATTATTATTATGTGTATGTCTTTACCAATCACGGGACTATGGGAGTCCCCGACCTTTGGAAGGCGTACATGGAGGCGAAGCCAACACGCAGAGGCCCTTTAGACAAGTTTAATTTAGTAAAGTGACGGGACACAAACAGGCGATTGTCCCCGAGTTCAAACTACAGAAGTATGTTCCCACGGATAACCACCGGCTAGTTTTAGACTATTTATGAAGGATGGGAACATTAATAATAGACTCTATGAATGAACTGTTATGGTGATCTAGGCTATTGATGAAACTACGGCGCCTGCATGGCCAATGCTAATTACTTTTGTTTAAATGGCAGGCGGTGACTCGCCAACTCAATGGTATGGGCCTCCCGATGTTATTATTATTTTAGATATTTATTTAATCTGTAAATTAGATTTTTTACCATAAATATTCAAATATAAAAGTAAAATAACAATATTAATACAAAAAATAGACATTATAAAAAACCTCACCTACGAGTGCCGCCGGCAGCGGGGCAGGGCTCAAGCTACCGGTGGTTAGGGCTGCAGAGAGAGGAAACTCCTCACAATACGTCCCGTGTCGAGGAGTACTGTCTTCTGTGTCTGGCCCTTGATCCTGCCATCTAGCGAGAGTCTCTTGAGGTGTTCGTCGACACTCTTCGCTAAGTGTTGGTAGAGATTTATTTATGGCATGTAATCTGTGCGTGTAATTTAACCAACTAGGTCTTACCACCACACCAAAAAACCAAAATACGAACATTGCTGAGTGCACGTCATTACTATTTTGTCTGTTTTCCGGTAGGGAACCTGGACTGAAAAATTTGACGCCAAATATACGACGGAGTGGCTTTTTTTCGTAAACAACCAGACTCATATCAAGGTGCAAGGAATGACGATGGCCGAGGAAGCTTTCCTTTATGGGGAGAGTGAAGAACTTCAGTGTAAGGTGAGTGTATAGCGAATGAGTTATGCCCGCGGTACTCGTATTGGTCACAGGCCCAAGAGGACATCGTAGAAGGAAATATTAACGGGAAGAGAGAAATAATAACTTACGTGAGTGAAAAAGAATGTTAGGTTGCCTTCATATAGTACAAGTTAGTAAAGGTAATGGTAAAGAATAGAGTAAAGGACACGGCAGCAAAAATGTTACCGAAATGTTCACTGATAACTGACAAGAGCCTTGATCTTGAATAAAACGAAAACAAATGTAATATGTGGGGTCTTGACAAATAACAAATTGGCTAGAAACCAACCATAGATAGCTCCGCACCGTCCTAGACTCGTCGGTGAGATCGTTGACTTATCGTTGATTTTACGCACAGTGAATACCGCACATCTACTATAAGTCGCATAATTCATCCAACTCGATGACAAAAGTTGGCGAAGACGAGCGGAAAGGTTCAGCTAATAGTTACTTTTATTTTTCAGTTACTTAACATGGGTTTCGCAGGCGGTGAAGCCAGCATGATCGTTGTTTTACCCCACGAGATCGAGGGGTTGGACAAAATGGTGGGGAAACTGGCTGCCGGGTATGACCTGATGACGGACATCCGCAAAATGACGTTGGAACGCAAAATGGACATAATGATCCCAAAGTTCAAAATCGAAACGGTTATTGATTTAACTAAAATATTGCCTAAGGTAAGAATGCTAAGGGTGGTAGAATAAGGGTTTATGTTCTTGACCATCATAACTTTCTCTGGAGTCCGTGCCGCAGGTCTTCACACCTAATTTAGGGAGTGCCAGTTCCATCACATCTGTTCTTGGTTCTCAAGTGGAGAATAATTGATAGCCTGATTTCGATGATCGAGATCTCAGGTTTCCCATAATGCTCTCACAGTATAACATTCGGACGCACCGGCCGAAAGGGATTATCTATTAGAATTAGACAAGTATATTTATATTTATTTATTTAAATTTTACACAAGCTTACATAGGAGCCAAGACGCTCGCATGATAATTATGTATGAAAAGTCACATTTAACATTACTTACACAATAATAAATACTAAAATTCTTTATATTATACATTATATCATCGTTTACAGAACTAACGCCGTGTATATAACTTACTCATTTTTATAATTAGCTGTGTCCTGTTTGGCCTGTCACTCCGATTGTTGGTGTGTGAAATCTTTTCGACACTCGGGTTACTTAACGAGTAAAAAAAAAGTGAATTTATAACTAATAGATAACCTAATAAATAGCCTACTGTAAGAAAATCGAATTTTGGGTTACAGTAAGGGCCGGTTTTATAAAGGCCCGTAAGTAAAAATGTCAGGTCAAATTTTAGTAACTTAATACAAGTTTTGACATTCCTGACCGAAATTTGATCTAACGGATCTTTATAAAACCCAGCCTTAGTCTACATCTCTTATAGTAAAACAAATTCGAGCGCGGCCTATACGGGTGAGGAATATTGACGAGGCCGAGAAAGGATACTCCTAAGAACTCCTGGAATAGTTAACATATACTTACCTCTTAATGTAGCATCTAATAAATCCAACTAATAAAATAATGAATTACATATTTCAGCTTGGAATCAATAACATATTCGATGAAGGTACAGAAGATATTAAGCTTCTAGAAAATTTTGAGGATCTGTTCGTGTCCGTGGGGAAACAGAAAGCATTTATTGAAATCAATGAGGAGGGCTGCGAGGCATATGCGTGTTCCTGTAAGTGATTCTACCAGTACCCTTACCATGAGTTACAGTTACCGTACTCGCTAGCGAGTCGAATGCTCTGTCCCTCGCACTCTATACAATACTGTGAAGGACAAAGTATGCGACTCGCTACCGAGTAGGTACGGTAACTGTAACTCAAAGGTGTACAGATGAACAATTTCGTGATATGCCGGTGGTGGACGTCGAGGTAGGCAGGGCGTTTTTCTTATCCGCTACTACGAAACTAAAATCGATAATCGGGTTATCCAGAGTCGGTAAAATACCGATTTTAATAATTTACCGAACCGTAAATTTACAAAATCTTTTTTAGGTGCACTTCATCTTACTACCTATCCGTACATTATGTATAGTTTAGTTTGAATTTTTTAATGGAACCCATGCGTTTTTCATGCAAAAGTCAAACTTTAAAAGGTGTATTTAAAACTTTTATCATAGAAAGTTGTATATCTATCGGAAAGATTATTCATATTTATTGACGTTAGGGGAAATTGCATGAAAAAAATAACGATTAATTTTATCGAAAAATCCGACGTTTTCTAGCTTCAATTTTCACACGCAAATAGCTACTTCGAAACGATATCTACTAATGATTTGCACATTTTCAAAAACTTTTTTATATTTTACGTCTTTGTGTATTTTTTATTATAAGTTACAAAGGAAAACGTGGGGTGCTCAACACCTTTGACCAAGGCTGTATTTGTCAAAGGCTGTATATAAAAAAGGTACTCTGTGGTATTTGTTTTTATGCAAGTACCTTCTAACCACTATAAAACTGAAACTGTTCATACATACTCGTATTTAATCATATTCTGAAAAAAAAAATCCCCAATTTTCTATCATTTAAAAATGACCTGTAATAAAAGTAGATAATAAGCTCCGATGGAACGACCAATACTTTGAAAGAAGAAATTTTCATTTGAAGACGAATTACGCCCACTTGCGCGGACCGGAGTTAGCGTCTTAACCCGAGGTTAGGCGGCAAACCACGTACAAAAGTAGACGCTTAACTCTGGGTTAAGGGTTAACTCTGGTCCGCGCAAGTCCGCCTTACTGTTTATACTGTGACAGGACGGACCGAGCCGCGTTGTCACTGCGTTAAACAAATAACGAAGAGAAAAAAAAACATAAAATATCTATTGTTGCGAAATTGTTTCTACTCAACATGTCATTGTGCTGTCTGTTAAGTCAGCTTTGGTCTTCCCATAGAACCTCTCGGTGAAAACACGGAAGGTGACACAAACAATACATTTAAACGTGAACTTTTTGTAGAAACTTAAACATGATTCTTTACTTCGGTGTGTACCACGAGGGGCCTAATATGTCTGCGTTTATCACGTGAGAAAATATGGATAAAGCGTCCGTCACTCGCATACTTATACACGTGACAAAAACGGAAGGATGTTTTATCCACATTCTGTCACGCGATAAACTCAACTCATACCAGGCCCGCAGGTAGCCTCTGTGCCTTGACATAACCTATTATTATTTTATTTGCAGCTGGATATAATTGTGTACCATTTTGTAAACCGAGAGAGCCTGAACGTAAGAACTTCATAGCTTGGCGTCCCTTCCTATACCTGATCATGGTGCAGCATCATGTCATGTTCATGGGGACTTATCGCGGCAAGCCGTGAACTCCAGGCAAATTTGGCATGGTTTGCTTCCTGTGGGCTTTATCAAGGTGCATAACGCTAAGTTATCGATTTTCGATTGTCAACATGTATAGGATTGACGTGAGCTGCGTATTGTGGTCGTGTTTATCGATGTGCATAAACGTGGATAAAACATATGTCTCGTTCTGACGAGTGGCTAAGTGCGAGGGTGACGGGTGCATTATCCACCGCGATATAGGCGACCATAATCATAATACGCGAACTGATGACAGAACGCGTTCCCTGCTTATGTCAACTCGATACATTTCAAGACGATAAAAAACAGAAACATTATATCGAGAAATATCGAGAGTTTATGTTAAATATTCGATATTGTTCTAGGCTAATAATATAATTGTTTCGACCCCTATTTAATTTAACTTAATTTATCTCGTTTTGTAAATATTGTATTTTGATTTTACGTTTCGTAGAATAAAGTGTTTACATACGTACAATACATACATTATCTTGTACAGGGGTCTTTTTGTACATACTTAGACCATGTAGAATATTTGTACAATTATGTAATTATGTTACATTGTTAAATAAGTAATTAAAAAGTTGTGTTTAAGTATATAATTATGTTTACATTACGCTGTATAATATAATAATAAATTAAATAATAGTAAGAAACTGTATTTTTTTCCATTTCAAATAACAGCGTGTCCTTCCTCATTTCAAATATCTCTTAAACGGCCAATTTTCATGCAACTTGGCTAGGAACAATCCCGATTATAATAACTTAAAAACAAAACGCGATTTATTGGTCCATGCGTATCCTTCAGCCAGGGGTGTGATTCTCTCAAAAACGCGGTCGGACGAACGAACGAGTGAATGTCGCAGCGGCGAGTGTAAGTCAGAGCGAACAAAACACATTTTAGCGCGTGCATTCTCAATAGGCTATTTGACTAATTTTAGAAAACCTTTTTAAATGATTATTTATGACATAACAAGCACACTACATCGATATTTCCTTGAGATTCTACTGTATTATCAATAAAAATCTATGTTAAAGTTTAAATTTTTAAAACCGCGCTAATACGCAGTTTCTACCATGGCGCTGGCCATTTGACAAGTGTGACGTCACACGCAAGTAAACAATAATTAATCATTTGAAGAGATATGCCCTTATGATCTGTAGTTACTTGCATGTGACGTCACCAGCAAGTAACCACAGCTGCAAACCAATTCATAGCGTTTCTGCCACAGATAAGGTTTCAAAAAATATTACAATTTCTTTCGTGTAATTTCCAAAAAAGTATACATAATTTAGTTTAAAATAAAGTGAAATATATTGTTTCACGCTATTATCTGATAGGATGACCATAATTTTTAGTATATTTTCAATGCTGTCAAATAGCCTATTAGGCAGCCTTATAATTATGTTCGATCTTATCGACAGAAGCCATGCTACCGCACAGCTTTCGCTCTGACGGGACTATTTAAACTCGCCGCTGCGACATTCACTCGTTCGTTCGTCCGACCGCGTTTCTAAGAGAATCACACCCCAGAGGGCCCTGCCAAGATGCATTGCGCTAATTAGCGTTTCTATTCGATTCGTTTTTAAACCAATCGCGTCACTGGTAGATGTCGTGATACGAAAAGTCACGTGATCTACCAATGACGCGATTGGTTTAAAAACGAAACGAATAGAAACACTAGTTAGCGCAATGCATCTTGGCAGGGCCCTCAGGTCAGCAAGTTTCCTCGGTGCCTCAAACATGTACTCATTTACTTATTTTTGTAACTGGTAAATAATAAATAAATATCAAGGGTCGATCTCATACAAATTGACCTAGTTCCAAACTAAGCTCTAGGCTTGTACTGTGGGTACTAGACAACGATTGAAATACTTATATAGAGAAATAAATACTTAAATACATAGAAAACATCCAATACTCAGAAAAAATACTCGCGCTCGACACACAAATATTGGCCCATACCGGGAATTGAACCCGGGACCGCCAGCTTCGTAGGCAGGGTCACTACCAACTAGGCTATCGCGTCGTCTAAAATTAAGCTTCTTAAGGTACAAGTGCCGAGGTTAGAGTACGAACTCGCGAGCGCTCTAATGACAGACACGAGTATCTTAAGAGCTAATTTTTTACAGCTGCATATATAACTTTTTCTACAAGCTTAAAGGAAGCTACAAAGTTTTTCGTAATTAGTTTAGTTCTTTCTGGTGGTTTCTAAATTGACAGCGACCGCAGATAAAAACTATAATAATTATAAAAGAACTATTATTTTCATGGAAACGCTCATTATAGAACTGTTTGCACGCTTTGGTTATGCTATAGGTGGCATTTTAATACCGTTAACGATATTAATATTACCCGTTTAGCGGTTTATAAAACGTGAGTAGAAAAAAAATACTTAAAACTTTTTTGTCGGAGTTTAAAAATCAGAGATCTGTCACCTGTCCCCTACATTTAAAATTTAATCTCGATTGGCATACCACAAGTGTTCATTGACACCCTCAGACGCACTTTTAGCGAGTTCAAGGCCAGCCCGCCTGCATCCGCGAAAATACGGTTAAGACGGTCTTTGACCCGACGAAAGAGGTTATGGACCCAACAGTGCAAAAGGTATGAGAGATAAGACAGTCGGGCGAGCGAAGTTAAAATAAATCCGCTTTTCGGGGATAGCTCGACCGACTGTGCGATTTTTTTTTATTCAGAAAACTCATCTACCTAACGATAGGGTTCATCTGATTTAAAATATCATATTTTTATTGAAATACATTTTTTACGGCCATTTTTGCTATCTATAGTCACTTAAACGTAATTTAAAATTTAAATAAAAAGATAAATATTTAAAAACTTCTGATTATATACGTTTTTTTACTATGTCCCGCTTTCGACGAAAGAATCCCGCTTTTTTCAGTCAAAAAGTTTCAAAATCCCGACTTGGAAAAAAAAAACTGGCAACGCTGCTTCATGCTGGGCCTACTACGCGGTAAAACAGGCTAGTCTAAAAGCTAGACTAGTGTATGTGTATGTATGTGTTTCAAAACAAACGAAGAATGTCGATACACAGAAACTAGAAAAAATGCAGGTACATAATGCTACGAGTTGCGAATTAACGCTATCTACATAGATGGCGTTAATTTGCAACTCGTGTAAAAGCAGTCAACTACAAACTCCGTTGGTACAGCAAAATCGAACTAGATGGCGTTGTAAAGTTGCCTAGCGGCAGAACAAGGAAGATACTTTGTTTATGTCACCAACTGTAAAGGCTCATTTAGATTATGCAAGTTTCTTGTACAAGAATCGGCAAATAATTGTATGCAATTATTTTGTTGCAATAATAGTGTTTAAGAATTAAAACGTAAGGTTTAGACTGAGCAATTTTTTATTTCCTTAATTTTATTGTATGGAATGTGCAAGAAAGTTGTGTAATGTAAATGGGTCTTTAACTACGTGTGTTCAGCATTTTTTTTATAACACGTACCAAATAATTGTTTCATTATTTTTTGTCTAGTTTAATAACGACGTCGTAAGTTGACTAAAGTAGTTAGGTATAAGGTAAGGTAAACGTACGAAATTTTTGACTAAGTAAGGGGCTGTTGTTTGATCAGTAGTTAAACTAAATAATTGTTAAAAATTGTGACTAATGGTTAAATCTCAAGAAAATGTGTCAAATTTTCGATTCTTTTTCCAATTTTAACAATTAGTCGAAATAACTACTGATCAAACAACAGGGCCTTAGTCATCAGAAAATCGATTTTAATATTATTACGTCAGGAAGTTGTAGCAAACAGCAGACGAACAAGAATATTGGTCGTCTCGTTTGCCTCACCCATACTAATAAAAAACAGTGTATTTCGTGGGACTTATTGCGGCAATGAATGAAAGCCAAGCTGTTGACATGTTTGAAGCGATATGGAAGACCGACTGAGTTTCACGACAAACATAAGATGGTATCCTTTTTTTGGCAAAATTAGACTTCACGTTTTATAATTTAACGCTATTATATTTTTAAAACTTTACAACCAGGGCCTCTATTCTACGCGATAAAACAATATTGCTTTTGGCATGTCATCGTATTGTTCTAAACTCGGCCGCCATTTCTCTCAAGTATGTGAGAGTTATCAACATGTTGACAATACGGAAACACGTCAAACACAATAACGTTTTACCGTGTAGAATATCAGCGCAGGCCCTACGTTAAAATAGGGTCCATGTATTGAAATTGTCTATTTATTACTAAAACCTGGATGTATTAAATAAACAAACAACTGATTTGTTCATTTTGGCATTTTTTCTAATAAATTATCAGTCCCCCCCGACAGTAAAACCAGAAAAACAAAAAACAAGACAAAATCTTGAAACATTGCACTGTTTTGTGATATAAAATAGAACTCAGCTCACTATGTGTTGCAGCCGGAGCCACGGCGCTGGTTTTCAGCTTAACCCTGAGGGCCCTGCTAAGATGCATTGCGCTAACTAACGTTTCTATTCGTTTCATTCTTAAACCAATCGCGTTACTGATAGATCACGTGACTTTTCGTATCACTTCATCTACCAGTGACGCGATTGGTTTAAAAACGAATCGAATAGAAACGCTACTTATCGCAATCCATCTTGGCAGGGCCCTCTGGAGTTCACCTATTTAATGTCTCTAATGTCGACGGGCGCGATTACAATATTTTTTGTACGCACATGACGTGACTTTGTATAAAAATCCTGTGACATAGGATTAATTATAAGCACATTATGATGTACTAAAAATGCCTGCTCCAAGCTTCTGGTTGAATGACAAACTTCCCCATAAATATTTACTATACATTTCCGCAGAAGAAAAAGAACGGTAAGCAAGCGCCTTTGAACTAGGAAACCGCAAAATTTTGAATCTTTTGTATCTTAATGAATGTGTACATCGTCAACGTAAAAACTGACTATCCGTAAGACACTAGTGAGGCTAGACAAGTTGCTTAACGCTAACGTAAACGATTTTCGAAACTGATTAGATGTATGGAATTGACGTAGGCGCTCGACGCGACCGTCTGACAGCTTACGACAATCCTATACATTTTGAGTAACAATAACGAACGCCGAATGCATCTTGTCAAGGGCCTAAGTGATTATTATTTTATTAATGTAAAACTTGTGATTGTTGATTTTATTTTTTTATTTTATTAATAATGAAAATCCGTAATTGGCTCATGATTTGTAATTATGACTGCAATAAGCCTTTTCTGTAATTTGTGCTGTGGATTTATGGTTTCAATAATAAATAAAAAAATTGAGCCTCTGTATATGTTTACCTGATTGAACTAGTTCATTTTTAAACGATTTTGCGCAGATTCAAATAAAAAAAATTAACAAATGAATAATCAGGGGACAATCTCACACAAATTGACCTAGTTCCTAAATAAACGCTAGGCTTTCTATGGGTAGGTACTAGATAACGATAATCTCGTATAGAACACTCCCAAAACTCAGGATTAATTACTAGCGCTCATCACACAAATATTCGGCCCTACCGGGATTTAGGCTATGTAATTAACGCGTTCTTGGCCAAAATTATGTCAACCCACTTGTTGAAATGGGTCCAATATTTCAGCGTTCATTCTAGGTGGAAAAATCCAAATAGTATTTGACCTGATATGGTATTGTTTTTAACTTGGCCGCCATTACCGTCAAGTAAAGCCGAGTGCCTACTAAGCCGGCGGTCCCGGGTTCAAATTTTGAGCCCTGTGACTAGTACTAGTATGGGTGCGTCATACTCATACTAGTACTAGTCACAGTGCGTAGCCAAGATGCAAACGATGCTAATGTTTTCGTTTTTTATCGACTCGAAATTTATGCAGTTGACATAAGCGGTCGACGCGATCTGTCATCAGTTTACGTCAATCCTATACATTTCGTCGATTTTCGAAAATCGCTAACTTAGCTTACTTCTTGACCTAGGCCCCAGGTTTTATTTAGTTTTCAATTTCTTAAAAATGACAGATATTTTTATCGAGGTTTAATTAATGAATTTTAGGTAACTTCATTCTACCTACGCCTTCTAGTACTGTCATAAAGTTGGTTTACTAATGTTTCGACGAAAATTATTTAGCAAATTCTTAACTCCCCAAACTACGTAGGTATACCATATTTTTATTTGGGCAAATTTTTATTTCCCAACTCAACGTTTTGCACTGATACCATTTCCCAACTAATGATTTGATAAAATATTGTTAAACAAATTATTACCTGGGATTCTTTTAAGTTGTCAATTATGTTTTCGTCAAATGTATTGATTGGCATACCTTAATTTAAAAATAACCCTAACCTACCTATCTCTAGGAGCAGTTTCGTTTTAGGGTCATAAAAAAAAAACCCTAACCTACCTATCTCTGGGAGCAGTTTCGTTTTAGGGTCATAAAAAAAAACCCTAACCTACCTATCTCTGGGAGCAGTTTCGTTTTAGGGTCATAAAAAAATACATATATGTTATTTGCCTTAGCAAATCATTTGCTACACAATTATTTACCACATAAAATTTGACGTAAGTAATAAAATATTGCAATATAAAAATGTAGCGAAATAAAAAAAGGATTGTTTTGCCAAATAAAACTTCGGCGAAAAGTTGGTTGCCAAATGAAATTTGACGAAACATAATTCGGCAAAAAGGCAGTACACCCATAAAGTTATTCTACTTTTATTTTTCTACTGGCGTCCCGCAAGGAACGTAATTGGGTCTCACGTTAATAT